>CM035442.1:117878338-118555838 GCA_020310875.1 Ceratopteris richardii
TATGTGTTCGTCTCTATGTGTAT
Source organism: Ceratopteris richardii (assembly GCA_020310875.1). Lineage (NCBI taxonomy): Eukaryota > Viridiplantae > Streptophyta > Polypodiopsida > Polypodiales > Pteridaceae > Ceratopteris > Ceratopteris richardii. Next base: position 117,878,362 of record CM035442.1, read on the forward strand.
GTGTATGTGTATATGTATGTCTCTATGTGTGTGTAGTATGGGCGTACGTATATGTGTGTGCATGTATATGTGTGTATGTGCAAGTATCTATATGTGTATGTGTATGTGTATGTGTATGTGTATGTGTATGTGTATGTGTATGTGTATGTGTATGTGTATGTGTATGTGTATGTGTATGAGTGTGTATGTGTGTGTATGCATATGTATGTATAGTGTGTATGAGTGTATGTATACATGTGTACATGTATGTATATCTATGTGTGTGTATGTGTATGTGTGTATATTTGTTTGTGTAATGTGGGTGTATCTATATGTGTATGTATGTATACATGTGTATGTGCAAGTATCTATATGTGTATCTGTATGTGTGTGTGTATGTGTATGCATATATGTGTGTATATGTATGTGTATGTATATATATGTATGTATATATATGTATGTATATGTGTGTGTATGTGTATGTAGGTATGTATGTGATTGTATGTATGTGTGTATATGTGTATGTGAGTGTGTATGTCTGTATGCATGCATGTTTGTATGTATGTATGTATGTATGTATGTATTCATATATATGTGCATTATTTATGCATATGTATGTATGTGTGTGTCTCTATGTGTGTATGTATATGTGGGTGTATGTATCTATGCGTGTATATGTATATGTGTGTGTATCTGTATATGTGTGTGTATGCACATGTATGTATTGTATGTGTATGCGTGTGTATGTATACGTGTGGATACATGCATATGCGTGTGTATGTGTATGTATACATGTGTATGTGTATGTATGCATATGTATGTATAATGTGTGTGTATGTGTGTGTATGTATATGTGTGTGTATGTATATGTATATTTGTGTGTGCATATGTGCATATGTGCATATGTGTGTATATGTATGTGTGTGTATGCATGTGCATCTATGTATGTGCATGTGTGTGTATGTATGTGTGGTTAAGCATATGTGTGTATGCATGTGTATGTATGCATGTGAGTGAATGTGTGTGTCTATGTGTATGTATGTATATGTGCAAGTATCTATATGTATATGTGTATGTGTGTGTATGCATGTGTGTATGTCTATGTGTGTATACGTGTCTATGTATGTGTGTGTATATGTGTGTGTATATGTCTATATGTGTGTGTGTATATATATGTATGTATGTGTGTGTGTATATATATGTATGTATGTGTGTGTGAATACGTGTATATATGTATGTGTATGTGTATGTGTATATGTGTGTATGTATGTGTGTGTATATGTATATGTGTGTGTATATGTGTATATATATGTATATGTGTGTGTATATGTATATATATGTGTATGTATGTGTATGTATATGTGTGTATATGTGTGTATGCATATGTGTGTATGTGTGTGCATATATATGTGTGTGTATATATGTCTATGTATATGTGTGTGTATATGTGTGTGTATGTTTGTGTATATGTGTGTATGTTTGTGTATATGTGTGTATGTATCTGTGTGTATATGTGTATATGGTTATATGTGTATATGTGTGTATGTATGTGTGTGGTATATGTCTATATGTATGTGTGTGTATATATGTGTGTATATGTGTATATATGTATGTATATGTGTGTGTATATGTGTGTGTGTGTGTGTAAATGTGTGTGTGTATGTATGTGTATGTATGTGTATGTATGTGTATGTATGTGTATGTATGTGTCTATATATGTGTGTGTGTATATGTTTGTATATCTATGTGTATGTGTGTATGTGTATATATATGTATATGTGTGTGTATATGTGTATATATTTGTATGTGTGTATGTGTATGTGTGTATGTATATGTGTGTATGTATGTGTGTTTATATGTGTGTGTATATGTGTGTGTATATGTGTGTATGTTTGTGTATATGTGTGGATGTATGTTTTTGTGTATATGTGTGTATGTATGTGTATGTATGTGTGTATATGTGTATATATATGTATGTATGTGTGTGTATGCATATGTGTGCATGTGTGTGTATGCATATGTATGTATGTATGTGTGCGTGTGTATGCATGTGTACCTAGCTCAAAACTCGCTTGCTCGGGGTCACTCTTTGCTCACGGTCACTCTGCTCAGGGTCTCTCTTTGCTCTTCGATCGGGATCTCTTCACTTGATCCCGACACAAATGTGTTGGGAAAAAGCTATATTTTTTTTCAACTCTTTGACTATCACTTATGTGACACAAAAGCATTGCAAGCAGTTTGCCTGCATCGCTAAAAGTGTCCCTAGGCTTCGATGCATGTAGCGATGCTTGGCATGAGCATCGGATAAGCAATGCTAAGTATCGCATATATTGCGACAGCCTCAATTTATTTTTTTGCTTTTTTTCCTTGGACATCGTTTATGCGACACTTTTTTAAAGAAGCATTGCATAAGTGACGATACCCTTTTTTTTTCAATCAGGGGTGTCGATACGCCCCCATTATTCTTGTAGTGATTGATACCAAAAAATCAATTTATGGATATTGCTTTTCTTTAGGATCTCGGATTTTATCTTGGTTCAATAAGAAGCAATCGACTATAGTATTATCTTCTACTGAGACAATATCTTCTACTGAGGCATTATCTTCTATTGAGGTTGAGTACAAAGCAGCGCATGTTGCAGCATCTGAGACAACATGGTTGAGGAGGATCTTCTGGCACATAAAAATACAGGAGAAGGAGGCTAGAGAGTTGAAGTGTGATAACCAAAGTTGCATCACCATCATTAAGAATCATGTTTTCCATGCATGACAATCACATAGATCAAGGATGGGATCATGGAGATAAGCTATTGTCCAACTAAAGAAAATGGAGCACACATCTTCATCAAGGCTCATGGGAGAGAGCAACTTCATGGATACTTTCCAAATCTTAGCATTGGACCAAGGGAGTATTTCATAGTAGGGTGGACATTGAAAAAAAAGAGGGTGGGGGGTGAGTGTGTTAGATATACTCAATACTCCACCCTCAAGTGACCACAAATGATCCATGGTGCTCTAAGTTGTAAGGTCTCCCATTATGAGGAGAAGCCATTGTGAGAGCCCAGACATTTGTGGAACCCTAACTTTCAAGTTAGATGAGGTCTATGTGTGACCATTGATGGTAATGGATGAACTTTGTGAGCGTAGCCATTAGGTTAGGTAGGGCATAAACTTCTAGGCCATTGGGATGCCATCCAAGGTGAAAATAAAGGCATTGTTGCACTGCATAGATTCCCCATAGAACCTTAATGGGGGGAGTGCAAAGGGGGACTTGCTCCCTTCTATGCTCTCTGAGGGGCCTACCCCCTGGCCTGTAGGGCCAAGATGGTAGGACTTTTGGTCATGGAGATATTGTCAGATTGTAAATTTTGCCCACTAGTTGTCTCTTCGGACTACGTTTATCTATACCAACTCCTATATAAGCATGAACCATGTGTAGCTTTACATAGCATTGTGCACTAGTAAGCCCTTCCTCTAGAGATTGTACAGAATCTAGATCGCCATCTAAGCTACACATTTGGAGTGCATGGATGGACAACACCATCCTTTAGCTTCATTACGCTTGGAAAACTGAGAATTTGAGTCCTCTATCTCTCAGTCTTTGTCTCTCTATCTTCGCTTTTCTCAACTATGTATACTAGTCTATTCCGCTTTGCTATTATTTTCTTAGAGACATAACTTTCTGAAGCACCCAACCACATTGTTGTTTGATAGTTACATTCACACCAAAAATGTAGTGGGCTAGCCTAAATGTTGGAAGACTCATTCATGATTGAAGATCCTATTGTTATCAATCTTTCCGCCTAATCAGATTTCAATATTGCAGCATTCCAATTATATGATATATGATATTGTGAATGTCTATAGTATGTATGTAGTACACATATTCCATCCATCTGACCCAACAATCCTACAAGTATGGTAAAAATCATGTGTGTGTTCGTATGTGTTTGTGAGCATGTATGTGTATGTCTGTATTTCTATGTGTGTGTGACATGTGTGTGTATATGTTTACATATTTGCTTGTTTATGCTTATGTGTATGTGTACATGTATATATGTGTACTAGCAAAGAAGCAAATACATGCATGTACATGTAGGCATATGTGTGTTTCTACATGGACATGTGCATGTATATGTATATACATCACAAACCAATAAATTAGAATTAGATAAATGAAGGATGAAGATTAAACTACTCCTTTATCACATGGCTTATACATTTTCTTGTTGTAGGGTTTATACCCATGACCGAAGTGCCAGTGAATACGAGTTCCGGCCTCCATGGCAATAGAGCAAGCCGCATTGTCATTGTCCATCATTAAAACAAGCTTGTTATGCCTCACAGCTAGCAATAAGAGAGTTTCAAAGCGTGCAGATATTTTATGAGAGCAACTTCAACTTTAGACAACACTAGAACTTCACCTTAATGCAATCCATGTAGTTATCAAATATTGATTTCCTCACAGCGATTTCATATAAAGAACATATAATCTAGACTAATGCATTCATTTCATCAATTCACGCAATTGAACCCATTAATGGCCCGCATTACTGAAAGAATGTGTAAAGAAACAAAAGAAAATGATAAAAATAAAATGTAAATATATAAATAACTCTCCTTATTCATAGCAAGTATAACCACGTTATGATAACGCCTATTTCATATAGAGACTAGAAGAATTTAGCAGCTCTTGCTCGAAGGTATTGTAAAAAGAAAGGTTGAGAACTTTAGATCCAAAGCTAGGGAGACTTTCATTAAGTGGAGCACACGTTGTGTCATAATGAGCAATATAATAAGTGGAGCACACGTTGTGTCATAATGAGCAATATGATCTATCAATTGAATAGAGAACAAATATATTTCGAACAAATTTCTTAGGTTTTACAAATGTGGTCAAATTTTTAGTCTCTAGCTGACCAGGTTACTATATGTTTTATTAAGGAACAGGTACAAAAACGTTTTGGTGGTCATTTGACTTTTCACATGACACTAATGACAACAATCTTTCACTAAAGGCCAATATGACCAAGGGAGGTAGAGCAACCAAAGCTGAAATGCATGTTTTGTACTAAATTTTGTACTAATGTTGTACTAAATTTGGTACTAAAGCATAAAGAGAGGCCGCTCCACAACACCCTCTCTTTTTATGCTGCAAGCTTGCCAAACGAAAGGATGAGTTACGAACCACAACTTTTGATTTTGAACTCATAGAAACTTTTGTTGATGCTGAAGGAAATGGCAGACCCCAAAATTTGATGCCACATTTGAAGGTCTACATGATGACTACGGTTAACATTTTCCAAATATGCAAATGGTGCGAAGTCTATGGCAACACCTCGAAGGACCATTTCAGGTTCATGACTCTCACGTTCGCCTCACACTTGCGCACCAAAACCAAAACTCTATATGGAATTCTTCTAGGCAGAACACTCCTATATGTTACAAGTCCTATATGTCCAAGTGAATTATGGGAGAGAAAATAAAGAGCATAAAGAATAGTTTAGTGTAAGAATACAAACTATACCTCCCACTTGATGGCCATGTTACTCAGTGTACAAGTAATTCTACAAGATTATGAGTTAAATAACCACTATGAAGTGACAACAATGTCAAAAGTTATCCTATGGTAGAGCTTTAGTCAAACCATCTACAACATTATCTCAAGTGTGAACCTTCCCAAGAATAATGTGCTCAGTGGTTAAGCAATCTCTAATGAAGTGATACCTCACCTCAATGTGCTTGGTCTTTGCATGATAGATCATATTCTTATCCAAATCAATGGAGCTCTCACTATCACTAAGCAAACCAAGTACATGCTAAGGTAGACCCATATCATAAGCAAGATGAGAAAGCCACAATGCTTCCGTACATGCCTCATTAGTTTGCAATGTACTTTGATTCTATAATGGAAACTTGTACATTCTTGAAAAAGAGATCTCCAAGAGATAGCATCTCCACAAAGTGAAAAATATGCCCTGATGTAGACTTTAGATTGTCTACACAACCATCATGATCATAATTTGTGTAACCAATAATGGATGCCTCTCCTCGACCCAAGCACACACACTTGTCCTTAGTGCCACTCAGATATCTCAAAATCTTCTTGACCACTTCTCAATGCTTCTTGCTAGGATTAAACATATATCCTCACAATTCTTATTGCAAATGCAACGTCTGGTCTTGTAGCTACCATAACATACATGAGACTACCAACAATAGAACGATAAGGAATTTTGGTCATGGATTCCTTTTCCTCATTTGGTTTGGGGTAATCATCCTTGCTCAATTTCACCTATGTAGGTAAAGGTGTACTCAATGCCTTTCCACCCTGTATATTGAACATGTGAATTACTTTGGATATATACTGTTGATCAATAATACTTCAATCCAACTTTCGGACAAGTATTATCGGGTCCTCGGGTTCTTGGGAGTGGTAGGGGTCTGTTAGACAGAGGCCCTGTACTATTTTCCCAATTCTTTGCACAATCGTAAGTATTTCCTCACGTCTTAACACAGTGAGTGAGTTTGAATACTGACTACTCTTCGGCACAGTGATTGTTAGAATGTTCGGATTGAATATGCTATGGTAATAACGCAGTGATCCGGTCGTGACTTACAACTACTAAAATACGTTCTTCTTACTAATTAAATACTTCTCAATAAGACGGTTCCATGTGACAGGTAAACACACCGAACAAAATACACAGACAACTCGGATCGAGATTACGTCAAACTTTTCGTATACTGGCTCGAGTCGCAGATTTCTACCGCAATTAATAACTTACTAAGACTTCTGTCCACACACAGATTCGTATCGAATATTCAGTGATCGCAGATTATTGTATAGAACCTGGTCACTCAACCGAAAAGATACTAACTTTGTTCTTACACAGTCTCACACAGTACAACAAACACACAATCTCACAGCCGAAAGATACAGAATCGTATATAACTGATCATCAAATAGACTCACAACACAAGACTACCAAATGGGAATCGATTCAACCAAAAGAATAGCAGAATAATTAAATATGAATAGAATGGAACAGAACTCAATGTACTCATCAAGGTCTCATACATAATCTTAAAACACGATGCTCGCAACCTTCCAAATTGATTCACTATAACAGACAACAGAATAAATGCGATGCTTGCAATTTCCAATTACTCCAGTTCGCGATGTGATCAACCCTACTCACTACAGTACTCAACAGAACCGAGACTCCTTCTGGAAAAAACTGCCGCTCTTCTCCGCTTCCCTTTATGTGCTTTTAAATAGAAGTCTGCTACTGCGAATCCACTTTTTTCGGCACCCGTCCGGGTTCATCCGTCCTGGTTCAGCGCCGCTCAATTAATTTCCACTTTCTAGGGGAGACATTGACTATTCCATTGAGTAACAATACTCACTTTGAGAAAAGTATATGCATTGTTTACACCTATCACAAATAATGTGCATGATAAGAATATGTTTGGCATCCCCCTAATCCTTCATATCAAATTCTCACTCAACTTCTTTTTTAGCAATGACAAGTCATCAGAGGAATTCCCAGCAATCAACATCTCATCGACATAAAGTATCAAGCATACCAAGCTTCCATCTAAGCATCCCTTGATGTAAACAATGATCCTCATTGCTTCGAAGGTAACCTTGAGACTTCATAAAACCATGAAACTTTTGATATCATTGTCTAGGGGACTGTTCAAGTCCATAAAAGCTCTTCTTCATCTTACAAACTAAACTCTCTTTTCTAGGAAATACATAACCCTCAAGTTGTTCCATATAGATATCATGTGTAAGATCTCCATGCAAGAAATAAATTTTCATATCCATTTGGAACCGCTCGAAGTCCTCCATTGCAACGAATCCGAGCAACATGCACATTGTAGTCATCTTGACTACTAGAGAGATTGAAATCATGTTGTTGATTAAAACCAATGTGAACTCTATTTTGTATAATCATTTACATGGTAAAGCTTTCCCATCCTTTGGCAAAGGTACCAAATCCCAAGTACCATTCTTGTTAATAAAATCCAATTCACTCTTCATGGCATGCTCCCACTTGACATGATTCTCTCTCTTCATAGCCTCTTTGTAGCAAGAAGAGCCACGTGCATCTGTCAACATAACAAAATCCAAACCTAGAACATATCTATCAGGTGGATGTGAGACATGTGCAGAACATCTCAATACTTGCTTAATAGGAATATTTGTAGACTTGTTTGATTGGACATTCTCTTGAACATTCCTATCTATAGCATTCTTATGCATGCTAAGTGGAGAAGTAGTATCCTCAAACACCACTCTTCTCACTTCAATCTCCCCAATGGTTTGTTTATGCATCCTAGACTCATTGAAAATGATATCACTACTTATCACTGGCCATGTTTCAAATCCCATAAGCAATACTTAGATATACCATCTCGACCATATCCAAGAATGCGTTTTTTTTTTCTTACAGTCCAACTTTTTTCTAATATTGTTGGGTACATGAACATACACGTTACACCCAAAAATGCAAAGATGATCATAATATGGTGGTTGCCATGTCCATACCTCTTATGACACTTTTAAACCTTTGGAAGTACTAGGTGAAAGATTAATCACATGAACTATAGTAAACATTGCTTTTGCCTAAAGCCTTAGAATAGTTCTATTCATCATCTCAACTATGTCATCCTATACTAGGGTATAAGGAGCTATAAACTCTCTACAAATTCCTTTTGATTGATAGAAAAGGTTGAATTCATGTGAGGTATACTCACCTCTATTATCTCAATGTAAAGCCTTGAGTTTAGTTCCTTTTTTAGTCTCAATTGAAGCAAGACATTTTCTAGAAGTAGGGAATCCTCATCCTTTGACTTGATAGGATATACCTGGAACTTTCTAGTAGTATCCTCTATGAAAGTGACAAAGTAAAGAGAACCACATAATGAATTTGTGGGCATAGAAACACACACATCTATATGAACGAGATCTAAAGTGTGAATTGAAAGAGTCGATGTGTATTTTATGCCCATTTGTAGTTTGCCTTCCATATTGACAATCCTCACAAAATGAGAAATCAAAGAAAAATAATTGAGTTAAGAACCCAGAACAAGAATGATTTTCCATTCCGCTACGAGGTATGTGGCCCAAACAACCATGACATATACAAGTCATATGCTCTTCAATGATAGCTAACAAGTGTTCTTTCTATGATATACATAAAGGATAAACTGAGACAACTTTGCTTCCTTTTTCAATAATAACCATATTGTTCTTTGATATGTGAAAGGATTGAGCATAGAAGACCACTTTGTAACCAAGGTCATCAAGTTGACCAACAAAAATTGCATGATAACTGAGGCACATGGTGTACATCATGCAGAGTAAATTTTGAACCAGTCGTGAATTGCACAACCACATCTCCAATCCCAACATCATCAGACTCGTAAGAAATATCAAGTCTCATGGTACCAAGAGACTTTGTTGCATAAGCAAAGAACCATTCTATATGTGGTATCACAAGGAAAAAGCATCAGAATCTACAAGCCACATGTGAGAAAGAGATCAACCATAAGAGCCTCACTAGTCATAATATTGTCAAGTGTCAACACATCTGCATCATCAAAATAGCATTAATTTTTTCTATCTTCATAGTCGAAGCAGATGGTGTAGGTTATTATTTATCATGCCCATCAACATGTTGTCCTTTACCTTTAGCATTCTTTAACACATAGTCTTCTTTCTTCATATGTCCTCATGACAATAATGGCACTCGATATCCCTCTTCCTTGATTTAGTTTTACTCTTATTTTGTTGACCATTCTTTTCCTTGTTCTTTCTCCTTCCATGTTGTTGATCTATCTATCTATCTATCTATCTATCTATCTATCTATCTATCTATCTATCTATCTATCTATCTATCTATCTATCTATCTATCTATCTATCTATCTATCTATCTATCTATCTATCTATCTATCTATCTATCTATCTATCTATCTATCTATCTATCTATAAGTTTCTCAAAATAGTATATATATGTGCTCAATATATGCAATAAGATGGCATAGAAAGGATGAACTTACAAGCCTAAGACTAGCCAAAAAATACATGCAAGTGTCTGTCAACTCCGTTATTTTGACCCAAAGAACTTGCGTAAACTTGTAGTGGCTGCTCTCACCATAACTAAAATCCTTTCAAGAAACTTGAAAGCAGACTGAACAACTAAAAACTCAGCAATAAAGATGAATGTACACAACCAAAGAAATACAATCTCAAGTTTCTCTAGTGCTAATATTGATCCTTGAACTAATCTTTCCACCTTTGTGGTGAAAAACATCCCAAGGTCGCAAAATCAATCTCTAATTTTCCCTAATTTTTCAGCCAAAGAAACTCTTAGAAAATCAATGCAAAGATCCCAAGAAGACACTTTAAATGCTCCAAAATAATGTTAAAATGAATTACCTTCACTGTTGGCAGCAGCCAGAGGCATAGAAGACGCGAAAGCATGTAAAGACAGAGCAGGGAGTCAGTCGAATCAATTTTTCAAAGATTTATGTTTTATAAATATTCTTCAAAAGCTCCAACAGTGATTTTCATCACTATTGTAACATATGTTACATAGAAAAAACCCTTTTTGTAATTTATAGCTCCATTTTGTGCAAGCCGAGGAGTCCTCGAGCTTGAGGAGCTTAGGTAGAATGAGCGCATCAATTTTGGTTATTTTTAGACACTGTTTACCCTTTCAAATAGCACTTAGGACCTATTTTTTAACTATGCCAGTCACTAGATGTGAAACCGGTCAAAACTAGTCTAGAAACTATAAAAAGAGCTAGAGAGCTCATTTTTTAGGTTGGTTAGTGTGAGCTTAGAGCTACTTTGAGCTTGTAATTGAGATCTTGAGCAATAGAGTTGATTTCTCACCTTCCATTGTGTCTTGCTTGTCTCTTCGTTGTGTGTGTATGTGTGTGTGCATTTCTATGCTTCTCACCTTCACTCTCACTTCATCTCACGTTCACGATCTTCATATCACTCCTATCTCTTCCGCGGATTGACATTAAGGAGGTGGAGCTTCTTAATGTGGTTCTCACCATTGTGCTAGAGCAACACCAAATTTGGCGCTGTTGCCGGGGATCGAGTCTAGGACGAATGTGTGATGGTAAGAGTATAGCAAGAAGTGGCGTTGGAAGGTAAAAAATTCAGTTTTTGTTGTTGTTTTTACTTAGTCTCTTGTGTTTTTCACCTCCCCCACACTCCATCTTCATCACCGCATCATCATCTCCAACTCCAAAAAAATCACAAAAATCACCATATCCACCCATTCTCCTCATTTCCCCTCATTTGTGCATGTGCGAGAGAGAGAGAGCTTTTGTGCTTGTGTGTACTTGTGTGTTTTTTAGTTTTCTTGCAGGTACAGAGCTCCAGAGCATCAAGAAAGCTGCAAAAAGGTAAGAAATGTACTCTCTGTCAGAAATTGCCAACATTGTTCGCCGATCGAGCCATCGCGATCGTTCATTCCAGACCATCGCGATCATTCATTTTTGGACCATCGCGACCGTGCATTTCAGACCATCGCGATTGTTCACTCTCATGCCATCGCGACGATTCACCTGGACCTTCGCGACGGTCCCAGACCATCGCGATTATCTCAGACCATCACGATTTCTCACCCCAAACGCCAATTTTAGGGTTGGATTTTTTGGGCAATTTTGGGGCTATTTTTTGGAAATTTTTGGGTGATTAGACTCATAGGAGACCTCTTAGCTCATATTTGGAGAAAAATCTGTTTGTCAGTTTTTACCCCCGAGGGCCTGAACGGTGTGGGACTAGAAAAGCCAGGGGGCAGCACAAAAATTTGGGCAAAAGGGAAAGGACCTTTAAGGGTGTATATACTCAAGTGCTTGATCATCCATTTGTGAGATTGGTCTAATATTGGATTTTTCCAGGTCTAGCAAGGGCAATCAAGGGCAAACAAAGCAAGGCAGTGAACGATGCAAGGCTTGGGAAGCGCGGCTTCTTGGGCATCAGAGCAACCAAAGCTGACTTGAGGTTGGAAGATTACTCAACCCCCTCAGTCAATTCTTAGCTTATGCTAAACGGCAGCTTTGTGGATTAACGACGATAGGAACGATCAAGTTCAAGACAATAATTTATCAAGTCTAAGACTAAAGTAAAGGTGTGTGATACGGAAACCTAACGGAAAGAACTTAAGTCTAATGGAACAAGAACTCAAAGTACCACGGAAAGTCGATTCCTGACGCATACAGTTAAGACAAGACAAGAACTTAAAGGCACTTAAAAAGAATCAAGAAAGTAAGAACAAAGAACCATTGACGATCTGAGTGAGTACTGAGTGTGCAAGGAAGAAAATTCATGAACCTTAGATCGAGCAAACATATAGGTAAGTCAGACCGACGTAGCCTTAAATCATCAGAAGCAAGCGTAGGAACTACTGCACGATCGTGGGCTCAACAATTGAACTAGTTACCCCTACGAGAGGTCAGACACGAGTGAATCAGAAATAGCATTTAGCATTGAAAGACTAGAAGGAGGGTCAAATGTAGCTTATTTAGAAAAACCTGAAGGACCCTATAGAACTCAGTTAGAATTTCTCCGAACCAACCGATTAGGTGCTCGCATCTATGAGGTTGGTTTGTGAAGACAAGTGGTGCAAATGCACAATCCTGATCAACCCATTGGATTGGAACGTCCAGTGGTGAAATTCGAAAGGGACGTGTACATAGACAAAGAAGGAACGATATACATCATAAGTACTCAGCCAAACAATACGAATGAGTTTGGCATAATTCAGTTACAGACCGAAGCTAAATCCCAAGGAAAAGAACCATTAGAAGAACCTAGGACACCTAGAGGGAAATCTGTACTGACACGAGTACTAGTTCTAGAGTGGATCCCTCAGGATAACAGAAGCATAGAGTTGTTTGTAAATAAAGAAATTGACGAAGCATTTTGGAGATACAGAACGGAACAACCAAGTGAGGTAGGCTCCATCATAATCTACGAGTTCAAGGACCCGGATACACCTGGAAAGGTTGTATACCTGGATGAAACTTCAGAAAGAGTATTTGTGGTGCCAGACCACGCTAGAAACACATACACATGGAGAGGCGAGATGGTATTCCCTCCATCATGAACAAATGTAAATGCGAGCCAACAAGGGGCAGGAACATCCTCAGCCCATGGTAATCAAAGAGAGGAAAACAAAGATAGACCTGAAGTAAGTTTCAATCATCCCATAGGGAGAGATAGAACAACCACGGACACTAATAGAGCGGATAAACAAAGGGAACATGGAATACTAGGTGGTAGAGATGATTTTCCTCTACCTAGACCACATGAACATGCAAGAATACTAAGACCCACTCAACTAGTGAAATCCATGAAAAATTATTTTGATGGGACAGGAGATCCCTACGACCATGTTGCGAAATTTAAGCAAGTGCTACGGGTAGAACAAGTTGAAGACATGTTCACACAATATAATGCTTTTGGACTAACGTTAAAGAACACCGCTTTAACTTGGTTCCAACCATTGCAACAGAGGCAATTTAGGGACATCCATCACTTTTTAGAGTCATTCATCACTGAATTCTCTAAAAGAAGAATCAAGCATGATACGTCTTCGTTGATTCATAGTTTGAAACAGACCCCCCAGGAAACAATTAGACTCGCAGGACGTAGGTTTAGACAATATGTTGAAAGATGTCCAATGCAAGATCTACCCTCACAAGCCAAACAAGTGTCATTGTTTTTAGACGGCTTGTTGAGCTCTAAACTACGCTCTTATGTGTACTTGAAGGAACCCAGAACGCTAGAGTAGTGTGTAAGAATTTGCATAGACATTGAGGACAACTTAGGAGACGAGTTGGAACTCTCAAAGGTCTATAAAGATTCAGATTGTTCATCTCTAGCATCCACGAAATTGTCTAGCTCGATAGAGGACCTAGCAGAAAAAGTGGCCCAGAAACTAGGAGTTTCTAGTAAACAGATGCCCAAGTTAACAACTAACGTACGTTGTTACACCTGTGGTGGAAATCATTTGGCAAATGTGTGTCCCAATGCAACACAAACACAAGCCAACCCTAGTGGCCAATATTGCACTATTGAGAGAAGATACACAAATCATACGGCTCAGGACTGCCCATACAACAAACAGGCACTGAGACAGAACTACCCGCAAGCATACCCGTAGCCAGGTAGGTATCAAGGCCAATACAATGCTCAGCCTCATTACTATAGGCCTCCTCAAAATTATCCATATCAGGCTCAACAGAGACCACAACCTGTCTTAGCTCAGCAGCCACCCCACCAGCGAATGTCATCTCAGTGAAATACGATGCTACAGAAGAGAACCTCAATAGAGCTTTAGTTCCCGTTTCACCCCTAATTACTGACAGTGATCTGAACTCAACCAGTGGAACATAGTTGGGAGCCCGACTATGCTAACGTGATGTACACAAACCCAAATCCACGGCCCCAAGTAAGACAACAAAGACCACATGGCCCTAGAGGACCATGCTTTAGGTGCCAAGGAGATCATTTCATAAAGGATTGTCCACATCCTCCGATAGCAAGATAGTCGCAGTACTATAACAAACAAGGCTTTTGTGTGGATTGTGGTAAAGAGCACATCATAAAAGATTGTCCTAAGAACCCTAGTAATGCTTCAAATGTGACACCGATCAACGTGATAGGTATTGTAAACAATGCAGATGGATCCAACCCTACATATGTGCCTATCCAAGCTATAACCAGAGCCCAGGCGCTCTTACAGAACCAACAGCTTAATCAGGAGAAAATAGCCGGAACTAGTGAAGTTGCAGAATCTAGCAATAAAAAGACAAAATCTTGGAAAGATTCCAGAGAAAGAATCAAGAGAAAATGGAGTAAAAAAATAACAGAACTGGAAGGAAGTCTCAAGGAATCTAGGGCCAAAATCCTAGAATTGACTTCACAGGAATTGAATCAAGAGAACCGAGCACAAAAATCAGGATCAGTTTTAGCAGAACCCATACCAGAAAATCTAGACATGATGTTTTGTGCGTATCAGGCTAGAATAAAGGAAGGACCTCAAGTAGCTGAAATGAGTAAAAACTACCCACGAGCAGATCTAGAAATTGAGAGGAGTAAACTTTGCATGAAGATGGTAGAATTAGCACAAGCAATGTTCGAAGCCTCTAGATATCTTAATTGGAATAACATGGCAAAACCGGAATTACACTTTCAAGGACTAATGGAGAAGGTTAGAATACTTGATAGATAGCAAGGAGAAAAAGAATCAGCATAGGAACCCTATTGCCTCGGAGACACCGGAAAAGAATGCACCATCCCTGTCTCAAGTACCCAATACAGAAAGTCAAGACAACCTATCTTCCATACATAGGTACTCACATGAATTTTTTAGAGAAATCCAAGAAGAGAAATGGAGAAAAGAACAAGGAACCCATCCTCCTATTCAAGAAATAGACGACTTGCAGGAACAATTTCCCCAAGATATCCCCTCTATTTACGATGATGTAGAGGAAGAACAACCGAGTGAACACACAGGATTTGAATCCAATTCTTTACAAGAATTACCTCAGTTCACAGGACCTTGGGAAGACAAGTCTATTAGCATGAGAGCACCCACGATAATAGTGAGGAATGAAGAATCAGTAATCCCTAGAAACACGAAAGTGGTCAAGAACGCTAAAGTTCAGTGTCACCTCACGCTAGAGGAGTTGTTGAAGATTAAACGAGAACTGTGGAAGCACGTAGCAAATCAATTCCCTGAGCTTGCTACTACTCCCTCATAGATAGGAACACACAAAAAGGTACCAGAGATACCCGTAGAAAAGATTGGAGATGTAAGCGAAGGAGAGGAAGGTAACACTTATCTTCCAATAACCCATCAGGGCTACACCACGAAAGCCATCTTAGATTTAGGAGCCGGAGTAGCCATCGCTACCACCGCTTTATGGAAACGTTGGGGTAAGCCAGCACTAAGACCTACCAGGATGAAACTACAAATGGTTGATGGACACATAGAAAAACCATTAGACTTACTAGAAGGCATATCTCTCACCACTTGTGGTGTGGAGTTTGAGCACACCTTCGCCATTTGTGACTTTGGGAAAAATCACGCTTATGAGATGATATTGGGACGACCATTCATGCGTCAGTTGCAAATTGTACAAGATTGGGGAACTAATTCTTTGTACTTGCAACATTCAGGAGTGACTACTAAAGTCAATCTTAAAGACTATTCACATCGAGATGTACCCCCAATACAATGGAATACCATCCATAAAACACAAGTGGAAACGGAATCAGTACACTCATTAGAGTCGGACCCCTCATGGTTGCACGAGGACACTCATCTATGGATGTGTAAAGTGGCAAAACAAGAGGAAGAACGGTTAGAAGCAAGGACCTTAGGTGTAGAACATCATCCACAAACTCTTCAAGACCCAGTGTACGCACCTATAGTGTTTCCAGATGAGGAATTTGAACCCCATGGTTGGCCAGAGATCCTAGCAACCATGGACGTAGCCATCAATGAAGAACAATGGACACCCCACTGTGACGAGGATGGCTATGATATATCAGTTTTCACGATAGAGCCAATCATGTGTGATTCTATTATAGAAGAATGTGAACCTAGCACTGATGCATTTGAGGATGCAAGTGACTTCGATTTAGAGTCAATTATTATGGACCCTCCATTTGCATCAGAGGAAGAATATTTCTACAAAGTAGAAACTCATCCTCAGACACACGAAGAAATTATAAATGAGGTGAGGATAGCCACACAAGTGACCACCAAGAGTGAAGGCAAGAAAAGAAAGAAGAAAGAAACCATGTCAGAAACAGAAGAATCTTTGTTTGAGGTTCCCGAGAACTTCAAGAAGTATGAAATAGAAGATAGACGAATAATGGTACGAATGCCGAACAGAAAAGTTGAAATTGGAGAAGTATATGATAATCGAGAGAAAACCAAAAAAATAATAGTGGCCATAGAAGGAGAAGAAGAAAAATGTACATACATGGGCATGATTTGGCGACAGAAGAAGAAGAAGAATTAGTTGCCCTATTCCGCGAATATAGAGATGTGTTTGCTTGGAGTTACAAAGACCTGAAAGGAGTAGACCCAGACATATGTTCTCATAGAATCCCTATGACTCCAGATGCAAAACCCACTAAACAGAAACCGTACACGTACAATGATAACTATGCTGCAAAGATTAAAGAGGAGATAGATCGATTGATAGAAGTAGGATTCATTTACGAAATTGAGCATACCGAATGGGTATCCCCCATTGTGGTTGTGCCCAAGAAGAGTGGAAAATTGCGGGTGTGTATTAACCTTAAATAAGTTAATGCTGCCACAATTAGAGACAGTTATCCTCTTCCTATCACAGAACACTTATTGAAAAGCGTTGCGGGCAAGGAAGTTTACAGCTTTCTTGATGGTTTCTAAGGCTATAATCAAGTAGCCATTGCTCCAGAAGATCAATACAAGACGGCTTTTGCCACAGAATGGGGCATATTTGCATTTCGTGTAATGCCATTTGGCTTAACAAATGCACCCGCCACTTTCCAGCGACTCATGTGTCATGTTTTCAAGGAATTCTTACGCAAGAATTTGGAAGTTTATGTCGATGACTTATGTGCACATTCAAATGTAAGACAAACACATATCCTAGAGTTAAGACAAGTATTTGACAAATGTCGAGAATATCAGGTTTGTTTGAACCCAGAAAAATGCGTTTTCATGGTCAGACAAGGTAAAATTCTAGGACACATTGTGTCAAAGAATGGAATCTCTACGAATGAAGAAAAAGTGAAAGTAATTGCCGATCTACCTAGACCAACTAACGTAAAAGAAGTACATGCATTTATGGGCCATTGCAGTTATTATAGACGATTCATACACATGTATGCAATCATAGCCAAGCCTTTGTACTCTCTTTTGACCCATTTTGAATGGACAGATGAATGTGATAATTCATCCAATGAACTCAAACGACGTTTGTGCTCAGCACCTATATTGACAACCCCAGATTGGAGTAAGCCATTCCATGTACATGTGGATGCATCCAATTACGCCATTGGATGTGTGTTAGCACAACCCACGAATGAATGTAATATAGATCTTCCCATAGCTTACGCGAGCAGACAGTTGAATGCAGCAAAAAGAAATTACACCACGACGGAACGAGAAGGATTAGGGATGACTACATGTAGTAAAGAAATTCAGACATTATTTGTTGGCAAACAAGTTCAAGCTCTTTACAGATCATCAAGCCCTATTGTACTTAGTCAACAAACCATGTAACACACGAGGATTAATACGTTGGTTTCTATTACTCATGGAGTATGATTTTGAAGTAGTAGTCAGGAAAGGAAAGACACATCTTAGAGCTGACCACCTATCAAGACTAACCTCAGGAAATCTCCTCAAGGGATAGCGGATGAATTACCAGATGCATATTTGTTTAACCTTGAGATAGCACGAGAATGGGCTAAGCCGATAGTCCCTATTCTCACATATGGACCCAAGAATCCTAAGATAAGGATCAAGGAAGGAGAGATTACAAAGTCTTAAAGATATCAAATTATAGCAAGAAGTATATATAAACAAGATAATCAAAAGATTCTTGCTTGTTGTGTAGATGAATCAGAACATGCAAATTGGTTGCAATTAGCACACATAGGTGCATTAAAGCAACATCACTCGAAACATCGTACTTTGCAGACTCTGCATAGACTAGGAGTATACTAGCCTACGATGGAAGCAGATGTCTACAAGTTGTGTAAAGAATGCCATGTTTGTTGTGAAAGACCACCTGTAGAACATGCTACATTATATCACGTGTCTCTCACACCAGACTGGAGTGAACCCTTAATGACGTACTTGAGGACGAAAACATTCCCTCAAGGAATGACCCTAGCACGACAATGAAGTCTCGAGCAAGAAGCTCAAGACTATTCACTTATTGGAGATAATCTATACAAACGAGGACGAGATGGATATTTAAGACAATGTGTTCATGAAAGCGATTACTTGAGCATACTAGAGACTGCACACCAAGGTGTTGCAGGAGGTCATTTTGGACCAGAAAGGATAATCAAAGCCATCCTCTTTGCAGGATTATGGTGGCCCACTCTTCACATGGATGCTCATACCTATGTCAAGAGATGTGATGTGTGCCAAAGAACTTAATTTCCTACTCGCAGAGATGAAATGCCATTGAAACCCATGATGGGAGGACGTGCATTTTCTAAGTGGGGTATAGACTTTGTAGGACCCATTAACCCCCCTGCAAAAGGTACTCATGCTGAATACATTATTGTTGCCACAGATTATCTTACCAAATGGGTAGAGGCAAAAGCCACGAAAAAGAATGATGCACACATGACTGCAAAATTCTTATTTGAAAATGTCTTTACAAGATATGGATTGCCTATAGAGTTAGGGAGCGATTGAGGAACTCACTTTCTAAACCAAGTCATTGAATATTTGTTACAAGATTTTATGGTGATTCATAAGAAATCCGCACCATATCATCCTCAGGCCAATGGTCAGGCTGGAAGCACTAACAAGATCCTTTGTAACGTACTGACGAAACTCGTGAACAACAAACGTTCAGATTGGGACAAACAGTTACACCATGCTGTTTGGGCATATCGAGTGGCCTACAAGACCGTACTGAATGCAACTCCCTTTCAGGTGGTTTTTGGTCAGAATGTTGTGCTTCCTTTGGACTTCTTGATACCGACCCTTAAGGTTGCACAAGAACATCAGTGGACCGGCCATGAATTATCAGCAAGAATAATGGACTTGGAACGATTAGGAGAAACCACGCTGAAAGCGGCAACAGGGATATACGCAGCTAAGAAGCGACAGAAAGCATATTTTGATGCACATGTGAAAGATAAAGGCTTGAAAGAAGGAGATTTAGTTCTAGTATATACGCTGAAACAACACGCATGAAAGTTAGAAAAGCGAGGTTATGGACCTATGATCATTAACAGACTCGCAACAAGTGGAGTAGTACAATTAGCCACCTTAGAAGGAGACGTAATGCCTAATTACATTAGTGGTTGTAGAGTCAAGTTATATCAGGAACCTCTTACTGAGGATATGCTTAGACGACTCACGTTGGCAAAGAAGCGTAAGGAGGAAGAAAATAGAATACGAGCTGAAGCTCAGGCAGAAGCTATAGAACACATTAAGCGCATGAAGTTAAGAAGACAAAGACTAGGGAGAGAACATTATAACCATCTGTAAACATCACCCAGATACCCCATGGCCATGTGTCAAGTAAAGTCAACCACTCATCCTAGTATAGTGGACAGGAGACCATTCATTACAGTCAAGCTAGAGCACAGTAACCCTTGCCAAGAGCTCAGGGCTTTAATTGACTCAGATGTTGCGACTAGTGCGATTAGATGGTCCCACTATAAGGACTCAGGAATAGAAATGCGGCCAATTGAGGCATAGTAGGCCTCAGGCACATAGGCTTTCTAGGTAGGAAGACCTGCTCTTTCACTAGCCTTGTCATGGTGTTGAGGGGCGAGTTCCTTTTGTGATTGTGCCATTAGATTCTCTATTCTTTCTAGGGAGGGGGAGTTGTCTGGTTCAGTGGAATTGGGCACATAAGCTTTTGATGGGGGATGGGTCATGTTTTTGCTTGCTTTATCTCTTTCTTGATTTTTTTCTTCCTTGGCAGATCTTGCAATTATGCCCTCTAACTTCTCTAGAAGTCCATCCAAGTGTAATTGCGTCTTGGTTGAGCCCGAGTAGTTGAAAAGGCGACTGGCTTCAAACATAGTCTGAGCCAATGCGACCATTTTCGCGCAAAGCTTGGTTCTTTCTATCTCTAGGTCAGCTTTAGGGTAACACTTGTCATGATCCGTGACATTTGGCCCTTCTTGGATTCTGGCCTGATATGCTCTAAGCATCATGTTTAGGTCCTCGGGAGTGGGGTCGGCTAGGACGGATCCTACTCCGGGTGGTGGGTGGGTTAAGGGTGGTGTATTGAAAGGTTGGGGAATGGAAGAAGGTGGATTGGCGGGTAAAAGGAGAGGTGGTGGAGGGGTGGTGTGAGAGTGGTTTTGAGATGCGAGTTCACTTATCTTTGCTTTGGTTTCTCTCAAGCTTTCTTCAAGTTCGCTCATCCTTTTTGCCCATTGCCTTTTCATTCTTTCACGACTATCCTTCCAGGCTCTAGTCCTCTTTTTGGTTATGCTCTCTGTTTCACTCACCTCGGGGCTCTTTTCCTGACCAACACCTTGGTTTTGTTGTAGTGCTTGAGCTCTTGTGATCACTTGCACAGGTGCAGTGGAAGTCACACTCCCTGTGGAGTCTACAACTAACCCAACAACATTGAGAAGAGTGATTTTAGGCATGTTATTAGGGTTCTTTGGGCAATCTCGTAGGAGATGCTCTTTCCCGCAGTCTTGACAGAAACCCTGAATTGTTACTGGTTGAGGTTGTGTAGGGGCAGGCAGTGGACAATCACGTATAAGGTGATCTCCCTGACATCTGAAGCATGGTCCTCTAGGAAATGGGGGTCGTACATGCCTAGGTTGAGGTCTAGAGTTGGGGTTTGTGTACATGACATTGGCATACTCAGGCTCCCCACTATTTTCACTTGGGTCCTCATAATAGTATGACTCGTTATGCTCGGGTGACTGCATGTAGTAAGCCTGTGGGCTATCAATATGTGTGGAGTCAAAACTATGGTCACTTGGATCACTGTCTGATAGCAATGGGGTGACTGGGACTATGGCTCTGTTAGGATTTTCTTCAGCAGATGCATATTTCACTGGGATCACATTGGTTGGAGCAAGGGGTTGCTGCACTAGGACTGGTTGAGGTCTCTGCTGCCCTTGATAAGGTGGCTGATAAGTTTGCTGTGGTCTGTTGTATTGTTGTGGTGGGTACTGATTCTGGTATCTACCCTGTTGTGGATATGGCTGAGGGTAATTTTGCCTAACAGTTTGTTTGTTATATGGGCAGTCTTGTGCAGTGTGGTTGGTGTACCTACGCTCTATGGTGCAATACTGGCTACTAGGATTCGCCTGGGGTTGGGCCATAATGGGACATACACTTGCCATATGGTCACCGCCACAAGTGTAACACCGCTTAACTGGGGCAAATCTCGGAATTTGTTTGCTAGAGACACCTAGTTTTTGAGCTACCTTCTCTGCAAGTTCCTCAATGGATGTGGATTGACCAGATGTGAGGCTACTAGAGCTATCAGAATCCTTATAGATTTTTGATAGTTCTAATTCCTCACCTAGATTGTCCTCAATGTCTATGCACATGCGCACGCACTCTTCTATCGTTCTGGGGTCCTTCAGATACACATATGACCTGAGCTTGGTGCTCAACAATCCATCTAAGAACAAGGCCACTTGTTTGGCTGGTGTGGGTAACTCCGGCATCGGGCATCTCTCCAGGTACTGCCTAAATCTTCTTCCAGCTAGTCGGACCGTCTCTTGAGGTGTTTGTTTGAAGCTATGAATTAGTGAGGAAGTGTTGTGCCTGATCCCACTCTTAGAAAACTCAATGATAAATGCCTCTAAGAGCTGGTCTATGTTTCTGAAATGCCTCTCGTTCAGTGGTTGAAACCACATAAGGGCAGTGTTCCTAAGGGTTAGACCAAAAGCATTATATTGTGTGAATAGGTCCTCTACCTGTTCAGCTTTCAATACTTGCCAAAATTCTGCCACATGGTCATAAGGGTCTCCAGTGCCATCGAAGTAATTCTTCATGGACTTCACCAGTTGAGTTGGTCGCAGGGTCCTAGTGTGTTCTCTCGGCCTTGGCAAAGGAAAATCGTCAGCATTCCTTTGATTCCATGGGGTTCTATGTCTCTCAGGTTCCACTCTATTCCTTTCCGTTCCCGTTCTTTCTCTTCCCAGGGAGTTGGAAAAACTTACCTCAGGCTTGTCTCTACTTCTATCTCTTTGAGCTCCATGAGCTTGGGAGGTCCCAGCTCCTTGGTGACTGTATGACACATTAGTCCGAGGTTGGGGAAAAACAAATTCCCCCTTCCATGTGTAGGCATGTATGCCATGCTCGGTGACCACGAAGATCTTCTGTGATGTATTGTCTAAGTAGGTTACTTTGCCTGGGCTATCAGGGTCTTTAAACTCATAGATTGTGAGAGCACCTACTTCATGAGACAAGGTAGGCTTATACCTCCAAAAGGCCTCATCAGTCTCTGGGTTTAAAAGCAAGTCTATGCTTTTATTATCCTGTGGGATCCACTCTGGAGTCATGATTCTGGTCAAGACAGATTTACCACGGGGAGTTCTTGGCTCTCTCTCTAAGTTCCCTTGCTCTATATCACCCATGTCGATCTCCGCAATCACATTTCCCAACTCATCAGTTCTATCAGGAAGAGTGGTGACTACATATATAGTCCCCTCTTTATCTAGGTATGC
Organism: Ceratopteris richardii; assembly: GCA_020310875.1. Taxonomy (NCBI): domain Eukaryota; kingdom Viridiplantae; phylum Streptophyta; class Polypodiopsida; order Polypodiales; family Pteridaceae; genus Ceratopteris; species Ceratopteris richardii. Next base: position 117,901,788 of record CM035442.1, read on the forward strand.
TCCATTCTCAAACTTGACTACTGGATGGTCTAATCCATGGGGTTGATCGGGGTTCTTAATCTGGACCACAGATCTTCTCAGTCCGTCTTCGTAGATGCGAGCACCTAGACGATTCGTCCTGATGTATTCCAATTGAGTCTTGTAAGGTCCCTCTGGCTTTTCTAGATAAGCCACCCCTGAACTACCTACTGGTCTCTCCATGTGATAGGACATCTCAGAATCACTTGTTTCTGATCTGGGAGTGTATGGGTAATCACTCAACTGCTGGGCCCAAGACCTGGCAGTGTGATTGACACTAGCTTCAGAAGATCTGAGGCTTTGTCTGTCTCGGCCTAAGTGTCTGCCTGATCTAAGGTTCATATGCCTGATTTATCTACCCCCTTGGACCCAAGCACACTCTCGTTGCAGGTTAGTTTGCACCAATCACTTTGTTCTTTTGAGTTGAATATTATGTTTATGATCTTGTCTGAAATCGCGCCGTCAGGAGTACTTAAGTGAATTTCGCACTTGATAAGTGATCGACTCCAGTTTACCTTTTGTCCCTTAGGGTTTTCGCACTTAAGACCTATTTAATTCTTGCACTTGGTTGATTAATTCTCTTGGACTTGATTCGTGCCTAACGTTGCCCTAATTAATTATCCACACCTAAGTCGTACTTAGCCTAGGCTAGGAATTGACAAAGGAGGGTTGAGAGATCTTTCCAACCTCAATTAGCTGGTTGACCAGACTGCTACACAAGCCCAGGAAGCCTTCTCCCAAGCTTGGTACTCACCCTTGCTAGCTTGCTTTGGATTGCCTTGAGTGCACACAATGTTCTTGCAAAAGCTCACCAGTCAGTATAGCTCTATTACCACAAGTAATTGAAAGACACACATCAATATTTGCAGTCCCCCCTAGAGTAACTCACTATACCCCCTCAATCTTAGGACCACCTAGTCTCACCTAAAGGCCAAAATCTCATCAATCGGAGTTCGTATGGTGAAGTTATGACCCTTCAGGCACTTAGGGGTCCAAACAGGCTCTCAGGGTTCAGGAAATTCCTCCCTGGTTTCTAGGTCTTTTGCCCACTCCTAAGGCTCTCATATCCTCCCAATGTGTCCAAGATTAAGCCCAAAGATATCTTAATTCAGTCAATTAAATTACTCTAAATTTTCATGCGTTAAGCCCATGTATCGCGATAGGTCGGGTCGAAGTGTCGCGATAGCTCCCAAGTGTCGCGATAGCTCGTGAGGTGTCGCGATACTCCCAAGTGTCGCGATAGCTCGTGAAGTGTCGCGATAGGTCGTGAAGTGTCGCGATAGCTCGTGAGGTGTCGCGATAGGTCGTGAGGTGTCGCGATACTCCCAAGTGTCGCGATAGCTTGTGAGGTGTCGTGATCGTGAGGTGTCGCGATACTCCGAAGTGTCGCGATAGCTCGTGAGGTGTCGCGATACTCACAAGTGTCGCGATAGGTCGTGAAGTGTCGCGATAGCTCGTGAGGTGTCGCGATACTCCCAAGTGTCGTGATAGGTCGTGAAGTGTCGCGATAGCTCGTGAGGTGTCGCGATACTCCCAAGTGTCGCGATAGCTCGTGAGGTGTCGTGATAGGTCGTGAGTGTCGCGATACCTCGAGGTGTCGCGATAGCTCGGGATATGGTGAATTTTTCAGTTCTGTCTAGTGATCCTAGGAGTTCTCAGCCTGCGCAGTGTCGTGGTGCACTCAGAATTGTGATTGGGTGAAGTTTTCGAGGTGTCGCGATAGCTCGAGCTCAATGCCTCGGGGCCTGTGCAGAAGGATTCTGTACCTGCTGAGCTTGCTGGAGATGGTGATGGAGCTGGTACCTGCAAGAACATGCAAAAAAATACACAAAAACAAGCACACACACTCGCTCTCTCTCAAACTCGCACACAACAAATGAGGGGAACGACAAGGAAGAGGGAATATGTAGTGGAGAAGGCGGTGGAGGTGGAGATGGAGAAGGAGGTGAAGATGGAGATGGAGATGGAGAAAAATCAGAAATTTACCGACTACTTACCATTCCAACGCGTCCTCTCTACGTCTTACCATCACACGCTTGTCCTCAAAGCTTGAATCCCCGGCAACGGCGCCAAAAATTGGTGTAGCTCAGTGATGAGTAGCACCTCCTTTAATGTCAATCCGGGAAGACATGAGGATGGTATGAAGACCTCGAGCAAGTGAAGGCACAAATGTGTGAGTGAGAAGCACACTAACATGCACACACATCACACAAGCGCGCACACACGGAAAAAACAAAGAGAGTAAGACAATGGAATCACTTCTATTGCAACAAAGTTCTCATACAAGCTCAAAACTACAAGAAGCTCCCCCAAAAATGAGCTCTCTAGCTCTATTTATAGTTTTTGACTAGCTTTGGCCCTGTCCAGACCTAGTGTCCGGCCTAGTTAAAAATTAGGTTCCAGGGCTTATTTGAGGGCTCAAACGAGATCTAAAAAATACGAAAATTGGTAGGCAACTACTTCTAAGGCTCCTCAAGCTCGAGGACTCCTCGGCTTGTACAAAATGGAGCTACAAAAAGGTGATAATGGTATTTACAGGGGTTTTTAGTGATGAGAATCACTTTTAAATGGTGTAAGGGTTTTGAAAAAAAATAGAGAGTTGCCTTAGTGCTAGATCTGCATGTATGCCCGTACTTGCTTCTTCTCGTATATCGCCAACAATGCTGATTTTATATTTGAGGCCAATTTGACTTTTGATGACCGTACCTGGGGCAAATATCAGTTTTTCTCAAGAGAGTTCAAAGGATTACAGAACACGGAAGACCTAACGCACGTTTGGGCAAGAGCAGGGTTTACAGAGTATTTCAGTGACCCTTTGCCTAAACCCGACTTGTACGCACACTCCCACAGAGCGAGAAAGGTTAGTTCCAGAGCCAATGAAATGTGGGGACGTCACTAAGTGGGAAGAGATTTCGGCGATCACACCTGAGCTTTCAAAACCACTGCGGATATGTATGCAATATTTTGCATTTCCAGCTCTGGACAGATTCACAATGCCTCACAAGCACATATGGTTTGGTTTATATTTAGCATGTACTGGACCCCAGACAGTTGATCTCGCAAGCTGGATCATTGATCAGCTCTACTTAGCACAACACAGATGGGAAAGAAAGGAAGTCATCAATGGATGTTGCGCTCTCACGCGCATCGTATACATGTGTCTGGCCTATGATTTACCTATCGAGCGAGCAATGACAAGTGAGGAGCTGAAAGCCTTCAAGGGAACAACAAAGAAAGCTAGGAAGCCTAGCAAAGGACGAGCAGGAAAGCGAATGAGAGGAACTATCCCCTGCCTTCAGGTTCCAGAATCACCCTCACCACAACCCTCTCCAGAGCACTCCCCGACAGAAGCCACTCCATCTGTACAACCTATTCGCATACGGTTATCAAGACCGATTATAACAGAGGCCACCACCAGCACAGTTGCTCCTCAAGCAGCCACTGTCCCAGGACCTACCACCACTACAGCAGAAGTTCCCACCACTATTGGTGCGGAAGCTTTCTCTTTTCCGATACCAAACATGGAAGCAGAGCCACTGGATACAACGTTTGATTTCGAAATGCAGGATGCCTTCTCGAATGAATTTCAGTTTTCAAAAGGCCAGATCTTCTCTCAAGAATACGAGCGGCCAAGTTACCCGACCACGCCCCGAGACCAACCACAAGGACAAATAGTGTCTAGTTCCGAGGAAGAAAGAACGGAAACCGACGAAGATGAAGGTGATGACGAAGCCAGCCAGGGCACTCACGAATCCCAAGAGCATGGACAGACAGATGAACAAGGACAGCACACCGACACCCAGGGAGACACCAGTACACATGAAGATGAAACCTTTGAAGCAGCAGCTTATACGTTGGCCATCAAAAAATTATATCGAACCATGAAAAAAGTTTGGGCACGCAAGATTGACTGAGGAAGAGAGTCAAGTACTTATAGAACAGGAACTTGTCTCAGGCGGATTCGAAGAAGTATACATAGGCTTCCGAGAACTTGTCAAATCAGTGGGATCCACACAAGCCTTATGATATTTGCAGAGGAAACCATTACCGCAGTATGACCCTCGTAGAATCCGTCTACTAACCAAACCTGGTGAATACATTCGAGTACCCACCGGCGAACAATCTTCAGAACAGGCCAGGGAAGCACGTCTTGTCCCTGAAGGCTCATTGGCAGAAGACACCATTCTCATCGACTCCCCACCCCGTACCACTGTTGTACATACCACCACAGTTGTCGAAGTATCTACCACCCCGACCACTCCTCCTTCACCTCCCATCCACCCAGTCTCCCCCATACACCCTCCTTCTCCCAGAACAACATCCTCCTTCTCCGGCAGAGTAGCAGAAGTCGTCCTTACTCCCATTCATCCCACAGTTCCCGCACCAACTCAACCTAGTCTACCCCCTAGCACACCTACCTTTCTATCAAATCCAATTTTCCCACCATCCTTTCCGTCCTTCCCCACACCTCCAAGAACCCTTTTCCCATTCCCACCTCCATTAACCTTCTCCCCAGTCTCACCTCCCCGACCCACCGTAACTCCTCTTTCCCCTTTCCACCAAGCCGTCCAAGACAACCCCTCTGTAAATTACTCTTCAACCTTTGTAAATCCTGTATTTACACCCACACACTTACCCACGATCACACCACTATTCACAGTCACTGCACTCGACACCACATCTAGCGATATGGATATATCACCACCCACTGCACCTCCACTCACTTCATTTGTGGCACCACAATATTTAAGCACACCACAATTTTCCACAATCACCACAACATCCACTTTCCCACCCCCATTCCCCATTCCCTTTGCATCTACACCTACTGCATCTTCGCTTAGCACATCGTTAATATTATCACCCACTGTAGATACTGCATTTCGACAGATGTTCACGTGTATGACTCAAGTAAGAGATGAGTTCACATCTCTGGGAAATAATTATCAGCAACTACAGAGAACAACCAATGATTTACAGTCGAAGCTAAATTCACTGACCATCGAGAATGCCTCCCTAAACACCAGATACCAAGAACTCCGAGAGGCATACCACAAACTAGAACTAGAAAGTGAAGAGAAAACCAAAGAGGCCACTGCTGATCTTGATAATTTGTTAAGGGCACAGACCATTCGCAACGCAATGTTAACACGAAATATGGGATTACTTAGACGACACTTGGCAGCCGCGAAAGAAGAAAACCAGCGCTTACAAGAGCAAAATAGAGAGAATCTAGAAGCTGCCTTAGATCAGCTAGACCAACCGCTAAGCCCCAGTCACTTTAAGGCCGTGCCCTTAGAATCAATGAAAATGTTGTTAGATGATCATATCAGATTGTTATATGAGTACGACAACATGAACGAGCAGTTTCAGAAACTCAAAGATGAAAACAAGATTTTGCAATTAAGAGCACCAATACCACAAGGCCTACCAGCTCCTGCAGACCCATCTCCTGACATCCTATAGGAACTCAACGCATTACGGGCCCAGGTATCTACTCTTCAATCACGAATAGAAGTATATGAAGCACCACCCAGACCAGACTCCCCACCAGACCTACCAGCCAAGGAAGAAACAGTCACTATTCCGATGGAGGAAACTTTTGAAGAAGCCTATGAGCCCCAACCCATCCCAGGCGGACGCGTCACGGCTGAAGGCCAGACGACTTTCGAACTTCCAACTCCCGCATGGATGAAGACGATAGAAGAACTTGGGACAACCCGCTCAGCAAGGGTAGAGGCGCAGTTACAGGCCATGGCAATGATTGAAGAACGCATCTTACAGTCCCCCTACTTTGCTCACTTGGCCCCGTGCAGATACATATCAGGGCACGAGCTACAGTATAAACCTTATTTCATGTTAATGGCAGAATACCAGTTAGCCATAGAGAAAGAAACAGGCAAAAGCCCTCCCACGCAACTCAATTTGAGCCGGAAGATTTGCCATTAGATGTGCAGCAAGGAGAGGTCTATCAACCAGAATGGTGCAAGGATCTCTTACAGAAATATCCTGAAATGATGAGTACTTGGGTTAAGGCACCTTTACACTTAAAGTATAACCCATGTTGGGGACCAGTGCCATGTCGCCACTCCTGGAAGGCATTCGCTATTAAAATACAGAACAACAAACAATGCCAGGACTGGTTAAACTACCCATACTTCAGGCCACCTACAGGACCACCTACAATCGGATACATGATGGCCACGATTCGTCATTGGCTCCCTCGCTTGAAACATATGGAAGATATAGCAGCGCACATGACTGTCAAGATATTTGACATGATGCAGATGGTTTTTAAAGTCTTGAGACGAGTCAAGGCACCACATGTAAACACCCCGGGCTTCGAGCATGGCAATCTAGATCTTGCATATGATATGAGTACAACGCCATCGCTCCGGGTGTGTTATGCTTGGCACTGTAGAATCAAATACTTACCGGCGTGCTACAAGCAAACCTTCGAAGAAATGTTCACAACCGGATTCTAGGAATACCATTCGGAAGTGTTCATCAGCAGGCCTACACATCTCTTGCAACTATTTGCCTGTGAACAGATGGTATATTCCATGCACTATCGACTCCCGCCATGAGATGAACCGCAGCCAATCGATTGGGAGAAACTCGAGGCAGATTTGGCCCGAGGCATTTGAATATCACAACACACCCTCGCTCAGGAACTCCTACAGAATTACATCCGACAGATCTCACAACAAGGTTCTGTCGAGGACGACAGAAGCGAGAGGGAGGGGGGTGTTGGCAGCAGCCAGAGGCATAGAAGACGCGGAAGCATGTAAAGACAGAGCAGGGAGTTATTCGAATCAATTTTTCAAAGATTTATGTTTTATAAATATTCTTCAAAACCTCCAATAGTGATTTTCATCACTATTGTAACATATGTAACATAGAAAAAAACCCTTTTTGTAATTTATAGCTCCATTTTGTGCAAGCCGAGGAGTCCTCGAGCTTGAGGAGCTTAGGTAGAATGAGTGTATCAATTTTGGTTATTTTTAGACACCGTTTACCCTTTCAAATAGCACTTAGGACCTATTTTTTAACTATGTCGGTCACTAGATGTGAAACCGGTCAAAACGAGTCTAGAAACTATAAAAAGAGCTAGAGAGCTCATTTTTTAGGTTGGTTAGTGTGAGCTTAGAGCTACTTTGAGCTTGTAATTGAGATCTTGAGCAATAGAGTTGATTTCTCACCTTCCATTGTGTCTTGCTTGTCTCTTCGTTGTGTGTGTGTGTATGTGTGTGTGCATTTCTATGCTTCTCACCTTCACTCTCACTTCATCTCACCTTCACGATCTTCATATCACTCCTATCTCTTCCGCGGATTGACATTAAGGAGGTGGAGCTTCTTAATGTGGTTCTCACCATTGTGCTAGAGCAACATTCACTCCTACAATCACCAAGCAACTATGCCAAAATTGGATGCGACTGGTGGACCTGACCACCCGGGCAGGTTTAGCCCACCCATCTACCGACCCGACATAGCGCACGATGCACAATGTCAGCCTCATACGAAATGAGTGTCAGCTCGCCTGGTCAGAGTGAATCCACTCGCCTATCGACCCGTATGAGTGCATAACAACATGTAGGTCAGGCCATACGACACAACTAGCATCAGCTCGTGACCCTGATCGCCCGATCAGGGTAGTTCCACCTGCCTACTAGCTCATCGCAGCGCCCAATAACACATACACATACACATAGATAGCTGGCTAGTATAAGAATTCTTTTCTCAAGACATAATTTGTCTGAAGGTCAGATCAGATGAGACATCAAGAGCAGAAGTCGAAGTGTCTCACTCATCAAGTGCTCATAAACACTAGTATATACAGATACTTAGTTTATGTCTTCCTTTCACCTTCCTAGGTCTTGTTTCGAAAGTTCTAGTCCATCTTCCAATCTTACTCATATAACCCCAGTCCTTATACATTGCATGTAATCTTATTAGTGGTACGATATTTTTGGTCTACTTAATTTTCTTAATTATGCATTTATTTACGTGCCATATGTCCAACTCATGTAATCTTTTCATATGCACATGTATACATACATACACATATATACAAGCGGAAAAAAGGAAACTGAAACAATAACATCTCACCAATATAAAATCAGAAGTCATTTGAACTTGTCGTCTTCAATCACCCTTTCTTTAAACATCTCTAACTTGGTCATCTTACATAAAACAAAATTTTATTTCATAAGAGTTTATAGACAAATAGTCACTCAGAAGGAAAATATTACCTAGTTTTATTTATGTACATTGGTAGTTGACTCTTTTCTTACTTCTGAAGACCTTTCCTAGTTTTATTCTTGAAAAAAAAAACCTAACTTGATTTTCAAAAGAAACGGTATTTACACTAGTTTTAACACAACTTTTTAATTTATCTCTAAGACGGCTCCCCCCCTTCACGTTCCCTGCAGAGCAAAGCAAGTTGTTGTAAAATTTCTCCATATTTTGCTAAGTCACAACTATAAAAAAAAATTTATCTTGGGTCCATTGTCATGTAGTACGGTTCGTGGTCCACTGAAGTGTCATTTTCTCCATATGGCCGTGCCCCTTGATACGTGAACACACTCCCTTAGTTTGATGATGAGATCAAAGTTCCACTAGTAATACGATCTTTAACAAACTCCTCAGCAGGAACTCTTCCATCATTTTCGGGCGTAGGGAGCAAGTAAGTCAATATGAAAGAGTTATCTAAGGTTCTTCCTTTAGGTACACTCCTTGATGTTTTTCTATATCTATCAGGAATGTTGCCCTCCGATATGGATGTATCATTGGAATCTTCACTGTCCATTCTAGAACCTTAGATAGTCAAATAGTCCAATCAAGCCTAAAGGATTTCCTACTAACAACTTGATCACAAATCTCCATCACTGCCTTGCAAGGAACAAAATTTAAAATTAATAGAAGGTCATTTCTTGTTATTTATCTACATGTTTTTAATATATATATAAATAAATAAATAAATATATATATATATATATATATATATATGTATATATATATATATATATATACATATATATATATGTGTGTGTGTGTGTGTATATATATATATATATATATATATATATATATATATATATATATATATATATATATATATATATATATATATATATATATATATATATATATATATATATATATATATATATATATATATATATATATATATATATATATATATGTGTGTGTGTGTGTGTGTGTGTGTGTGTATGTGTGTGTGTGTGTACGTACGTACATTATCTTATGATATAATTCATTTTAATCATTTTCTTTACCGATATCTTCATATCAAATAATGTATCTGCAAAAGATATTTTGTCAAAGACTCCGAAAATTTCCTCGTCAAAGTTAAGCACTCTACATTCGTAAAAATTTCCCCAAAGATCTGCTATGTATTGTTTTTCCCACTTTTTTAACTTAGAAAAAACACAAAACTGAAATGAATTTGTTGAAGAAAGTGCTATGGAACTCGATATGAACATATTTACATTTGGGATCTTTTTGCTTTCCAAGCTTCCATAGTCCCAATTTATGAAAGCTTCTTTTAAAAACTTTGATCCTCAAATTCTTCACGAATAGGTCTTGTCCGAAGAGAAGTTCTATTCTTGACATGGTCTACACAAACCGTCATAAACTGGACTGCCTTCTTTCCATCCTTGCTTCGATTTCGTGCATAGGCCGATCCATCCTCCAAGACTCTTGTTTCCATCCTTAAGGCAGTAATGTATGGCTGCCCTAAAATCAACGAGTAGCTGGAATGATCTTGAACAAAGAAATTCTGATAATCACTAACATCCCCAATTGTAACTAGTACCTGGGGACATGCACCAAATAACTCTCCTGGCATCGTATTAGCAGCCCTGATTCTCCAACCTGGCTCCATATCTATTTGCCAATTCCCTTTTATGTAGAGTGTTGATATATTTAGGTAGTGATGTGTGTGAACACACTAGGACCACCGGGGTACTTTTTTTCCTCTTTAGGCGGTTTTTTGTCCCTCGCTTGTATATATGCCTATTGCCCTATTGGGCTACTTATCTTTGTATATTCTCTAGTAATACATTCAGTATTGTGTGTTGTGCTCCAAGCTTCTTCTTCTTCCTTGTGCTGTTTGCGTGCTTCCGCAGACGTCTAACTCCAACAATTGGTATCAGAGCAGGTCGTCGCTTCATCTAGGGCATCGTCGACACTCCTCCGGTTGTAGTCTCAGAACCGCATGAATTTTGGTGAGCATACTTGCAATAGAATGAGAATTACAACCACCATGTGCTAGAAAGATGACTCTCCTCCCAACCTTATGCCTGTATATATAACTGCTTGAATCAATGAGGACCGCAAATGTAACTAGAGTCAACAAGTGCATGTGCAATCTCCTCCACTCCTTTCATATCTATCACTAGAGTGTACTAGTGGCTAGAGTGTTCTCAACCACTGCTTTAGTACCTTCCACTAGATTCCACTAGTGGTTGTTGTACTCACCTCTTGAGTTAAGTCCACTGGTCTCAAGTTATTTCACGTTAACTTGAGTTAGAAGGCTTTAGAGCTCTTTGGGCAAAACTCTCTCCCCATGCTCCCCATGGGGATTGAACCCAAGACCTCCTCCTTCACAACCATGAGACTTAACCACTAGGCTAAGTGGATTACTTGAACTCGCACATGAACTTATGCTTGAGTCTACTCTCGAGATCTTTGGTCCTTCAGACGAGTGACCAAATGATATTCGATAGATCATAGACTTACTTTATTACATTCTTCCCCCCTTGGGAAAGATTTTCCTCCTCGAAAATAAAGCTATATATATAATTATAGGCAACCCCCGAGCCTCATGTTCTAAAACTGGAAGAACATGGTCATGTTCTAGAACTGGAAGAACATGGCTCATCTCTGTGGTGGCGCCCCTGCCCAAATGATTCAAAACATTGTCTGGTTTTGCACCTTGATGAACTAGGCAAAGTACACAGTAGTGAATGAATAATAAGGGTGGATCTAAATACATCCCTGGCTAATTCACAGTTTCTGGATGTGCGATCTAGGCACAAACATGTGAACTAGGTGGATTGAAATTACTAGTCCATTTCTAGGCATAACTCGTGCATGAACTTAGTAATTAAAGTGGGACTCTTATCCCTTGCAAGACTTTGAGAACTCTTGATTCACTTGAATTTGATTTGGATCACTTAAAGTTTGGTTGTCTCAAACATCTAACTTGGATGTTTGTACAATGGTTTACTTTGGTCCAACAATTACTTGATTTTTCTACCCCACTAGAGGACTGCTTGGTCCTAATGAGTTTAAAAATCCTATGTAAACTATAAGAGAAAGTTACCATTTTCTTTGAGTCAACCATACTAATTTAACCAATTCAAATTCAAAATGAAATTTGTCCAACTTAGGACACTTTTCTCAAAGACTTGGGCTAAAAGTTGTTGGGAATTGTCAATCTGTTGAGCAATTCCTAGCTTCTCTATTTTAGAGCATACTGGACTCTAAAAAATTATTTATGTTATAACTTGAAGCAAAACTTAAAATAAGTCAATCTTGGACTTATCATCTTTTGAAGAAAAAAGGTTCTTGTACAGAACATCCATTTAGGATTGTTCAATTTAGTTATTTAGTTCTAACCAGCTAACCTTGGTCTTTTGCAAAAAGAATCAAATACCATGTCTGAGCTGATTCCAAAAGATTTGGAAAGTGGAAAGAAATAACTAAAACTCTGTATAACCAACTCATTCTTCGAAGAAGATACATAAACTTGCTATGAGTCAAAGTCTAGATGACTAAGATTTTAACTTCTCAAAGATCTGTTTCAACAAGGTATTGAAGCATTTTCTTTATCTTTAATAGAAATAAGCTGGATTATCAAAAAGATGCAAAGAATATCAAAAACATCATCCAACCACAGGATACTAGTGTGGCAATTACCATCAGTGTGCCGACCTTGAGTTTTTTTACTCAAACAATGCTTCACTTGAGACTAAGTTCAAGTCACATTCAGTCTTTCTGACTCATTATCGTGAGTGCTATTCTTGTGCATTTCTTTGAGTCAAAAGAGTGAATTTACCAAGTTATACTAGGAACTTGATTCAATCAAATCCTGTGTTGAAAAGATCAATAGAAAATGAAAGTCCAACTTTTTTTAGAAATTTATCAAATATTTCTAATCGATAACACTTAAACTTGAAGTGTTCTAAGAAGATCTTGGAAGTTATTTACTTCATATCTTCAGTTTCCTTGATCTTGAAGTTATCTTGAAGTATCTTAAGATATTACTTTTATCCTTCTTGAATTAGAACTTATTTTTAATTCCCTTGAAGGTCAAATCTAACTTCAAAATCCATTCTTAGACTAGAAGATAATTATCATCCACGGTCCGATGTCCCATACCATCTTTCCTACATCAATCTGAGTATAAACTCTGGTGTCCCATATCACCCTATTTTATATTCACATTAATGTGTGCATGACATTTATCCTAAAGTCTAAACATCTCTTGATAGAATATCAATTCTTCTTTGCTAGGGTTTTCAAATAAAAACCAATTAGATTCCAAGTACTTGAATTTTCTCAAATTCAAGTTCAATTGGTTTATCCTTGACCAATTTTGTAGTGACAAGAGCTTTAGAATTCTTGTCTTTAGATTCCTTTCTTACTAAAGCTTTAGGTACCTACCCCAATCGGGACTTTTACAGGAATCTCTCTACTGCCTTAAGTCTAAGCATCCGCTCATGCTCTCTGGATTTGTACCAAAATCCCTTTAAGGATAGGCAAACATGATGTTCTACCTTCCACAAACTTAATTACTGCTGACACGGTTGCAGACTACATTCTTGGAATATCTTTTCTGTTAAAACTTGAAACAACTTACTATTTTGATTGCCCATACTTGGGCAAACTTCACAATAGTTCCAATCGCAATTATCTTGGACAACCATGGCCAAGATTTATCAAGTCTAGTTGATCATGCGATAATAATAAAGACTTTGTCTTTATCATTAAGATCTCTTGAGCTTTTCTAAGCTTTTTGGCTTACCTGCAGGATTTTAGAGATCTTTTCCTAACTTAATCCAAGCGTACACTCATGCCTCTCAGATTCCAAAGCTAAGAATCTTTGATATACCTCTAGGTTATATCACTATTTGGACTTTAAGTACCCCACTACTTGAGGTTTGGAATTGCTAGGGAACTACTTACTGACTAAAGAATATGAAGAACTTCATTCTCAATACTTAGAAGAATGTTATTCTTCAAAGACTTGAGATTCCTTCTAGGGAATCAAATATCTTGAGAAAATGATTCATATTGGAATCTTTTGCAATGTTGGAAGGATATTTGAAAAGAAATTCTTTCAAACAATGTCCAAAAGGTTTACTTATACAATTGTATTCATTTCCTGAGTATCAAACTAGAGGCTAAATATTACCTTTTGGATATGGTTTTCCATGCCACTATGAAAGTTTATACTTGAACTTTCATTTATGTGATATTTAATCCTATTCTTAAGTTTGATACAACATGCATTATTATTGGTCAATCTTTGGATGTTACTAGAGTCCTTTAAACATATCTCACTAATCTAAATTATGTTTAAAGTCCAAGCATCTATAGATGTTTGATCCAATAGTAATGCTACTATGAACACAATTTTGACCTTTATAGCCTATTAAGGAAAAGTTCACACTTGCATCAAGTCATTAAGAACTTATCTTAGTTCCTAAAGATTGCTTAGCTGGTTGCATCATTTACCAAAAATGTAACTATAGAACCTAACATCCTTTTATTGTCATCAAAGATCAATTGATGTTGAGGTTCAACCTTTGATTTCCATCACTCCTTGAAAACTTATAAAAGCTTCATGGTTTTCCTTGGCACCTTTAATAATAGAACATCATCATTCTTTGGTCCTATCATATAGTATGAATTTATGTGTATTTTGGGAAGAGTCCATGAATCAATTAAGATCCTCTACTTGGAACGTCTACCTACCCAAAAATAAATTCATCTTGAACATGGTAGGAGAATGATCTCACATGAAATAGAAGGCTTGACTATTTCATTTTAGTGTTTCTCTTTTAGGAAATATCTCAATTCCTAAAAGTCACTTATAGAGCTTTCATCGTGAGCCTTGTATTAAGAATGTGTAGCATGCAATCTAGATGCATGTATATCCTTTCATTTGTCCTAATGCACTATGATAAAAAAACATATCCTTGTGGTGCAATAAAAAGCTTACTCAATGGAAAGGAAATCTGGAATTAAACTACTAAAATACATTCTTTGATACACAAGGATCCTTTTTTTAAACCAAGTCTTTCCTTAATGCAAACTAATGCTTGGAATGAAAAGTGGATGGTTTCATTATCCTAATCTAGACGTAATCAATTGAAATCTTGGCTATTTCAATGTGCATTTAGGATTAAGAGCAGAATAATGAAAACAAGATAAATCAAGCATTAAGGCCAAGTAGAAACTGAAAAATACTTAGCTTTGATCATAGCTTCGTCCATCCTCTGATCCTTTGGAAAAGGCATCTTCCTTCATGATTGGAGATCCAGATTTGAATCCTTTGATCAAGAGCTTGCTTCATCATGTCCTCTTCTTTGAGAAAATGATGCCTTCCTTGAACTATACTTATCTTAGCTCATCTTAATGCTTCACTTGAATCACACATGGTTAGGGCATTCGATTCCATCAAAAGAGGTTGCTAGATCAAAGGAGGTTGGATAAAATCAAAAGAGCTATGCAAGAATATCACAAGAAATAGTCCCTAATGATTTGGTCCGTCGAGGTTGACTTGATTCTAGCCAAAAGTGCTAGAATAATGACGAAGTTAGGCTTTCAGATCTTCACTCCAAAGCTCCACTTCCAATCTTCTCCAAAACTTGGGCTATCTTCCGTTTTGATCGATTGGGTGCGTACTTCTTGTCTGTGTTTAACTTGGTGTTGTTGTATACACAAACTTTTGCATATGCCGAGGTCAAACGCTCGAATCCCATCGCCTTCCACAGAAGATCTTCTCTTTTTTGGCCTCTAGATGAGGTCTACAAACTACGCGAGATGCATCGAAGTTGGGTCATGATCAGTGCTTGGTGATCGTGGATAGGCGAGTGCCTCCCCAAAGGTGAGGTTCCGAGTTCGAATTCAGCTACATGCTCACAGTAGAGATAGCCTTTTGGTATTACGCTCCTTATCAACCCCTAAATGAAGTCTCTTCAGCGTGGACTTGAATAACAATACATATTGCTGCCGAGTGGAAAAATGTGAACGGCTGTTTGGCCTTGTGGATAGGATGAGCGGTATCCCATATGGGGGACTTGGGTTCGATTCCCCTGTGTGCTCACTAGAGAAGTGCTTAACCTTTTGGTAATATGCTCCTAAGCTAAGCCACAAGGACGATGGAGCAAAGCCACGAGGATGATTTGGGCACACATCTCAAGACATCCGTGAGCAGATATTCGGAAAATAACTTATGCATGCATAAAGATGAAGGAAATGAGCCTCCAATGATGCTTCTAAAGACAATGATGAAACCTCTAAGGTCTCCATGAAAGCTAGCCTAGAGCTCAGACAATGAGAATTATGACCACCATGTGCTAGAGAGATGACTCTCCTCCCAACCTTATGCCTGTATATATAACTGCTTGAATCAACCACCATGTGCTAGAGAGATGACTCTCCTCCCAACCTTATGCCTCTATATATAACTGCTTGAATCAATGAGGACCACAAATGTAACTAGAGTCCACAAGTGCATGTGCATCTCCTCCACTCCTTTCATATCTACCACTAGAGTGTACTAGTGGCTAGAGTGTTCTCGACCACTGCTTTAGTAACTTCCACTAGAGTCACTAGTGGTTGTTGTACTCACCTCTTAAGTTAAGTCCACTAGCCTCAAGTTAACTCACGTTAACTTGAGTTAGAAGGCTCTAGAGCTCTTTGGGAAAAACTCTCTCCCCATGCTCCCCATGGGGATTGAACCCAAGACCTCCTCATTCACAACCATGAGACTTAACCACTAGGCTAAGTGGATTACTTGAATATGAGAGCACATGAACTTATGCTTGAGTCTAGTCTCAAGATCTCGTCCTTCAGACGAGTGACCAAACGGTATCCCATTTCAGATCTGTCTAAAGCCATCGGATCCAAAGACCATAGACTTACTTTATTACAATACCTAGCGTGTTTTTGAGATCAAAACACCTTCGCTTTGTGGTGTCAAAATCGCGATTTGAGCTCGTTTCGGCCTCCGAACACACTATCACAGCGCTTGTGCAGACTATTTCATCTTTTTGTGCCAAAGGTATATACCAATTTCTGTTCGCCAGTATAAGCATCTCGAAGTCTGCTACAGGTCTAGCAGATTTTGTATGGGCAATTATGTTCAACTTTTTGAGATACAGTCAATTTTCTGCATCAAGGTATTTGTCACCGGCCATGGCTGAAAGCAGTGATGTATTCCGTATGTTAGCTTCTGAGGATAAGTTGGATGGTACCAACTACCCATTATGGGCTTATATGATGCGACATGTGTTGGTTGCAAAAGGACTGTGGAACATTGTGTAGGGTGTCGAAAAACATCCTATCACACCTGCAACTGTTACAACTGCAGGTACTGAAGCTGATGCAAAATGTGTCGAAGATGATGATATTCTGCATATTCTTGTTCGTGCTGCGGTTTCTGCTGCACCTACTACAAAGCAGATTCGTTGGGATGGCAGAGATTCCCAGGCGCATGCATTGATAGCTTTGTCTGTCAAACGTGCCATTATTCCTCACATTCGCTCTTACAGAATAGCTAAGGATGCTTGGGATACACTTACCACATTGTACCAAGCTAGGAATGAGGCTCGTATTGCTTACCTCCAAAAACAGTTGGAGAGTGAGCACATGAATGAAGGTGATTCTATGGACAATTTCCTAATGAACATCAAAGACTTAAAGGAATAGTTGATTTCTGCTAATGAGGTTATACCAGATAGCTCACTTGTGCAGACCGTTCTGAATGGTCTTCCTGATTCATATCAGAGTTTTGCTTCTACTCTTCGGTTGATGATGGAAGGAAATCCAAATGCCTTATCATTTGAGGAGTTAGTCTCTGTTCTGTTGTAGGAAGATCAGTCCAGGCAGAATAGGTTCATTATGCGAGTTGCAGATCAAGCTTTCCTGGCTAGTTAGAAGGGCAAAGGAAAATGGAGCTCTTCAACTAGTAAGCAAAAATCTGCTAATTGTGCATATTCGAAGAAGGAAGATAAAGATGAGAAGAAAACAGAAAAGCAAAAATTGTTTTGTAAGTAAAATAAAGGGAATGATCATATCATAAAGAACTGTTCAAAACTGGCTTCTCAAGAGGCAAAGAGGAAAGAGGCTGGAATGGTTGTTACAAAGGCCTCTACACCAAAAACAGAGTCTGCTAATCTTTTGCAGGAAGAAGAATGGGCGTTTACTACTGTCAACAGTTTTGATCCATCTCGTCATGAGCAGTGTATGTCTGTAGTAGACTCAGATGTTTGGTATTTTGACAGTGGTGCGATCAAACATATTACGTCGGAGCGTAGTTTCTTCTCTTCACTCAAGCCTGCCCCTACAGGGAATACTGTTACATGCGCCAACAACTCCTCTTATCCTGTTATGGTAGTTGGTAAGATTCATTTTGACTACTATTGATGGTAGTGTTTTCACTTTGTAAGATGCTTTATTTGTGCCAGGGATCAAGAAGAGCCTGTTATCAGTTTCTGCATTAGCCAAGATTGGCTTGGTTGTGAAATTTGTTGATGACAGGTGTATAGTTCATGATCTGTCAAATGGGGATGTGATTATTGCTTCTGGCATTTTATGTCGTGGGCTGTATAAGCTCATAGACTATGAAAGATCTGTAAATGATTGAGCATGTGTAGTAAATGATTCTTAGTCTATGTCAGATGTAAAGCTTTGGCATGCACACTTTGATCATCTGAATTTTGCTAGTTTGCTATGCCTGCAGAAATCTGATATGGTGTCCTCTTTGGCCAAACTTGAGGCACCTGGAAAACATGTTTGTGAAGGCTGTATTTTGGGCAAAATGCAGCGTTCGTCCTTTCCAAAAGATGGTTCAGTTCGGGCTACTCAAAAATTGCAGCTTGTACATAGTGATGTCTGTGGTTGTTGGGTTGTAGGGTATGCACACATCTTCATTGGTGCATAAGAACCCTCCTTAGATCATAAGAATAACTCTTTTTATATATATTTGAGTATCACATATGAAGACTCTCCTAAAGCACTTTTTAATACTTCTTCATACTATAGGATAGTATCTCTCACCTTTATGATCCTTTTAGAAAGATTCCCCACGTAGAAAACCCACGCATGCCCTTCTTGGAGATTGGGTTGTTACAATTTTGATCTTAGAATATCCTAGAAGATTGGAAGTTAGAGAGAGAATCACCTTTTTTACTTTTCAAAGAGGCACATGGGGAATAGAGCTTAGCCTATAAATATGAGCTCATTTTTGTAAAAGGAGAGCTTTTGGTCGACGTGGTCTCATGTAATATCTCTTCTCAATGGAAGATGCTCTCATTTACTCCAAGAAGACTATTTACATTTACATGTATTGTGTCTTGTGAGTGTGTGATACTGGTGTGTGTGTGCCATGCATGTCTCTCCTTTGTGTGAGTAGAGTAGTTGCATTTGTTTGTATTTTCCTCATGGACTATGATCCTTGACTCCCTATTCTCCTTGTTTTCAAGCATGTGGCAAAGCATGGGGCTGTTGCCAATGGATTGAACATGTGGGAGGTACGGGTGGATGAGAGGAGAGTCATTCTTGAGCTTTCCTTCTTGCTTCCATGCAAAGTGGTGTGGGTTTGGGCATTCCTTGCTACAACCTCAACACTTTTTGGCGTCGTTGCCAAGGATCGAGTCTAGGACGAATGTGTGATGGTAAGAGTATAACAAGAAGTGGCATTGGAAGGTAAAAATTTTAGTTTTTGTTGTTGTTTTTACTTAGTTTTTACATTTTTTCGCCTCCCCACACTCCATCTTCATCACCACATCATCATCTTCCACTCCAAAAAAATCAGAAAATTCACCATATCCACCCATTCTCCTCATTTCCCCTCATTTGTGCATGCGAGAGAGAGAGAGAGCTTTTGTGCTTGCATGTGCTATTGTGTTTTTGAGTTTTCTTGCAGGTACAGTGCTCCAGTGCATCAGGAAATCTTGCAAAAGGTAAAATTTCACTTTCTATCAAAAATCTGTCGTGTGTGTCAGACCATCACGATGATCTGCCAAGTTCAGCATTTTTGGTAAGCGAGTTCACCACAAGGAAGGCGACACAAGCGCATACACGAATCCACACTTGCATTTGCAAAATTTGCATTTTGGTGGACCATCGCGATTGGCTCACGCCATCGCGATTGTGTCACACCATCGCGATTGGCTCACGCCATCGCGACGGCTCGGCCGGACCATCGCAACGGTCTCACACCATCGCGACGGCTCACTTGAGCCATCGTGACGGTTCACTTGGACCATCGTGATGATCCCGTTGACCCCACGCCATCACGATTGGCTCATGCCATCGTGCCGATGCTGCCACGTGACAAGCTAGACCATCGCGACGATACCCTTAGACCATCGCGACGCCTCGAAATTTGAACCATCACGATTGGCTCAAGCCATCGTGCCTCGGACCATCGCAATGGGCTCACGCCATCGCGATTGTCTCGTTGACCGTTGATCGATGCCATCGCGATTGCTCGATGATTAAACCATCACGACGGTTCATTCACACCATCGCGATTGTTCACATTCACGCCATCACGATCATTCATTTTCGGACCATCGCGATCCTTCACCTCACACCATTGCGAATCGCTCCATCGAACCATCGCGATTGTGCCACGCCATCGCAACGGTTCACCTGGACCATCGCGACGGTCCCAGACCATCATGATTGTCCACCGCAAACACAATTTTAAGGTTTCAATTTTTGACCAATTTTGGGGCCATTTTTTGAAAATTTTTGGATCATTGCACTCATAGGAGACCCCTTAGTTCATAGGGAAAGAAAAACATGTTTGTCAGTTTTCACCCCCGAGGGCCTGAACGGTCATATCTTTTTCATCCGAAGTCCGTTTTCTGAGATTTATAGCTCGTTAGAAAGCTCTTGACGTACTACGTGACCTCAACTGTTTTTTTCAAAAAGAATACGTTGATTTTTAGATAAGCTAATTTGAGGTTGACATAGTTGGGTCTAGGAAAACCAGGGGGCATTGAAATTTTGGGCTAAAGGGAAAGGACCTTTAAGGGTGTATATACTCAAGTGTTTGATCATCCATTTGGGAATTGGTCTAATATTGAATTTTTCAGGTCTAGCAAGGACAATCAAAGCAAAGCAAGGCAAGGTAGAGAAGAACGCAGGGCTTGGGAAGCGCGGCTTCTTGGGCATCAGAGCAACCAAAGCAACTGACTTGAGGTTGAAAGATTACTCAACCCCCTCAGTCAATTATTAGCTTAGGCTAAATGGTAGCATTGTGGATTAACGACGATAGGAATGCCTGAAGTTCAAGATATTTAACATTCTCAAGTCCAAGACTAAAGTAAAGGTGTGTGATACGAGAACCTAAAGGAAAAGAACCTAAGTCTGACGGAACGAGAACTCAAAAGTACCACGGAAAGTCGATTCCTGATGCATACATCTAGACAAGAATCTAAAGGGATTTAAAAAGAATCAAGAAAGTAAGAAACAAGGAGCGTGTACTGAGTGTACAAGGAAGTAAATTCATGAACCTTAGATCAGGCAAACATATAGGTAAGTCAGACCGACGAAGCCTTAGATCATCAGAAGCAAGTGTAGGAACTACTGCACGATCGTGGGCACAACAATTGAACAGTAGTTATCCCTACGAGTTGAGCTCAGATACGAGTGAATCGGAAATGGCTTTTAGCACGGAAAGACCAGAAGGAGGGTCAAATGTAGCATATTTAGAAAAACCAGAAGGACCCTATAGGACTCAATTAGAATTTCTCCGAACCAACCGCTTAGGTGCTCACATCTATGAGGATGGTTTGCAAAGACAAGTGGTGCAAATGCACAATCCTGATCAACCCATTGGATTGGAACGTTCAATGGTAAAATCTGAGAGAGACGCATACATAGACAAAGAAGGAACGATGTACATCTTAAGTACTCAGCCAAACAATACCAATGAGTTTGGTGTAATTCAGTTAGAGACGGAAGCGAGAACCCAAGGAAAGGAACCATTAGAATAACCTAGAACACCTAGAGGGAAATTTGTACTGACAAGAGTACTCATTCCAGAGTGGATCCCTCAGGACAACAGAAGCATAGAGTTGTTTGTAAATAAAGAGACAGACGAAGCATTTTGGAGGTACAGAACAGAACAACCTAGTGAGGTAGGCGCCATCATAATCTACGAATTCAAGGACCCAGATACACCTGGAAAGGTTGTATACCTGGATGAAACTTCAGAAAGAGTATTTGTCGTATCTGACCACGCGAGGAATACCTATACATGGAGAGGTGATTTGGTCTTCCCTCCATCTCGAACAAACGTAAACACAAGCCAACAAGGGGCAGGAACATCCTCCGCCCATGCTAATCAAAGAGAGAAAAACAAAGAAAGACCTGAAGTAAGTTTCAATCATCCCATAGGGAGAGATAGAACCACCATGGACCTTGATAGAGTGGATAGACAAAGAGAACCTAGAATACCAAGTGGTAGAGATGATTTTCCTCTACCTAGACCACGTGAACACGCAAGAATATTAAGACCCACTCAGTTAGTAAAGTCCATGAAAAACTACTTTGATGGGACAGGAGATCCCTACGATCATGTTGCGGAATTTAAGCAAGTGCTAAGGGTAGAACAAGTAGAAGATATGTTCATGCAATATAATGCAGTTGGGCTAACGTTAAAGAATACCGCTTTAACTTGGTTCCAACCATTGCAACAAAGGCAATTTAGAGACATCCATCACTTTTTGGAGTCATTCATCCTCAGGAAACAGTTAGACTGGTAGGACGTAGGTTTAGACAATATGTGGAAAGATTTCCAATGCAAGAGTTACCCTCACAGGCCAAGCAAGTATCATTGTTTTTAGATGGCCTATTGAGCTCTAAACTACGCTCCTATGTATACTTGAAGGAACCCAGAACGCTAGAGCAATGTGTAAGAATTTGCATAGACATTGAGGACAACTTAGGAGATGAATTGGAACTCTCAAAGGTCTATAAGGACTCATATTGTTCCTCTCTAGCATCCACAAAATTGTCTAGCTCAATAGAAGACCTAGCAGAAAAAGTGGCCTAGAAACTAAGAGTTTCTAGTAACCAGATGCCTAGGGTAACAACAAACAAGCGTTGTTACACCTGTGGTGGTGATCATATGGCAAATGTGTGTCCCAATGCAACACAACCGCAAGCCAACCCTAGTGGCCAATACTGTACAATTGAGAGAAGATATACGAATCATACGGATCAGGACTTCCCCTATAACAAACAAGCAGTGAGACAGAACTACCCACAAGCATACCCGCAGCAAGGTAGGTATCAAGGTCAATATAATACCCAGCCTCATTACTATAGGCCTCCTCAGAACTACCCGTATCAGGCTCAACAAAGACCTCAACCTGTTTTAGCTCAGCAGCCACCCCCACCAGCGAATGTCATCTCAGTTAAATACGCTGCTGCAGAAGAGAACCTAAGTAGGGTGTTAGTGCCTTCATCACCCCTAATCACCGAAAGTGACCCGAACTCAAACAGTTTTGACTCTACTCATGTAGATAGTCCACCCGCGTACTACACAGAGTCACCATATTACACAGAGTCACTAGAACACGTGGAAACATATCATTATGATAGTCCACCATTGGAACCTAGTTGGGAGCCCGATTATGCTAACGTGATGTACACAAACCCAAACGGAGCCCCAATTAAGACAGCAAAGACCACAGGGCCCTAGAGGACCATGCTTTAGCTGCCAAGGAGATCATTTCATAAAGGATTTTCCACATCCGTCGATAGCAGGACGGTCACAATACTATAACATACAAGGCTTTTGTGCCGACTGTGGTAAAGAACATATCATCAAAGAGTGTTCGAAGAACCCTGCTAATGCTTCAAATGTGACACCCATCAACGTGATAGGTATTGTGAACAATGCCGATGGATCCAACCCTACATACGTGCCTATCCAAGCTATAACAAGAGCCCAAGCGCTCTTACAGAATCAACAGCTTAATCATGAGAAAGTAGCCGGAACTAGTGAAGTTGGAGAATCTAGTAGTAAAAAGACAAAATCTTGGAAAGATTCCAGAGAAAGAATCAAGAGAAAATGGAGTAAGAGGATAACAGAATTGGAAGGAAGTCTCAAGGAATCTAGAGCCAAAATCCTAGAATTGACTTCACAAGAATTGAATCAAGAGAACCTAGCTCAAAAATCAGGATCAGTTTTAGCAGAACCCATACCGGAAAACCTAGACATGATGTTTTGTGCGTATCAAGCAAGTTTAAAAGAAGGACCCCAGATAGCGGAGATGAGTAAGAACTACCCTCAAGCAGAGTTAGAAATTGAGAGGACTAAACTTTGCATGAAGATGGTAGAATTAACACAAACTATGTTTGAAGCCTCTAGATATCTAAATTGGAATAACATGGCAAAACCGGAATTACACTTTCAAGTATTAATGGAGAGGCTAGAATACTTGACAGAAAGCAAGGAGAAAAAGAATGAACATAGGAACCCTACTACCTCGGAGACACAGGAAAGGAATGCACCATCCCTGTCTCAAGTACCAGATACAGAAAGTCAACACAACCTGTCTTCCATACATAGGTATTCACATGAAGTTTTGAGAGAAAGCCAAGAAGAAAAGTGGAGAAAAGAACAAGGAACTCATCCTCCTATTCGAGAAATAGATGACTTGCAGGAACAATTTACCCAAGATATCCAATTTCCCTCTATTTACGATGATGTAGAGGAAGAGCAACTGAGTGAACACACAAGTTTTGAATCCAATTCTTTGCAAGAATTACCTCAGTTCACAGGACCTTGGGAAGCAAAGTCTATTAGTATGAGAGCACCCACGATAATAGTGAGGAATGAAGAATCAGTATTCCCTAGAAACACGGAAGTGATCAAGAATACCAAAGTTCAATGTAATCTCACCCTAGAGGAGTTGCTGAAGGTAAAACCAGAACTGTGGAAACATGTAGCAAATCAATTCCCTGAGCTTGCTACTACACCCTCACAGATAGGAACATCCACGAAGGTACCAGAGATACCCGTAGAAAAGATCGGAGATGTAAGCGAAGGAGAAGAAGGTAACACTTATCTTCTAATAACCCATCAGGGCTACACCACGAAAGCCATCTTAGATTCAAGAGTTGGAGTAGCCATCGCTACCACCGCTTTATGGAAACGTTGGGGTAAGTCAGCATTAAGACCCACCACGATGAAGCTATAAATGGCTGACGGACACATAGAAAAACCATTAGGCTTACTAGAAGGCATATCTCTCACCACTTGTGGTGTGGAGTTTGAGCATACTTTCGCCATTTGTGATTTTAGTAAAAATCATGCTTACGAGATGATTTTAGGACGACCATTCATGCGTCAGTTGCAAATTGTACAAGATTGGGGAGCTAATTCTTTGTACTTGCAACATTTAGGAGTGACTACTAAAGTCAATCTTAAAGACTATTCACATAGTCATGTACCCCCAATACAATGGAACACCATCCATAAAACACAGGTATAAACAAAATCAGTACACTCATTGGAATCATATCCCTCATGGTTGCATGAGGATACTCATTTATGGATGTGTAAGGTAGCAAAATAAGAGGAAGAACGGTTAGAAGCTAGGACTTTATGTACCCCCTATTGCGCGATGTGCTCGCTTCGAGTTACAAAGATTTGAAAGGAGTAGACCCGGATATATGCTCCCATAGAATCCCTATGACTCCAGATGCAAAACCCACGAAATAGAAACCATACACGTACAATGATAATTACGCTGCGAAGATTAAAGAGGAGATAGACCGATTGATAGAAGCAGGATTCATCTACGAAATTGAGCATACCGAATAGGTATCCCCCATTGTGGTTGTGCCCAAGAAGAATGGGAAATTGCGTGTGTATTAACCTTAAAAAAGTTAATGCCGCCACAATTAGAGACAGATATCCTCTTCCTATCACAGAACATTTATTGGAAAGAGTTGCGGGCAAGGAAGTTTACAGCTTTCTTGATGGATTCTCAGGCTATAATCAAGTAGCCATTGCTCCAGAAGATCAACACAAGACGGCTTTTGCCAGAGAATGGGGCATTTTTGCATTTCGTGTGATGCCTTTTGGATTAACAAATGCACTCGCCACTTTCCAGCGACTCATGTGTCATGTTTTTAAGGAATTCTTACGCAAGAATTTTGAAGTTTATGTCGATGATTTATGTGCTCATTCGAATATCAGACAGACACATATCCCAGAATTAAGACAAGTATTTGACAAATGTCGAGAATATCAGGTTTGTCTGAACCCAAAAAAATGTGTTTTCATGGTCAGACAAGGCAAAATTCTAGGACACATTGTGTCAAAGAATGGAATTTCTATGGACGAAGAAAAAGTGAAGGTAATTGCAGATCTACCTAGACCAAATAACGTAAAAGAGGTACAAGCATTTATGGGACATTGTGGTTATTATAGACGATTCATACACATGTATGCAATCATAGCTAAGCCTCTGTACTCTCTTTCAGATGAATGTGAGAATTCATTCAATGAACTTAAGCAACGTTTGTGCTCAGCACCTATATTAACAACCCCGGATTGGAGCAAGCCATTCCATGTACATGTGGATGCATCCAATTATGCCATAGGATGTGTGTTAGCACAACCCACGCATGAAGGAAATATAGACCTCCCCATAGCTTACGCAAGAAGACAGTTGAATGCAGCAGAAAGAATATACACCACTACGGAACGAGAAGGATTAGGAATGATCTACGCAGTAAAGAAATTCAGACATTATTTGTTGGCAAATAAGTTCAAATTCTTTACCGATCACCAAGCTTTACTGTACTTAGTCAATAAGCCATGTAATACAGGACGATTAATACGTTGGTTTCTATTACTCATGGAGTATGACTTTGAAGTAGTAGTAAGGAAAGGGAAGACACACCTTAGAGTTGACCACCTTTCAAGATTAACCACAGGAGAAGCTCCGCAAGGGATAGCAGATGAATTACCCGATGCATATTTGTTTAACCTTGAGATAGTAATAGAATAGGCTAAGCCAATAGTCCCTATTCTCACATATGGACCCAAGAATCCTAGGATACGGATCAAAGAAGGAGAGATTACCAAGTCACAAAGATATCAAATCATAGCAGGAAGTATATATAAACATGATAATCAAAAGATTCTTGCTTGTTTTGTAGATGAATCAGAACATGCAAATTGGTTGCAATTAGCACACATAGGTGCATTAAAGCAACATCATTCGAAACATCGTACATTGCAGACTCTCCATAGACTAGGAGTATATTGGCCTTCCATGGAAGCAGATGTCTACAAGTTGTGTAAAGAATGCCCTGTTTGTTGTGAAAGACCACCAGTAGAACATGCTACATTATATCACGTGTCTCTCACACCAGAATGGAGTGAACCTTTAGTGACATACTTGAGGACGAAAACATTCCCTCAAGGAATGACCTTAGCATGACAACGCAGTCTAGAGCAGGAAGCTCAAGACTATTCACTTATTGGCGATAATCTATACAAACGAGGACGAGATGGATACTTAAGACAATGTGTTCATGAAAGCGATTATTTGAGCGTACTAGAGACTGCACAGCAAGGTGTTGCAGAAGGTCATTTTGGCCCCGATCGGATAATCAAAG
The DNA here is from genome assembly GCA_020310875.1 of Ceratopteris richardii. Lineage (NCBI taxonomy): Eukaryota > Viridiplantae > Streptophyta > Polypodiopsida > Polypodiales > Pteridaceae > Ceratopteris > Ceratopteris richardii. The sequence continues at coordinate 117,928,725 of CM035442.1, forward strand.
CCATCCTCTTATCATGGTGGCCCACTCTTCACATGGATGCACATACCTATGTAAAGAGATGTGATGTGTGCCAAAGAACTCAATTTCCTACTCGCAGAGATGAAATGCCATTGAAACCCATGATGGGAGGACGTGCATTTTCTAAGTGGGGTATAGACTTTGTAGGACCCATTAACCCCCCTGCAAAAGGTACACATGTTGAATACATTATTGTTGCGACAGATTATCTTACCAAATGGGTAGAGGCAAAAGCCACGAAAAAGAATGATGCACACACGACTGCAAAATTCTTATTTGAAATGTCTTTACAAGATATGGATTGCCTATAGAGCTAGTGAGCGATCGAGGAACTCACTTTCTAAACCAAGTCATTGAATATTTGTTACAAGATTTTATGGTGATTCATAAGAAATCCGCACCATATCATCCTCAGGCCAATGGTCAAGCTGAAAGCACTAACAAGATCCTTTGTAACGTACTGATGAAACTCATGAACAACAAACGTTCAGATTGGGACAAACAGTTAAACCACGCTGTTTGGGCATATCGAGTGGCCTACAAGACCATACTCAATGCAACTCCCTTTCAGATGGTGTTTGGTCAGATTGTTGTGCTTCCTTTGGACTTCTTGATACCGACCCTTAAGGTTGCACAAGAACATCAGTGGACCGGCCATGAATTATCAGCAAGAATAATGGACTTGGAACGATTAGGAGAAACCAGGGTGAGAGCAACAACAAGAATATACGCAGCAAAGAAGCGACAGAAAGCATGTTTTGATGCACATGTGAAAGATAAAGGCTTAAAAGAAGGAGATTTAGTCTTAGTATATACGTTGAAGCAAGACGCACGGAAATTAGACTCTCGACAAGTGGAGCAGTACAATTAGCCACCTTAGAAGGAGACATAATGCCTAATTACATTAGTGGTTGCAGAGTCGAGCTATACCAGGAACCTCTTACTGAGGATATGCTTAGACGACTCACATTGGCAAAGAAGCATAAGAAGGAAGAAAATGGAATACATGTTGAAGCTCAGGCAGAAGCTATAGAACGCATCAACAGCGCATGAAGCTAAGAAGACAAGGACTAGGGAGAGAACATTATAATCATCTGGAAACAACTCCCAGATACCCCATGGCCATGTGTGAAGTAAAGTCAAGTACTCATCCTAGCATAGTGGACAGGAGACCATTCATTATAGTCAGGCTAGAGCACGATAACCCTTGCCAAGAGCTCAGGGCTTTAATTGACTCAGGTGTTGCAACTAGTGCGATTAGATGGTCCCACTATAAGGACTCAGGAATAGAAATGCGGCCAATTGAGGCATACCTCATAGGGCTAGGAGGCATGGAAACCCCTTGCATGGGTGAGGTGGACCTTCCTATCCTCATAAATGAAGTAACTATGACAGTGAAGCTACTAGTGTGCCATGTCGAGGACCTGATAGAACCCCTAATCCTTGGCCAAGATTGGCTATACGATCACTCAGTGGACCTAAATCTTAGACAAGGCTCCTTACAGATTGGAACCTTAGATCAGAAGCGAGTGATACCGCTTGACTTTCCTAATGGCATTCCGACTGAGGCATGTAACCCTAGACCATATGAACAGCATACGAAGGAAGACCGGAAGATCTTTGGTCAGATGAGTCATGTTACATCTACACCAACCCACGTGGGCTTGGCGATGGACAATTGTCAATCAGAAGGACGTCAAGAGATTTTCCCTTGGGCTTCCTGCAAACTAGAAGGGGCAACCACCCAACCGCTTGGTCAAATGGACACCATCAGCAGTCAAATGGGGACCATTAACGGCCAAATGGGCACCATCAGCAGACAAATGGGGACAATTGTAGGTCAGGTGGACTGCATCAGCAGCCACAGGGGCAAAATACCCTGTAGTGCCCATCCTTCCACACTTACTGTGGACTGGCCTAGATTTTTGCTACAGAATGGAGCACTTCCTAATGGGCAGGTTTCGCAAGTGTTTGACCTCCCTTCTTTTCCAAAGCAGAGTGTCCATCCAACCTCTCATCCTCGCCCACAAAGGACTCAACCACGACAAAGGAACCCAGACCGACGACAATATCAGACGACACAAGGAAGCAAGCTGCAGTATCAGTATCACAAAGCAAGAGGCACAAGACAAATATGGGTGCCAAAAGGACAGAAACCACCGACAGATTTCAACAATGCAGACAATGACAAGAAGAAGTCAAGGCAGAAGCAGAGTCAATATCCAAAGCCTTCTCGACCTTCTTCTTTGAGTACAAACATTCGACAAATTTGGATCGCCAAGAAGTACCTTATGAACCGACCCACACCCACGCAGATTTGGGTACCCAAACAGTGTATTTTAGCCCAACCCTCAAGCCATGTAATATATACCCCTCAGAAATCTCTTCACCCTTCAATACCACCACATCCGATATCACCTTTTGTCCCTCAGCAGAAACATATCACCCGCTCACAAACTCTTAGGAAGTGGATACCGAAACATATCCAGACATCTTCTCCGAACCCCTTATCTAACATAACTCCCACCCCAACTAATCTACAACCTTGTAATAACTCATTCACGACTGAATCTTGTACAAATCCACACACTATAACCCACCATCACTTGTAATAACATCTCATCAAGAAATGAATGCATCATCTGAAGCATGTAGGTGTCTAGAGACCTGCATTAATTTTGCAACAATCATTCCATAAACCACATCACAACACTCGACTACACGGGTTACACATCGGTTATGGAAAGGGATTGCGGTCTCACTTTAATGGGATCATGATTAATTTTCATACTAATGTGTTAATCTTTTGTAGCAGATCTCCTACACACTCGATCATTCATCATGCAGGCAGAAGGACCATCTAAAGCTGGCCCCAGTGTGCCCATGGCCAATATTGGTGAACTACTTGCTGAGCCCCATCCTACGGCTCAACCACGAGAATTCCAGGGATTTACAGGCCCTATGCCAATTGACGATCCTCCTAGGGGATATACTAAAAAGATTCATCGCAATTCTCATTGGTTTCAAGGTCTAGCAGGACCGTTAGCGAATGCAGATTTCATTTTTTAGGCCAATTTGGTGTTTGATCATCGTACTTGGGCCAAGTACCAATTTTTCTCAAGAGAATTCGAAGGACTACAGAACACAGAAGACTTAACGCATGTTTGGGCAAGAGCAGGCTTTACAGAATATTTCAGTGATCCCTTGCCTAAACCTGACTTCTACAGATGCTATTACTTAATCACCACTTTGACAGCTTCGGAGAACAAGGATCTACCAGGAACATTCATTTTGCCCTCATTAGTAAATGATATGCCATATAAGAAGTTCTATCTTTCCAAAGATTTGATTCATGCGGCAATCAAGATACATGGAACGCATACGCTGACAGAACAAGAAAGGGTAATTCCAAAGCCTATGAAACGTGGGGATGTTACTAAGTGGGAAGATATTTTAGCAATCACACCTGAGCTCTCTAAACCGTTGAGGATATGTATGCAGCACTTCGCTTTCCCCGCTCAAGATAGATTCACCATGCCCCACAAACGTATCTGGTTTGGTTTATATTTAGCATGTACTGGACCACAAACAGTTGATCTGGCTAGCTGAATAATTGATCAGTTGTACTTAGCACAACATCGATGGGAAAGAAAGAAGGTAATCAATGGATGTTGCGCTCTCAGACGCATTGTATATATGTGTTTGGCATACGATTTACCTATCGAGCATGCAATGACAAGCAAGGAGCTGAAAGCATTCAAGGGGACAACAAAGAAAACTAGGAAGTCTAGCAAAGGACGAGCAGGAAAGCGCATGAGAGGAACCATTCCATGCCTACAAGTCCTAGAATCACCGTCACCACAACCCTCTCCAGAACAGTCTCCGACGGAAGCCCCTGTAACCGTACAACCTATTCACATACGCTTATCACAACCTATTGTTACAGAAGGCACTACGAGTGCAGTTACCTCACAACCAGTATTAGTCTAGGAACCTACCACCACTGCAGCAGAAGTTCCCACCACTATCGATGCGGAAGTGTTTTCTTTTCCAATACCCAACTTGGAAGCAGAACCGACGGACACAACATTCGATTTCGAGATGCAAGATTTGTTTTCAAGTGAGTTTCAATTTTCGGAAGGACAAATTTTCTCTCAAGAATATGAACGTCCAAGCTACCCAACCACTCCCCCGGATCAACCACAAGGACAAGTAGTATCTAGTTCCGAAGAGGAAAGGATAGAAACCGATGAAGATGACGGAGACGATGAAGCCAGCCAGGGCACTCATGAATCCCAAGAGCATGTACAGACAGATGAACAAGGACAGCAAACCGACACCCAAGGTGATACCAGTACGCATGAAGATGAAGCCTTTGAAGCAGCAGCTTATATGCTGGCCATCAAAAAGTTGTATCGTACTATGGAAAAAGTTTGGGCACGTAAGAAGAAGTTAACTGAGGAGCAGAGCCAAGCACTCATAGAGCAAGAACTTGTCTCAAGCGGTTTTGAAGAAGTATACATCAGAGGCTTCAGGGAACTTGTCAAATCAATGGGATCCACCGAAGCCTTAAGATATTTGCATAGGAAACCGTTACCGCAGTATGACCCTCGCAGAGTTCGCCTACTAACCAAACCTGGTGAATACATTCGTGTACTGACAGGAGCACAATCTTCAAAATAGGCCAGGGAAGCACGTCTGATCCCTGAAGACACCATTATCATCGACTCCCCACCCCACACTACTACTGTACATACCACTGTTGTGACCGAAGTACCCGCCACCCCAATCGCTCCTCTTTCACCTCCCGTATCTCCAATCTCCCCTATACATCCGATATCTCCCAGACCATCCACATCTTTGGATAGTGTTGTAGCAGAAGCCTTCCTTACTTCCATTCACCCGACAATTCCCGCACCCACTCAACCTAGTATACCCCCTAGAACTTCTACACTTCTATCCAGTCCATTTCTCCATCCATCTTTTCTTCCCCACACCCTCAAGACCCCTTTTCCCATTCCCACCTCCTTTGACCTTCTCCGCAGTCTGACCTCCCCGACCAACTGCCTTTTCTCTTCCTTCTCTCCACCAAGCTGTTGGAAGCAGCCAAAGGCATAGAAGACGCGGAAGCATGTAACAACGGAGCAGGGAGCCAGTCGAATCTTTTTTCAAAGAATCATGTTTTAAAAGTACTTTTCAAAAACCTCCAACAGTGATTTTTATCACTATTGTAACATATGGAACATAGAAAAACCCTTTTCTTAATTTCTAGCTCCATTTTGTGCAAGCCGAGGAGTCCTCGAGCTCGAGGAGCTTAGGTAGAACAAGCGTATCAATTTTCGTTATTTTTAGACACCGTTTACCCTTCCAAATAGCATCTAGGACCTAATTTTTAACTATGCCGGTCACTAGATGTGAAACCGGTCAAAACTAGTCTAGAAACTATAAAAAGAGCTAGAGAGCTCATTTTGGAGGTTAGCTTGTTGGTTAGTGTGAGCTTAGAGCTATTTTGAGCTTGTAAGAGTGTTCTTGAGTAATAGAGTTGATTTCTCACCTTCCATTGTGTCTTGCTTGTCTCTTCGTAGTGTGTGTGTATGTGTGTGTGCATTTCTATGCTTCTCACCTTCACTCTCACTTCATCTCACATTCACGATCTTCATATCACTCCTATCTCTTCCGCGGATTGACATTAAGGAGGTGGAGCTTCTTAACGTGGTTCTCACCATTGTGCTAGAGCAACACCAAATTTGGCGCCGTTGCCGGGGATCGAGTCTAGGACGAATGTGTGATGGTAAGAGTATAGCAAGAAGTAGCGTTGGAAGGTAAAAATTTCAGTTTTTGTGGTTGTTTTTACTTAGTTTTTAGTGTTTTTCACCTCCCGCACACTCCATCTTCATCACCGCATCATCATCTTCATCTCCAAAAAAATCAAAAAATTCACCATATCCAACCATTCTCCTCATTTCCCCTCATTTGTGCATGCGAGAGAGTGAGAGAGAGCTTTTGTGCTTGTGTATACTTTTGTTTTCTTGAGTTTTCTTGCAGGTACAGAGCTCCAGTGCATCAGGAAAGCTTGGAAAAGGTAAAATTTTCAGTTTTTGTCAGAAATTTCCGACTGTGTCAGACCATCGCGATGGTCTGCAAAGTTCGGATTTTGAGGAAGGCGAGTTCACCACCGTGTAGGCGACCCCTACGTGTATAGGAATCCATAGCTGCATCTCAAAAAATTGCATTTTGGTGGACCATCGCGACGGTCTCAGACCATCGCGATTGTGTCACACCATCGCGATAGGCTCACGCCATCGCGACAGCTCGGCCGGACCATCGCGACGGTCTCACGCCATCGCGACGGTTCATTTGGACCATCGCGATTGTTCACAAACCATCGCGATTGTTCGGTTGACCCCACGCCATCGCGATACGCTCACGCCATCGCGTCGACGTTGCCACGTGGCAAGCTAGACCATCGCGACGTTTCACACTTCACGCCATCGCGACGACGCCCTTACACCATCGCGACAACTCGAATTTCGGACCATCGCGATTGGCTCACGCCATCGCGCCCTGACCATCACGATTGGCTCAAGCCATCGCATTTGTGGCCATCGCGACGGTTCACTTTGGACCATCGCGATTGTTCACGTTGACCGTTGACTGACGCCATCGCGATTGCTCACTTTTGGACCATCGCGACTGTGCACTTCAGACCATCGCGATTGCTCACCTTCACGCCATCGCGACGGTCCCAGACCATCGTGATTGTCTCACGCCATCGCGATTGTGCACCCCCATCGCAAATTTTAGGGTTTCATTTTTTGGCCAATTTTGGGGCTATTTTTGGGAAATTTTTGGGTGATTATACTCATAGGAGACCCCTTAGCTCACATTTGGAGAAAAACCTGTTTGTCAGTTTTTACCCCCCAGGGCCTGAACGGTCATAACTTTTTCATCCGAAGTCCGTTTTTTGAGCTTAATAGCTCATTAGAAAGCTCTTGACGTCTATTTTTAGATAAGCTATTTTGAGGTTGACCTAGTTTGGGACTAGAAAGCCAGGGGGCAAGCATTAAAAAGTTGGGCAAAAGGGAAGGGACTTAAAGGGTGTATATACTCAAGTGCTTGATCATCCAACTATGAATTGGTCTAATATTGGATTTTTCCAGGTCTAGCAAGGGCAATCAAAGGCAACCAAGGCAGGGCAGTGAAGGGCATAAAGCTTGGGAAGCGCGGCTTCTTGGGCATCAGAGCAACTAGAAAAGCTGACTCGAGGTTGGAAGATTACTCAACCCCCTCAGTCAATTCTTAGCTTAGGATAAACGTTAGCATTGTGGATTTAAGACGATAGGATCGCCTCAAGTTCAAGAGAATTAAATCTATCAAGTCCAAGACTAAAGGTGTGTGACATGAAAACCTAAAGGAAAGAACATAAGTCTGACGGAACGAGAACTCAAAGTACCACGGAAAGTCGAATTCCTGACGCATACATTAAGATAAGAATCTAAAGAAATATAAAAAGAATCAAGAAAGTAATAACAAAGAATCATTGACGATCTGAGTGTGTACTGAGTGTGCAAGGAAGAAAATTAATGAACCTTAGATCGGGCAAACATATAGGTAAGTCAGACCGACAAAGCCTTAGATCATCAGAGGCAAGGGTAAGAACTACTGCACGATCGTGGGCTCAACAATTGAACACTAGTTATCCCTACGAGAGCTCAGATACTAGTGATTCAGAAATGGCATTTAGCACAGAAAGACCAGAAGGAGGGTCGAATGTAGCCTATTTAGAAAAACCAGAAGGACCCTATAGAACGCAACTAGAGTTTCTCCGAACCAACCGATTAGGTGCTCGCATCTATGAGGATGGTTTGCGAAGGCAAGTGGTGCAAATGCACAACCCCGATCAACCCATTGGATTGGAACATCCAGTGGTGAAATTTGAGAGAGACGCGTACATAGACAAGGAAGGAACAATGTACATCTTAAGTACGCAGCCAAAAAATACCAACGAGTTTGGCGTGATTCAGCTAGAGATGGAAACTAAATCTCAAGGAAAAGAACCATTAGAAGAGCCTAGAACACCTAGAGGGAAATCTGTACTGACACGAGTACTAATCCCGGAATGGATCCCTCAGGACAACAGAAGCATAGAGTTGTTTGTAAAATAAAGAAACTGATGAAGCCTTTTGGAGATACAAGACAGAACTACTTAGTGAAGTAGGAATCATCACGATATACGAGTTCAAGGACCCGGATACACCTGGAAAGGTTGTATACCTGGATGAGACTTCAGAAAGAGTCTTTGTGGTGCCTGACCACGCTAAAAACACATACACATGGAGAGGTGAATTGGTATTCCCTCCATCTAGAACGAACATGAACACAAGTCAACAAGGGGCAGGAACATCCTCAGCCCATGGAAATCAAAGAGAAAAGAATAAAGAAAGACCCGAAGTAAGCTTCACTCATTCCATAGGGAGAGATAGAACAACCACGGACACTAATAGAGCGGATAGACAAAGAGATCATGGAATACCAGGTGGTAGAGATGATTTTCCTCTACCTAGACCACGTGAACACACAAGAATATTGAGACCCACTCAATTAGTGAAATCCATGAAAAATTACTTTGATGGGACAGGAGATCCCTATGACCATGGTGCAGAATTCAAGCAAGTACTAAGAGCCGAACAAGTTGAAGACATGTTCACGCAATACAATGCTTTTGGACTAACGTTAAAGAATACCGCTTTAACTTGGTTCCAACCGTTGCAACAAAGGCAATTTAGAGACATCCATCACTTTTTAGAGTCATTCATCACTTAGTTCTCTAAAAGTGGGATTAGACATGACACGTCTTCATTGATTCATAGCTTTAAACAGACCCCTCACGAAACAGTCAGACTGGCAGGACATAGGTTTAGACAATATGTTGAACGATGTCCAATGCAAGAGCTACCCTCACAGGCCAAGCAAGTGTCATTGTTTCTAGATGGCTTGTTGAGCGCTAAACTACGCTCCTATGTGTACTTAAAAGAACCCAGAACGCTAGGGCAATGTATAAGAATTTGTATAGACATTGAGGACAACTTAGGAGACGAGTTGGAACTCTCAAAGGTCTATAAGGATTCAGACTGTTCATCTCTAGCATCCACAAAATTGTCTAACTCGATAGAAGACCTAGCAGAAAAAGTGGCCCAGAAACTAGGAGTTTCTAGTAAACCTAGGGTGCTAACAAACAAGCACTGTTACACCTGTGGTGGTGATCACATGGCAAATGTGTGTCCCAATGCACCACAACCACAAGCCAACCCTAGTGGCCAATACTGTACAATTGAGAGAAGATACACGAATCATACGGCTCAGGACTGCCCATACAACAAACAAACCGTGAGACAGAACTACCCACAAGCATACCAGCAGCCAGGTAGATATCAAGGCCATTACAATGCTCAACCTTATTACTATAGGCCTCCTCAGAACTACCCATACCAGGCTCAACAGAGACCTCAACCTGTCTTAGCTCAGCAGCCACCCCCACCAGCGAATGTCATCCCAGTCAAATACGCTGCTGCAGAAGAGAACCTAAGTAGAGCCTTAGTGCCTTCTTCACCTCTAATCACAGAGAGTGACCCGAACTCAAACAGTTTTGACTCTACGCATGTAGATAGTCCACCCGCTTATTACACGGAGTCACCAGAACATGTGGAGACATATCATTATGATAGTCCACCAGTGGAACCTAGTTGGGAGCCAGATTATGCTAATGTGAGGTACACAAACCCAAATCCACGGCCCCAATTAAGACAACAAAGACCACAGGGCCCTAGAGGACCATGCTTTAGGTGCCAAGGAGATCACTTCATAAAGGATTGTCCACATCCTCCAATAGAAGGGCAATCACAGTACTATAACATCCAAGGCTTTTGTGTCGATTGTGGTAAAGAGCACATAATCAAAGATTGTCCCAAGAACCCAGTTAACGCTTCGAATGTGACACCAATCAACGTGATAGGTATTGTAAACAATGGAGATGGATCCAACCCTACATACGTGCCTATCCAAGCTATCACCAGAGCCCAGGCGCTCTTACAGAACCAACAGCTTAATCAAGAGAAAGCAGCTGGAAGTAGTGAAGTTGCAGAATCTAGCAGTAAAAAGACGAAATCTTGGAAAGATTCTAGAGAAAGGATAAAGAGAAAATGGAGTAAAAAGATAACTGAGTTGGAAGGAAGTCTAAAAGAGTCGAGAGCCAAAATCCTAGAATTGACTTCACAGGAATTGAATCAAGAGAATCCAGCTCAAAAATCAGGATCAGCTTTAGCAGAATCCATACCAGAAAATCTAGACATGATGTTTCGTGCATATCAGGCTAGATTAAAAGAGGGACCTCAAGTAGCTGAAATGAGCAAAAACTACCCTCGAGCTGATCTAGAAATTGAGAGAACTAAACTTTGCATGAAGATGGTAGAATTAGCACAAGCTTTGTTCGAAGCCTCTAGATATCTTAATTGGAATAACATGGCAAAACCTGAATTACAGTTTCAAGGACTGATGGAGAGGCTATAATATTTGATTGATAGCAAAGAGAAAAAGGATCAGCACAGGAACCCTATTGTCCCAGAGACACAGGAAAATGATGCACCATCCCTGTCTCAAGTACCCAATACAGAAAGTCAAGACAACCTGTCTTCCATACATAGGTACTCACATGAATTTTTGAGAGAAATCCAAGAAGAGAAATGGAGAAAGGAACAAAGAACCCATCCTCCTATTCAAGAAATAGACGACTTGCAGGAACAATTTCCCCAAGACATTCCCTCTATTTACGATGATGTAGAGGAAGAGCAACTGAGTGAACACACAGGATTTGAATCTAATTCTTTACAAGAATTACCTCAGTTCACAGGACCTTGGGAAGCAAAGTCTATTAATATGAGAGCACCCACGATAATAGTGAGGAATGAAGAATCAGTAATCCGTAGAAACACGGAAGTGATCAAGAATACCAAAGTACAGTGTAATCTCACTCTAGAGGAGTTGTTAAAGGTTAAACCAGAATTGTAGAAGCATGTAGCAAATCAATTCTCCGAGCTTGCTACTACTCCCTCACAAATAGGATCACATAAGAAGGTACCGGAAATACCCGTAGAAAAGATTGGAGATGTAAGCGAAGGAGAGGAAGGTAACACTTATCTTCCGATAACCCATCAGGGCTACACCATGAAAGCCATCTTAGATTCAGGAGCCGGAGTAGCCATAGCTACCATCGCTTTATGGAAACGTTGGGGTAAGCCAGCATTAAGACCTACCAGGATGAAGCTACAAATGGCTGATGGACACATAGAAAAACCATTAGGCTTACTAAAAGGCATATCTCTCACCACTTGTGGTGTAGAATTTGAGCATACCTTTGCCATTTGTGATTTTGCAAAAAATCATGCTTATGAGATGATATTGGGACGACCATTCATGCGTCAGTTGCAAATTGTACAAGATTGGGGAACTAATTCTTTGTACTTGCAACATTTAGGAGTAACTACCAAAGTCAATCTTAAAGACTATTCACATAGAGACGTACTCCCAATACAATGGAATACCATGCATAAGACACAGGTAGAGACGGAATCCGTGCACTCATTAGAATCAGATCCTTCTTGGTTGCATGAGGATACTCATTTATGGATGTGTAAAGTTGCAAAACAAGAGGAAGAAAGGTTAGAAGCCAGGACCTTAGGTGCAGAACAACATCCACGAATCCTTCAAGATCTAGCTTATGCACCTGTAGTATTTCCAGATGAAGAGTTTGAACCCCATGGTTGGGCAGAAATCCTAGCAACCATGGATGTAGCCATCAATGAAGAACAATGGACACCCCACTGTGACGAGGATGGCTATGACATTTCAGTTTTCACGATAGAACCAATCATGTGCGATGCAATTTTAGAAGAGTGTGAACCTAACACTAATGCATTTGAGGACGCGAGTGATTTCGATTTAGAATCAATTATCATGGACTCTCCATTTGCATCAGAGGAAGAATATTTCTACGAAGTAGAGACTCACCCTCAGAGACACGAGGAAATTACGAATGAGGTGAGGTTAGCCACAGAAGTGACTACTAAGAGTGAAGGCAAGAAAAGAAAGAAGAAAGAAACCATGTCAGAAAAAGAAGAATCTTTGTTTCAAGTACCCGAGAATTTCAAGAAATATGAAATCGAAGATAGAAGAATCATGGTACGAATGCCTAATAGAAAGGTGAATGACCGACAAGTATATGATAACCGAGAGAAAACCAAGAAAATAATAGTTGCTATAGAAGGAGAAGAAGAAAAATGTACATACATAGGGCATGATTTGACGAAGGAAGAAGAAGAGCAGCTAGTGACCCTATTGCGCGAATATAGAGATGTGTTCGCTTGGAGTTACAAAGATTTGAAAGGAGTAGATCCAGATATATGCTCTCATAGAATCCCTATGACTCCAGATGCAAAACCGACAAAACAGAAACCTTACACGTACAATGATAACTACGCTGCGAAGATTAAACAGGAGATAGATCGACTGATAGAAGCAGGATTCATTTACGAGATTGAGCATACCGAATGGGCATCCCCTATTGTGGTAGTGCCCAAGAAGAATGGAAAATTGCGTGTGTGTATTAACCTTAAAAAAGTTAATGCCGCCACAATTAGAGACAGTTATCCTCTTCCTATCACGGAATACTTATTGGAAAGAGTTGCGGGCAAGGAAGTTTACAGCTTCCTTGATGGTTTTTCAGGCTATAATCAAGTAGCCATTGCTCCAGAGGACCAACACAAGACGGCTTTTACCACTGAATGCGGCATATTTGCATTTCGTGTAATGCCTTTTGGGCTCACAAATGCACCCGCCACTTTCCATTGACTCATGTGTCATGTTTTTAAGGAATTCTTACGCAAGAGTTTGGAAGTTTATGTCGATGACATATGTGCTCATTCTAATATCAGGCAGATGCATATTCCCGAGTTACGACAAATATTTGACAAATGTCGAGAATATCAGGTTTGTTTGAACCCAGAAAAATGCGTTTTCATGGTCAGACAAGGCAAAATTCTGTGACACATTGTGTCAAAAAATGGACTCTCTACGGATGAAGAAAATGTCAAAGTAATTGCAGAATTACCTAGACCAACTAATGTGAAAGAGGTACAAGCATTTATGGGCCATTGCGGTTATTATAGGAGATTCATACACATGTATGCAATCATAGCCAAGCCTTTGTACTCTCTTTTAACCAACTTTGAATGGACAGATGAATGTGAAAATTCATTCAATGAACTTAAACGACGCTTGTGCTCAGCACCTATATTGACTACCCCAGATTGGAGTAAGCCATTCCATGTACATGTGGATGCATCCAATTACGCCATAGGATGTGTGTTAGCACAACCCACGAATGAAAGTAATATAGATCTCCCCATAGCTTACGCGAGCAGACAATTGAATGCAGCAGAAAGAAATTACACCACGACGGAACGAGAAGGATTAGGGATGATCTACGCGGTAAAGAAGATTAGGCACTACTTGTTGGCCAACAAATTCAAGTTCTTTACAGATCATCAAGCCCTATTGTACCTAGTCAACAAACCATGTAACATAGGACGACTAATACGTTGGTTTCTATTACTCATGGAGTACGATTTTGAAGTAGTAGTCAGGAAAGGAAAGACACATCTTAGAGCTGACCACCTTTCAAGATTAACCTCAGGAGAAGCTCCTCAAGGAGTAGTGGATGAGTTACCAGACGCATATTTGTTTAACCTTGAGATAGCACCAGAATGGGCTAAGCCTATAGTCCCTATTCTGACATACGGACCCAAGGATCCTAGGATGAAGATCAAAGAAGGAGAGATTACCAAGTCTCAGAGATACCAAATCATAGCAGGAAGCATATATAAACAGGATAATCAAAAGATTCTTGCTTGTTGTGTAGATGAATCAGAACACGCTAATTGGTTGCAATTAGCACACATAGGTGCACTAAAGCAACCTCATTCGAAACATCGAACATTGCAGACTCTGCATAGATTAGGAGTATATTGGCCTTCGATGGAAGCAGATGTCTACAAGTTGTGTTAAGAATGCCATGTTTGTTGTGAAAGACCACCAGTAGAGCATGCTACATTATATCATGTGTCTCTCACACAACCATTAGTGACATACTTGAGGACGAAGACATTCCCTCAAGGAATGACCTTAGCTCGACAACGTAGTCTAGAGAAGGAAGCTCAAGACTATTCACTTATTGGCGATAATCTATACAAAAGAGGACGAGATGGATATCTAAGACAATGTGTTCATGAAAGCGATTATCTGAGCATACTAGAGACTGCACACCAAAGTGTTGAAGGAGGTCATTTTGGACCTGAAAGGATAATCAAAGCCATCCTCTTTGCAGGATTATGGTGGCCCACTCTTCACATGGATGCACATACCTATGTTAAGAGATGTGATGTGTGCCAAAGAACTCAGTTTCCTACTCGCAGAGATGAAATGCCATTGAAACCCATGATGGGAGGACGTGCATTTTCTAAGTGGGGTATAGACTTTGTAGGACCCATTAACCCCCTGCAAAAGGTACGCATGCTGAATACATCATCAGTCGCGATGGATTATCTTACCAAATGGGTAGAGGCAAAAGCCACAAAAAAGAATGATGCACACACAACTGCAAAATTCTTATATGAGAATGTCTTTACAAGATATGGATTACCTATAGAGTTAGTGAGCGATCGCGGAACTCACTTTCTAAACCAAGTCATTGACTATTTGTTACAAGATTTTATGGTGATTCACAAGAAATCCGCACCATATCATCCTCAGGCCAATGGTCAGGCTGAAAGCACCAATAAGATCCTTTGTAACGTACTGACAAAACTCATGAACAACAAACGTTCAGATTGGGACAAACAGTTACACCACGCTGTTTGGGCATATCGAGTGGCCTACAAGACCGTACTCAATGCAACTCCCTTTCAGATGGTTTTTGGTCAGAATGTAGTGCTTCCTTTGGACTTCTTTATACCGACCCTTAAGGTTGCACAAGAACATCAGTGGACCGGCCATGAATTATCAGCAAGAATAATGGACTTGGAACGATTAGGAGAAACCAGGCTAAAGGCAGCAGCAGGAATATATGCAGCGAAGAAGCAACAGAAAGCATATTTTGATGCACATGTGAAAGATAAAGGCCTAAAAGAAGGAGATTTAGTTCTAGTATATACGCTAAAGCAACACGCACGTAAGTTAGAAAAGCAAGGTTATGGACCTATGATCATTAACAGACTCTCGACAAGTGGAGCAGTACAGTTAGCCACCTTAGAAGGAGACATAATGCCTAATTATATTAGTGGCTGTAGAGTCAAGCTATACCAGGAACCTCTTACTGAGGATATGCTTAGACGACTCACGTTGGCAAAGAGGCGTAAGGAGGAAGAAAATAGAATACGAGCGGAAGCTCAGGCAGAAGCAATAGAACGCATTAAGCGCATGAAGCTAAGAAGACAAGGACTAGGGAGAGAGCAGTATAACCATCTGGAAACAACAACCAGATATCCCATGGCTATGTGTGAGGTAAAGTCACAAACTCATCCTAGCATAGTGGACAGGAGACCATTCATCACAGTTAGGCTAGAGCACGACAACCCTTGCCAAGAGCTCAGGGCTCTAATTGACTCAGGTGCTGCGAGTAGTGCGATTAGATGGTCTCACTATAAGGATTCAGGAATAGAAATGCGACCAATTGAGGCATACCTCATAGGGCTAGGAGGCATGGAAACCCCTTGCATGGGTGAGGTGGACCTTCCTATCCTCATTAAGGATGTGACCATGACAGCGAAGCTACTAGTGTGCCATGATGACGACCTGATAGAACGCCTAATCCTTGGCCAAGATTGGCTATACGATCACTCAGTGGACCTAAATCTTAGACAAGGCTCCTTACAGATTGGAAGCTTAGAGCAAAAGGGAGTGATACCGCTTGACTTCCCTAACGGGATTCCAACTGAGGTTTGTAACCCTAGACCCTATGAAATACATGCGACGGAAGACCGGAAGATCTTGGGTCAGATCAGTCACGTTACGTCTACACCAACCCACTCGGGCTTGGCTATGGACAGTTGTCAATCAGAAGGACGATAGGAGATCTTCCCTGGGGCTTCCTGCAAACTAGAAGGGGCAGCTACCCAACCACTAGGGCAGATGGACACAATCAGCGGTCAGGTGGGTTGCATCAGCGGCCAAATGAGCACAACACCCTGCGGTGCTCATCCTTCCAAACTTGCTCCGGACTGGCCTAGATTAAAGATAAAGAATGAATCACTTCCTAATGGGCAGGTCGCGCAAGTGTTGGATCTCCCTTCTTTTCCAAAGCAGAGCGTCCAATGGACCTCTCAAACCTAACCACGAAGGAGTCAACCACAACAGAGGAACCCAGACCGACGACACCACCAGATAAGGCAAGGAAAGCAGCAGTATCAACATCACAGAACAAGTGGCACGAGATAAATATGGGTGCCAAAAGGACAGCAACCACAGCCTATTGGCAACACTGCAGACGAGAACAGGACAAAGTTTCAAAAAAAGCAGAGTCAGCATCCAAAGTCCCCTCGATCTTCTTCCACAAGTACAAATACTCGGCAGATTTGAATCGCCAAGAAGTATCTTATCAATCGACCCACACCCATCCAGATTTGGGTACCCAAACAATGTATTATAGCCCAACCCTCAAGCCATGTAATATATACCCCTCAGACATCTTTTCATCCTTCAATACCACCAAACCCGATACCACTTTTTGTCCCTCAGCAGAAACACACCACCCACTCAAAGACTCTTAGGAAATGGATACCGAAACGTATCCAGACGTCTTCTTGTATCCCCTTATCTAACAATTCTCCCACCCCGTTTAAACTCCACCCTTGTAATAATTCACCCTCAACCAAACCTTGTATGAATTCATACACCAAACCCCACATCACTCATAATAAAAGCTCATCAAGAAATGTATGCATAATCTGACCATGTAGGCGTCTAGAGACCTGCATTAGTTTTGCAAATAATCATTCCCTTAACCACCTCACAACACCTGGCTACACGGGTTACACATCGGTTATGGAAAGGGATTGCGGTCTCACTTTAATGGGATCATAATTAATTTCCATGCTAATGTGTTAATCTTTTGTAGCAGATCTTTTCCATTAGCTCGTCAGTCATCATGCAAACCGAAGAAGGACCATCAAAAGCTGGCCCAAGCACACCAATGGCCAATATTGGAGAATTACTCGTGGAATCTTATCCTACGATGCAACCACCATTTCCCAGGACCCATGCCAATAGACGATCCTCCTAGAGGATACACTGAGAAGATTCATCGTAACTCTCACTGGTTTCAAGGCCTAGCAGGACCATTAGCAGACGCTGATTTCATATTTGAGGCCAATTTGGCATTTGATTTGCGCACATGGGCCAAGTACCAGTTCTTTTCACGAGAATTTGAAGGACTGCAGAATACACAAAATTTAACGCACGTTTGGGCACGAGCGGGCTTTACAAAATATTTTAGTGACCCTCTGCCTAAACCCGATTTTTACAGATGCTTTTACCTAGTAACCACCTTGACAGCTTCAGAGAACAAGGATCTACCCGGCACATTCATGTTACCATCCTTGGTAAATGACCCTCCATTCAGAAGGTTTTATTTGTCCAAAGATTTAATTCGCGCAGCTCTCAAAATACATGGAACACACACTCCGACGGAGAGAGAACGGCTAGTCCCAGAGCAGATGAAACGTGGTGACGTAACTAAGTGGGAGGACATTTCAGCTATATCCCCTGAGCTCTCCAAGCCATTACGGATATGCATGCAACATTTTGCTTTCCCAGCTCAGGATCGTTTTACCATGCCCCACAAAAGAATCTGGTTTGGATTATACTTAGCATGTACTAGACCTCAAACGGTTGATCTAGCTAGTTGGATAATTGATCAGCTCTATTTGGCACAACATAGATGGGAACGAAAGAAGGTCATCAATGGATGTTGTGCACTTTCAAGGATTATATATATGTGCTTGGCATATGACCTGCCGATCGAACGTGCATTGACCAGTGAGGAACTGAAAGCATTCAAAGGGACCACTAAGAAGGCTAGAAAGTCTAGCAAAGGTAGAGCCGGAAAGAGGATGAGAGGCACTATCCCGTGCTTACAAGTGCCAGAATCACCCTCCCCACAACAATCTCCAGAGCAGTCACCGACAGCTGCCACTCCCATGGTACCACCAATTCGTATACGGTTATCAAGACCAGTTACGCCGGAGGGCACCACCAGTACTGTTGAACCTCAAGCAGCCACAACCCCAGAACCTACAACCACGACAGCAGAACTTCCCACCACCATTGGTGCGGACGCTTTCTCTTTTCCAATACCCCATTTAGAAGCAGAACAAACAGCACCACTGGATCCAACTTTTGATTTTGAGATGCCCGATGCATTCTCCAATGAGTTCCAATTTTCAGAAGGACAACTGTTTTCTCAAGAATTTGAAAGGCCTAGCTACCCCACCACACCCCGGGATCAGCCACAAGGACAGATTGTATCTAGCTCCGATGACGAAAGAACAGCAACTGATGACGATGAAGGCGATGACGAAGCCAGCCAGGGCACTCACGAATCCCAAGAACATGAACAGACAGATGGCCAAGGCCAACAAACAGACACACATGGTGATACAAGTACCCATGAAGATGAAACTTACGAGGCAGTAGCTTACACACTCGCTATTAAGAAGCTGTATAGAACTATGGAAAAGGTTTGGGCACACAAAAAGCTGACTGAGGAAGAGAGTCAAGCGATAATAGAACAAGAACTTGTCACAGGTGGATTCGAAGACGCATACATCAAAGGATTCAGAGAGTTAGTCAAATCAGTAGGCTCCAACGAAGCCCTCAGGTACTTGCAAAGAAAGCCACTACCACAGTTTGACCCCCGCCGCGTACGACTACTTTCAAAGCCCGGTGAATACATTCGTGTACCAACAGGAGCACAGTCTTCAGAACAAGCCAGGGAGGCACGCCTCGTCTCCGAAAGTTCGTTGGCAGTAGAAACCATCCTTGTAGATTCCCCACCCCGCGCTACAACTGTACATACCTCAGTAGTCACTGAAGTACCAACCACCCCAACCGCTCCCCCATCACCGCCCATCCCTCCAGCCTCCCCACAATTCCTGCACCCATTAGACCTAGTCTACCCCCTCACACATCCACCTTTCTCTCCAACCCATTCCTCCATCCAGCTTTTCCATCCTTCCCCACATCTCCAAGACCCCTTTTTCCATTCCCACCGCCCTTAACCTTCTCCCCAGTCTCACCTCCCCGACCCACTATAACCCCTTTTTCCCCTTTCCACCCAGCTGCACCAACCAGTCCCCCTGTAGATTACTCCTCAACCTTTGTAAATCCCGTATTTACACCAGTACAAGCACCCACAGTCACACCCATATTCACAGTCACCGCACTGGACACGTCCAATGACATGGACATCTCACCACCCACTGCACCATCATTCACTTCACTCACGGCACAAACATATTTAGGCACCTCACAATTTTCCACAATCACCACAGCATCCACCTTCCCACCCCCATTCCCCATTCCCGTTGCATCTACACCCACTGCATCTTCATTTAGCACCCCATTAATACTATCACCCCTGTAGATAATGCATTTCGACAAATGTTCATGTGTATGACGCAAGTAAGAGATGAGTTCACATCTCTTGGCGATAATTACCAGCAGCTGCAAAGGACAACCAATGACTTACAGTCGCAGCTTAATTTATTGTCTATTGAGAATGCCTCTCTGAACACCCGATACCAGGAATTACGAGAGGCCTATCATAAATTAGAACTAGAAAGCGAAGAAAAGACCAAGGAAGCCACTGCTGACCTGGATAACTTATTACGAGCCCAGACAGTCCGCAATGCAACGCTAACACGAAACATGGGCTTACTCAAAAGACATCTAGCAGCAGCAAAGGAAGAAAACCAGCGCTTACAGGACCAGAATCGAGAAAACTTAGAAGCAGCCCTAGACCATCCAGACCAACCACTCAGTCCTAGTCGGTTCAAAGCCATTCCCTCAGACTCGATGAGGATGCTGCTAGAAGATCATGTAAGATGGCTAGATGAATACGACCGCACGAGCGAGGAGTTACAGAAACTCAAAGAAGATCACAAATTACTCCAATTACGAGCACCGGCACACCAAGGCATACCAGCACCTATGGACCCCTCTCCTGACATCTTAGAGGAACTCGACGCATTACGGGCCCACGTATCGAACCTTGAATCAAGGATTGCAGTATATGAAGCACCACCAAGGCCAGATTCCCCACCTGAGCTACCAGCTGAGGAAGAAACTGTCACCATCCCGGTGGAGGAAACGTTTGAAGAGGCATACGAGCCACAACCCATCCCAGGCGGACGCGTCACGGCCGAAGGCCAGATGACTTACGAACTCCCGACCCCCGCGTGGATGAAGACTATTGAGGAACTTGGGACAACGCACTCAGCTAGAGTAGAGGCACAATTACATGCCATGGCGATGATAGAAGAAAGAATTTTACAGTCTCCATTCTTTGCTCATTTGGCCCCGCGACGATACATATCTGGGCATGAGCTACAGTATAAACCGTATTTTATGTTAATGGCCGAATACCAGTTAGCCATTGAGAAAGAGACAGGTAAGAAACCATCGCATGCGACTCAATTCGAAGAGGATGATTTGCCACTTGATGCACAGCAAGGAGAGATCTATCAACCAAAGTGGTGGAAAGATTTACTACAGAAGTATCCAAAAATGATGAGTACATGGGTAAAGGCACCTTTGCACTTAAAGTACAACCCATGTTGGGGACCAGTACCACGACGCCGCTCCTGGACTGCCTTTGCTATTAAGGTACAAAACAATAACCAATGCCAGGACTGGTTGAATTACCCCTATTTTAAGCCACCCATCGAGTTACCAACTGTAGGCTACATGATGGCTACAATTCGCCACTGGCTCCCTAGATTAAAGCATATGGATGATATAGCGGCGCATATGACTGTCAAAATCTTTGACATGATGCAAATGATTTTTAAAGTCTTCCGACGCATCAAGGCACCTCATGTAAACACCCCGGGCTTTGAGCATGGCAATTTCGATCTGGTATATGATATGAGTACAACGCCATCGCTACGGGTGTGTTATGCCTGGCATTGCAGAATAAAGTACCTACCGGCATGCTACAAGCAGACTTTCGAAGAGATGTTCACAACCGGCTTCTGGGAATACCATTCAGAGGTATTCATAAGCAGGCCTACACATTTATTACACTTATTTGCCTGTGAACAAATGGTCTACTCCACACACTATCAGCTCCCGCCACCGGAAGAACCGCAACCAATAGACTGGGAGAAACTCGAGGCCGACCTGGCTCGAGGCATTCGTATCTCCGAGCACACCCTCGCTCAAGACCTCCTACAGAACTATATCCCGCAGACCTCACAACAAGGTTCTGTCAGGGACAACAGAAGCGAGAGGGAGGAGGGTGTTGGAAGCAGCCAAAGGCATAGAAGACGCGGAAGCATGTAACAACGGAGCAGGGAGCCAGTCGAATCTTTTTTCAAAGAATCATGTTTTAAAACCCTTTTCAAAAACCTCCAACAGTGATTTTTATCACTATTGTAACATATGGAACATAGAAAAACCCTTTTCTTAATTTCTAGCTCCATTTTGTGCAAGCTGAAGAGTCCTCGAGCTTGAGGAGCTTAGGTAGAACAAGCGTATCAATTTTCGTTATTTTTAGACACCGTTTACCCTTCCAAATAGCATCTAGGACCTAATTTTTAACTATGCCGGTCACTAGATGTGAAACCGGTCAAAACTAGTCTAGAAACTATAAAAAGAGCTAGAGAGCTCATTTTGGAGGTTAGCTTGTTGGTTAGTGTGAGCTTAGAGCTATTTTGAGCTTGTAAGAGTGTTCTTGAGTAATAGAGTTGATTTCTCACCTTCCATTGTGTCTTGCTTGTCTCTTCGTAGTGTGTGTGTATGTGTGTGTGCATTTCTATGCTTCTCACCTTCACTCTCACTTCATCTCACATTCACGATCTTCATATCACTCCTATCTCTTCCGCGGATTGACATTAAGGAGGTGGAGCTTCTTAACGTGGTTCTCACCATTGTGCTAGAGCAACACAAGCAGTACAAGAGAAACCCCCCTGTAAATTACTCTTCAACTTTTGTAAATCCTGTATTTACACCCACGCAAGCACCCACGATCACTCCACTGCTCACGGTCATCGCACTTGACACCACGTCCAATGACATGGATATCTCACCACCCACCGCACCACCACTCACTTCATTCATGGCACAACCATATTTAGGCACTTCACTTTTTTCCACAATAACCACGGCATCCACTTTCCCACCCCCATTCCCCATTCCCCTTGCATCTACACCTACTGCATTTTCACTTAGCACACCATTAATATTATCACCCACCATAGACACAGCATTTCGACAGATGTTCACGTGTATGACTCAAGTAAGAGATGAGTTCACATCTCTCGGAACTAATTATCAGCAGCTACAGAAGACAACGAATGATCTACAATCGTAGCTCAATTCACTGACCATCGAGAATGCCTCACTAAACACCAGATACCAAGAGCTACGAGAGGCATATCACAAACTTGAACTAGAAAGTGAAGAAAAGACGAAAGAAGCTGTCACGGATATCGATAACTTGTTAAGGGCACAGACTATTCGCAATGCAACGCTCACTAGGAACATGGGCTTACTCAGAAGACACCTGGCAGCAACGAAAGAAGAGAACCAGCGCTTACAAGAACAGAACAGAGAGAATTCAGAAGCTGCTCTAGATCAGCCAGACCAACCATTGAGCCCTAGTCGCTTGAAGGCCGTGCCCTCAGAATCTATGAAAATGTTGCTAGATGATCATGCCAGATTGTTAGATGAGTATGACGACATGAACGAGGAGTTTCAGAAGCTCAAGGAGGAACACAAGACATTGCAACTAAGAGCACCACCACAAGGACTACCAGCTCCTGCGGACCCATCTCCTTACATCCTAGAGGATAACGCATTACGGGCCCAGGTATCAACTCTTCAATCACAGATAGCTGTATATGAAACACCCCCCAGGCCAGACTCCCCACCGGAACTACCAGCAAAGGAAGAAACAGTCACTATTCCGGTGGAGGAAACTTTTGAAGAAGCATATGAACCCCAACCCATCCCAGGCGGACGAGTCACGGCCGAAGGTAGACGACTTTCGTACTTCCAACTCCCGCATGGATGAAGACGATAGAAGAACTTGGAACAACCCACTCAGCACGGGTAGAAGTGCAGCTACACGCCATGGCAATGATTGAAGAACGCATTTTACAATCCCCATACTTTGCTCATTTGGCCCCTTGCAGATACATATTAGGGCATGAGCTACAGTACAAACCCTATTTTATGTTAATGGTGGTATATCAGTTGGCCATAGAGAAAGAAACAGGCATGAAGCCCTCCCACGCAACTCAATTTGAGCCAGAAGATTTGCCACTAGATGCGCAGCAAGGAGAGATCTGTCGACCAGATTGGCGCTAGGATCTTTTACAGAATTATCCAGAGATGATGAGTACTTGGGTTAAGGCACCACTACACTTAAAATACAACCCATGGTGGGGACCACTGCCATGTCGCCGCTCCTAGAAGGCATTTGCGATTAAGGTACAAAACAACAATCAATGCCAGGATTGGTTGAATTACCCGTACTTCACTCCACCCACAGGACCACCTACAGTCGGATACATGATGGCAACGATTTGTCACTGGCTCCCTCGCTTAAAACATATGGACGATATAGCAGCGCACATGACTGTCAAGATATTTGACATGATGCAGATGGTATTCAAAGTCTTCGTTCGCGTCAACCCACCACATGTAAACACCCCGAGCTTCGAGCATGGCAATCTAGATCTTGCATATGATATGAGTACAACGCCATCGCTACGGGTGTGTTATGCTTAGCATTGCAGAATCAAATACCTATCGGCGTGCTATAAGCAGACTTTCGAAGAAATGTTCACAACCAGTTTCTGGGAATACCATTCGGAAGTGTTCATCAGCAGGCCTACACACCTCTTGCAATTATTTGCCTGTGAACATATGGTATATTCCATGCATTATTGACTCCCACCACCCGATGAACCGCAACCCATTGATTGGGAGAAACTCGAGGCAGATCTGGCCCGAGGAATTCGCATATCAGATGACACCCTCGCTCAAGACCTACTACAGAACTACATCCGACAGATCCCGCAACAAGGTTCTATCGAGGATGATAGAAGCGAGAGGGAGGGGGTTGTTGGTAGTAGCCAAAGGCATAGAAGACACGGAAGCATGTAAAGACAGAACAGGGAGTCAGTCGAATCAATTTTTCAAAGATTTATATTTTATAAATACTTTTCAAAACTCCAACAGTGATTTTCATCACTTTTGTACCATATGTAACATAGAAAAACCCTTTTTGTAATTCATAGCTCCATTTTGTGCAAGCCGAGGAGTCATTGAGCTTGAGAAGCTTAGGTAGAACGAGCGTACCAATTTTGGTTATTTTTAGACACCGTTTACCCCTTCAAATAGCACCTAGAACTTATTTTTTAACTATGCCGATCACTAGATGTGAAACCAGTCAAAACTAGTCTAGAATCTATAAAAAGAGCTAGAGAGCTCATTTTTTAGGTTACTTAGTGTTGGTTAGTGTGAGCTAGAGTGATTTTGAGCTTGTAAGAGTGTTTTTGAGCAATAGAGTTGATTTCTCACCTTCCATTGTGTCTTGCTTGCCTCTTCGTAGTGTGTGTGTATGTGTGTGTGCATCTTTATGCTTCTCACCTTCACTCTCACTACATCTCACATTCACGATCTTCATATCACTCCTATCTCTTCCGCGGATTGACATTAAGGAGGTGGAGTTTCTTAACGTGGTTCTCACCATTGTGCTAGAGCAACACCAAATTTGGCGCCGTTGCTGGGGATGGTCGGCTTTTCATCACTTGGAGAGCTCAAGAACGTGTGGTAAAGTATTGTGTTGCAATCTTTTTTGCTCAATTACATAGGATTCGAGTTTGTACATGGCACTTTCACCCTTCCTTTGGGCCAATTGCTCCCCATTTTCTTGTTTTTTTAGTTCATTTCTGTTTTATGCACAAAAACACCCCCTTTCTCTCTTCCTCACATACACACTCATGTGGCATCATTATCCATCATCACCACTTCTCATATATGCTTTGGGATGAGGGGTAGGTAGTTTCATCGACATTTTCCCTCCCTTTTCTCATTTTTAAGAAAAAAAAACAAGAAAAGAAAAAAAAGGGAAAAGTAATATAAATTGGAACATCCGTTTTTATGCACTTGAAATCAATAGCTTTGAATGCGTGCATGTAATGTAGGCTCCTTTTTCCATAACGTCCTTCTCCCTCTCATTTTTCATTAATTCGTGGGCAGAGTTGGCACGAGAGAAGGTTATGGCAGACCACCGTACGCACATGAGTTAGGGGTTTGGAATCCCCACTCCCCCATGGATCTCTACCCCTTTTCATTCAAGACGAGTATAGCTTTACACCCTCTAGCTCCCCAGTTCTTGGCCGTGCGTCATTGTCCCACAGCCTCTGCTATGGCTATGGCGGGGTGGAGCTTCCGTTTCTCCCTCTGATGCATGTGTTGAGTATCAAGCAAGGAAATTTTTGTGCCCGCCTTCAGTTTGCGCCTCGGTGGAGCTTGGGTTGGGAAGCTCATGTGCCTATCTATTATTGTAGCATTACTTCTTGTTGAGGCGAGCATGGCTCCTACGAGGGAGAAATGGATTGATCCTAGCTCTATGCATCTATGTCCACCCCACATATTTCTTTTCCTGTGACTCTCCATGAGGTTTTTTTTTCTCACAGGTTTGAGCAGCGCTGCTTTCCCTCCATAGACCTTGTCGGGGATCAAATCTTTTATGCTTCCCTTCCATGATAAGCTTGGGGTCAATCCCTTGGCTTCACCTCCTTCCTTCAGACTTTCAGCTTATACGTCGTCCATCTTTCTCCTTCTGGTGTTGCATGGTCCCCGAGATTCCTGCCATTGCTGCTCATACGAAGGCGAGATGTATGCAACTATCGAATTCACAGTAGTACTGGGGAAAGATCTATGCTTCTCCCTTGTTGGGTTGCCATTTGTTCTGATGATTCAAACTCCATGCTCCCCTTTTTTATCTATTGCAGAACACCATGTAATGCTCACACCCATTATTCCGATGTGTTTTTCTTGGCGGATGTGAAGTCTTGTGTCTTATTCCACACAAAGGTTCTTTCTCAACTCTTGGGTGTAGGAGATCGCTTGCTTCCCTATCTTTTGAGGATGGATCTTTTCTATATCGTTTGCTCTTTCTTGATGCATGGTTCATTGGGAGCTATCTACCTTGTTGATGTGTTTTTGGCACTTCTTTATGAGCTTCCCCCCTGTCTATATGCATGATACAATCAAAGTCAAAACTTGGTTTGGTGTTCCCATTATGTCCCTTTCTGTTGCAAATATTGTCGGTACTGGTTTTGTTCTTTGGGCAGGCCTTTTTGTCTTTCGACATATGGCAGAATCACCGACTGTCACATGCCTAGATGCAAGGATAATTGACCACGATGGGGGGTGCGGCCATTCCCATGTTTGTTTTTCAAAGGCAACGAATTGTTCGTGATACCATCATGACAGTCCATGAGGAGGAAATTAATTCACTCTTTATCATCAGTGCTACACATGTAAAGAATGATTGCAACCATCTGTTCTGTGTCTGTCATGATGTTGATTCCTTTTTGGGCTTTAGGAAGACATCCCCTACAAACTACACTTGGTGGAGCATGAAGATGAGCCTGCTACTCCCGAAAGAAAAGGGCATGAACCCATGGATCACAACATCTGCATGTACATTTGGGATCTCTGAGCTCTTGGAGGAACATGCATGAAAGTGATATACACTGTCTAGGGGTTTGTGTGACTTCCATATTTGGGAAGCTGTGACCACGGCCTCCTATTTTAGGGAGAATCTCGTTAAAAATGTGTCATTCATTGCTACAGTATATGTCCAAAATAATAACTGGCAATCCTTTTTGTCTCGCAATATAAATTACTGGACTTTTGTATACAAGTGGTTCTCTGCCTTCCTATGTATGAACTTTTATACAGACCCAAATGATGGCTCTTTAAGGGTCTTTGTGTGATTGGCTATATGTAGACTCCATGGATGGAGCACTTCCTGAAAGGTGTGAAGTTATCTGACATGTCACGGCTATGCTTCTTTTCCATGTGTTTTATGGAGGTGGACTTGTAGCTGGCACGGTGGTGGTGGGGAAATCAACAGTAGAGACAAAAGGATATCATCTACTGAAGACTTGTTTGGCTCAATATAGTTGGTCCAGGTGTATCTCCTTGTGGTTTTCATTGCTATGAATTATGGGAAGCTACCAATTTTCTTGTTTTTCTGTCCTTCAGGATGGGAGGATATGAAGTTAAGAAGAATCTGTTATACGTAAAAAATTTTCTAAAAACTTGAGGCTCATTGGTTGAGTTTTGATTCCTCAAGCCCTTAGGAAAACTGAGTCATAGGGGTTCTCTACTGAGCTAGCCTCCGAGAAAATTCTCTTGGGCCACCATGTTCTCAATACTCTTTGCTCACTCCCGACTTATGGCTTCTTGTCAGTAACACTTTGAGAAGCGAAGAATCAGCACAAATGTTGACTTAGTATATTACTGGACATAAAAAGTCCGTGGATCTGGCATTGCATCGACCCTAGTGGGGATTCTTATGACTATGATAGGCTGAACCCAAACCCTGAAAACCCTTGATGCTTTGGTTTAGTTACCCTTGGTCTGATCTCGACTGTCAGATATAATACACGTTTGGTTGTGGTTCCATTGTTCTAAGAAGAGGCCCTTCTCAATTACAATTGCTTCATACACTCGTCAGGTTTTGTGACTGACTTGGATAGGTGGACGATTAATGCTAATTGTTAAACATTGTGTTTTTCTTTGCAAAGATAACTATCGGCTTTACGGTGCAGAAATCTCTTGACTTCCTCTGACGAATTTGTATTGAAGTACTACACTGTTCTTTGGATAAAGCATTTGTTCAAAGATGTTCTAAATGTGCCATGGCTTTCCTTTGTCATAGCATGAAGTCCTTGTCAGTAATAGCTAGCACGAGTACTCTCTTGAGCCATATGAGGCATCTTTGCAATCATATGTCTGAATGCGATGTTTTTATTGAATAAGGCATGCTCATTTTTATGCAGTACTTTAAGGAATGTTTTGAATGATTGGCACAATGACAAGGCACCATTGTAGTTATCTTTTCTATTTGAGAATATACCTCGTAACAGTTGGGTTTCATAACAGAAGGCCGGAAGAGACATTATATGTCATCCCTATTTTTCCAGGACCTAAAACTCTTAACCTTGCAATGTTATGACAACTCGAAGATCGAATAAGTGAAAATCTGGTTTATGACATGTTGCGGATGTGTGGTATCCTTCTTTGCTCTGATACCACTCCTTGTCAACGCGACGAAGGCTGAACCTTATTAAGCCTGCGAAAATCACCACGCCCAAGGAGAACTAAGCTAGAGTGATTTAGAACACCTCTGTAATCAATCAATAGCTTAGCAAAGTTTCTAACGCTCAAGGTATAAGTCTACGCTCCAAATTTACTAAAAAATTTCATCGAAACTTCAGCAGACTGTCACTGGACTGACACCGTAATCGTACCGGAATTGTACCGGAATGAACTTCAATTCTGATTATAATTACTTCAAGTGAATGTTTATGAAGTAAGGGAGTGATGCGTGAACTTCCTTAACTTACTGAACTCTTCCTGAAGTTTAAGGAAAAAACTCCACTAGTTCAGAAAACCTCTTTCCGGTCAGGCTTTGTACTGTGTGTAGATGTCTTTTCCATCGGAAACTTTGATCAACTGAAAGTAGAGATGTCTAGCTACAGAATGAGCTATCTCTCATACAAAACTTTGCATTATTCTGCAAGATCTACTTCGTTCTTCTACCGGAAATTACTCGTTTACTAAGAAACTGTAACTGATCAAAAATACGTTTACTGTGGAAACTTTAACTATTAACTATCTTTAACCGTAGTATGACGATACTTCGGTTTCTTCACATACAAACAGTGCACGCGAATTTCCACATGAACATGTGTTTTCTATTAGAGAAGATGTGTACAAACAGGCTTGGCCTCTTCTTGCTCAAGCTACAGAAACTCTCCTACAGTGAGTACTTCCTTCCTACCATCTCTCTCAGATGAATACCCGACATTTCAGGTTTCTGTTATTCATCTTTACATACGCGATCTCTGGCATCTTCTTCTACATACGCGATCTCTGGCGTCTTCTTCTAACCATAACTAAAGCTCTCTGTCTCTCTCTATTTGTGCTCTTATTTATACTGCGCGCTCTTCTCACGCACGTTCTTGTTCGCACTTCCCTTCTATTATTCCTATGCACGTTCTCTCTATGTACAGTTTGATTCGGTGTAACGAACTCTGATCCTGGAAGATTTTGTACTGTACATAACGATCGTGGATTTGTCCCTCCACTAAGGCTTTTGATTTTCTTTGATTCTGCTTCTCTTTTCTTTTTCCTTTTATGTATGTCTGTTTGTCAAATTCGTGAGTGTTTCTTCAACATGACATAGGTTTATGTCTTTTTTATATATTTTGCTTATCATTCAAACAGGATTGGTGAGAATTAAAAGAGAGTTGTTATGGAACATAAGAGGTGTGTCTGGTTCTAGTAAAGTGCCTACCTTGAGTTCATACTAATCTACATTGATACATGTGCTTATTGATGTTCATTTAATTGACTACGTCCTCTAGGAGACTCTTCCTGAATATTCTTTTATGACTTTATCTAGCATTTATGGAAGGGAATGTTACATATATTTTCCATGTGAACCAGAGCTTAATCTATTTGTTTTGTTGAACAGAGCTAGAACTATTGATATTCTCATTGATTATAACTACTCTGCTGAGTTACCTGGTTGCATGATTTACAGGATTCAAGCTGCCTCTATCTCATAGGACAATCATCGACTGGCATGCTTATTCATGTCTCAATTAATTATGGTGAACCTTGTGTTGAAGGTTGTGCTATGATAAACTATGGAGATTCTTGTGACTGTCGTGGAAGGGGAGTAGGTCCAAGACTCCTCATTTGAGAAAGAAGTATTGATATTGCATCCTTTGAGGCTGGCCTTTTACTCTGTTTCACACCTGATGTTAGTAATTTCATTCTGCCTCTAGGAGGATAAGCAGAGGTCTAGAGTTATGCAAGTTTAAAGTCTTATTGATGCCTTAGTACACAAGTGTTTTGATGAAGATTGGTGTGAGTGCCCCTATGACTAAAAATCTCTTGACTAAATCTTTTGATGCTCATGGGGAGTTGTAGGAATTTAGAATTGTTCTGAAATGATTACTCCCATGATTGGGTCTTCACAATTAGGGCAGCTTGAGAGTGGTTCTGTGTGTCAGGGATCCCACCTATATTGGGTCACAGTTTAATTTAATGTTTACTGTTTGCTTGGTTAGTATGCTTCCACTCTTGCACCCTACAAGGGCAATATGATTAACTCAATTGACTTGTTCTGAACTTAATTAAGCATGAAGTCACAAAGGATTGAGTAATTGTGTTTTGCTAGAGAATTCACTCACTGGTTTCACAATACTCATATGGGTCTCATTTATTCATTTGCTCATAAATTGCTTTGATTTGTACAGGTCAAAGAGGAGGATCATTGTGGCCCATAATTCTCAGGGATAACTGTTGGTCCATCTGTTGCTAAATGCTTCTATGATTTAGGAGATTAGAATAAGCCTTACAAAGATATACACTAATTAAAAACTAAACATGAGTCCTAGGATTGTGACCCCCATTTCCACTTCTGTTTTGTGAGGATTGATGTGCACTTGGTTAAAAATTCAGGTTTTGTGTCTCTCTGACAGGAAAAGAAGAGCTCATTATGAGGACTTGAAGAGACATTCCTATAGGACTTAATATCCCCTGAAGTGGAAACTAAATTTGAAGTGAATGTTTATCTCATTATAGATGCAGTCTACTTGCTCTTTTGTATGTCATTTCACGGTGGGAGCTTCTGGAGAAGGCATTTCCAGATTTACACAGGACTGCACAGGGGGATGGATGTTGGGCTGACTGTCCCCTAAGGGGATTGTGTCGCTCAGCATAGCCAAGATGAAGCTTTGAAGACTAAAGATTTGCAGATTGAAGGAAGGGCTAAAAATCTTAAAGATAGATGCACTACAGATTCAAAGATCCTTGAAGACCTGAAGACTTGCTGCCTGCAGCTTTGCTGACTGTAGAAATTGCAGAGCTGAAGCCCTGAAGATTTCAACTTGAAGAATTCAGTTATGTATGATCCTCTTCCCTTAGCTTTGTCGAGGATGACAAAGTCTAGGGAGGGGAGAGTGTTGGGTTGTAGGGTATGCACACATCTTCATTGGTGCATAAGAACCCTCCTTAGATCATAAGAATAACTCTTTTTGTATATATTTGAGTGTCACATATAAACACTCTCCTAAAGCACTTTTTAATACTTCTTCATACTATAGGATAGTACCTCTCACCTTTATGATCCTTCTAGAAAGATTCCCCACATAGAAAACCCATGCATGCCCTTCTTGGAGATTGGGTTGTTACAATTTTGATCTTACAATATCCTAGAAGATTGGAAGTTAGAGAGAGAATCACCTTTTTTACTTTTCAAAGAGGCACGTGGGGAATAGAGCTTAGCCTATAAATATGATCTCATTTTTGTAAAAGGAGAGCTTTTGGTCGACTTGCTCTCATGTAATATCTCTTCTCAATGGAAGATGCTCTCATTTACTCCAAGACGACTATTTACATTTACATGTATTGTGTCTTGTGAGTGTGTGAGAGTGGTGTGTGTGTGCCATGCATGTCTCTCCTTTGTGTGAGTAGAGTAGTTGCATTTGCTTGTATTTTCCTCATGGACTAGGATCCTTGACTCCCTATTCTCCTTGTTTTCAAGCATGTGGCAAAGCATGGGGCTGTTGCCAATGGCTTGAACATGTGGGAGGTAGGGGTGGATGAGAGGAGAGTCATTCTTGAGCTTTCCTTCTTGCCTCCATGCAAGGTGGTGTGGGTTTGGGCGTTCCTTGCTACAACCTCAACAGTGGTCCTATGCAGACACCTTCTTTTGGGAATTATCTTTACTTTGTGACTTTCATCGATGATTTTTTCAGGCATGCATGGGTATATCCATTGAAGGCAAAGTCCGAAGTGTTCATGTGCTTCAAATAGTTTTTGGTTTTGGCTGAAAATCTGTCAGCATGTAAAATGGGCACCCTTCGTTCAGATCGAGGGGGGGAATATATGTCTTCTGATTTTAATGCATTTTTCACTGAATGTGGGATAAAACACTAGTGTACAGTGCCGTATACACCTCAGCAGAATGGAGTTGCTGAATGAAAGAATAGGTCACTCATGGAGATGGCGAGGTGTATGGTGAAGAGTCAAGCTTTACCACATAGTTTCTGGCTTGAGGCGCATATGTACTGAACAGGTGTCCCACTAAAGTGCTGTAGTCTATCACTCCATATGAGGCTTGGCATGACCGCAAGCCATATGTTGCTCATCTGCATGTTTTTGGTTGTTTGGAATATGCATTAGTGCCTGAACAACATCGCAGAAAATTGGATGATAAAGCAATAAAATGTATTTTTGTTGGGTACAGTTCTGAAAGTTAAGGCCATCGTCTGTATCATCCACAGACTAAACACATTCTGATTAGCCATGATGTTGTTTTTGTGGAAGATTCTATTCAGCCATTGCTTTCATGTACTAAGGAGACATTTGTTAGCTCCAAAGACATGTATGATACTTTGCTACCTCTTTTTAAAGGTGGACAATCTAGTGCTAGTCCTAATGAGGCAACTTCTTAGCCTTTGCAGGTTTCATGTGATGATGCAGATAACTCCATTTCTGATGCAGATGTACATGATGCACTTATTGATGAGAGAGCTGATATTGAGGAGGCAAGAACTATGCCAAATGGCTGGTGCAGACCTTGCATGACAGCAAATTAGATGCACCTCTGTCATATCATACTCGTTCAAGCTCTCATAGTGCCTCTTTTGCATCAGATTGCTATGCTATGGCTGCATCTAGTCTCTATGATGAGAATGAGCCTGTTTCATTTGATGAAGCACAAAATTCAAAAAATTAGATGGCTTCTATGCAATCTAAATATGATGCTATAATGAAGAATGGTACTTGGTCTTTATGTGACTTGCCTCCTGGCAAGAAGGCC
Source organism: Ceratopteris richardii (assembly GCA_020310875.1). NCBI lineage: Eukaryota > Viridiplantae > Streptophyta > Polypodiopsida > Polypodiales > Pteridaceae > Ceratopteris > Ceratopteris richardii. The sequence goes on from CM035442.1 coordinate 117,962,218, forward strand.
ATGGGCACTAAGTGGGTATACAAGCTGAAGCATAAACCGGATGGTATAGTTGACAGGTATAAGGCTAGGCTTGTTGCAAAGGGTTATGCACAGGAAAGAGGCATTGATTTTGATGAGACCTTTGCACCTACATGCTGTATGAATATTGTTCGGAGCATCTGTGCACTTGCCGCTCATCACGGTTGGAATGTACATCAGTTGGACATTAAAATAGCATTTCTGAATGGTGACTTGCATGAAGAAGTGTATGTTTTTCAGCCCCGTGGCTTTGTGCAGAAAGGGCATGAAACCCAGGTGTGCAAGTTAAAGAAGGCATTATATGGTTTAAAGCAAGCACCACGTGCTTGGTATGAGAAGATACATGCCTATCTGATTGCACATGGTTTTGAGAACAGTCCAACTGAAAGCACCTTATATGTTAAGCGTGCTAATGATGTGCTTCTGATCATAGTTGTCTATGTTGATGACATGCTACTCATTGCTCCTATTGAGAAGCATATTGCTGATTTTAAGGCTGATTTGCATGCCTCATTTGAGATTTCTAATTTGGGGCATTTGCATCACTATTTGGGCATTCAGTTTATGCAAGTTGATGGTGGAATGGCTTTGTGTCAAACGAAATATATTGATACATTATTGCAACGTTTTGACCTAGAAGACTGTAAGCCTATTGCCACTCCTATGGAGACAAGTTTATGATTGAGTTTTCATGATGCTGGAGATGCATTTGATGTTGTTCTCTATCAGCAGGCTGTTGGATGCTTGATTTACTTATGCATTACTCGGCCATATATTTAGTTTGTTGTCTCACAGATGAGCATGTTTATGCATTGCCTAGGAGTCAAGCATTGACAGGCAGTTAAGCACATCTTTCGCTATTTGAGTGGTACTCGACTACTTGGGTTGTTTTATCCCAAGGGGGGATCACTACCGCCAGATTTGCATGCTTTTTCTGACTCTGATTGGGCTGGTTGCTATGACACTTGTGTGTCCACTAGTGGCTTTTGCTTCATGCTTGGTAGCTCATGTATATCTTGGTTGAGCAAGAAGCAGTCTACTGTGGCCACTTCCAGTTGTGAGGCTGAGTATAGGGCAGCTTTCACAGCGATTGTTGAGTGTGTGTGGCTCAGATGCCTTATGGCTGATTTGGGTGTTAGTTAGACTTCTGCCACCACCATCTTCACTGACAGTCAGAGTGCATTGGTAGTTGCGGGGAACCCTGTGTTCCATGCTCGCACTAAGAACATTGAGGTGCATTATCACTATGTCAGGGAGAGGTTCTCTACTGGGGAGATCAGCTTGGCATATGTGCCCACGCAGGAGAACATTGCAGAACTTTTCACGAAGGCTCTGCCTAGGGAGAACTTTGAGGTTTTCCGCAAAGCTTTGGGCTTACTTCCTTTTGTGGAGTGATTTCCACATAGCTTGGCACTTCCTTATACATGAGTGCCAGCTCCTTGTTCACCGCATCACTCCCACGAGGGATTTGTTGATATATTTAGGTAGTGATGTGTGTGAACACACTAGGACCGTCGGGACACTTTTTTTACTATTTAAGAGGTTTTTTTTTCCCGGCTTGTATATATGCCTATTGCCCTAATGGGCTACTTATCTTTGTACATTCTCTAGTAATACATTCACTATTGTGTGTTGTGCTCCAAGCTTTGTCTTCTTCCTTGTGCTGTTTGCGTGCTTCCGCAGACGTCTAACTCCAACATAGAGATATTTGGACCTTAAGTTGATTTCAGATCCATGATCGATAAGAGCGACGATCGGTGTACTAATTTTATCAATCGCACTAATGTCTCAGTTGTGGCTCGAGCCCAATGATCTCTAATATATTGACTTGGAGTTATTTTCTAGAGAATTCCGCTTCAAAAATATCTCCTCATGTGCGCATGGGTGCGCATTAACTTCATTTTGTTCAAGTATATTTTTCAACTCTTGTACTTGCGCTTGCACAACATGAATAGGTGTCTCTTCATCCATCTTCTCAGTCTCTTGCATGTCGGCTATTGGTTGTCGTTTTCTTCTTAAGAGGTCTATTATTACTTCTAGAAATTCTCTTTTTGCTATCCCCAATAACTCACCTGGTGTAAATTCAATTACACTATCAAGCACTCTTTTCTCAAGAACTTGTTTCAAATATGTGGCTTGCTCAATGTGTGATTTTAGCATGTATGATGGGTTTTTCACTCTTCCTTGACCTTTCTTTATAGGTTTCTTCTCTTGATCCTGAGGAGGTATATTAACTTGGGTTCGAATTGGCATCTCAGTAGAAGTAGGATTTTCAACTTGAGTCAGAATCTGATTTGGTTGGATTATTGTCGGTTGTGATGATGGAATTACTTGAGTGGGTTGGTTTGTTTGTATTGGTTGATTTTGATTTGGTATTTGAGATTGTTCTTGTGAAGCTTTTACTTGATGCCTAGTTCTTCTTTTCTCTTCTTCACCCTCATTGCTTCTCCTCCGTTTCTCTTCCACTACCGCCTCATGCTCTACCAAAGAGCATAGATAAGTAACAATCGAGAGAGTATCTATAGGATCATTCCATCCAGCTACCCCTCGCATCTCATTGCTTGCTGACTTTAAGATTTCATGATGGATCTTTCCTCGATCTAGGGACTTTATCACTTTAGACCACGGTTCTGTATCATTATTTTCAACAATTACTTGACATGCGTATGTATACAATGTTGAAGCAACATTACCAAATGTGCTAGGGAAGAACACTCTCATGCCTCCCCGACCAAAGTTAATATTTACTTTTTCTCTAGTCTTTGAGTCATAAATCATCTTTTCCTTTATGAATACTAGATTCTTTGCAATGCTTCTTTAAAACTCTCACAGGAGTATATGTTGTGCTCTAAAGAGTCACACCAGATGCATCTTTTAATTTTAGGAGCCTTTGGGGTTTTATTGCTAGTCACTTACAGAGATTGGGATTCCATCATCTGCTTAATACTTTGGATTGTCAAATCACTAAATCTTTTAAACATTTGTTTCATGGTGTTGGGAGGCACAACCTCCTTTCGAGTTGGTTGATTGACTTGAGCATTCGGGGCAGGCTGATATGGCATTTGTATTTGTTGTTCTTGTATATCATCCTGCCAGTCTTGCATGAACTTTGCCATAGCTCTTTTCTTTTCTACGTACCTCTTCACAGCTGCTTCTACCTCATCCCAATCCTCAGTAAGCCTGGAATTTGTCTCCATATCTTGTAGTTGTGGGAGAAGTTCCTCCCGCGCCTTTATATCTATCGCTCTTAGGAACAATGAAACTCTCTCATGTTCCATCGCTCTCTTATCATGTTCTGTTAGGTCATTATATTGTCGATCAAATTCCCTTTTAATATCCAAAATGGTTTGGTCTTTTGGTTTGTGAATCCATTTTAGGAACGTTGCTTGAGTCACCTTATCAATGTCCTCGAGAGCAAAATTTTTTATTAAAGACAATTTATCATGCGGTTACCTCGTTTGGGCCTCCATTGTTAACCGATCACATAAGTGCAACTCTGACACATATACTAAATTTTCAATAAGTTCTATATCAATTAAGGGATTAAGTCATGTCCCAAGATATTGAGCTTCTAGCTCGTACTCTTTACAAAATTGCGTGACATTTTTCCCATCGAAGTAACCACTCTGTTTGATAACTCGTTCGTATGCCTGAATGGCACTTTGTCTTTTCTCGTCCTGTTGGAAGCGCAAGAGCTGGGTTATGACATCCATTGTAGTGTCACCCATAAATAATCAAGCACAAAGAGCTTCCTAAAATGACACTACTAGCTAAGCTTTCACTCCTATTATCCAAATCTCTACACTCTCCTCTTTCATGTCAGATTCACCAGGTATGTCGCAATGCTTCGTGACAAGGAGGAAAGATGCAAGCAAACCAAGAGCCTGACCTAGATAATCTTATTCTCTTTTTCTGTCAATGATTGCATCAAAGTTTATCCTTCAAGTGATAGCCTTAGATTATTTCCAATTTAATGTGCAAAATTTTCCCACAACACACTACCACTATTGAATTTAATCTCATGACCCGAATTATTTCTGCTTAGAGTTCGTGATTCTATCGATTCCTTGCCTCTACCTCTTTGAGATATTCTTTCACTGTTGTTATATAAACATAATGTGATTTTCTTATTTCGTAGTGCACATCAGGCTTCCAAATTCTAAATCCGCTCTTCATTGTATTTGTTGAGTTACGTATGTTTAACGAGGAAATCAAATAAGTTCATATTTTCTTCATCAACTAATGTTGTAAGGTCAAAACCAAATAAGAACGGCCACTTGATAAGCAATTATATCGACAAAGCGAAATTATGTAAAGGATAACAGAATCACTGGAGATCCTTCCATCCACGCTAACATTTGAGAGAAGGAAGACTGGGCCTGTAGCGATAAGGGAAACCCAAAATCTGTTGTACATCTTAAGTCTTTTGTAGAGTTAAAATTATGCGCAATATTTTTCTTGTCAACAAAGAAAGAAAGTAGTCTATGGGTAAGAAAATCGTTTACTCATTCATTGGACAATGAATTACCCACATATTCATGTCACATCACACATTTATATCCTGCGTTAGTTTATCAACAAATTCCCTCACCGTATGAGATTAAGGACTTTAGTTCTCTTCATTTCTTCCTAGCTAATGACAAATGTTTCCTAGATTCATGTCAGAAACATTAGTAGCTTGGTTTCCATGGAATTAGCTCATAATGATGCTGCACAAAGTTTAAACAGAACCCTTAAAAGGCTTCGTCATCTTCCCTCCTTTCATCCTTTTATCCTGTAGATCCGGTTTCCCATGACCTAACTTTCAGCTTCCAATGACAATGTTGCTGCTTAATTTTTCACACACCCCTATTACACAGCTATTCAGTATAGGCAAGTTATTCAATTAACAGGTATTAGCAACAGAAAACTAATGAAGATAAACATTCCATATGTTTTACATTGTCTCACAACATTTCTTAACTGAGTCACTTCGGACTTAAAAATTTTATCAACCCATTTCAGCAAATAACGCAAACAGACTGATTAATGGGCACCAACATAGACTGAGTGCAAAAACGGAAAGACAACAACACATGGAGAATAAGTAAGGGACATACTTGGATGTTTGTTACACCTAATTGGAAAACACAGAATTCCTTTTTCTCTTCAGTGCACGCACGGAATGCCTCTTCAGATTCTTTTACTCAAGCTTCACATACTCGTCCTGTATCTCCATCAATTTGGGTTGCCCTGCAGATTTCGTGAATTGTCCAATACAAAGAGGCACCGGTTGTATATGAATCAACTTCTCCTGTGCACGTAGAAGCTTTCCATTCATTCCAACAGTTGTACGCATGCCAGATCATAATCTTCAAGATGGGAATCACTCTTTGCTCCCAAGCCTGCAAGATCTTCCATTGAATATATAGTGTTCAATGATATGTGATATAGACTGAACCTTCCATTGATTCGTAGCAAATCAGCTATACATCATCTCCCAGAATGAAGTAGCTAAGAGAAAGATCTGAAGTGTGATGGGAATGGCAAGAACCATGCTTCATAACAAAGATTTACCCTAAAAGTTTTGGGCAGAAGCAGTGCATACTATCGTGCATATACTCAATCGAGGCTTCACTAGTGCATTGCACAACAAGACACCCTTTCAAGCTTACTATGGAAGATATCCTAATGTCACTTAGTTTTGAGTTTTCGGAAGTGAAGCATTTGTCCATGTACCAAAACAAGATCGCAACAAGTTACAGTCCAAGTTTAAGAAGCATATATTCATTGGCTATAATGAAAAATCAAAAGCATATAGATTGTACGATCTTGAGAACCACTCCATCACAATGTCAAATGATGCTATCTTTAATGAAGCTTCAAGATACTCAACCAAAGATCCAAATATAAGTCTCAGTCTGCCCATCTACACTCCAGAGGGGGGACACAATCTTTTCAAAGAACATGAGAAAGGCAAGTACTTCACATCTACCCAGAACGTCACAAAGGCTCATTGAAAAGCAACAGCGAGAACAAAGTCATTACGTAAATTACCCATTGATGCATCAGATCCAACAAATTCTAGAGCCTTCCAACTACAAAGAAGCTCAAGGCCAACCTGAGTGGGAAGAAGCTATGCAACTGGAAATGGATGCAATCAAGAAGAACAAGACTTGGACCCCCTTGTTCATATGCCCACAAATCATCATGTCATAGGAGTTAAGTGGCTCTATAAAGTTAAGTACAAATCAGATGGCACATTAAACAAGCACAAAGCAAGACTTGTAGCCAAAGGATATAAGCAACAACATGGCATTGACTATGAAGAAACCTTTGCCCCTATTGTAAGGTTTACCACCATAAGGATCATTATAGCACTAAGTGCACATTTCAAGTGGCCCATCCACCAACTGGACATCAAAAGTGCTTTCCTCAATGGAGATCTTCAAGAAGAAGTATATGTTGACCAACCTGAAGGTTTCAAGATCAAAGCAAAGGAGGATCAAGTCTACAAACTTCAAAAAGAACTTTGCAGACTTAAGCAAGCTCCCAAGGCCTAGTATGAAAAGATTCACAAGTTCTTTGAAGATAAAGAATTTCAAAGAAGCAGTGCCTATGCAAATTTATACATCTAACAGAATGAGTCCTTAGTGGCCATCATCATCCTCTATGTAGATGACTTGATCTTGATAGGCTTAGATGAAGAACACATCCAATTCATCATCACACAGCTTCGCCTTGAGTACTCTATAATAGATGTAGGACTACTTCACTACTTCTTGGGTATGGAAGTTTGGCAAACAAAAGAAGGCATATTCATATCATAGAAGAAGTACTACTCTGATCTTCTTTCCAAATATAACATGGACCAATGTCGCTCAGTATCTACACCACTTGATCCAAACATCAAGCTCACATTGGAGGATTCATCATCACTTATGGATGTGCACACTTATCGAAAACTTCTTGGCTCATTACTCTACCATGCCAACACTAGACCAGATATTGCCTATGTAGTTGGTATACTCAATCAGTTTGCACATCACCCTCATCAGACTCATTCGGATGCTGCTCACAGACTACTTTGATACTTTGCCTTCACCCGACATCATGGTCTTTGGTAAAGAGGGGGCATCAGACTCACCGGATATTCAGATTCAGATTGGGCTAGTGATCTTGATTCTCAATTATCCACTTCTCGGTACATATTCTTTCTTGGCTCAGGACCTATCTCTTGGGCAAGTAAGAAGTCGCCAACGATTGCTCTATCATCCATTGAGGCCAAGTATCGAGCATCCAGCTTCATAGCATGTGAGGCCATCTGGCTTTGTCGTTTATTATGTCACATAGGTATTTTGCAGGTTACTCCAACACACATCCGCACTAACAACGAGTTAGCCTTGGCCATCACAAAGAATCTAGAGTTCCATGCTCATATGAAGTACATCAAGATCCAGCACCATTTCATCCGCAAGAAGCTCGTATCTCAAGAGATCACATTGGAGCAGTATGCCTCTCAAGAGAACCTGGCGAACATGTTCACGAAGGCTCTACCTCCAGTTCCGCTCCAATGCTTGGTGGACCTTTGCAACATTTAGCTGCTCCAAAATGGAGCTGCAAAGGGGGTGTTGATGACATGATTGCTCCTACATCATCTACATTTGTATCTACATGAGTACATCTCCATTTTGTATCCAAGAGGCACTCCATTTCTAGTTAGTTTCCATTTTATATTGTATCTCTTTTACATTTGGATACCTTGCCATTTGCTTCTACCATTGTATTCATTCTCCTTTGAGGGGAATTATCCCACACAAGATGTACTTTGGAGAGCCCCTCCCAAATCTATATAAGGAGGGCCTCTCCCCTCATTTGTACTTGGTTAGAAGCTTGAGAAGCCTACTCCATGCTCTTGGCAAGCTCATTTCTAATCCATGTGAGTTTACCCATTTCTTGGTCTACTCACTTTGAGTTTCTCACACTCTTTCTTTTGTGAGTACACTCTTCTTTTCATTTTGCCTCTGCACATGTACTCTCTATAGGAGCTCTACGTGACAGGCACGATACTCTCTACATACATGTAGAATATGTAGAAACTATACAATACAAAGAAACATGACCACATATTTCCTACATTTTACAAATATTGAGGAAGCCACCACAAGCCACAAAGTTCCACCAACATCTGGGTAACACACATGGTACTCCGCATAGACCTACAAAATAGATAGAAACTAGATAGTACAAAGAGACACAACCACATATTTCCTAGGTTTTACAAATGCGATCAAACTTTCAGTATGTGGTTGACAAGGCCACTATATGTTTTATTAAAGAGCATATACAAAAGTTTTTAGTGATCATTTGGACTTTCACACTCACCTATGAGTTTTGGACACAAAGTGCCCAATAAACTTCGAAATGTTGATGATTGCTTAACACACAAAGAGAATTTCTTGTTTCTCCAAATATTGTCCCAACAAATTTTGAAGACCACTTTGCATGGTAGCTAATGTCATGGTTGCACTACATGTTAGTCCCTCATTGACTTCATCTTCAAACAGGTAAGAAAAGAGAAGGCTCTTATTCTAGTTTATCATTATCCTCTTATCAAAACTATTTCATCCTCATAATGATTGTAATGAGTATAAAAAGTGGTCAATATTGAGTAGTGTGTGTTGCTTCCTATTATTCTTCCCTTTGTCCCAAAAAACAATCTCTTATTGTAATTGTGTTTGGCGAGCCATATTCCTTACCTCAATATATAACATAAAAGGTGCTTACGTGAAAGCTATACTCAAGCATAAAAATAATGCATTGAAAGCATTTCTTTGCAAAGTGTGTTATATCTATGCATTCTTCCCCATCTTCGTTTTCTTTAACATATACTTATTATCCAAATCTTCAAGCCTTATATGTAGCATCCTCTTCCTCTTTTAAACGTAGTTTTCCTTAATAGTTAATCATAACAAAGACACTAAAAAATGGATCTTTGGAACATATCAAAAAAAGTTAATGGAGCACTGGGTTAAGGTCATGTAAAACTTTTCCTAGCAAAGGTCTAGGTTTCTAGAAAACAAGACTATTAAAAATAATCTCACATGTACAATTATTTACATTATCTGTCCTAGGTTCCTAAATCTATTTGGCTAAGAATTTTGTGTGTCCTAGGTTCCTAAATCTATTTGGCTAAGAATTTTGTGTCCGTGTTCACTAATAGACTTTGACGCACTCCAAATCTAATACATCTTGATTGATTGCTTGTCTTATTGGATATATTGTTGCATGGCAGACACTTATGATATTATTATGTGAACATCTTTTTTTTTTTTGTTTTCAAAGATATAATTGATGTTGGAGCTTGTAGGAAATCATCCATATATACTAATAGAAAGATAGAAAATAGATTTTCACAAGAAGCATCTATGAAAGTTTATAATTTTATCATTAATTTCTTGAAAAAAAGTGATATTAGAGTGGGGGCACTATAATGAATTCCATCACCCTCACTTTGAATGCTGAGGCATTATTTTTGCATCAGCTTTAATAGAAATATCATGTTTAAAATTTGTGTATAACTATTTCTTTGCATTTTTCTTTCAACTCCCATGTGTTCTTATGCTTGGGACTGAAATAGGAGCCATCCCTAGCGCATCAATATCCAGTTACTAATTTCTTTGCATCATCACTTTTGAAATTGCACTTGTTTGTGCTTGTTTATCGCACTTGCATGTGCTATAAACTATTTAAAGGCTATTTAGTTATGCTCAATTATGATTTTGAGGATGTTCTTTAGGTTCCTTTATAGTTATTGATAAGAGCTTCACAATGATATCTTTGATTTGGTGTGTGATGTGATCATCTCCACCACTCTAGAGAATTCTAGCCTCACTATTGGTAGTCATGATCTACTTTGATTTTTATGATTTTCTTTAGGTTCACTTATAGTTGTCTATAAGAGCTTCACAATGATATCTCTAATTTGGTGTGTGGTGTGATCATCTCCACCACTCTAATGAAGTCTAGCCTCTTTGTTGGTAGTTATGGCCTAGTAATTCCCAAATCTTGATCAAGTATTGCACATGTTGCTTTTCTCCAAACTCTTGGACATGAAATGTAGTTTGCACTTATGCCAAATGGTGTAAAGAAAAGAAAGATGCAAAAGAAAAAAGAACCAAAAAAGGCAAAGTCACAAATATACACAAGACTAATATAGTACATATGTATAGCTTGTGCTCATCAAAAGTTTAAGGTGTTTTTATTTTGCTTTATCCCCCCTTCCTGGGGTTTGTTTATGGATGCATAGGTCTTCCATAAGTATGTGCATTATGCATGGCCTTGTCTATTGTCTCTATAAATGCACACTTTATGGGCATATTTTTATCATGTAAGAAGAATAGTTCCTTGAAAAGTTGTAAAGGGATTTCTAGAGATGAGGCTTCCAGTTTCCCTTGGGATTCCAATACAATTGATGAGTTGTATGTTTTCTGTTTGATTGCAATTAATTTATGTTTACTTTATGAGATGTATGAGTTTCAAGATGAATTTCTAAAATGATTCTTGAGTTTTTTGTTTGCTTAGTCTTCAACCCCCAAATTACTTGAACATTGTTGGTTAGTAAACAAGAGGTCTTCTATCTCCTTTTGCAATATATATTTGTAATGTGAGTTTTCTGCTATTGTTCTGACATTCAAGCTAGAAGCTTTAACTTGTATCCATATCTTCATGTGATGGCATTGCACTTCCACAATCTACTTTGGTACCCAAACTTGTTGAACATGTTGTTGTATCTATTTTCTTTTTCATCTCTCTTTGAGTTCCAATAATGCTTCTTGACATTGCTCTATCCAAACAAAATGTGTCAAAAATCCATAGAGTGACTTAGCAATCACAACATATATGTGTATAAAACATTAGTAATATTTGTAGTGTCCCATGAAGGATTCGACCTCTTTGGCATTTCCTAATTGAGGTAAATCAAATATGACCTTGGCATTCTCTTTGTTGATGGAGATCCTATTTTTTCACAATATGGCCAAGGATTTTACCTTGCCTTACCATAAATACATAGTTTTCTAGATTTAGGCACACTCTATAAGTTTTGCATTGCTTTTTGGGTGCTAGAGGCAAAGCTAAGTGTTTTTATTCAAAAGCATTTCACGTATTGGATCAAAAGATCCATAGTGCATAGATCCCACCTCCAAAGACTGTCATTTCTCCAAATGGCACTTTTGCACATGCCAATCACGAAATTTCATGTTACAACCTTGTAGAACAAGTGGAAAGGATCACAAAAAAATATGATTTCCCAAAATATGGGACTTCCCTATAGTAAGCACAATTTCTTTGTGATGTGCATATTGAGCAATTACAATTTCTCAAACATGATTTCTCAAATCCCTCATGATTCTTCATTAGCAATCGTTATTCCCCCTCAATTTCTTAAAGTAATTTCCCTGAGTTGATTGTCTATGGGCAATCGAGATTTCTTTGGAGCAATCACAATTTTCCTATAACAAATATAATTTCTTGATAACAAAAATGATTTCTCAAAAATTAAATTGATTTCTCTCATTATGATTTCTATGTGAATGTGCACGTGATCATGATTTCCTTAGGGCAATCGTGATCTCCCTCAAGAAATCATGATTTTCCTCGACATGATTTTCCATGCAAGTTAGAATACGATTTCACTATAATTTGGTAACTTTTGGCCATTTTTTATAAAATTAGTTGTTTCCTATGTTTTGGAGTGTGCTAAATAAGAATCTAAAAAACAAAATTTAGATAAAAATGTGTATTTCTTTGCAGACAAGCAATCACCATATTCAAACTTCTAAATGTTACACCTATGTGTTCTTGTATGATATTTGATGTGAACCTTTTCCCTATACATGGGCATTTTTACTCTACTGTTGGCCAGAGGTCTTTTCCCCATGTTACCACATGCATGATACACTCATATGTGGTGGTACTTTGTACTTAGGGATATTATTCAACTCTTACTTTAGTTTTGTTCATCATCAATAGAGAGAGCTATTCTAGATATTTATCTTCTCCATGTGTCTTATTGTGTTTATGCTCCTTGTGTGTCTCTCGCACTTCTACACAAACTCAACTGTGGTATCATAGAAGGTTCAGCTTGTTCTCAAGTTTCGATTTAGCTCATTGCAATGCACACACAATTTCATAGTGCAAATTGACTTCGAAGCATAGAACATTGATCTTCAACATCCAAAAGACATTTTCACCAATTGCACTTGGATTTAGTCCCATTGAAAATCCATTTCTACAGTCAAAATTGCCATCAGAGTGATGAATTGTGGGCTAAATTTCAACATTCATTTGAACTTTCATTGAAGTAAGTATCTTATCACATTCTTGCTCTATAGTGAAGTGATGGGCATCAATGAATTTTTTATATGATTTAAGCTGAATATAAGTTTGATGGGACAAACTATACAATGTAGTCGTACATGATGAAACATAACACTGAGTCACAACAAAGGAGAACAAAGACATGTTCTCTTTTTCTTTTTACCTAAATACCATTATATGAAGCAAAAAAGTGGGCATTTTACAATATCTAGAAAGCATCACGAGTCTTGCTTGTAAATATTGTCACTAGAAGCTTGATCTCATATCCCAAGTAGTCAAGATAGATATACTAAAATTCTTGCTGCCATGAAAACTAGTTGTTGAGCATGACCAAGAATCCCACATCATGATCTTGGACAATAGATTAGAGTTGAAAAGGTACAAGTAAGAATTCGCGAAGCTCCTTCATTACATCTATAACCTCAACAAGCACAGATGATAGCTAATTAAAAGTTACTCGAAAATTAGAGTACATGTGTTGCAAAAATCAGAGCATTTTAACAAGGCAATTAAGATCATCCCCTTTGTATGGTTAAGATCCCCATTGAATGCCTCGCCATATTAACAGAATATGAAATACATTTCACAAAAGCATTCCCAAGAGAAGATAATATTCAACAAAAATATACTAAGAAACATTCACACATGATCAGAGAAATGCTCAGGATAAATCAAGCTGAACACAAAGTGGAAGCAGAACTCCAAATTATATTTCCATTAAAATGATCTTTTACATTTCATGTGTTCTACAAGAGTAATGTGAATCTACAATAGAAGCTGATCATAGCTTTCCTCAGGCTCAAGGATATTGGGATCCTCTGGCACATTAGAACACCTATCTTGCCTCTCTTGCTCCAAGATTGGCTCTTCAAGGTCAGCCATGTCCCCCGGTTCATCTGCAAGTGGGGGAACAGGCTCCCTTGAAGCTGGTTGGAATCTCTCCGTATCTGCAATGTGCTTCCTTCCAACCTCTTGGTCTTCATCTGGGCATTCATTCAGCCCATTGATTCTCATTCTAATGAAGCTCACTTGAGCATCATCCTTCTCCACAGCTATGCAGTGCCTGAACATCTTTAAGGAGCAAGCCAGAGTCGTTCCTGAAACAGCAGAAAACCACTTAGAGGCTTCAATCAACCATGACTAATGAAAATTGTGAAAATTGAAATTACTTGTGCCCGAAAAAAGGTCTAGGACCCAGTCATCATCATTGGAAAATAGCTGAAGCAATCTCATTATGAGTTTTTGTGGCTTCTGATAAGGGTTAACCAATGTCATGTCCCCAGCTACATGACGAAGTTTCTTGGTAACGGCTGGGAACATGAGCACATTTGAGATCCCATTCTCATTGCAATGCTCCCTGACTCTCCTTTTGCTTACTTCATCATAATAGCCAACTGTAATGCATTCAGTGGCGCTCACAAACCGATGCAAAGGAGTGTGATTTACGTTTGTCTTCACCCTGCAAAAAAGAACTATGAGTCACAGAGAGCATCATTAAAGCCATGGAGATAGAAAGAAGATTACTTACCAAGTGAGGCACTCCACAGCATGACATCTTGCCTTCAGAGCAGTTGAAACAGAGAAAGACTGGTCTCTGCTATGGAAAATTACTATCCTCCAAAGAGGAGACATAGTCAACTCTGCAAAATCAGTGACCATCTTCTGAATCTGAGGGTGTTTGAAGGGTTCATCATCATTAACTGATCCTAACATCCTAAATCCATAGGGTATGTCCGCTATGAGAAGGGAGAAATGTTTTCTAGGCACAACAGAACAAATATTATTTACATCACTATAGAACACATTGTAATATACAGGCCTAAGGGGGTCTAGGGGATTGGAGAAACATTTAAGATCAGGTTCATCATCAAAATCCATCTCCTTCGCTTTCAGTCTAGATTTCTCATGCCTTGCTCTTTGAATGTGAGCAAGGAATGCAGGGGGGCAATCATCTAGTACCTCTGTAGACTTACTTTTCCTTGGTTTCTGCAGAAAAAATTGGAAAGACAATTAAAAGAGCTCTTCAATACAGCAAACAGAACATAAGGAACGGATGCATGGCATCGATTTCTTGTTGGGGTAGATGCTAGGCATCGACCTTCTACTGAAAATCGATGCTTGGCATCGACCTTGGGACCTAAGTCGATGCCTGGCATCGACTTTTGCCACGAGGTCGATGCCAGGCATCGACTTTTGTTGCAGGTCGATGCCAGGCATCGACTTATGCTGCAAGTCGATGCCAGGCATCGACTTATGCCCCCAAGTCGATGCCAGGCATCGACTTATGCTGCAAGTCGATGCCAGGCATCGACTTATGCCCCCAAGTCGATGCCAGGCATCGACTTATGCCCCCAAGTCGATGCCAGGCATCGACTTATGCCCCCAAGTCGATGCCATGCAATGCATCAAATTGATTAGGATGAAATATTCTCATAAGAGAACCTACCCAATCACGAAACAGGATGAAATATTCTGATAAGGCTTTGTAGGATGATGTGGTTGGATAGTCTGCTTGGACCTCTGTCCAAGAAAAGCAACCCAGCCTCTTCATCATCACCTCCTGAATCTTCATGTACACTTTATGACTACAGACACAGAAATATAAAAGAGACTAGGTTAGACCAGAAGCATGGGAGGAGGGAAAAAGGATCTAAGAATAACATACATACTTATTGAGCTCAGTCACCATCTCCTCCAGGCTTAACTCCTTCGAGATTACCCTTGATAAAGTTGATATGATCAATGTATCATCCTTGATTCCTTGAAGGGCCCTCCATGGGGTCAGCTTCATGTCCTCAGGAGCCTCTTCAATTGAAAGGTCAACTTTCCTTCCCTTTCCCTTCAGATCAACTTGTGGGTCTGGCCTCGACTTTCGTTGCTTCTGGCCCTTGACCTCCTTGTGCTCCCACATTGTGAAAATTCTATCCTGTAGATCCCAGATCTCACCTGATCTGAATGCCAGTTGAAACCATGGATCATATTTCCTCAAAGCATCAGACTTTCTATTCTCATCCAATGCAATTCCAACCTCAATAAGGCATTGCTTTCGTAGATTGGGATGTATTCTTCCAGCTTCCTTCACAAGACAATCTTCATATTCATGGTGGAAGAACCGAATTCTCTCTATGGAGGACATTTTCTGCCTGTAGTCATTGTCGTTGTTGTGATCCCAAGCAAGAAGCTTGGCTTCCTCAGTTGTAAGGCCAACATATATCTTACACTCTGCATACCTAAAGAAAAATGTAGTAGGGTGCTCCTTCACTAACTGTCTACGAGCCTCTGCAGAGTGTGAACCTCCAATCACATAATAAGTGTAATCCTCAAACAAACCCTCATTGAAATCGTCCACACAGCTGCACTCATTCGGATCCACCATGACAAGGAATGGCACAACAGTAGCATGAGGATTTATTTTCATTTTCTTCTTAAGATTCTGGACGTGCAAATTATGTGGCTCCCTGATCTCAAGGGGCCTCCTCCCTGTGACTGGATCTACGGGTGGCCTGTGGATAATATTAATTGGCAGGTGGAACAACTGCCCCTTCTTCACAACTTTTCTTCTAGCTATGTCCTCCCTCATCTTATTCTGCTCAGTACCAAGAACACCAGATGCAAGCTCTCCACCAGGTGCAACAATTATGTCCCCAGAGCTAGAGCTTGAGTCAGAAAACTCCTCTTCTGAAATTATCTTCTTTTTCTTTTGGGGCTTTTTCTGCACGCTCTGCTTACCCCTTGCCTTTACAGGGGTCGACTTCTTCTGTTGTGTTGGCATGATATTGCCCTAGATCCATGGCATCAGGTCCTTGATGAAATTCACTGAGTCTCTGCATATCTGAGCTAGCCCTTCTGGAACACAGCACTCTGGGCACAAGAAATCCATCTTGCATATGACATTTCTTAATCCTTTCGATGTCTCCACCAAGAAAAGCATGTTGTCAGAATCTTCATCTTCATAATCCAGTTTGTAAACAAGTCCATACTGAAAACCTTGTGTTGTCGTGATCTTTCCTCTGCCATAGGCCCCTGCGAACACAAGGAGGACTGCATTCTTCTCTTCAACGTACTGAAGGCACCACTCGAGATTTGTCATGTCCCGAAGTGGACGATCTGTCCTCATGACCTCCGTCTCCCTAGACCTTTCCTTCATATTTGGATCCTCCACAGGAATTTTTATGCTACTCTGTCCACCTGAGGATATTCCTAGTGGGTTGCTGGCCTTCTCAGAGGATAATGGTGCAATAATTTTCTTTGGTTTTGCTTGGTGACCACTGCCTTTGTCACGTTGCTGGTCACCAGAGCCCATGGTGACTCTGAGCTTCTTGATGGGCCTTTCATCCTTGTACTCCGCATCCCTGAAGGCACTTGGAAATATCAGATCAAACGTCAATGTGGTTTCAAAGGCCCAAGTCCATGCCAGGCATCGATTTTGAGCTTCAGGTCGATGCCAGGCATCGATGTTTAAGTGCATGTCGATGCCAGGCATCGACTTGGGGGTGAAGGTCGATGCTTGGCATCGACTTGAGGGTGAAGGTCGATGCCAGGCATCGACTTGGGGGTGCAAGAGTCAATGCGTGGCATCGACTTTTGGGCCCAAGTCGATGCTTGGCATCGACTTTTGGGCCAAGTTGATGCCTGGCATCGACTTTTACCCTCAAGTCCATGCCTGGCATCGACTTGCACACAAAGTCTATGCCTGGCATCGACTTGGGCCCAAAAGTCGATGCCAAGCATCGACTTGGGCCCAAAAGCCGATGCCAAGCATCGACTTTGCACCCTAAAGTCGATGCCTGGCATCGACTTTTCAGTGCATGTTGATGCCGGCAAGTCGATGCTTGGCATCGACTTTTGGGCCCAAGTCGATGCCAGGCATCGACTTTGTGTGCAAGTCGATGCCTGGCATCGACTTGCACCTGCAAGTTGATGCCTGGCATCGACTTGCAATCCTAAGTCGATGCCTGGCATCGACTTACACCTTAAAGTCGATGCCAGGCATCGAGCTGTACATGCTTTGGATCCATATTTCTAGAGGTAAGAAAAATAAATACCTAGAAATCAGACTTTTTACACAGACATACAGAGGGAATCTTTTTGGAATCTTTATTTATGTTATGATTTTGTCTACCTCTTGGTACTTTTGCCAACATTCTTCTTCTCCATCAGACTTGGCTTGCTGGTATGCTGAGCTCTGTGCTCCATGGTTGTCTGTGCTCTGCTGCTCTCTCTTGCTCGTGGATTTTGAAAATGCGAATGATCTCCTCCTCTGGTATTTATAGGCAATTGGGTAACTTGAACCAGAGACTAACTGGATCTAACTGAATGAGTCCAGTTGCTAACTAAATCTGTCAACTTATCTAACCAGGGAATAGCACCCACACAAATAGGCTGTTTCAGAGCCACTTTAATGAAATATTCATAGACCCTTGCAACTATTTATATACATTTGCATAGAAATTACATTTCAATGGCAAGAGTATGGTATGTCCATGAGGATGTCTAAACTCATGTAGAGATTTTTTTCTTAGAATCTCTTTCTTGGGAGAAAATCAAGTCAAAGTTGTGTTAAATGTGGGAGACTAATGACATCTTTATAGTATTACCCTCCTCACTTTAGTTCATATTCACATTTATCTTGTAACTCACTGTTGAAATGGAAAATCAATGTATGAATAAACATTCAAGTACAGAACCTTGCAACTATTTATATACATTTGCATGGAAATTAAACTTCAATGGCAACAGTATGGTATGTACATGAGGATTTCTAATCTCATGTAGAAGTTTTTTCTTAGAGTCTGTTGCTTGGGAGAAAATCAGGTCTAAGTTGTGAGATTAATGACATCTTTATAGTGTTATCCTCCACACTTGAGTTCATATTCACATTTATCTTGTAACACATTGTTGAAATGGAAAATCAATGTATGAATAAACCTTCTGTGTACCTCTTTTACACATAATTCTTTTTTAATATACTTTCATCTACCTCTTTGATATCTAGCCAAGACCACAATAAAACCTAATCCTTGAAATCTTAACCAAATGTAAAATTTCTTCTTGTATAGTGTTCAATGGCATAGCATATTCCAGTTGGAACTCAACTTGGATATATTCCAGTTGTAAAATTTCTTCTTGTAAAATTTCTCCAAACAATTTTATTATATATTCCTGTTGGAACTCAACTTGGATATATTTTGATTCATTCACAATGCTTAGACTCAATGACTCATATGTAGTTAGAAATCAACTGTGTTTCTCATTTGAATCAAAAGTGAATCAAATCTTTGGTTCCCTTATTAGTGTATATTTGAGTAATTAAGTGATTTGATGTAATTTGATGTTTAATGTTATTTAATGTACTTTAATAAGCTTTTGATTTCATATCTTCTTGATGTGACATTTGATGTGACATTTTCACTTGATCTCGGATTTCTACTTATTTAAAAAGGTCATTCATCTTCAGTCTTCTGTGAACTCAGTGAAGATGAGCTCAATCTTTTCAGTGGATGCTTGGGCATCAGCTTCCTCTGCTCATCTTGATTCATTGTTCTCAGTTGAACCTTTCCAGAGAAGTGATGATCCCTATGATTTAGAACGTGCTGATGATTCCATGTTTTCTGTTGAGTCATTTAAGTTATCCAATTCATAGTGCAATGCTGCTCAACCAAATGCACCTCTTGATCTCCCATCTGATCCAACCATTGATCTCCCTTCTGACTCAAGTGCATGTGGAGCAACGAAAAAGCAAAGCAAGCTCAATCTACGATTTAAAAGAAGGTCTCGTGAAGTAAGTCGAAAAAGATTTAAATTTCTTACTTCAGATAGACAGATTGCATTGGATATTGTGAAGCATTGTTGTGGTTTGAAATGTTTGTATAATTTAGGAATGAAGAAACTAAAGCACATAAGAGAAAAATTCCTCCATTTAGATAGTGAAGGCAAGATATATACCTTGTTTCTTGCATGCAAATGATTGAGGATAACATGTCAGTAATGCGTGTTGGTTTTGAATATTTCTTTACTCAAGGGATGCCATGCTGTAGGGCTGCATTTAAAATTGCAATGGGTGTAGGAAATTTTAGAATACATAGGGTTCAACAAGGGTTTTTGAATGGGGATCTCATTTTGGATACGTTCCATGTTGGGACCAAAGGATCTGTTGGACGTCATGCAATGAATTGGATGATGAACTATTTTAGCTTGCATTGTGAAGTTATGCCTACAACTGGAAGGTTGCACTTGTCAGATAACTTTACTCGTCGAGAGGTATTTCAAATATATAGAGAAGACATGGAAAATAGAAATGAGAAGTATGTGTTGTATCGTCACTTTACTCGATTATGGAAGGAAGAGTTTAACAATGTTTCTATTCCTCGTAAAGTTAGAATGGGTGAATGTTCAGTTTGTGCCACTTTGAAAAACATGGCAAAAGGGGCTACAACACCACAGGAAAAGCATAATTTTAAAAACCTTCTTAACAACCATCGTGACAGTCAAGCATTAGAGAGAAAGAAAGCAATTCATCATCGAAGTAAGGCACTCAGAAATCCGGAGCGTTATATGTGTTTGTTGATCGATGGTATGGATAAAAAAAAAACTTGTTTGCCACATTTTTATCGCATCCCTAAGGACATTGGAGATGAAGTCCTTGTGCAAATGCATTTGGTTGGTGCTTTGGTATACAATGGAACTATAATGTCCAAGGTTTTCTTCACATATCCGAATGTGCATAATGATCCAAACCTTACAGTTACTGTCATTCATCGTGTTTTGCAATCATGGAAGGGTCTTTTGCCACCAACTCTATATTTGCAACTAGATAATACTGCAAGAGAGAATAAAAATTCTACAGTCTTTGGATATTTAAGCATGCTTGTTGAAAAACAGGTATTTCAGAAGGTTAAGGTAAATTTTCTTCTGGTTGGCCACACTCATGATCACATTGATCAAATGTTCAGTACTTTCTCTAAGAAGTTGGCACGTAACAATGCTTTTACTCTTTCGATTTTATCTGAGCTGATTTCAGAAGCATATACTCCAAAACCAGAAGTTCAACACCTCACACAGATTTATGACTTTAAGCACTTTTGCTCAATGGGCCTTGATAACAGTGCTAAGGTTTTGGCTCCATTGCACAATATTAGTTTCAACCATGTATTCTTGATGAGGAGGGTTGATGAAATAACCCTTTTATTTGCAAAGCAGTATTCATCTTCTCTTGGGTGGGAGCCTAAAGAGGGATGCAGATTCTTATTGCAGGTGCCTAATTTGTCTACTGTAACAGTGTATGGTGCAGAACAATCACCATATCAAGATAAAAACAATACAGAAAGATGTGGAAGTGTGGTTGATCAAAGTAAAAGCTGGATGCATGCACTCATTGAAAAGAAGAGACATATTGAGCGTGCAAAAAAATATGCTGGAGATCAAGATGTATCTTGGTGGGAGGACTTTTTCAATCATCAAGAAGAGATTATACAGTATACAATTGCAGGTCACTGGCCAATTGATGTTCCATTCACATGGGATTTTTGTACATAAAGATCCGTGAATGTGGCCCAAGCATGTAATGCAGATGCACTTCAAAGTTTTATACATCCACCAGAAAGAAATATTTATGTAGGCCCAAGGATGACAAAACAGGCAGAAGCAAGATGGCAAGGAAATTTAATAGAGATAAATGTTGGAACGCTTATTGCAGTACTTGCTGATGGTGATGAGGCTACCAGACCATTTTGGATTGCAAAGGTTTTAGAGATAACTAAAGATATTGATCAGAGAAGAATAGAGGCTTTGATGGTGCATTGGTATTACACTAAAAGTAGTAATGCATTCACAGGTAAATATAACTTAGAAATGGTGTATGATACTAAACGAACAGGTTCAAAAAGGAAAAAGAATATTCGAAGCACATCCACTCTTAAAATGGATGATGTAGATATTCTTGTTTATGATTTTTCCTTGACAAAAACTGGTCACTTGAGGAAAGCAACCATCAACATGATAAAACAAAAGCTTCCAGATGTATGTGGTACAGGAAATCATAGGAAAACAAGAAGAGTTGTGCATGATCCTGCAGAATTTGGTATGTACGTGGATGAAGATAGAGCTCTTGTGGATATAGAAGAAGAAGAAGAGAGCTCTCAACAGTATGAGACTGAATCAAGTGCATCAGATGATGAGGGTGTAGACATAGATCAACAAAGTTGTGAGTTGCATTGAAGCTCTCAGACATTTTTAGTGCTTATGTAAATGCCTCAAAGTAGTTTGGTTAATGAAACCATGTTTTGTAGCAATTTTGAATAACAATCAGATATCCACCCATTAAAGATATGTCTACAATGTTATTTTTGTGTAAAAACTATTGATTTCTACATTCTTATATATATTTTAGACATGTCAATGTCTTATCATATAGAATTTGGACATGTCAATGTCTTATCATATACATTTTGGGACACGTCAATGCCTAATATAGTGAAATTTTGACTACATTTTGAGCTCATTTTTTTTTTAGAAAATGACAAAAAATGTCAAAAACTACTTGTTTTCACCTCATTTTTGTAATCTATGTATACTGGTGTAAAGGAATTCCAAAAATGAGGTGAAAACATGTAATTTTTGACGAGAGTGTTCTCTTTTTACGACATAGTTCTCGTTTGTTACGACTCGCTGTTAACATGTTCTTGTTGCAAAACAACTATGGAACATAGCGTAGATCGAAGATCCCCAGGTTCTTCTACTTCATAGATTATTGTCACAGATGGAGTTTCATCTTCAAGTATAGTGGTTACTTCTTCTCAACCTCCATAAGAGCAACTCATGTGGATGGAAAAAATGCTCAAGCCCATCCATTGATTGGGATTTTTGTGAAGTTTCATATAGTTCCACACATTTGGTCATGCTCTACATCAAGACATGCATGGGACTATGTATGGCTGGTGATGAGTATGTGGATGTGTATGTGACACACATCAAGGAATTGAAAGAGTAATTGGCAAACATAGATGAGATTATTTTGGATGCATCATTCATCTCTACATTGTTGAAAGGATTACCATAGTCTTTTCAAAGCCTTTCCACTACACTCCATTTGGTTGCAAAAGGGAATTCAAATATGTATGCATTTGATGAGGTTTGCAAGAAGAGCAATCTAGAGTGAATAGGAGTGGTTTGATTAAGGGAACACAAGAGCTATCTTGCAAAAAGGAAAAAGCAAGTATGGTTCAGCTTTGGGTTCATCAAAACCAAATCCTCAACCTTCCTCTTCCACTCATTCCTCCAATGATGCTGAAGAGATTCAAATATTGATAGAAGACTAGTCATACTATTAATGAGTGTAGAAATCTTGCTAAGGGCAATGAAAAGAAAAATGAATCTGACATGTCCATTGCTGAATGATTATTCAAATGCAAAGAATGATGAAACCAACATGGCTCAAGATTTTTGGCATGTGTTATTATATGTCATTATGATGCATCACTACATTCTAAATGTACGGGTGTGAGTGAGGCTAATTTAGATTGGTTCTTTGATAGTGGTACTTCAAAGCACAACTTCATGAAAAAGATTTTTTGAATCTTTGAAAGATGCAGCCAAAGGAGGATAGGAGGAAGAGCTTATGACTACAAACGGAGGTGTGGTTCTCTTGAAAAATGCATTAAATGTACTCGGTATCAAGAATAACTTAATTTTTGTTCCTTTGATTGTCAAGGTTGGATTTCATGTGCACTTCATTGATGATAAGTGTATGGTTCATGATTTCAACAATGGTGATGTTATCATGATTTTTGATACATGATGCAATGGTTTGTATCATTTATACAAGAGGCCTGCCTCCAATGCCTTGGTTGTTCATACTTCCTCCATGGCTGAAATGAAGCTTTTGCATGCTCTTTTTGGTCACTTGAACTTCAATAGTTCACTTTACTTGCAAAAGAAGGCTATGGTTATTGGTTTTCCAACACTTGAGTCCATTGAAAAGCATGCATGTGAAGGTTGCATTCTTGGAGAATGCATCGTGCTTCTTTTCCAAAAGATACTTATACACACATTACAAGAAAATTGCATCTTGTTCATAGTGATGTATGTGGTCCCATCAAGTCTTTATCTTTTGGGAAATATGTATATTTTGTTACCTTCATTGATGAAAGAAAAGAGTGAGGTATTTACTTACTTCAAAGCATTTTTAGCTATGGTTGAAATTTTTTTTGGAAACAAGATTTTGACTCGATGCCATATACACCTCAGCAAGATGGTCTTGCGGAGTGTAAAATAAAAGCACTCCTTGAAATGGCATGACATGTGGTTAAAGGAAACCTTCTAAACAAGTTTTGGATGGAAGTGGTCATGTGTACAAAATATGTGTTGCTTCACTACCCTACAAAAGCATTGAGAGTCATTACTCCTTATGAGGCCTAGAATGAACACAAACATATGGTTAGTGATATGCATATCTTTGGTTGTTTGGCATATTTTGTTGTGCCATCGCAATAACATCACAAACTTGATGACAAGGAAAAGAAAGGTATGTTTGTTGGTTATAGTGCTAAAACTAAGGCATATCATTTGTACCATCCATTGATGGACACAATTATTGTGATTTGAGATGTGGTATTTGTTAAAAATTCATTTTTCCTTCTACTTGAATGCAAAAAACAGCCAATAGTTAGCTCACGACATGTGTTTGATACACTCATGTCTTTGTTCCAAAACGGTGCACTTGAATATGGCCATGTAGAGCAGCCAAGTGAGGTTCAAAGGGCTGAAAATTTCCAATAAGATAGAGTTAAAAGTGCAAGAAATTTCTAGTCAAACATGGCTGAACTTTTTCAATCGAACATGGTTGGAACTGCTGGAAATTTACAGCCACATATGGTTGAATATTTGCATCAAAATGTGGATGAAAATGAGCATGAAATTCATCCCGTGCATGATACACATGTTGATTATGTATTACATAATGAACACATGTCTATCAAGAGTGCACGAACTATGCCAAAGTGGTTGAAACAGACTTTGCAGGACAACAAATTGAGTGCACCTTTACTTGGTAGAACAAGATTAAGCTCTCACCATGCATCAAACAATTTTGTCAATTATTCTCTTAGTGCAATTAGAAATGGATTCCATACATAGGAATGGTACTTGGGAGTTATGTGAATTTCCAAAAGGAAAAAAATGCCATTGGTACAAAGTGGGTTTACAAGATTAAGAGAAAGTCATATGGTAGCATTGATCACTACAAAGCTAGATTGGTTGCCAAATGATATGTGCAACAATATGGCATTGACTATGAGGAAACTTTTGCAGCTATTTCACACATGAGTACCATTCATACCGTGGTTGCATTGGCTACCCAACGAGGTTGGAAAGTACATGATTTGGACATAAAAATGACTTCCTTGAATTGTGATGTCAAATAAGAGGTTTACATGAAGCACATTTTTAGATTTTCCATGAAAGGGAAAGATCATATGGTTTGTTGTTTGCATAAAGCCTTTTATGGTCTTAAGCAAACTCCACATGCATGGTATGACATAATTCATAAGCGATTGATTGCTCTTGGCTTCACATGTAGTCCCATCAAAAGCACACTCTATGTATGCAAAGATGGAGTTGATCTTACAGTCCTTGTTCTTTATGTTGATGACATACTCTTGATTGGGTCATGTAATGCAAAACTGGACATCCTCTTTTTCTTGTTGTTCTCATCATCTTTTTTCTTCGAGGTGGAAGGGTCTTGACATAAGATTTTACCCTTAAGGAGTCTCTTCCACGGTATCTCAACCAATTGTTTTCCTTTGTGAGAAGTCTTCTTCGGAAGCAAGTTCGGTATCCTTTTGAGAATTGTGGATCCAATGATCAAGCTTTCTTGTCCTGGTTATTGTCATTGTTGGTGGTGAATCCATCCTCTTTGCTAGTGGTGCATCCTTCTTGGTTATCTTCCTTGCAAGTGGAATCCTCTTGAGTGGATCCGAGATAAAATCCTAAACCTGGTTCATCTGACTTCGAGAGATCAAAATTGATGGGGGACCTTCAAAAGAGACTAAAATATATTTCATGATTGCATGTCTGGCTCTCCCCTGCACATCACATAGGAAATGGTGGCTTAGCTATTTACATTAATAGAAGTTGTTATGCTAGACTTATATTGGATTCCCTGGTGGATCAGAATTGTCGATGGATTGGTGCTTCCTTTGGGGGTCCTTTGTCATTTACCAGGGTCTCTAGGCCCCTCATGAAGGGGACAAAAGGGTTATCAACCTTCTTTGTAATGTTCTCTAACAATAGATTTCTATTGATGAAGTCTTGCCTAATAGTTCTCTTGTGCAGACTGTTCTAAATGGTCTTTTCGATTCATATTAGAGTTTTTCTTCGACTCTTTGTTTGATGATGAAAGGCAATCCAAATGCATTAACATTTGAGGATTTAGTCTCTGCTTTCAGAATTGTACCCAACAAAAGTACATTTCACTGCGTTATCATCCAATTTCTTGCATTGTTGTTCATGCACTAATGAATGTGTCAAACAACCAAAAACATGTAGGTGAGCAACAAATGTCTTGTGACCATGCCAAGCCTCATATGGAGTGATAGACTACAATGCTTTAGTGGGACACCTATTAAGTACATATGTTGCACACATAATAGCCCCAAGCTAGAAACTATGTGGTAAAGCTTGACTCTTGAACATACTTCTCGCTACCTCCATGAGTGACATGTTCTTATGTTCAACAATTCCATTCTATTGAGGTGTATACGGCATTTTACATTGATGTTTTATCCCATGTTTAGCCAGAAATGCATTAAAATCAGAAGACATATATTCCCCCCTAGATCAGAATGGAGGGTGCCCATTTTACATGCTGACAGATTTTCAGCCAAATCCAAGAACTGTTTGAAGCAAATAAACACTTTGGACTTTGCTTTCAATGGATATACCCATGCATTCTTGGAAAATCATCAATGAAAACCATAAAGTAAAGATAGTTTCCAAAAGAGGGTGTCTGCATAGGTCCATAGACATCACTGTGAACAAGCTACAATTTCTGAGTAGCTCGAACTGAGCCATCTTTTGAACAAGGAATGGTACATTTTGCCCAAAATATAGCTTCGTAGACATGTTTACTAGGTGCCTCAAGTTTGGGCAGAGAGGACGCCATTTCAAATTTCTGCAAGCATAGCAAACTAGCAAGATTTAGATGGCCAAAGCGTGCATGCCGAAGCTTTGCATCTGACATAGCCTGAGAATCATGTTCTACATATGTTGAATCATTCATAGATTTTTCATAGTCTATGAGCTTATACGGCCCATGACATAAAATGCCAGAAGTAATAATGACATTGCCATTTGACAGATCATGAACTATATCTGTCATCAACAAATTTCACAACCAAGACAATCTTGGCTAAAGTTGAAACTGATAACAGATTCTTCTTGATCCCTTGCACACATAAAGCATTCAACAATGTAAAAGAACTACCATCAACAGTAGTAAGAATGATCAACCACCTCCCATGACAGGATAAGAGGAGTTGTTGGTGCATGT
This sequence comes from Ceratopteris richardii, assembly GCA_020310875.1. NCBI lineage: Eukaryota > Viridiplantae > Streptophyta > Polypodiopsida > Polypodiales > Pteridaceae > Ceratopteris > Ceratopteris richardii. The sequence goes on from CM035442.1 coordinate 117,989,141, forward strand.
GACAGTATTCCCTATAGGGGCAGGCTAGAGTGAAGTGAAGAAATTGTGTTGTGAGGTAATATGTTTGGTTGCCCCACTATCAAAGTACCAAACATCTAAGTCTACTGCAGACATACATTGTTCATGAGAAGATGGGTCATAGACAATTCTTAATTCTACAGAAGATTAGGAGACTCTATTTTGGGTGTAAAGGCCTTTGCAACAACCATTCAAGCCTCTCTCTTCCTTGCCTCTTTAGAAGCCAGTTTTGGAAAACTCTTTATGACATGATCATTTCCTTTACAGTATTTGCAAAACAATTTTTAATGTTCTGTTTTCTTTTCGTTTTTGTCATCCTTCTTTGATTGTGCATAATTAGCAGATTTCTGCTTACTAGTAGAAGAGCTCCATTTAACTTTGCCCTTCTGAGTAGCTAGGAAAGCTTGATCTGCAACACGCATAATGGACTTGCTCTGCCTAGACTGATCTTCGTTTGTATCATCCACAGACTAAACGCATTCTAGTTAGCCGTGATGTTGTTTTTCTGGAAGATGTTATTCAACCATTACTTTCATGTACCAAGGAGACATCAATTAGCTCCAAAGACATGTATGACACCTTGCTGCCCCTTTTTACAGGTGGACAATCTACTACTAATCCTAATGAGGAAACTTCTTAGCCTTTATAGGTCTCATGTGATGATGCAGATCATTCCATTTTTTATGGAGATTTACATGATGCACTTGTTGATGAGAGAGCTGATGGTGAGGAGGCAAAAATTATGCCTAAATTACTAGTGCAAACTTTGCGAGATAGCAAATTAGATGCACCTTTGACATATTGTACTCATTCAGGATCTCGTAGTGCTTCTTTTGCATCAGATTGCTATGCTATAGCTGCCTCTAGTCTTTGTGATGGGAATGAGCCTGTTTTGTTTGATGAAGCGCAAAATTTTGAATTGGATGGCTTCTATGAAATTAGAATATGATGCTACTATGAAAAATGGTGCTTGGTCTTTATGTGACTTGCCTCATGGCAAAAGGCCATTTGCACTAAGTGGATATACAAGTTGAAGTGTAAACCTGATGGAATAGTTGACATGTATAAGGGTAGGCTTTTTGCAAAGGGTTATGCTCAGGAAAGAGGCATTGATTTTGATGAGATCTTTGCTCCTACTTGTCGAATGACTACTGTTCATAACATATGTGCACTTGTAGCCCATCATGCTTGGAGTGTATATTAGTTGGACATTAAAACTACATTTTTGAATGGTAACTTGCATAAAGAAGTGTATGTTTTCAGCCCCGTGGCTTTGTGCAGAAAGGGAATGAAAACTAAGTGTGTAGGTTGAAAAAGGCATTATATGGTTTGAAGCAAGCACCACATGCTTGGTATGAAAAGATACATGCCTACCTCATTGCACACGAACGCTCCAACTGAGAGCACCTTATATGTTAAGCATGTGAATGATGTGCTTTTGATCATTGTTGTGTATGTTGATGACATGCTGCTCACTGGTCCTCATGAGAAGCATATTGCTGATTTTAAGGCTGATCTGCATGCCTCATTTGAGATGCCAGATTTGGGGCATTTGCATCATTATTTGGCCATTTAGTTTATGCAATTTGATGGCAAAATAGCTTTGTGACAAACAAAATATATTGACAGATTATTGTAGTGTTTTGGCCTTGAAGACTACGAACCTATTGCACTCCTATGGAGACAAGTTTACAATTGAGTCTTCATGATGTCAGAGATGCATTTGATGTTGTTTTGGATTAGCAAGCTATTGGATGCTTTTTACTTATGCATTAATCGGCCAAATATTTAGTTTGTTGTCTCAAAATGAGCAGGTTTATGCATTGCCCAGTTGTCAAGCATTGGTAGGTAGTTAAGCACATATTTTGCTACTTGAGTGGTACTCGGCTACTTGGATTGTTTTATCCCAAAGGGGGATCACTACCACTAGATTTACATGTTTTTTCTGACTCTCATTGGGCTGGTTGCTATAACACTCATGTGTCCACTAGTGCCTTTTGCTTCATGCTTGGTAGCTCATGTATATCTTGGTTGAGCAAGAAGCTGTAAGACAATAATTACGCAATATAACGCAGGAGCAGTAGCAGAGAAGATAACAGATATAGGAGAATCTCAACAATTTTCTACTAACAGCAAGTACAAAGATGATGGCGTTGTCCACCCGTGCGCTCTCAAGGTAGAGCTTAAATGGTGATCTAGACAACTCTAGATAGGGAGATACAAGGTAGAGGTATGCTGGCTCAACTTGATGTCTCAGGTAGTGCAGAACTCATGTATATATAGGATCATGGGTGGCCTTCCGTGGATGGCTATACATGGGTGGTAGAGCATGGGCGACCACCGCCCGCGTAATTGTCATACACGGCTTAGATCGGTTGAACCGACCTAACAAATATAAATGATTTCTGACTCCGACAAGGAATATTCTATGGAATATTCCCTTTACCGTCATGCCGGGGGCATTGCCCCCGGACCCCCACTAGGGGGCCCATTGGCCCCCTTGGACCCCCCAGCCGAGGCTGCTCCCTGCTGCCTCGGACCCCCCAATTGGGGACCCTGGTAACTCACTTTCCTTACAATACCTTACATGGTCCAATATGACCTTCATCCAACATGCAAGTTGGGATTCCCATCAATTGGGTAATGCACACTTGGCTTCTCCTCATAACGGGGGCCTTACAAAATGTGCATACAATCATGAGGGGTAGACATTGATCATATACTAACAGAAGCAGCCTATTATGGCCACTTTGATTTGTGAGGCTAAGTATAGGGCAGCTTTCACAGGGACTCTTGAGTGTGTGTGGCTCAGATGCCTTATGGCTGATTTGGGTGTTGGTAAGTCTTCTGCCACCACCATCTTCACTAATAGTCAAAGCGCATTGGCAATTGTGAGGAACCCTGTGTTCCATGCTCAGACTAAGCACATTGAGGTGCACTATCATTATGTCAGGGAGAGGTTCTCCGATGGAGAGATCAGTTTGGCATATGTGCCCACACAAGAGAACATTGTAGACCTTTTCACAAAGGCTCTGCCTAGGGAGAAGTTTGAAGCTTTTTGCAAAGCTTTGGTCTTACTTCCTTTTGTGTATTGATTCCACATAGCTTGGCACTTCCTTGTACATGAGTGCCATCTCCTTGTTCACTGCATCACTCTAGGGGGGATTTGTTGATATATTTAGGTAGTGATGTGTGTGAACACACTAGGATCATCGAGGCACTTTTTTCCCTCTTTAGGAGGTTTTTCCCCCCCGGCTTGTATATATACTTATTACCCTAATTGACTACTTATATGTGTACATTTTTGTTGATACATCCAGTATTGTGTGGTGTGCTCCAAGCTTCTTCTTCTTCCTTGTGCTATTCGCATGCTTTCGGATACCTAAAACTCCATCATCTTAGTGCCATTTTATTGTGTATAGTGAGGACATACACACTAAACACACTTCTTTGGATATTGTTTATGTACCTCCATGTGGCCATTGATAAGGTGGTTATGGTTCTTGCATAAAACCTTTGACATTGATAAAGAGAGTTGTGGTGAGGTTTTCTTAACTAGGACACACCCAGATGTTGGGCTCTCTTCAGTGATGTAGGTGGAAGATCTACCCAACCTTGCCATAAGAGATGTATTCTAGTTGTTTATAGGTGCTTGATAAGCCTATTTGGCTTCTTTTATTTAAGTTGTTATATGCAATGGAGTCAATGATTCACGATGCATGTTTACATGTGAGTACTCAAAGTTTTATGAGTTTTCTACATTGCTCATAGGCTCATTTTGTGGAGGAGACTTTGACAAAATTTGTCTAGATGTTAGATTATTAATTATATAGTGGTCTTTACTCCTTGAGACACTTATTAGTGTGAGCACATACGCTCTCACATAATCTCTTTTGTTGGTCATTGTTGTTCATTTATCTATTTTTATGGGGAGACTCTACCAAAATTCTCCCATAGTGGTGTTTGGAATATTCTAACTCCATTATCATTCTAGTTAGTTCCCTATCATCATGTCATAAATATCTCATGCACATCTACTGGATTAGGGTCTAGTGCTAGTGTTCCCAATTAGAGCTAAAACTTGCAGGGCGAAGGCCATTTTGAGATCCAAAAAATTGATGGCACAAACTTTGCTCTATGGAAGAATCACACTAAAGGTCTGTTGATTTAGAGGAAGCAATGCAAGTCAATAATTGGAATCTCAAAGAAGATGATTGATATGGATGATGATGATTGGGATGAGTTGGATGAAATGGCTAGGTCTACCATTCGACTGCACTTAGCAAATAATGTTTACTTTACAATATTGGATTTTGAAAGTGCAGAGGAACCTTGGAAGAAGTTATGCAACACTTTTGAAACACAAAATGGCATCGAATAAAGTGTATTTAATGAGAAAGCTATATTAACTTTGCATGAAGGACACAAATAGTATTATTGCTCATCTAAATGAGTTTGATGTTGTATTTTCTCATTTACAAGCTCAAAAGATCAAGATGGATAATGAAATGAAAACATTCTTGTTGTCATGAAACTTTGCATCATGATGGGATACATTTTGCACAAGTATTAGCGATAGCAACCCTGGTAGAAAATTGGTCTATGATGACACATCTCGAGCACTCTTGAATGGAGAGATCCGTAGAAACTCTATGGTTGGCACTCAAAGTGGAGATGCATATACTTCTCATGATTCTTATCAAGGAATGAATTAACAATGTGGCAACAGCAATAACAAGGAAGAATGATCAATGGAATAAGAGGAGAATTAAATCAAGGAAGAGGGATATGGAGTGCTATCATTATCATAAGAAAAGACATATGAAGAAAGAATGCTATGCATTTAAAGAATTATGAAGGTAAAGGAAAACATGATGGCCATCTTAAAAAGTTACTTCCACCATCTGATTTGACTTTGAAGATAGAGGAAATTAATGTTATTTCTCATGATCTTGATGTGTTGGTACTTGACAATATTGTGCCTAGTGAGGCTCTTATGGACGATTCTCTTCCCATATTTGGTTTCTAGATTGATTGTATGGACTTAAAGTGTCCCCTAAACAATGCTACCAAAAGTTTGATGCTTCTATGAAGTTTCAAGGGTATCAAAGCAATGAGGATCATTGTTTGAGGAAGAGCATATGGACTTAAGCAGTCCCCAAAACAATGGTACCAAACGTTTGATGCTTTTATGAAGTCTCAAAGCTATTCTCAAAGTAATGAGGATCATTGTCTCTACACTAAGAGATGCTCAGATGGAAGCTTGATATGCTTGATACTTTATGTCAATGATATGTTGATTGGTGGGAAGTCCTTTGATGACTTGTCATTGCTCAAGAAGAAGTTGAGTGAGACATACGATATGAAGGATTTTAGGGATGCCAAACATATTTTGGCATGCACATTACTCGTGATAGGAGTAAAAGATGCATATAATTGTCTCAAACCTAGTACATATCCAAAGTACTTCACATGTCAATATGCAAGGTAGAAAGGCATTGAGTACACCTTTACATATGTATGTGAAATTGAGCAAGGATAATTGCCTCAAACGAGATGACAAAGAAGAATTCATGAACAAAATTCCTTATCACTTTGTTGTTGGTAGCCTCATGTATGCTATGGTAGCGATAAGACCAGACATTACATTTGTAGTGGGAGTTGTGAGAAGATGTAGGTCTAATATTGGCAAGGAACATTGGGAAACCATCAAGATGATTTTAAGATATCTAAATGGCACTGAGGACAAGTGTCTATGCTTGGGTAGAGGAGAGACATCCGTTATTGGTTACATAGATTTTGATTATGCTCATAGTGTAGACAATCAAAAGTCTACATCACAATGCATCTTTCACTTTGTTGGAGCTGCTATCTCTTGGAGATCTTGTCTTCAAGAATGTACAATTATTTCCACCATAGAAGTAGAGTATGGTTTAACTAGTGAGGCATGTAAGGAAGCATTATAGGTTTCTTGTCTTGCTTCTGATATGGGTCTAACTCAGCATATACCTCATTTGCTCAGTGATAGTCAAAGATTGCTTAGCCACTGAGTGCATTTTGCTTGAGAAGGTTCATACTCGAGATAATGTTGTAGATGCTTTGATGAAAGTTCTAGCACATCGCTTTCGACACTATATCACTTGATGGAGTTTACTTGATTCATGATCTTGCATAGTTACTTGTACACTATGTAACATGCCTAGCAAGTAGGTGGTATGGTTTGTATACTTACACTTAAGTATACTTTATCATTGTTTATTATTTCTTCCATAGTTCACTTTGGTCATATTAGCCTTTAGTGGGAGATTGTTATTGTTAGTGTCCATGTGAAAGGCCAAATGATTGCCTAACACTATTGTATATGTTATTTATTAAAACATATAATAGCCTAGCTAGCTTTGTAAAATTTAGAAAATTTGTGGTCAAATCTCTGTGTACTGTATAATTTCTATGCATTTTGCAGGTTTGTGTAAGTTTGTGTAGAGTACCATGCATGTCACCTAGAGCTCGATTTTCTACTATGAGATTGTTGATATATTTAGGTAGTGATGTGTGTGAACACTCTAGGATCACCATAGTACTTTTTTCCCTCTTTAGGAGGTTTTGTCCCCTAGCTTGTATATACACCTATAACCCTAACGAGTCACTTATCTTTGTACATTCTAGTGGTAATACATTCAATATTTTGTGTTATGCTCCAAGCTTCTTCTTCTTCTTCCTTGTGCTATTCGCGTTCTTCCTTAGACCTCAAACTCCAACACTTGGTATCAGAGAAGGTCGCTGCTTTATCTAGTGCATCATTGACACCCCTCTGGTCAGAGTTTTAGAATTGCATGAAAATTGGTGAGCATACTCAGGGCGATTAGGAGTTCAAAACATCTTCGCTCTATGGTGTCAAAATCACGATCTGAGCTCGTTCCAGCCTCCGAATGCACTATCACAGTGGTTGTGTAGGTAATTTCATTTTTTTGTGCCAAAGATATATATATATAGGTTTCAGTTTTGCTAGTATAAGCATCTCAAAGTCTCCTATAGGTTTAACATAACTCAACATGGTAGTTCTGTTCAACTTTTTGAGACATATTCATTTTTCTATATCAGGGTATTCTGGTCAATGGCCATGGCTGAAAGTAGTGATGTATTCTGTATGTTGGTTGTTGAGGATAATCTGGATGGTACCAATTACCCATTATGGGCTTATATGATGCCTCATGTATTCATTGCAAAAGGACTATGTAATATTGTATTGGGTCTTGAAAAATTTCTTATTACACCTGCAAACACAGTTGTTGAAGGTGATGTAGATTGCATTGAAGATGGTGATATTCTTCAGATTCCTGTTCCTACTGCACCTACTACAGAGCAACTTCGTTAGGATGCAGAGATGCTCAAGCACATGCAATGATAACCTTGTCTGTCAAACATGCCATTATTCCCCACATTTGCTCTTGGAAAATAGCAAAGGATGCTTGGGATACATTAACCACTTTGTACCAAGCAAGGAATGAGGCTCATGTTGCTTACCTTCGAAAATATTTGGAAAGTGAGTACATAAATGAAGGAGATTTCATGGTCAATTTTTTGATAAAGATCAAAGATTTGAAGGAGCAATTGATTTCTGTTGATGAAGTCTTGCATGATAATTCACTTGTGCAGATTGTTTTGAATGGTCTTCTAGATTTATATCAGAGTTTTGCTTCTACTCTTCGATTGATGATGAAAGGCAATCCAAATGCCTTAACATTTGAGGAGCTAGTCTCTTTTCTATTGCAGGAAGATCAATCTAGGCAGAACAGATCCATTATACGTGTTGCAGTTCAAGATTTCTTGGCTAGTCAGAAGGGAAAAGGTAAATGGAGCTCTTCTATTAGTAAGCAAAAATTTACTAATTCTGCATAATCAAAGAAGTATGACAGAGATGAGAAGAAAATAGAAAAGCAAAAATTGTTTTGCAAATATTGTAAAGGAAATGATCATGTCACAAAGAGTTGTCCAAAATTGGCTCCTAAAGAGGAAAGGAAGAAAGAGGCTGGAATGGTTGTCATCTCATACTCATTTAGGATCTCATAGTGCTTCTTTTGCATCAGATTGCTATGTTACGGCTACCTCTAGTCTCTATGATGAGAATGAGCCTGTTTTATTTGATGAAGCACACAATTCTGAAAATTGAATGGCTGCTATGCAATCAAAATATGATGCTATTATGAAAAATGGTACTTGGTCTTTATGTGACTTGTCTCGTGGCAAGAAGGCCATTGGCATTAAATGGGTATACAAGCTCAAGTGTAAGCCTGATGGAATAGTTGACAGGTATAAGGCTAGGCTTGTTGCAAAGGGTTATGCTCAAGAAAGAGGCATTGATTTTGATGAGACCTTTTCTCCTACATGTCGAATGACTATTGTATGTAGCATTTGTGCACTTGCAACTCATCATGCTTGGAATGTACATGAGTTGGACATTAAAACTACATTTTTGAATGGCGACTAGCATGAAGAAGTGTATGTTTTTCTGCCCCATGGCTTTGTGCAAAAAAACATGAAACCAAGTGTGCAGGTTGAAAAAGGCATTATATGGTTTGAAGCAAGCACCACGCGCATACCAATCTCTATGTTGATGACATGCTACTCACTAGTCCTCATGAGAAGCATATTGCTGATTTTAAGGTTGATCTACATGCCTCATTTGAGATGTCTGATTTGAGGGATTTGCATCATTATTTGTGCATTCATTTTATGCAAGTTGATGACGGAATAGCTTTGTGTCACACAAAATATATTGACACATTATTCAAGCATTTTGGCCTTGAAGACTGTAAACCTATTGCCATTCCTATGGAGATAGGTTTATGATTGATTCTTCATGATGTTGGAGATGCATTTGATGTTGTTCTCTATTAGTGGGCTGTTGGATGCTTGGTTTAATTGTGCATTACTTGACCATATATTTAGTTTGATGTCTCGTAGATGAGTAGGTTTATGCATTGTCTAGATGTCAAGCATTGGTAGGCGGTTAAGCACATCTTTCAATACTTGAGTGATACCCAGATACTTGGATTGTTTTATCCCAAGGGGGGATCACTACTGTCATATTTACATGCTTTTTCTGACTTTGATTGGGCTAGTTGCTATGACACTCATGTGTCCACCATTGGTTTTTACTTCATGATTGGTAGCTCATGCATATCTTGGTTGAGCAAGAAGCAACCTACTGTGGCCACTTCTAGTTGTGAGGCTGAGTATAGGGCAACTTTGATAGTGACTGTTGAGGGTATGTGGCTCAAATGCCTTATGGCTGATTTGAGTGTTGGTCAGTCTTCTGCCACCACCATCTTCACTAACAATCAGAGCACATTGGCAGTTGCAAGGAACCTTGTGTTCCAAGCTTGCACTAAGCACATTGAGATGAACTTTCATTATGTCATGGAGAGGTTCTCTGGTTGAGAGATCAGTTTGGCATATGTGCCCAGATCGGAGAACATTGCAAATCTTTTCACAAAGGATCTGCCTAGGGAGAAGTTTGAAGCTTTCTACAAAGCTTTGGGCTTACTTCCTTTTATGGATTGGTTCCACTTAGCTTGGCACTTCTTATACATGAATGGCAGCTCCTCATTCACCAAATCACTCCTCCTCGTTCACCAAATCACTCCTAGGGTAACTTTGATAGTGACTGTTGAGGGTATGTGGCTCAAACGCCTTATGGTTGATTTGGGTGTTGGTCAGTCTTCTGCCACCACCATCTTCACTAACAATCAGAGTTGCGAGGAACCTTGTGTTCCATGCTCGCACTAAGCACATTGAGATGAACTTTCATTGTGTCATGGAGAGGTTCTCTGGTTGAGAGATCAATTTGGAATATGTGCCCATATCGGAGAACATTGCAAATCTTTTCACAAAGGATCTGCCTAGGGAGAAGTTTGAAGCTTTCTACAAAGCTTTGGGCTTACTTCCTTTTATGGATTGGTTCCACTTAGCTTGGCACTTCCTTATACATTAATGGAAGCTCCCCATTCACCAAATCACTCCTCCTCGTTCACCAAATCACTCCTCCTCGTTCACCAAATCACTCCTAGGGGGGATTTGTTGATATATTTAGGTAGTGATGTGTGTGAACACTCTAGGACCACCAAGTCACTTTTTTCCCTCTTTAGGAGGTTTTTTCCCCAGCTTGTATATATGCCTATAATCCTAACGGGCCACTTATCTTTGTACATTCTAGTGGTAATACATTGAGTATTGTGTGTTGTGCTCCAAGCTTCTTCTTCTTCCTTGTGTTGTTTGCATGCTTCCACAAGACTCAAACTCCAATAGAGGTCATCTATTAGAAGCTCTCCTAAAGAGAAATCCACCATGGTGCATCGCCATCGCACCACTTTAGACGAGTCTCTACAAGGTAATATGCCTAAATCTTTGAAAAAATCTTCAAAGTTTTCCCATGGAAGAGTATTGGTGAATATGTCTGACACATTATCTTGTGTAGGCACATACATCAAATCAATATCTCTAGAATAGAGGTACTCTTTGACATAATGATAATTAACCTCAATGTGCTTTGTATGCACATGAAACACCACATTTCTTGCAACTATCAATGCACTCTAACTATTAGTGAGAATATGCATAGGTGCATAAATATCCATGCATAGATCCATCAATAGGCATCTTAGCCATATACACTCCATTGTAGTTGTGAATACTTCCCTGTACTCAACTTCACAAATCGATGTGGCTATAATAGATTGCTTCTTACTCAATCAAGATATGCATGACACTCCAAGGAAAAAGCAACTACCACTAGTGGAAACATGTACGTATAAGAACCAACCCAATCAATACCTACTAAAGCATGAAAACATGGAACATCTCTACCATAAAAGAGACCTAAACTCAATGTGCCTTTGAGATATCTAAATACATGTTTTATTGCTTACCAATGCTTAGTGTTAGGGCTCTGCATGAATTGACACAATTGGGAAACCGCATATTGTATGTTCGGCCTTGTGTTACATGCATACATTAAACATCCTAAAACTTGTTGATAAAGAGAAGTATCAAATGCATCATTTGTAGGCTCAATTGAGAACCTAAATCCAATTTCCATCAGTTTTTAGATAGGCTTGCATATGTCAAGTGTATCACCGAGGACATGCTAAAGTACATATGGTCACACTTTGAGGTCTTTCACTTCAAGAGGAGTCACCCAAATTTCTTCTAATATCACCAAGTGCCAAATCGGTTGCACTACTTTTCCTCCATATTCCAAGATAAGTAGTCGAAGTTTCTTCCATATGACAAAAGTTAGTCGCCACCGCTATTGTTCAACCTGCAAATTAAATCACCTTATTTCCTTCTACAACCCCAAAAACACTCACCCTATTTTTCTAAGAGGCCTAAAATGGTGGCCACCTTAATTTGCTAAGAAGCCCAATCTAGGCACCCAATTTTCCTCTTCAACCACCCTTCTACCTCCTCTTGCATCAATTTTCTACCTCTTGGATTGGGTGACCCCTATACCTTTTCCAACACAATTAGGGAGACCCCTATACCTAGGCAACATCTATGCCTTTGCCACACAATTAGGGCAACCCTATAACTTTTCCACCACAATAAGGGTGACCCCTATACCAAGGAAGCCCCATACTAGGGTGACCCCTATACCTTTGCCACACAAAAACTAGGTGACCCTAAAAAACTAGGTGATTTCATATCTGGCTTGCAAAAGATAAGGCGCCCCTTTCTTTTGCACATCAAAACTTGGGTGACTCCAAGATGCATGGCATCAAAATCAAGACAATTCCAAATCTTCATGTACCTTTAAAATTGGGGTGACTCCAAATCTTAGTGTATACCAAATCAAGGTGACCCCAAAATTGCATGCCCATCCATCATAGAAAATATATAGGCATATCCATGGTGATCTGAGAGAAGATATTGAGAGAAGAAAAGTACAACTGAAGCCTACTAAAGTCTTTCAGATGTCAAAAGCATTCAAGAGGTCTAAAATTAGGTGTTATGGGGGTTAGTGGTCTGCAAAAGTAATTTCTCAGCTAGTAACCACCTTGTGTCAGGCCACCAATCATGCCATTTTGGGGTATGCAATCCATGTCAAAAGCTAATTTTGGATCTCTTCAAGGTTCGTCAAAAATCGGGTAGAGCCACTCATTTAGCACCCTCTATTTTGTGTATGCGAAAAACAACTCTAATACTTTGTGGTAGTACTTATTCTCTTACTATATCTATACCTTCGGGTTGTGTAGTCAATGTGTGCAGGCTACCTTACCATGTGTATTTGGAAAATGTTTCATTTGTGTTTGGTAGTATAGTGATGTTTTCTAGGGGCATATTGGCCTACTTCTTTAATGTTTGTTGAATTGTGCTTCAAATCTACTTGAAGTTGCATATAATCTATGAGTGTATGACTATCATTGCACCCTTGGAATCTATTTCACTGTGTGATTGCTAATTGCTTGTGCTACCAATGGAAAGGGAAACCTGCTAGAAAGAGGTATGAGAAAGTAACCTTAAGGGTGGGCAAGTGGAAGTAGGTGAGCTAGTGTGTGGTCACTTGCGGTGTGTGTCAATAGTGCAAGTACTTTCTCTTTTGCATGACTCCGACAATGCAATTTTGAGTTGTCTTATTTTGTGAACTTTTCTTGTATCTTCTTTTCCACCTCTACCTTTTTTCTAGTACTATCCATTTGTGAAGTGTTTCTTTGCACATATATGTTACATGGCATACTTCCCTAAGGAGAACCCCCCTTGAGTAGAAGGTGTCTTGCAAGGCATGTGTACTCCTCTTTGGGTCTCACTTCTACAATTTGGCATGCTCGATGGGATCCTTGCATGCTTTGTGTCAGGCACCTGTTTGAAGTAATAATTCATCTTCTTTCTAGTTTTTTTTTTTTGAGCCTTGCTAGGTCCCAAACCAAACTTGGGTGACTGAGTACATGACCCATACATGAGCAGCTAGGGAGTCTCTTCCTCTTCACAAGAGTCCCATAAAGAATTACAATGGAAAAAATTCATGTCATCATCTTGCTCGATGACGAATCACCCCCATATCGTTAACTCTTCCCATTGACTTTTCTCAAGATTTATCTCTCACACTTCCTTGTAAAGAGAAGGCTAGGAAAGCACTCGATTCCCCCTCTGACACCTCTAAAGATACCCAAGCACCTATGGAGGATCTTGCAAATTTACTATCCAGATTAAACATGAAATTTCCTACTTCTGAGGGTTTAGTGGATGAATATGCTGATGATCATGTAAGGAGGTTCATCTCCTTATGTTGGGGATGAGGATTGCAAAACCATGAGGATGCCATGTTGGTCTTGTTTCCATCTACTCTTGAAGGACTTGCAGAAAAGTGGTATAGTCAACATGTAGATGGACACTTCACCACTTAAGAAGCTTTGAAGAACGTTTTCTGCCAGACATTTCATCCTAGAAACTCCTCCAAGTAGACGAATCATTTTACAAACTCTATACATGTTCTAAAGCTCTTATTTCTTGCCCACCACATGCCCCAAGTGGCTTCTTTGTGAAAAAATGGATTGATAAGGCCCTGTCATGAGGGTCATGTTTGCTACTACCTCAAAGGCACTCAACAACGAGGTAACTCACATGTTCTAGACACTTTTTATGCTAGCATATCAAATTCACACAAAAGCAAGGAGAACCGCTCAAATCGACAAAGATATACCAGATCACTCATGTACTATCAATGGGAGGAATATGGGCACATTCAAAGTAATTCTACCTGAGGGTGCACCTCCCTATCAACACTACCTCAATGCCAAAGACCATTATACAATGGATCCCCCCCACCTCTCTCTAACTTACATGATATTCTCTCCATAAGATGAAGTTATGGCTCCACATTCTTTTGTTGTTTCATCCTCTATGGCATCTATGATGATTAGAGCTAGGCATGCCACAAAAACTCATCTAGAAGAACAATACAAACCCAAGGAGAAAGAAGATGGGAAGAAGGCCAAATTGAGCAAACATGAGGTCATTAAAGAAGCTTATGAGAGGGTGAGTAGCTCATTGAGGGACCAACTGGCTTGCCTCAAGTACATGCACATGCCGTAGATATTGAAGAAATTTTAAAGGAAGCTCATCATAAGGTTAGCCTATACAAACTCATTAGGATGGATGCAAAGGTAGGACATAAATGACTCAAGGTCATACACTCTGCCTACTTGAGCCTTCCTCCAAGTGTAGATGGGTACATGGTGGACTTTCCCAAAGCTTCACTGGCAGAGTACCATAATTCAAGGTTGATTATTTTTGTTAAGAATGAGATTTTGGTAAAAGTTATAGCGGATGATGGGTCTGGCATCAATTTGATGCCTAACTTCACCATGAAGGATTTCAAACTTGACTTGACAAAAGGATCACCATTCACTATAACATTGGCATAGCAACATCCGGTTACACCTTTAGGAATCATTAAAAAGGTACTTATGTTAGTACAAGGCTTCCAATTTATATTGGATTTTGTTGTCAATGCATTACCCCAAGAAACTCTTTTCCTTTGCTCCCCGAAAGAACATGGTTGAGGCAAGCTAGGGAATTACAAGATTGGGGGAGAAACATGTTATGGATCTCCACAAAGACCAATAACTAGTTGCAGATACATTTGGAAGAAGGGCGTGACAATGCTAAAGCAATTGTACAATGGATAATGAGGTAATGTCTTTCTTGCCACTTGAAGAAGATAATTTGCTTGATTGGATGACGGATAGCTCATAGTGCTGCACTGTGGAAATTTGTGAAATAAATGAAGAATTGAACCAAGATGGACCTTGTCCAACCTTATCACATAGAAGTAAATTTTCAATAGAAGATGCCCAAGTATGCCCGACTCAGGTAAAATTATGTAACTTACAAACATTCAACAGAGGAGAAGGTATACTAGATGATTGCAAGAAAATAAGTACAGATGATCAAATGGGCCAACCTATGACCCAATCTGGGTGCCTCCTTAAGGGTGATCGAACTGGGCAACTCCTCCCATGACTCCTTCCATGTATCCAAAATGGTGAAATTGGGTGCCTACTTTTGGATGAACCACATGAAATTAGGTGCCTACTTTTGGATGAACCATTGGAAACTAGCACCTACTTTTGGATGAGCCACCAAAAATTGGGCCACTAAATTTTGTTGAACCACCACAAATTGGGTGTCTAACTTTTGCTAGAACACAAGAAATTGGGCACCTAACCTATGTTGGGCGAGTAGGCAAGACATCTTATTTTGTGCAAAATGCTCAAGTCAGGCCAACTTCTTCGGTGGTGTTGACTCGTTCTATAAAGCGAGTTGGACAAGTAACTTTTTTGTAGACACCTCCCAAGTGGCAGGTGCCTCAATTTGGTCAACCTTCTCAAAGTTTCCAAATTTTGTTGAAGGGAACTTCTACATTGTTGTGCCAAGAAAAATTAGATAATCATGCTGCATTGGATAGTTTTATGGATGTAGTTCCAAAAGATATGGAATATGGACAGGCACCTTGGGCCACAACTTATGACTCAATAGTCCAAAAGATGCCCGATTTCCTAAAATTTCATCTAGCCATACCAAGGGGCCGATTATGGAGCACAAGGTAAGTATTGCCCCTGCTTCAAGATGCATGGCATCAAAACCAAGGCAACTCAAAATCTCCATGAACCACTAAAATTGGGGGACTCCAAATCTTAGTGTATACCAAATCAAGGCGACCCCAAAACTAGGTACCCCTCCATCGTAAAAAATGCAGGGATGTCTCCATGGTGATATGAGAGAAGAGAATGAGGGAAAACTATAACTAAAGCCTACTAAAGTCTTACAAATGTCAGGAGTAGTCAAGAGGTCTAAAATTATGTGCTTTGAGGGTTGGTGGTCCGCCATAGTAATTTCTCTCAGCCAGCAGCCACCTAGTGATAGGCCGCCAGTCATGCCATTTTGGGGCACACAGTCCATGTTGGAAGCTAACTTTGATTCTCTTCAAGGTTCATTGAGAATCAAGTAGAACCACATGTTTGGCCTCCTAGAGTCTATATAAGCAGTTGGTGAGCATGCATTTGGGTGTTGTTGAATCGCTTGTTACTTTGTTTTGTGTATCTGAAAAAGAGCTCTAGTACTTTGTGTTAGTACTTATTATCTTGCTGCATCTCTGCCTTTAGGCTCTATACTCACCGTGTGTGGGCTACCTTGTTTTGTGTATTTGGCATGCATGTGTTTGACTGCACAAACTTGTATCCTCTATTACGCCTACACCTTTTTTCTAGTACTCTCCATTTGTGGAATGTCTCTCTGCATATGCATGTTACAAGGTACACTTCCCTAAGGACAACCCCCTTGAGTAGAAGGTGTCTTGGGAGGTGTGTCTACTCCTCTTCGGGTCTCACTTCTTCACCAAGCTATGTGCTCAAGTATATATATGAAGTTGGAGCACATTGCAAAGAGAAAAAGTTTCTAGGTGGAGATCATATTCTAACAAGGATCATACATGCAACATTAGAAGAAGCTGATGAATTGGAATCAATGATGAACTACAAAGAGATGGAGGAGTTCATATAAATGCATGCTCCACAATCAAATAAAGTTACAAGAAAGAAGTGAAAAGGTATGGATGAATCTCCAAAAGTAGTGACCAGGAAACTAGCATGAAAATCACTTCCAAAGATGATGGAAATAGAAGAGTCAAAACCTTTGAAGAAAAGACTAAAGATATAGAGGACTTAATCACCATCAGAGTAAAAAAGGACCCAAGAAAAGTTGCCATCAACTTAGAAGAACCAACAAAGGAAGATATAATAGAAGCTCAAAGAGAGGTCCAAGTAGATGTATATTTGAAACCCCCTATGACTGCAAAACAAAAGTTATATGCTTATTATATGTAGGGGAGTGATTACAAGAGGAAAAAATATGAAGAACAATATAAAAAAAATGCTTGACGACTTCTTAGATAAAATCATAGATTGGATTGAGAAGGAATTAAACATGTATGAGAAAATACATGAGAATTTGATGAGCGTAAAAATAGAGATCAGTTTTGTGAAAAGAGAGAAAGAATTAAAGAATTTGTTTGATGCTCTTTGCATGGCTAAGGAGAAAAAAGAATATAGTGGTAAATCAAGCCAAAGAAGTAAAGCTTGAAAAAGACAAATAAAAAAAATGAAGGAAGAAGAAAAGAAGAAAGCCATTCCAATACAGGATGAGCAGAGGAAATTTGAGAGCAAGCACCCTTACTTCTAGAAGCACCTATTAATCTTCTCCAAGGAAGCTCAGTCCTTATACGTGGGATGATCAACTGATATGCATACCCTCAACCAATAGAGGATGAGAGAAGTGTACAGAGGATGAGAGAAGTGTAGAACAGAATGAGGAAGATATTGAAAATTATCAGCTCCTCAAAGACATTGAAATGTCTTCACAAGATGCAAAACAATTAGAAGAATTTGATATTCAAAAGTTGAAAGAATTAGAAAAGGACGCAAATATAGCAAAAAGAGACCATTGCATAAGATTGATAGAGAGACAAATGAAGATGGCATAAGTTTGCACTCAAATCACAATGAACATCGAAGGGGCAATATTGCGAGAATGCAAAGGGGCAAGATGTTGATCAATGATTAGCTTAGATGTTGCAAGACATCTCTCTCATAGTTGTACATGGTTCAATGGAACATGGTAAACCTTTAGGATGTAAATTCAGGGTGGGGGAACATAAGACACCTAGAAGAGAAGCAATGGTAATAACATGTGTTCTGGTAATTTATTGCTAGTGTATCCTATACGGTTGTGGAAAAGGGTCCTTCCGCAAAAACTATGTGGTTAAGAGGTGCTATGAAAAATTTAGAAGGAAAGTGGCAATAAAAACTTTGAAAATTCTCTTGTGGAGCTATCTATAGAGAGATCCTTTAACTCAGATGTATATAGAGAAATCCTTAGATTCCAGAGGAGGAAGAATCAAGAACTATAAAATTTTGACATATGATGATGCTCTTTGTACTACAAGACAACAAATTCAATAGAAAATGGATCCCCTATGAAAAAGATGATAGGCTGTTTTAAGTCTCTTTCTCCTTTTCTCATATAATTTAAACTTGCTTTATCACCAATATTATTTTTCTCGCCCACTCTTGCAAGTTAAAAGTTTGAACAGGCTTTCCAAAGTAGTCTATCGTCCCTTGCAAGTTTAGAGTTTCTAAATCTGCAAAGGATTGATTGAACTTTGACCTTTTTAGTACCCACACTCTCTTCCGCAACATCCTGCTGCATTTACCCACATAACTTGTTTCGATGAACAATCCGGGTTTGTTTCCAGTTGTTGGATCCAATCCCCTTATGGTAGTGTAACTCCGTCTCCTGTGTACACACTGAGAAATTGAAGGTGGCTGGCAATCTGTCATGAATTCTTGAAAGCTATTGCTCTAGATTTTCAAAGCCTACGCATTTCCCTTGTTCTGCATCGACTTTGAAGCCGTCTACTGCAGGTCTGCATTTTATGCGAAGTGGAAGTTTACTTCTGCCACTCCTGGTGCACTTTATCCATAGGTAAATGCTCTAATCTTGCTGTGTTTAGGGTTTTTCCGAGCTGCGCTTGCGGCGGATGTTAAAGAAACACCATATGCTCATTTCTTTTGGAAGTACGTGGAACTGTACTTGTGTGATTTGATTTGATCTATCAAACTTTGCCAGCGAGATTCTCTTGCTTCCCTACTCAAGATCTCGGAGACAATGTTGACCAAGTTCGAGACTAAAAGCAACAGGGTTAAAGGGCTCAGCTTTCATACACGAAGACCCTGGATCTTGGCCAGTCTACATAGCGGAGTGATCCAGCTATGGGATTATCGAATGGGAACTCTTATTGATAGATTTGATGAACACGAAGGGCCTGTTCGCGGTGTACATTTCCATAAATCTCAACCTCTTTTTGTTTCTGGAGGTAAGATACTTCACTTTCTGACTTATTCTGTTGTCAGCGATTCTGATCGCAGATCTTCAGAGATGCAATATGCTATTTTCGACTAATTACTGAATGTGTTGTGTGAATGGTAAATGCATTTCGGTTATGCATGTGAATGTTAATTTCTGTTCTGAGCAAAGCAGATTTGATATGTTGATGCATGTAGTCAGTCTTTTTGTGAGTTGAACCCTATCAGGATTCCTTTTGTAACATGATTGATCCTGTTTTTTTGCCTGAAGGGGATGATTACAAAATCAAGGTTTGGAACTACAAACTCAGAAGATGCCTTTTCACTTTGCTTGGACATCTTGATTATATTCGTACAGTACAATTCCACGAAGAGTACCCATGGATAGTTAGTGCAAGTGATGATCAGACTATTCGGATTTGGAACTGGCAATCCCGCACATGCATCTCAGTTCTGACAGGACACAACCATTATGTCATGTGTGCATCTTTTCATGTCAAGGAAGACTATGTTGTATCGGCTTCTCTTGATCAAACTGTCAGAGTTTGGGACATTGGAGCACTAAGGAAGAAAACAGTTGCACCAGCAGACGATATTTTAAGATTGACACAGATGAATACTGACCTTTTTGGTGGTGGGGATGCTGTTGTGAAGTATGTTTTGGAAGGTCATGATCGAGGTGTAAACTGGGCAGCTTTTCATCCAACTCTACCACTAATCGTGTCTGGTGCTGATGATCGACAGGTTAAACTTTGGAGGATGAATGGTACGCTGTCAGGCAATCCATCTTATTACTCAGTTAAATAGAAGATGGATAAACTGTTTTCTTTGCCACCAAACATCTTTCTCAATGGTTTACAGGTTCATATTTTCAATGATTTGTTAAGTTTTTCTAAGCAGTCGGGTATGAAACAAATTGCTCACTCACAAGACCTTCATATTTTTTACATGTTAAATAAATGCATTTCAGAGCTCAACTTCTTTTGGATAGGACATGATTGGTTCCTGTTGTGTCTGATTAGCTAGTTGGTAAGGTAATGGCCTGTCAAGGCAATGATCAGTAGCTTGCCTGAGACTGCTAAGTTTTTTATGGCACCTGGTTCTACAATATCTTTGATGTTCTTATATCCTTCTGTATCTCTTGCAGCTATTCCAGGTTAAGATTGCCTGGTCTGGTGTGTTTGTTTAGTTTCTCATGGTAGCCTCCAGGCTTTTGAGATTACTGTTCAGGAAATTCGAACCTTTTATTTTTTTTTAATTTTCTTGTTGTACTGTTCTTTTATTTGCTTCTCTTTTTGTCTCTTTTCCATCTGTCATAAATTCCAAATATATACATCCTTTCTTATCATACTTACCTGTTGCTTCGACTGAGTCTTTAACATATTTGTTAAACTTATAAGTTTCTGTACTTTTTGAAATAACACACTCTCCATGGCTCTCAGGAAATTAAGTGCATCTTTATGTTGATTATTATTGTTGTATCTAGATCTACACATCAGTTTCCTTTTTCCCATCTTTAGCTCGCATCTTGTGCTAGGCTTCATTATGGCTGAGTTTGCCCATCACTCCTGGAAATTGACAGAAACTCAGTCTGCACTGTGCAGAGCTTCTTATGAGTTGATGCTCATGGTGTGTGTGGCTTATGGAGAGTGTGCGTGAGCATACTTTCCTTCTTAGTTCTATATCCACTATTGGGCACTGATGACGTTAGTGTGGATGTCATAATATTTATTTGATACTAGGTACAATGGAGCTGATGGATATGTAGTTTGTGGTTGACTACCATGAGCTTATGGTTGCACTTTCTTTTTGGGGTGAATTTGGGGTCTTCTTGCATTCCTCCTAATATGTAACCTATACCAAATGTAGTAATCTTTTGATATCGATATCACCTTTTAACTCCAGCACCCATAGCTTGCTTTTTGTGAAAACAGTATGGAAAGATGGCACATGAAAGAAATCTGAAATGATATGGTAAAATTTTAGTCTCCCAAACTTCCAGTGATCCAAGGGCATGCATTTAAATCAAATGGAATCGATTTCCTTGAGAGGGATCTAGAGCAAGTAGTAATATTAGAAAGAGGAAAAGATAAAGAGTTACCAGGAATAAGTAATTTTTGAATCGGGTGAAATCTTAGCTGGTTAGTGAGTACATCTTTGAAACTCATGATCCTCTTTGAGTGAGGACTGAATATTGTTATGATGATATGTGCACTGTAGTCTGTAGGATAGTTCTTTGCATTTGTTCTTGTGTTTGTATGGGTTTTACCCTTTTGACTGCACATTTTATAGTATGGGTAGGATTCTTGCCACATGCATGGGAAGAGGCTTTTTCACATTATTTTTTACTATCCCATCTAGTAAAAAAGACCGGCTCTGAAAATTAGAATCCAACTTATATAGTTTGTAGAAATGTGTTTTAGGCTGGATAGTTCGACCTTGAAATTATGTTGTTTTAATCGAATAAGTTTTATTCAATCTTAGACTACTATGAGGAGGTGGATGTGATTTCTTTTAGCTGTTGGTTCGATCATTAGTAGTGTTTAAACTTTTGTAAATGTCTTACAATAAATGCAAAAATAAATGGACATCTAACCTTCAATAACTCACGCTGACTGATCGATAAGTTGATAGCTTTGTTTGTGAGTATTCATGAACAGAAAAACTAATCCTTTTGGCATAGGGCCCTGAGCACTGGCATAAACCATAGCTTGACATGGATGATGGCACTGCATAGGTATTACTGAGTACAAAAGGTTAGGCATATATCAAGAGCATATGAAAGTTATGAGGTAGTGAGAATTTTGAGGTTTTAACGGAACAACAAGAGAGTCTCATTTACAATCTCAAGATGTTCTTTGTTCTAGTGTAGGTGATATTTGCCTCTTGCTTTAGTTTGTGAAGTGAATGACCTTTTATGTTCATTACAGATAGATCATGCAAGTGATGGTTATACACTAGAGGTAAAGCCTAAATGTTAAAACTTGCAGTAAGTAGATTTGGAGGGCACATATTATACTCTCATTTAATAGAATTGCAAGCATCATGCTATACATAACATATCTCTGTGTTGATGTTTTGGTAAAGCCCTGCAATTATGTATCTCTATCACAGACACATGGAGGTTGGTCACTTGACTTCTACTGACATGGTGCTAATGTGACATTCTGTCTGTTCAAGTTGTGGTCTGCAGGACATCCAAATTATATATATGTTTTTATTTGTATTAAAATATAGCAATGTAAATATTCTCAGCCTTTCATAGATGATGTATTTGTTTGTTCGTGTATAAACATTTCTCTGCCTAGACAGCAAAAGTATGCATACCAGAGGATTCCTTACTGGTACATTACTTCTGAGTGGATTCCTCATGATCACTGTTCATGGACATTCAGTGTTTAAGTAGTCATTGGCTGGATTCCTCTGTGTTTATCATGCCATGGTGTCGAGTAACTTCATTCTTCTCATGTGGAATTGCATTTTCAATGTCTGATACAGATACTAAGGCATGGGAAGTGGACACACTTCGTGGTCATGTAAACAATGTTTCCTGTGTTATGTTCCATGCTCGACAAGATATTATAGTTTCAAATTCTGAGGACAAGAGCATTCGGGTGTGGGACATGTCGAAACGAACTGGTGTTCAAACATTTCGCAGAGAGCATGATCGGTTTTGGATTCTTGCTGCTCATCCTGATATGAATCTTTTGGCAGCTGGACATGATAGTGGGATGATTGTATTTAAGCTTGAGAGAGAGAGGCCAGCCCATGCAGTATATGGTGGAGTTCTCTATTACGTGAAAGAGCGCCACATTCGTATTTATGATCTCACCTCTGCGAAAGAGACTGCGGTCGTATCAATGAGAAGAGCGAATACAACAGGCATGAACCAAGGTCCAAGATCAATGAGCTATAATCCTGCTGAAAATGCTGTATTGGTATGTTCTGATGTCGATGGTGGTTCCTACGAGTTATATATGTTACCAAAAGATTCAAGTGGAAGGGATTCCCAGGAACCAAAGAGAGGTGTTGGAGTTTCTGCGGTATTTGTAGCACGCAATCGATTCGCTATCATTGACAGGGCTAGCAATCAAATAGTCTTGAAGAACCTCAAGAATGAGGTGACCAAGAAATGCCCATTGCCTCTATCTTCAATTGATGCTCTTTTCTATGCTGGCACAGGGAATCTGCTCTGTCGTGCAGAAGATCGAATGGTTCTCTTTGATGTACAGCAGAGAATTATCTTGAGTGAAATTCAGACACCATTTGTGAAGTATGTTGTTTGGTCCCCAGATATGGAAAATGTAGCACTGATTAGCAAGCATGCGTTTGTGATTGCCTCCAAGAAGCTCGAGCATACATGCACAGTTCATGAAACCATACGAATAAAGAGTGGAGCTTGGGATGAGACTAATGTGGGTGTTTTCATCTATTCAACCCTAAATCACATAAAGTATTGCCTTTCGAATGGGGACAGTGGCATCATAAAAACCTTGGATGTGCCAGTTTACATAGTGAAAGTCATGGGAGGTGTGCTGTATTGCTTGGATCGGGATGGAAAGATCCGCACTTTACAGATAGATTCATCTGAGTATACATTCAAGCTTGCTCTAATCAAAAGGAAGTTTGATGAAGTTATTCAGATGATAAAAAACTCACAGCTTTGTGGACAAGCTATCATAGCATATCTTCAGCAGAAGGGGTATCCAGAAATTGCATTACACTTTGTGAAAGATGAGAGGACACGATTCAACCTGGCTATTGAATCCGGAAATATAGCAATCGCTGTAGCTTCTGCGAAAGAAATCGATGAGAAGGGTCATTGGTATAGGTTAGGTATTGAAGCACTGAGGCAAGGAAACCACGAGATTGTGGAGTATAGCTATCAGAAAACCAAGAATTTTGAAAGGCTTTCTTTTCTTTATTTAATCACTGGAAACTTAGAGAAGCTGAGAATGATGATGAAGATTGCAGAGATGAGAAATGATATCATGGGTCGTTATCACAATAGCCTTTACTTGGGTGACGTCCAAGAGCGGGTGAAGATTTTGGAAGAGTCAGGTCAATTGGCACTTGCATATGCTACTGCTGCAACCCATGGGCTTGAAGAAACTGCATCTCGTCTCGCAGATGAGCTGGGTGATAAAGTTCCATCTCTTCCTGGAAATGCAGAACTGTTGCTACCACCTGTACCTGTCATACGTGATGGAAATTGGCCTCTGCTTTTGGTAACGAAAGGCCTGTTTGAGGGTGCATTTGGTGATACTGGAGCAATGGATATGGAAGAGGATGAAATTGATGCCCAAGCTTGGGGTGAAGAGGTGGAGATTGCTGAAGCCGCTGAGAATGGAGATGAAGTTCAAAGAGAAGATGTTTCTAGAGAAGAAGAGGAAGAGGATGGAGGATGGGAAATGGAAGATCTTGAACTTCCTGCTGACATGAGCACTACTGATAATTTTTCGGTAGCTGCAACCGCTTTCATTGCACCATCCCCAGGTGTGCCAGTAAGCCAAAGTTGGACGATTAAGTCGTCTTTAGCAGGAGAGCATGCTGCTGCAGGAGCGTTTGATACTGCGATGCGGCTTCTGAATAGGCAGTTGGGTATTAAGAACTTTGCACCATTAAAGCCCTTATTTGAAGACCTTCACATGGCAAGTCATGCATTCTTATGTTCTCTTCCTGTGATCCCTGTTACCCCATTGGCAATTGAAAAGAGTTCTGAATCGCCATCTTCTAATGCAAGAAGTCCACCTGCCTTGATTTATAGTCTTTCCTTGCTAGAAGATAAATTGAAGGCAGCATACAAAGCCACTACTGAGGGAAAATTCACAGAGGCATTGAGGCTGTTTTTAAGCTTACTCCATACAATTCCTCTAGTGGTTGTTGACAATAGAAAGGAGGTTGACGAAGTGAAGGAACTGGTGAGCATTTGCAAGGAGTATGTCCTCGCTCTACGTATAGAGTTGAAGAGGAAAGAAACCAAGGATGATCTTGTTCGACAGCAAGAGCTTGCTGCTTATTTTACTCATTGTAACCTTCAAAATGTACATCTGAAATTGAGCTTACAGTCAGCAATGGCTCTTACCTACAAAGGAAGGAATTTTAACACAGCAGGTACATTTTGCAGACGTCTTCTGGAACTCAACCCTCCTCCTCAGACTGCTGCAAAAGCACGTCAAGTGCTAGCTGCTTGTGAGAAGAATCCCCGTGATGAAGCTCAGCTCAATTATGACCCAAGAAATCCTTTTACTGTTTGCGGTGCCACCTTCACACCAATCTATAAGGGAAGCAAGGATGTTTCTTGCCCATACTGTGCAGCCCGATTTGTTCCAGATATTGCAGGGAGCATATGCAATATCTGTGAATTGTCAGTGGTTGGTGCTGATGCTTCAGGGATATTATGCTCCATGACACAGGTGAGATAAATGCTTCTGAATGGCCATCTGCTGATTTGAAAGCACTTCATTTCAACTTTTGCAAATGATTGTATGGCATACTGATTCCTGCAGGGGGATTCTGTTAGGCCTGTGTAGTGAGGCCTTGATATTCAAGTCCTTCCAATTTTTTTTCTGCATACCAGTTGTTTCAATCTTTATTCTTATAGCCCTATTATGGAGTATTTTCTAGATAAAGTGCATATTGCCCTCCTGTGGGCTGGTACTGATTATTTTTTTGGCATACATTAGGAGAATCAATACCTGAGTGTACCTTCTTGTACATCTGTTGAGTTTTTTTTATCGAGAAGGGTTCCAGCCATGTTCTATTTGGGCATTATTGGTCGATTACAGAAATATTTCTTTACCATACAGTTGGGTCACTGCATCCGCGGTTCAGTTTCCTTTTTCATGTTGGCTTATAGTTTTTATGAAGATCATCTAGATTTGGTGCATATCATTGTTCATGCTTCTCTCATTGGCTTGAGATCTATATATTAGTTAGTGCTTGTGTATTATATATGGGAGTTTGAATGTAGTGTGAGAGCATATCGAGATCTGATTTGACACATGCTGTTGGGCATTGATGGCAGTAGCAGGTATGTTGTAGTTCATTTTAGTATGGTACCTTCATCATCCCCACTTCTTTTTGACATTTGCCTGCATATCATGGCTGGATAAGAATCCAGTTTTCAGGAAGTCAGTAGGCAGTAGCTCAAATTTGCTGGCAAGTTTCATGTAAATTGTGGGTTATTCTGCAAGCAGTATACTGCTTATAGCTCACATCTCTGAATTGGGCGACTAGGGACTATTGAAGATAATTTTGGATATGCAGTCTATAGATACATTTGAGTAGTGGCCTTGATCTATTTTCTATGTTCTTTCAGCTACGTTAAACTGTCAGGGAAGTTAGGGCCTCAATATTCTCGCATGATTGTGCATTTGAATGTGTGAATGTGTAGGGGTTATAGTGTCTGCCCCTCACATGTTCTCAGCACTGGGTAATATGAAATAGTGAAGATAAACCTAGTGCATTTTCGATGCGCTGATTCTGTACTAGTCTACAGAAAGAGATGTGCATCAACTGTGTGGTAATGCGATTTGATGTCAGTTCTACTTTCTTTCTGCTGGTATGTGGGTTTTGATAGTCAGGCAACTTGCTTACAGATTCTTGGACTTACGATGAGGTTAAAGTAGGTGAGATTGTGCATAAATTTTTATTGTAACTTTAGGCCCTAATGCATACACTTTTCTCTAAGTTGATACATATCCCTTTCAGCTGGAAAGGTCAATGTTTTGATTCCCTGTATGAAACATAGATCCATGAGGAATTTGATAGTGTAACAGTACTGCAGCACAGATAGTGAGAGAAAAGCATTGGGAGAAGATGGGCTGTAGAAATTTTTTTTTGGCTAAATATAGAAAAGTGGAAGAGGAAGCATTTCCTGGAGTTTCCTCTCCCTTTAAATCTTGATTTTTGATTGGGCACTTTTTTCATTTTGTTGCAGTAGGAATGACACAAGTTATAAGCTAAGCACAAGTAAAGTCGATAGCTACATACTATCACAATCTTAGTGGTGGTACTGAAGAGCTTGGAGTGCATATGATGAAGTTCCCTATCTATCTGTAATAGTTCTAAATTTAGAAAAGTGGAAGAGGAAGCATTTCCTGGAGTTTCCTCTCCCTTTAAATCTTGATTTTTGATTGGGCACTTTTTTCATTTTGTTGCAGTAGGAATGACACAAGTTATAAGCTAAGCACAAGTAAAGTCGATAGCTACATACTATCACAATCTTAGTGGTGGTACTGAAGAGCTTGGAGTGCATATGATGAAGTTCCCTATCTATCTGTAATAGTTCTAAATATAGAAAAGTGGAAGAGGAAGCATTTCCTGGAGTTTCCTCTCCCTTTAAATCTTGATTTTTGATTGGGCACTTTTTTCATTTTGTTGCAGTAGGAATGACACAAGTTATAAGCTAAGCACAAGTAAAGTCGATAGCTACATACTATCACAATCTTAGTGGTGGTACTGAAGAGCTTGGAGTGCATATGATGAAGTTCCCTATCTATCTGTAATAGTTCTATATCCAACTATAGTTTCTGCATAGCTTAATTCAGTTTCTGAAGCCAGGATGACTTGCCAATCTTGTAGTAGTCAATCTTACAAGTCCTAGCTAATCAATATGACTCTTTGAATCCATCCTTTGTTCCTGTCCAAGTTGTGAGAGTGAGAGACAAAGGGGTGAACATATAACTTTATGTGAAACCTCTTTCTTGCACTGAATCTCCATGTAACTCTGTTATTGTGGCACATCTTTCTTTGGGATTGTTGTAAGGATGCTGCAGGTTCAAAACTAGACACTGACAAAGTCAACGAGTATATATGATCATAATTTTAAGAAAACTCCTGAAGAGTTGCTTGTGTATAAAATAAAGTTTTGTATGCATCTATAATCCAGTTCTTCATTGTTGATTTTAGCTTCGAAAGATACGTTTAAGTTTTGAGCTTGTTTCAGGGTCAGAATCCTTTTGCGAGGTTCTCAAGTTTGATTAGTGATTTTTTGTTGTTCTCAATCTATGTAGCTCTCTGAACAAAACCATTTGTTTTCCATGCATGGTTTCATACTACCCTTTATTTGGTTTCCAATATTTTTCTGCTGCTTTTGGTATTGTTATTATCTCTAAGTGGTTGAAAATCCTTTCAAATTTATCGAGGGAGTAACTCAGTGAGAATATTGACAGATGTTGGACATTCGCAAGTATTACTTTTTTCAAGAATAAGGGAATGGGAAAATCCATTTTTGTATGAGAGGGGGTCTAATTGCAACTTCAAAACATGTGCATAGAAGGGAGAGAACTGCAATAATCTTAAGCATATTTTGTCTTCCTGCAATCATTGGGTTCAAGTTTTGTCTGCGTGACATGCTACCACAGGTTGAAAAGCCTTGCCTTAGCATGGGCATGCAGCCTTCCACCTGGAATAAAGTGGGCCTACAAGCTGTTGAGCCTTCCACCTGGAATCAAGGTGGCATTAGGGCCCACATAGCCCACATATCAATGGGCCTCCTCATTGTGAACTCTAGGAGGGAATCTGCCAAAACCAACGTTTGGGCTGTGAACTGCTTGGCCTATTGGTTGATGAGCCTTCGGGCTGTTTTATGTCCTTTCTTTACCATAGACAAGGAATCTCAAGGATGCTCTGCCCATTTACATTCATAAATCAATCCCCCCCCAAAAAAAAAAAGGAAAAAAGAAAACTGGGACGCTCATCCCCCCCAACAAAAAAAATGTGCATACATATTTAGCTTTGCTGGCCCACTCAAAGGTCAGCTTTCTTGGCTTTGCTGGCCCACTCAAAGGTCAGCTTGTTGAGGTTATTGTGGCTTCTACCATGAGAGTTGCACAAGGGAATGGTTGATTTCTTTGTATGAGAGAACATGCTATGAGAAGGCACTTGAGTTCGCTCAGATAGTTGTCACTGAGTCTCTTATAGCCTTTCCATGCTTGAAACCATTGGGGGATGGAAATGTGAGGCAATTGAAGTAAGGTTTGTTAGATTAAGAGATGGGCTAGTATGTTAAAGTTAGGGGAACAGACTATGAGCATTTATAGAGGATGGTTGAGAAAACAGCTTCATAGATGCAACAGCTAAAATCCAATTATCTTGCTTGAGTCCATGTCTTCTACTTTGTCCATCTTCCCATGGCCATTTCCAAGCAACCATACGAGACCTTAGCTGAGACAAATATCGTAGTGCAAGAAAAAAACCAGCCACACTATAACATAAGATAAAAAAAGAGAATAAAAAACTTAAAACGTGAGAGGAAGTCAAATGTGTCAACATTGAGTTGGAAGGAAAATGTGATTTAAAAATGTTGCTTTATAGACTGCAAGAAAGGAATTAAGACAGTTATGTCTCTTTAAAAAAGGATGAAAGAGCAAACTCATTGTTGACTTCAAGGAGGAAATTCTCTCTCAAACTAGCAGATGGAGAGATCATGATAATTGATAACAAAAAGGGAGAAATTGAAAAGGTCAAGGAAGAGGTCATGCATGAGATGATAATTTTCTAGATTGGCTTGATTGAAATGGACATTAAAAGAGAGGTCAAAGAGAAGGCATTAAAAGAAGCCATCATAAATCCATGATAGGTGAGGAGAAGATGTCCCAAGCAAGATGATTTAAACTTGCATTTATGGATCTCAAAGAACATGCATCCCTACAAGGAGATGTCCCCCACTCTTCAAAGAATGCTAGGATATATGGGCCCATACTCCATCCTCTAAATATATAGGTAGGGTGGGCATTGATACCATAATTTAGACTTACAGATTTAGGTACATGAGCAAGCTTCTAGAAAAAGCAGACCTGCCTACATGGTCTTAAAGACATGAAAATAATCAGGGAGTTTTGATTCTCTTTACTCTTTTGATTTCTTTATGCACACAAAATCTGTCATCGTCTCATTCTCAGACACAAGACAGGGGTGACAAATCTTTCTTCTTTTTCTTCACTCCTTAAATGTGTATAGAATGCAACAAAGTGCATACACATAATATTTTATACAATAAATAGCTACAAATCTTTCTTCTTTTTCTTCACTCCTTAAATGTGTATAGAATGCAACAAAGTGCATACACATAATATTTTATACAGTAAATAGTTACTGTTTGAATACATGTGCCAACTATAAACCTAGTAAAAAGAGGTGGTGTAATTATGAAGAAGAACTATTGGTATAATTTTGTGGATTATTCAAGGCTAATTATTATCTAAGCTTAAGGAAACACACACGAGACTTAAACTTGGAAAAAAAGCAAAAAGAAGCATACGAAAATTTCCCTATCTTCCATGGAATTTGTTCCTTTTGAAAGGTGGGACTTCTTCTTCTTACTGCTGTTGTGTTTGCAAAGGGGACTTCTGAGAAGGGGAGCTACAAACCCTGCGATAACTACAACATACCCACCCTTAATTAAATTGAAAATTAAACCTTTTACTTTGTCACGGTCACGCCAAATCTTGGTTATTGTAAGATTGGGATCTTGGTCATTTGGGAGTCGAATATTGATGTTGAGAGGCTTGGATAATGTAGAAGTCCTTGGGAATGTGCTAGCAAATATCTTTTAATAAAATAGAACAAAATCTAAGACAAAATCTAAGACAAAATCACCCAACAATTTCTAGAGATAGCAAGGAAATCACTTTTTGATTTTAGAACTTCTTGAGCCCTGCGTCCTTATTCTAGCACTAGGAGCTTTATTTGACATAGATTTTTGGTAGAAAATTTAAGATATTCTCTTTGGAAGTTGACACTTGGGTGAAAATGGGATGTTGAGAGATTTTCTAGTGAACCTTTGCCAGCACAAGGGGGTGCAGCGACCTCAAGGAGATATTGTTTTGCATTTGTTTCCTGTTTGAGGTCTTTAGCGATCCTAGATGAGATCCAACACATTGAAGCGCTCTAGGAAAATATCAAGCTTGATGTAGAAGGAGTCCATGACCTTCACTTCTAATCGCTTGCCAACCATTCCCTCTCCTACCATAAACAATGCTCTAGAAGTGCTCCATTTACTATGGACATTTGTGGCTCGTAATGTCCAACAAGACAACATCGAGTTTACTATGTTTCCAACTCAAGTGAATCTTTTTGGAGCTTCCCACATCCTCCTAGACATAAACACCCACATGTGTATCTCCCACGAGATGAAAAATCTAACGATTGATGCCACAACATATGTAGATGTTGGGGGATGGGATTATTTCCTTCTCTCTCTCTATGCACTCTACCATCACTTGTGCTTACTCCATGGAAAACCACGCTTTAAGAAACGGATACCACATCCATTTGGGCCATTGGCATTGAGCTTTGCAATTCCTAGTACTTCTCCCCATATGCTTATCAATATGCATCAAAATGATGCCACAAACCCTAGTCAAATAATCAAGGCTTCTTCTCCACACTCATATGTATGTATTATCTTGTCATACTCCTTTTCCCACATTATTTCCTAATGCGTACAAGTTCTTTGCACCATTCTTTGTAAAGTCAACTTTAAGACTACAATTTGTAATTGCAAAACTAATAGGAGATTTGTTTTTAGTGTGAAAACATATTGTACATTAGACAACTTTATATCTACACCTCATGAGGAAACAAAGATATGGTTCTAGCCCTTTGGCTAGAGTTTTGGAATTACATCCCATCATTACATTGATGGTTTTTTATGGTGGCACTAATGAACTATACCCATCCTTGCTATTGGTCATTTGGTGAGATGCTCCACTATCTAATATACATGGTTCATCAACATGAACTTAAGCAGATGAACATACCTCTTCTATAGCTACCCAAAGTTCAAGCTCTATGTTGTATGCGAACTCTCTATGCTTTCATGAAGATCTGCAAGTCCCATTCTTTTGATTAGCTTGATTCTTTATGCAATCTTTAATTGCATGACCCTGGCTTTTGCAATAGTAACAACTAGTAGTGAACTTCTTCTGGTTTGAATTCTTCTTCAAATCCCTCAAAAGATCTTTTTCCCTTTCTATTTTTTGAGAATGCAACATTTCTTGTGTCTTTATGATTTTCAGTTGCATCTCTTCTTCTAGAAACATTACACATAGATCTTCAAAAGCAATGGAAGAAGTTTTTAATGCGAGTCTTTAGGCTTATCACCAATCCTTCATACTTGTAGGAAGGACACACACATCTTTCAGCCAATTCTTTAGGTGCTACGAAAACACCATTAGTAACGAATAGATTTTGCAAATCTTTATTTGCTTGATGGAATCTTCAACCTTCTCATAATTTGAATGCTTATCATTCACCAATTGATTCTCTATATTTTAAATCCTAACGTGGTCCTTGGTCTCATATTGGCATTCCAATATGCCCCAAGCTTCATGTGCCTTAGTCATGTGTTGTCCTAAAGTGAGCATAGAGTCACTTAGACTAGTAGCGATGGCACAAAGTGCATCATCATTCTATCTCTTCCAAGCTCAAATATGATCTAGGTTAGGATGAATTATCAATCTTGAATACTATGGGTTTTATGTTGCTATTGGTTCTAGATCAAGTACCATTGGTCCAATTAATAATTCCAATAGATCATAGGGGTCTAAACCTGCAAAAAATTTGAACTTCCATAATGTTTTTTTTTAAAAGGAAGTTCGGCCTTAGCATACTCTCCCGGACTTGAATTAAATAAAGGAAAAATATGAAAGAAGGGGACTAGTGCCCACGGGATCCCCCGAATCCCGCAGAGCGGGGGAAGCTTTTACAGAGTGTAGCTGGCTTTACAAGAAAAAGGTTAATCGCCCACTCATCACCCTCAAGCGGGTCCCACGTGGGTAAAGTGTGTTCTTGATCAAAAGGAATACTTGATGACTCCTAAAAAAGGGGGGGTTTCTTACAATTAGCAATCCTTTTGCCAAGAAGGAACAATGAATACTCAATCGACCAGAGTTTCAAGCGTTTTGGAGAGTCGCGGAGTGACCACTCGCTTCTCCTATCAGAGCTGGCTTCCAATTGATATATTTTTGATGACTAATTTTCATTCCGATGATCTGCCATAGCCTTTGTGGTAGGCCTTGCAAGGCTTACATGGAGTTATAGAGGAGGTTGATAAACCTTGCATCCCCATCATGTGGAGCCCACTTGGTTTTAAGCTTATTGTTGACATACTGTAGCTCTTTGTGATGTCTGAAGGGGGGGGGGGTTTACAGTTATCAATTCTTCTGATGAGAAGGAAAAGGGACTTCTCGATTGACCACTCCTTGGGGCTATTGCCAAAGTTTTGAGCACATCTTTCTCGCCAAATCTTCCAAAGGATCTCTCCCCTAATCACATTCCACAACGCCACAGAGCAACTGATCGCTTCACCAATGAGAGCTTGCTTCCAATTGATTTGTTCTTGGAGTCCCAAAGAACGACCAAGGACCCTCCATAACCAAAGGGATTTAGGGCAAGCAAAGAACAGGTGACCTATATCCTCTTTGCTACGGCAACATCGCTTGCACCAAGGTGGAACCCCACAGATCTTGTTAGCTTTTGCATTGGTCCATATTCCACGGTGTAGGATTTGCCATAGGAGAACCGACTTTTTGTTTTCAATGAGAGGGTGCCAGATAGACATAAATTTCATGTTCCATCGAAGTCACGTCCAGTTGAGACACCATTTCTTGTTGAGACTGATGTGAATGTCATTGCAAGCTTCAACATATGGAAGCTTGGAGAGGTGATTACCATTATACCATTTAAGGCCCATTGGGTTCAGAGAGTCTTGTCCCATAAGTAGTTGGATTTTAGATCGGTCCCAGGCGTGGCGTATGCTCAGTAAAACATTCCATTCCTCGTATGTGACCGCAATAGTAGGGTCAAGGTCCTCAAAGTCCACCCATCTGTTTGTGTCCTATTTCCAGAGGTGCTTCCATTGTTTGAATCCCTTGTTCTAGAGTCTCTTGGCGCTCAAGACATTCCAAGGCTCCATGTTTCTCATGCCTTGGATCAGGAACCAAATAGAGTCATTTTGTCTTATACCTGCAGCCCACTTCCAATCTTCACTGATTCTGGTGTGAGGTTTGAATGTGTTCCAGCTCAACCACAAGGATCTTACCAGGATCGATCCTTTGGGTGAGATCGGAATCAGAGAGAATAGGAGGGTGAGGATTAGTTCCACCAAGTTTCCATTTAGTTAACGTGGGTTAAAATGTGAATTGTTGCAACAATAACATTGGAAGATGATACAAAAATAGTATAAATGGGAGCATTAGAAGATGAAGCCATCACTTATACACTATGGTGATAAGAGACATATAGTTGTAAGTTCAAAAACTAATCCTCTCTACTAATAGGACCTAACATATTTGACACCATGTAAGAAAGCAATCACACAACACAAAATATTAGTAGCAATAGAGAATAGAACACATAGTAGAACCTCAAATGTTCATTAATAATAGCAAGGACAAGGATTATGGTGTTGTCCACCTACATGCTCTTTGTGATCTAGGGAACTCTAGATGAGAGATTACAAAGTAGGTATGTTGGTTCAACATACCTACTTTGTAATCTCGGTTAGTGTAGAAGTCCATAAATAGGCCAATGGATAGGCATGTCGTTTCATGAATGGCTAAATATGGGTGGTTGTATGTGGACAACCATTGTCAATGTAATTCTCTACCATCCATGATGATACACAAGGTTTGCTGAAACATAGAGTGCCAAACTTGAAAATTGACTTCATGGTCAACAATATCAAATAAAAAGAGACTTATTAGGGTTTTTGTCAAAGTTTAGTTGAAATTCATGATTTGGAATCATATGATTCCCAAAGTGGGCATCGAGCTAAAGAATCTCTAGATTTAAGGGGTGTTTCATAACAATCTAATTAGAATTCGTCTTGAAAATGAACCAAGCCCACCTAAGCCATCTAAAAACCATAAACGATCTAGTAGGACCTTTATACAACATGTAAGCTAGGGTTCTTACCAATAGGCCAATGCCCAATCAACTTCTCCTGATAATGGGGGAATTACAAGTGTGCAACACAAAGTACATTGATGAGTGATAGACAATGAACATATACTAATATGAGAGTTATGCCTTTACAAAATTGGAAAGCTAATATAGTCATACTTTGTAATATTTGATAATCTAGATCCTTTTACAATGAAAAAGCTCCTATTTAGGAGGTTAAATATTTCTTTTACATATTTCTATAAAACGTTATCAAGAAAATAAGATTTCACCTTGTGTAAGGTGAGATTTCCATGCAAGCTTCAAATGATTGTGTGATTTTGTATATTGAAGTGTATGATTGATTAAATATTTGATAAATAATTGAAGTAAAGTGGCTTCTAATCTCTACAGTTTCCATACTTGACAATTTATGTATTTTTATGAGTTTCTTCACAACTTGTTTTTATCCTTTATGCGACATAGAGGAGAGTAGTAATCCTTGATCAAACATTCTTCTTCGCAAGGTGAGAGAACGTGACTTGTGCTTTTTTCTTTTTGAGCACTTGGATTTGTGTGATCAAAGTAAAACTAATAGCTCCTATCCTTTTGCATAAGGTGGCATCATCCATAATTGATTTGTCACCTTATCCTCTTGCATAAGGTGGCATCATCCATAATTGATATGTGTTTCTGAAATAATTAGTCCAATATGAATGGTTAGATTTGATGCAAGATGATTTGATTCATAAAAATTTTGGTATGATATAAATTGATTCATAAAGGTTTGATTTAAGGTGAATCAAATTTTAGATGTGTGTATCCTTGAATGATCCAATACAAGTTGATTGATAAGAAGTTAACTTAATACAAGTGGCACATATAAGGACTAAATGCAACACACCTTAATTGGTGAACACCCCAACCTAGTGCAATGTAGTCCTTAGGATTACCGAATGGGTATAGTTCTCTTGATGCTCGACTAGTGGATCAAGATTCAATGGTGTCCATATATTGTGTCCTAAGATCCATCCCTATCAAAACATAGTCACACATTTTTTTGGATTCAAGAAAACATGGCAAGTTTCTAATTTTCAAATATTTGTTGTAATGGAATGTGATTAGATCAAATGTTGAGAAGGCATCAAAATTTTCCATGTAAACCTCAAGGATATTCCTTAATACTTCCTTAAAGACATGGAGCATGATCCTTTGAAGAATTGAAGGGAATTTAATAAGGCCAAAGGGCATTATGCAAAATCATGTGTTGATCCTCGAGGGCATTGATAACTTGGTTGTATCACAGAACTGGCCTACTCTCATAAATCCTAAGTTTGGGTTATGATATCTCACTACATACACATGCAACAACTAGTCTATCTTTTTCTATGTTATATTGTATTTGTTAAAATTATTTGTATAGCTTATAGTTATTTTCTTTAACTAATAAGTTATTCTAAACTTTCCCACGTCTCAATATCTCTTCATATTCTTTGAGTAACTAACTTTGGAGTTCAATTTGTGTCTCCATTGTTTACAGTAAGTTTAGGCTAGATAATATGTCCTATAAACATTTCCATCTTATGCGACAGCATATATTTGAGAGAGATTTTTTACCTTGTTGTGTACATCTGCCAAGAGGCACAAGCTACAACCAATAACAAAGAAACGTGTGTTTCTAGGATATTCAAATGACCATAAATGTTACAATTTCTTCAAGCCAAACACAAAGGAATTAAGTATTTCAAGGGATGTAACCTCTAATGAGCTACTCCCTTGGTATAAAAATATGATTGTATGCAGAAGCATGACGAAGAAAGGCGTGGAGATAATGAGGGGCAAAAAGAACATAGAATTAAGTGGTCCAAGGAGCTCAACCAATGAAGATAGACCAAGCATGAACTCACCATGGAGGGGAAGAGATTAATCAATCTATGAAACATAATCAATCAATAATGGTAAAACAAGATTGCTTGAGCTTGATGAAGATGGGCTTGTAAATGAAAAAATGATGGGCACATGATGGAAAGAGATTCACATCAAAGAAAGAGATCAAGTTTCCAAGGCAAATGAGGTTTATCCCTCCAAAAGGTGAAGAAAGACAGCCTTGTAGTGTTAATTATCCAGTTGAAAGGTTTACTTATGTTCCTTACTGGCAAACCATGATGCATTTATGAACAAAGTAGTTGAGGATCATAAGCCCAATTCTTAGTAGATGCAAGTATGTATCAAAAATGGAAAAAGGCATTCCAGGAGGATATTAATGAATTTGAGGAGAATAAAACATTTAATCTAATGCCCAAGCAAGAGAACATGAATTTGATAGGTAAATAGTAGTGTGTAGAATCTCTGTTCAGAGTCAAATCCAGATGCTTTGCAAAAACCTCTTGGAATAGAATCTAACAAGAGCTTCCACCCTATGGCATGATCATCACTAAGAAACTCATTTATATGGTTGAGTTTAAAGAATATAAGCTCTTTCAATTTGATATCAATAATGATTTTCTCAATGGATACTTGGGGGAAGAGGTATACATGGAACAACCACTAGCATTTGTTCATTAAGTTTCCACATATGTTTTCATGTCTAAGAAGATACGGTATAGACCAAAGCAAGATTAAATGACTTAGAACAAGTGATTAGTGGAGTATTTGATAAAGTGTGGTTACAACTAATGTAAGATAGATCCATACTTCTTTATCAAACAAAGGGGAGAACTTGTAGTCTACATATGTGTCTATGTAGATGACCTTATCATTACAACTAGTCATACAAAAGGCATTGAAGAGATCAAGGAAAATATTGGAAAGTATTTTAGGATCTTCGATCTTAGATATCTTAGGTATTTTCTTTGCATTGAAGTTATGTAAAAAGAAGGAATTCAAACAAAAGGGGGGAGGTATACCTTGATAATGTGAACAAGTGAGAGTCATCTCAAGGGAAGATAGTACCTGAATCTTATTTCTTACATTATGCTAAAGTACCCAAGGGATCCCTAACCATTCTTGGGCCCCAATCTATGCACACATGTTTACAAGTAGAAAAGTGGGAGCATTAAAGAACTATCCATTTGAGTCAAAGGACTAAGGGAAAAAGAGAAGACGCAAGGGTCATCCTTGGGGTATCCAAAAAAGGAAGTGGAACCTTAGGGATCCCCACCCCTATTGCTACCATAAGAACTTAGGAAAAAGACCAACAATTTAAACAAAAAGTGCACAAAAGATTAAAAGAGCAAAGAAAACTATTTGGAATAGAGAGGGGACAAAGAAAACAAATCATTGCCATTGAGATTGGAGGAACATTACGATTGTTGATATTGGATTTGTGGGGTAGTGCATAAGTGGGATAACCCTGGGATTCATAACCAAGTGCTTGGATATCCAAACTTAGAGCTCCCACGTGGACTCTAGGCCTAGAATACTCTCTCTAGGGGAGAATCTATTGGGATTTTCCCAAGAGTATGGCACTACCATAGCAAGGGGCTTCAACACGTGGAACCAAGACTTGAGACTTAGACATTCATACTAAGACCTTGAAATATATGGTCTAAAGACTTAAGGGCCACATACTTAACCAAGTTATTACCAAGAAGTATCAAAGCTAACTAAGAAGGTATAGAGAAGAGGAAGAGTGCAAAGTAACTACAAAGGACTTAACCAAAAAAGAGATTTTAATGGAATTCAAAACTTTTGTCTAGAGTGAAACTGTGAGATTTGGGGCTTACCACAAAGCATCTTACATTGAGCATCATTCATGCTAGTTCCGAAGGAAATCACTTATAAATTGGAAAATTGTTCCTTCTCACAAGAGCGAGTATGTAGCTCTTGGTTCAAGAGCAAGCCAATGACAATTGGCTAGATAGATAAATGATTTTTGACTAACTCTAGACCTCAAGGTATTGTTCGAGACCATCCCAAGCTCATTTTGAGTAAAGGAAGGAGAAATATATATTGACAAGTATGCTTATCTGTGTAGAGAGAGAAAAAGATGAGGAAGAGCACTGCATTGCATGCTAGTTAGATCACGTTTTGAGTGGGGATGTGTATGATTCTTTGATCAAGAAATCTCATAGGATTAGGTAGATCAACATCAAGTAATGTTTCAATGATAGAGAGTGTGGTAGATTCTATCAAAAGCACATATGAGACTTCAAGTGAGTGAGAGTGAATGTGATTTTGTGGCTTTATCCAATTCTCAACATATGCTTGCTCCTGACCTTGAAACTCATGTGGATTGGGTGGCCAAGGAGGAATGTGATTATTAGATCAAGCTCACCTTCACCCATATGAATGCATTAGGAGCCACCATATGTTGGGATGATTGTGGACAATCTCTTGTGGGGCTTGATAAGCTGAGAGAGTTAAATCTTTGGAATTTAATAACAATCAAGAAGGACTTAATTTCAATTCCTTTGATTGTCAAAGCTTGAGTTCATGTAAAATTTGTTCGTGATTGATTCATGATTTTAACAATGGTGATATTATCATGATGTTCAATACATTATGCAATGGTTTGTATCAGTTGGATACATACAAAAGGGATGCTTCAAATGCCTTAGTTGCTCATACTTCCTCCATGGCTGAAATGGAGCTTTGTGATGCTTGTTTTGGTCACTTGAACACTAGTTTGGTTTACTTCGAAAAGAAGGACATCGTTATTGGTTTTCCAACACTTGAGTCCATTGAAAAGGATGCATGTGCAGGTTGCATTCTTGAAAAAATGCATCATGCTTCTTTTCCAAAAGATAGTCATACACACACTACAAGAAAATTGAAGCTTGTTCATAGTGATGTATGTGGTCCCATCAAGACTCCATGTTTTGGGAAACATGTATATTTTTATACCTTCATTGATGATGTTGCTTGCCATACATGGGTGTATCCTATGAAAGCAAATGATAAGATATTTTCTTGCTTCAAAGCATTTTTACCTGGGACATAATTTTTGTTGGAACTAAGCTTTTGACTCTATGCACAAATCTTGGCGGTGAATACATGTCACATGATTTTAATGATTTTTTTCATGAAAGAGGAATTTCACACCAATGTATGGTGCCAAATACACATAAAAAAAATGGTGCTGCAAAGCATAAAAATAGAACACTTCTTGAAATGACACAATCTATGGTTAAAGGAAAGTACCTTCCTGACAAGTTTTGGATGGAAGCAATTAAGTGTGCAAACTATGTGTTGAATTGCTACCCTACAAAATCATTGAAAGTCATCACTCCTTATGAAGCTTGGGACATAAATGTATGGTTAGTCATATGCACATGTTTGGTTG
Organism: Ceratopteris richardii; assembly: GCA_020310875.1. NCBI lineage: Eukaryota > Viridiplantae > Streptophyta > Polypodiopsida > Polypodiales > Pteridaceae > Ceratopteris > Ceratopteris richardii. The sequence goes on from CM035442.1 coordinate 118,029,254, forward strand.
TTTGGAATATGCTCTTGTACCATCACAAAAATGTCACAAACTTGATCACAAGGAAAATGAATGCATATTTGTAGTTATAGTGTTGAAAGTAAGAGATATCGTTTGTACCGTCCAACGGACACAATTATTGTGAGTCAAGATATGGTATTTGCTGCATTTTTGCTGCTTGTGTGTGCTTTTTGTGTTTCTCTCACACTTCTACACACACCCAACAATGATATCAGAGCAGGTTCATCTCCTTCTCAAGTTTCAATTTTTGAATGCATGAATGGCTTCAATATAGGGGGAAAAACCTAATGTGATTGGTGGAAATGCTTCTTGGTTGTTTAAAATTGATATTTCTATACTCAAAATCGATTTGCACTATGAAAAGTAAGCGCATGATGTAACATGAAAAAATGAAACTTGAGAAGGTGTTGGACCTGCTCTGATACCACTTTTGGGTGTGTGTAGAAGTACGAGAGACACACAAGAAGCACACACAGGGAGCACAAATGAAGCAAGATATATGGAGAAGAAATGTATATTTGTTGGTTATAGTGCTCAAAGTAAGGGATATCATTTGTACCATCTATCGATGAACACAATTAATGTGAGTCAAGATGTGGTATTTGGTAAAAATTAAGTTTTCCCTCTAGTTGAATGCGAAAAACAGCCAATAGTTAGTTCACAAGATGTGTTCGATACACTCATGGATATGTTCCAAAGTGGTGCACTTTACTATGGCCATGTATAACATCCAAGTAAGGTTCAAAGGGACGAAAAAAATTCAGTAAAAGGGAGCTGAAAATGCAACAAATTTATATCCAAACATGGGTGAATTTTTCCATCCAAACATGATTGGAATTGCTTGAAATTTCTAGCCACATATGGCTGGACATTTGTGTTAAAATATAGCTGAAAATGAGCATGAAATTCAACCCATGCATGATATACATGTTGATGATGTACTACATAATGACTTATGTCTATCAAGACTGCACAAACTATGCCAAAGTGGTTGAAACAAACTTTACAAGACAACAAATTGAGTGCACCTTTACTTGGTAGAACAAGATCAAGCTCTCACCATGCATCAAGTAATTTTGTGGATTATTCTCTTATTGCAAGAACATGTAATGAAGAGCCACTTCCTTTTGAAGATGCATATGATGATCCACTTTGGATGAGTTATATGCAATTAGAAATGTATTCCATACATAGGAATTGTACTTGAGAGTTATGGGAGTTGCCAAGCTTACAAGATTAAGAGAAAGTCAAATGGTAGCATTGATGACTACAAAGCTAGATTGTTTACCAAAGGATGTGCAAAACAATATGGCATTTACTATGAGGAAACATTTGCACCTACTTCATGCATGACTAACATTCATGTCATGGTTGCATTGGCTGCCAAATGAGCTTGGAAAGTGCATCAATTGGACATAAAAAACATTTTCTTGAATGGTGATTCGCAAGAAGAGGTTTATGTGAAGAAACATCTTGGATTTTCCATGAAAGGGTAAGAGCATATTATGGTCTTCCACTTGCATAAAGCCTTGTATGGTCCCAAGCAAGATCCACTTGCATGGAATGAGAAAATCCATAAGCACTTGATTGATCTTGGCTTCACATGTAGTCCCATTGAAAGCTCATTCTATGTACACAAAGATGGGGCTGATCTTTCCGTGCTTGTTTAGGTTGATGAAATACTCTTGACTAGTCATGTGATGCAAAACTTGACATCTTTTTGAATGATTTGTAGTATACTTCTGATGTCACTTCTCTTGGTCTTTTGAGGTACTATCTTGGCATCCAATTTGTATCCGTTGAGGGGGAAAATGTTATGCATCAAGAAGAGTATGCTGAAAAATTACTTCAACGTTTTGACTTTGAGGATTGCAAGCCAGTTTCCACACCAATGGAGATAGGATTAAGGTTCTTAGTTGAGGATTCTAGTGATGCATTTGACATTTCTCTTTATGAGCAAACTGTGGGATGTCTTATATATGCATGCAACACAAGGCCGAATATATAGTATGCAGTTTCCAAGTTGAGTCAATTCATGCATAGTCATGGCATTAAGCATTGGCAAGCGGTGAAACATGTGTTTAGATATCTCAAAGGCACTTTGAGTTTATGTCTCTTTTATGGCAGAGATATTTAGTCATGCTTGCATGCTTTTACAGACAACAATTGGGTTGGTTTTTATGATACTTGTGTGTCCACTAGTGATAATTTCTTTTCCTTAGAGACTTGGTTGACTAAGAGGCAACTTACAGAAGCAACATCAAGTTGTGAGTTGAGTACACAGAAGTTTTCATAACTACAGTGGAAATTATATGGTTGAGATGCCTATCGATGGATCTTTGCATGGAGATTGATGGTGCTATGCATATTCTCACTAATAATTAGAGTGGGTTATTGCATGAAATCTAGTGTTTCATGCACATATCTAACATATTGAGGTGCGTTATCACTATGTTAGAGAGCAACCTCATGCAAGAGATATTGATTTGGTATATGTTCCTACACAAGATAATTGGCAGGCATATTCACCAAATCTCTTCCACAAACAAAATTTGAAGCTTTTCGCAAACCTTTAGGCTTATTGCCTAGTGGGGGTTGATCTATCAATCCTTGTAAGTATTCACATCATTCACTTCTGGGGGGTTTGTTACACTTATGTGTTCCTCAAGGATTCACTCATATGTGGTGGTTTTTTGTAATTCGGGATATTATTCAACTCTTACTTTAGTTTTGTTCATCATCTATAGAGAGAGATATTATGGCCATCCGTCTTCTCCATGTGTCTTGTGTTTGTGCTCCTTGTGTGTGCTTCTTATGTGTCTCTTGCACTTCTATGTTGGTACAAACAATCTTCAAATTCATCCCACCGAATAGTTCACATATAACTCTACTCTTAGATTTCTCCATATAACATCCATATGACCTATAGTATATGGAAGAAAAAGTAAAAAGGTATTTTTTTCACGTAGTACGCAAGTTGCAAAACTCCTCCTTAAATCAAGGACATCATGCCTACCTTTTATTCCTACGAACAAATCGAAGCGCGGTGAGAAATTAAGATCTGCCTTCAATCAAGGAGATGAATCGTACGTCGTTCTTAGGGAAAATGCAAAGCGGTGAATTTCACCGCTTCCATACCTCTGTATATATATACTTCAGAAGTTAATGAACAGGGGGCGACCATGCATTTATGTTCTATATTTTTGTCGACCCCATCATCTTCTTCTCTCTGTGCCTTAGTTTGTGTGTCAATACTTCTCCTGTTATTTGCACAAGTATTGCAACCTGCAGCTCATCAATATTCGATGACGAGTATGCATATCTTGGCAGTGCTACTTCTCATTATTCATATATATATTATTTACATTGGCTGAAGATTGTTGAGCAGCATTGTACTTCAAATCAGTGATGCATATCGAATGCACATTCACTAGTTCTTACTAGATGTTCTATGCTAATGCGTTCATACTTCATATATGCTTCTGTCATAAATGAGAATCATATAGAGAAGATTGACAGGTCATGTACATCTCTGTTTCTATTAGTATGTGTACGTACATCATATATTTTACATCTGTGATTCTTGAAATGAAGTCTCGAATGCATGATCTATTTAGTACACATACAGTCTGAAGTAACCTGAGCTCATATAAGCGCTAAATATTGCGAAGCTGATATGTGTTTGACTTTCTGAGTTAATACTATGATCTATACATATATATGATCATACAATATTATATGCCACAAGTTCTGATCAGTATGATGTAAATATTATATGTTTTGCATGCGACCATTGTTTGTGTTTGTGCGGAGAACAAGGATCTGTATTTACATGCATTACTCGTTGAAGCATATGTATCAAAGTCTCAGAACAGCGATATGTCTTTACACGCATTAATTGTTGAAGCATATGTATCGAACTCTTATACGAGAGTGTTATGTGCACATGTGCGTATGATATGGGCAGTCATACATATGAATTTATATTCAAGCTATGACATGCAGGTTCATATGCATAATGTCTAAAAATGTATAGTCAGGTTATGAAACTTATCATGCATTGTGGAGCAATCCATATTTTAAGCTACAGAAGCTGCAGGAACCACATCAACAGTGGATGAAGAATATCTAAGGCGATGTGTTACTACAACTGTCAAAGTTCTCAGAGATCCAAGATATCGCTGCTTAAGCTCTTGCATAATTTTGAAGATGAAGGAAGGCTTCGAAGTTAACGAAGACTGCAACGACAACGCTCGATGGAAGTTACAAGTCAACCAATTAATTCTGCATACAAAGCCTCTCTTATATATCTCTGAAGTCGTTCACTGGAGTCACTCATTTACAGTGGAAGACTACAACCAAATGGAGATGTTTATGTCATGGCATACATTACATAATCATGAGCGCAGAATAGAAGTATTTGATTCAAATCAGTTTGTATCACTGTCTATATTTTTTGTGTGGCAAGTACAAGTTGATAATGAAGACCCATGTGCTCTCTTGTATCTTCGAGTACTTCACATTGAAGTCCATTTCTATCCTTATGATCCAAATCGAATGGAACCAGTTTTTCATTCATGTGCAACTCTTGAAGCCAATTCATACCATAATCTCTAGTACACGTTTCCGCATTATAGCATTGGTTTCATTCACTCACATTCTACACATGCCCAATATGGTTAAATTCAAGAATTGACCAAAAGAATGGTATATTGAGAAGTCCCTTGGGTCTTTAGGTAGGGGGATCCTTGATTATAAGAAGTCTCCGCTTTTTAGGTACCATTGGGTGTTCATTGTAGAAAACAACAACCTAAAAAGATAAGTAGGTCACCCACAAAGGGGGCAAAAAGGTTATCAACCTTTTTTGTAAATCTCCCTAATTTTCTTGCATTTTTTTTTGTTTTTTATAGTTTAAATGATCTCGTTATATGAACCAAAAAGTAGCTTTGATTCTACTCAAGAAGTGGTGGCCCCATATAACTATGAAGAATATAGTGATAATACTTCTTATAAGGAGTATACTTCATATTGTCCATATCAATCTTGGGAGATGTTAGAACCCCAATATCTCAATATGATGCGTGCTAATGTTACTCAAGGTTCTTGTAAGGCACCAATAAAACCCAATCCATCAAGTGGGTTTTGTTACACATGTAATCAAGAATACTTCATTCATGACTAGCCTCATCAAAATCCAACACCACCTAGAATAGGGGAATCACATTGATTTTTTAAAAGATAACTTTTCTAGGGATCCCCCTAAGATCCCTATTAGCAAATATTGGAAGATAAAAGTTTTGCATACCTAGGGGCAAAAGAAAATATTCGATTTATCATGCAATTTGACAATCTAACAACTCATTTTTCATGCGAAAAAGAATCTCTAAACATTTTTAACTTATATTTATTCTTTGTAAAAATATGCTACAAGAGGGGGGCCAATATAAAAGCCCATCTTGCTCATCTATAAGAAGACATGCCTTTTTGGAAACTTTTTGTCCTTTTGATGAGAAGTAATAGAGAGAGCTCTTCTTCAAAATAATATTCTAGTTTCTTTTGGATGTTTCTTAAAGGTTTATAATTTCTTAATAAGGCAAATGAAAAGAAATGACATGCTAGACTAGATTAATTATAAAAATAAAATGGAAGTGAAGCGCAATTGAAGGAGATTTTTTTTTCATTGAGATGATGTGCTATTTAAAGGAAAATGCAGATCATAAGCATAGGTTGAGGTTTAATAGAGGTGCATGTATGCTTGGGACCTTGAGTGGAGGTACATGTCTGCATGCTTAAGCCAATTCACCATTATAGTAGCAAGAAACAACATTTTGTGCAATAATACTTCTATAGGTGTGAGATGTACATATGAAAGAGTTCAATTTCTAGGGCAAGGTGATTCCATTGATTTATTCATGAAGAGCAAGGGGAATTAAATTTGTGTGAGTGTTTCCTAATTGCAAAGTGGTGATATGAGGTTAGCTTTGCAAAGCCTTAGTGGATCAAACCTTAGTTATGAAGAATGAAGCACTATTTTGATTAATTAATGAGCATGGTTGCGTGATAGGCTCGTTGATATATTTAGGTAGTGATGTGTGTGAAAACTCTAGGACCGTTGGTGCACTTTTTTCCCTCTTTAGGAGGTTTTTTGCCCCGGCTTGTATACATGCCTATTGCCCTAATGGACTACTTATCTTTGTACATTCTATAGTAATACGATCAGTATTGTGTGTTGTGCTCCAAGCTTCTTCTCCTTCCTTGTGCTGTTCGGGTGCTTCCGCAGACATCTATCTCCAACAATTGGTATCAGAGCAGGTCCTCGCTTCATCCAGGGCACCGTCGACACTCCTCCAATTGCAGACTCAGAATTGCATGAATTTTGGTGAGCATAATCAGCTCGTTTTGGCCTCCAAATGCACTATCACAACACTTGTGCAGGCTATTTTGTCTTTGTGCCAAAGGTATATACTAATTTTTGTTTGCTAGTATAAGCGTCTCAAAGTTTGCTACAGATCTAGCGGAAATCGTTTGGGCAGTTTTATTCAACTTTTTGAGATATAATCAATTTTTTGCATCAAGGTATTTTAGTCACTGGCCATGGCTGAAAGCAGTGATGTATTCCGTATGTTGGATGTTGAGGATAAGTTGGATGGTACCAACTACCCCTTATGGTCTTATATGATGCAACATGTATTGGTTGCAAAAGGATTGTGGAACATTGTGCAGGGTGTTGAAAAATGTCCTATCACACTTGCAACTGTTACAACTGCAGGTACAAAAGCTGAGGCAGAAGGTGTCGAAGATGATGATATTCTGCATATTCCTATTCATGCTACGGTTTCTGCTACACCTATTGCAGAGCAGATTCATTGGGATGGCAGAGATGCCCAGGCACATGTATTGATAGCTTTGTCTGTTAGACGTGCCATTATTCCTCACATTTGCTCTTGCAGAACAACTAAGGATGCTTGGGATACACTTACCACATTGTACCAAGCTAAGAATGAGGCTCCTGTTGCTTACCTCTGAAAACAATTGGAGAGTGAGCACATGAATGAAGGTGATTCTATGGATAGTTTTCTAACAAAAATCAAAGACTTGAAGGAATAGTTGATTTCTACTGATGAGGTTATACCAGATAGCTCACTTGTGCAGAACATTTTGAATGGTCTTTCTGATTCATATTAGAGTTTTGTTTCTACTCTTTGGTTGATGATGAAAGGCAATCCAAATGCCTTGTCATTTGAGGAGTTATTCTCTGTTCTGTTGTAGGAAGATCAATCGAGGCAAAACACGTCCATTATGCGTGTTGCAGATCAAGCTTTCCTGGCTATTTAGAAGGGCAAAGGAAAATGGAGCTCTTCTACTAGTAAGCAAAAATCTGCAAATACTACACATTTGAAGAACCAAGATAAAGATGAGAAAAAAATCAGAAAAGCAGAAACCATTTTGCAAGTACTGTAAAGGGAATGATCATATCATAAGAACTGTCCAAAACTGGCTGCTAAAATGGCAAATAAGAAAGAGGCTGGAATGGTTGTTGCAGAAGCCTCTACACCAAAAACGGAGTCTGCTAATCTTGTGCAAAAAGAAGAATGGGCATTTACTACTGTTTGCAGTTTTGACCCATCTTCTCATGAGCAGTGCATGTCTATAGTAGACTCAGATGTTTGGTACTTTGACAGTGGGGCGACCAAACATATTACCTCGCAACATAGTTTCTTCTCTTCACTCAAGCCTGCCCCTATAGGGGATACTGTTACATGAAGCATAAGCCTGATGGAACAGTTGACAAGTATAAGGCCAGGCTTGTTGCAAAGGGTTATGCACAGGAAAGAGGCATTGATTTTGATGAGACCTTTGCACCTACATGCTGTATGACTACTGTTCGGAGCATCTGTGCACTTGCAGCCCATCATGGTTGGAATGTACATCAGTTGGACATTAAAACTACATTTTTGAATGGTGACTTGCATGAAGAAGTGTATGTTTTCCAGTCCCGTAACTTTGTACAAAAAGGGCATGAAAACCAGGTGTGCAGGTTAAAGAAGGCATTATATGGTTTAATGCAAGCACCACATGCTTGATATGAGAAGATACATGCCTATCTGATTGCACATGGTTTTGAGAACAATCCAACTGAAAGCACCTTATATGTTAAGCGTGCTAATGATGTGCTTCCGATCATTGTGGTTTATGTTGATGACATGCTACTCACTGGTCCTCATGAGAGGCATATTGCTAATTTTAAGGCTGACTTGCATGCCTCATTTGATATGTCTCATTTGGGGCATTTGCATCACTATTTGGGCATTCGGTTTATGCAAGTTGATGGTGAAATGGCTTTGTGTCAAACAAAATATATTGACACATTATTGCAGCGTTTTGGCCTTGAAGACTGTAAGCCTACTGCTACTCCTATGGAGATAGGTTTACGATTGAGTCTTCATGATGCTGGAGATGCATTTGATGCTGTTCTCTATTAGCAGGCTGTTGGATGCTTGATTTACTTATGCATTACTTGACCAGATATTCAGTTTGTTGTCTCATAGATGAGCAGGTTTATGCATTGCCCAGGAGTCAAGCATTGGCAGGCGATTAAGCGCATCTTTCGCTACTTGAGTGGTACTCGGCTACTTGGGTTGTTTTATACCAAGGGGGGATCACTACCGCCAGATTTGCATACTTTTTTTGAGTCTGATTGGGTTGGTTGCTATGACACTCATGTATCTACCAGTGGCTTTTGCTTCATGCTTGATAGCTCATGTATATCTTGGTTGCGCAAGAAGCAGCCTACTATGGCCACTTCTAGTTGTGAGGCTGAGTATAGGGCAGCTTTCACAGTGACTGTTGAGTGTGTGTGGCTCAGACGCCTTATGGCTGATTTGGGTGTTGGTCAGTCTTCTGGCACCACCATCTTCACTGACAGTCAGAGCGCATTGGAAGTTGGGAGGAACACTGTGTTCCATGCTCGCACTAAACACATTGAGGTGCATTATCATTATGTCAGGGAGAGGTTCTCTGCTGGGGAGATCAGCTTGGCATATGTGCCCACACAGGAGAACATTGGAGACCTTTTCACGAAGGCTCTGCCTAGGGAGAAGTTTGAAGATTTTCACAAAGCTTTGGGCTTACTTCCTTTTGTGGAGTGATCTCCACATAGCTTGGCACTTCCTTATACATGAGTGCCAGCTACTTGTTCACCGCATCACTCCCAGGGGGGATTTGTTGATATATTTAGGTAGTGATGTGTGTGAACACCTTAGGACTGCCAGAGCACTTTTTCCCGTCTTTAGGAGGTTTTTTCCCCTGGCTTGCATATATGCCTATTGCCCTAATGGGCTACTTATCTTTGTACATTCTCTAGTAATACGATCAGTATTGTGTGTTGCGCTCCAAGCTTCTTCTCTTTCCTTGTGCTGTTCGGGTGCTTCCGCAGACGTCTATCTCCAACAAAGCTTTGATTTATTACTGAGCATGGTTGAGTGACCATGGTCGAGAGTGAAGTTCTTTTGAGTTATGTCTTAAGTTTTGTGGAAATAGTGTGACATCACCGACAATTTTTAAGGTTTTCATCTATGGGGAGATGATTGAGTATTTTGGGGGAGATGTAAAATTAAGCTAAGAAAAACTCAAGTTAGCTCATGGTGTGTGATTTTTGTTTTATCTTGAAAGGATGAAGAAGAAAATCATGTAATTTTATGAGGGAATACAAAAGGAAAAAAGAAAAAGCAAAGTGAAAAGCATTTATGAGTTCATGATTTTTTTTGTTGCGATATGAGTGTGATAGTTTTCAAGTTTTCTTAAAAATTGGATGTTTCTTATAGGAATCCACATGAGTGTGATTTTTGCTAAAAATATCAAACTACAATGTGTGACTACAGTTTTTATTTATGTGACTTCATGAAACTTGATGAAAAATATAAAAGAGAAGAATGTTTTTCCAAATTAAGAATTGATAAGAAAAATCTTGAGAAAAATGCTCTAAGGGAGGAGAAGGAGAAAAAAAAAGGATGATCAAATCTTGGAAAAATAGGTTCATGCAATGAGATGTTTCTAAGGCAACACTTGTATAAAGATTCTTCAGAATTGTGCTTAGGAGGAGCCATTTCGACTTTTGTGGAAACCTTTCCGCCCAATTTCACTTCTTCAAAAGCATTTTTGGACAAGGGAGACTCTATTTAAGTTTTTGATTTCATCAATATAAAATCACATGACTAGAGTTAACAGTAGATTCAAGTAAACTCATTTGACTTAGTGTGATTTCTATGTGATTTTTTTAAGACGTGATTTAGGAAAATATAGTTTAGTAACTCTTAACGGGAACCACTATGACTTTTTCGAAGTCGTATCCACTTAGGGTGTTTTTTCCCTCCAAATAAGATAGTTGTGGGGGAAGTCTACCAAATTTTCCCTAACCATTGGCAATTTTAGGAATTTTGGGTAGTTAATCACAAAATATCAAAGTTGTAATCCAACTGCATTGTAGAGAACCTAAGAGACATTGATGTGATTTTCTCACCATGATTTCTTAGTGGTATTACATAGATATATTTAGAAAAGGACAACATTTAGATATATTCTTAAAGAACAACATTAAGCACTTTTTTTAACAATATTTGTGTAACTCTCATCATTTGCTGGTAGATTTGTGGGTGTTCGTTCTCCAAATCCCTTCTAGGATAACATTTCTCATGATGCTTGATGGATGGCCCTACCTTGATGTAATTGTGGTAGGCCCGCTTGGTCAAAGGGTGAGATAAGATTGAGGCTAACTCTGGTGATAGGTCTGATGGTGACAAAGCATTTTCACTAATATGTGACCTTATTTGAGCAAGGCTTTGCTCCTTCCTAGCACTTCTTGTGCTTTCTTGAGGGTCTCCTCAAGTTCGACAATCCATTTTTTTCACTTCTTATTGTGGCATATTTCATGAGAGTTCCAAGTACCCTTCATGCAGCCATAGCATTTTGGAATCTATTTCTCACCTTTTGAAATACCCAAATCAATCATTAGTGTGAGTTTGGTTTTTTACTTTTACTTTTCTTGCACCTATGCTTATGTGGATACCTAAAAAGGTGCTTATTTTTCCTCTTCCACCACAGTGTTGGATTTTGTGGGCAATCTTTATATAGATGTGTCTGACCACATTCATTGTAATAATATTTTTTTATTTTGAGTTGGCAATGGTTGAACCATCGGCTGTGCAAGGGGGCATTCATGGATGAAGTGATCCCCATGGAATATATAGTATAAAACTCTTGCTTGAGTGTCTAAAAAATGAGCTCTATATTTGGAACTCAAGTGGTAGATGTAGCTCAAGCGTAAGCATCACCTCCTTTACTTGTCAATCCGCGGAGACGTGAGGACCAGTATGAAGACCACGAGCAAGTGAAGGCACAAGTGTGTGAGTGAAAGCACACCAATATGCACACACATACACACACATGCACACAAGGCAAGATCAAAGAGAGGAACAATGGAAAACTTCGATTGCAAAAGATTTCTCTTACAAAAGCTCTATTCTCTAACAAGCTAACCCCAAAAATGAGCTCTCTAGCTCTTTTTATAGTTTTTTGATTAGTTTTGGCCCTGTCCAGACTTAGTGTCCGGCCTAGTTAAACATTAGGTTCCAAGGCTTATTTGAGGGCTCAAATGAAGTCTAAAAATTATGAAAATTGGTAGGGTGATACTTCTAATACTCCTCAAGCTTGAGGACTCCTCGGCTTGAACAAAATGGAGTTAAAAAAAATAGAAAATGGTATTTACAATGGTTTTTAGTGATGAAAATCACTATTTTTATAGGGATTTCTTCTGAAAATTTGACATACACTTCTTGGAGCTCCCTACTTGCTCCTTCTTCTTGTGTGTCCACCTCTTTGATGTGCTCCTGTGCTTTGTCCTTGACCTTCAGCTTCAACACTCCCCCCCCTCTCGAGTCTGTCGTCCTTGACAGACCCTTGTTGTAATGGTGGTTCCATGTAGTGCTTTGAGAGGTAGTGCCTATTCGGTAGGAACAAGAGCCATCTACCTTCCAAATGTGACCGGGTTGGTTATTCGGTTCTTCATTTGTCACTAAAAGCCTTTGGAAGTTGTTGTCCCTTGGTATGCGCTCCTTCCTTGGATTCCAGCATGATTGTGTCGTTGTGAGTCGCCATTGATGGCCTCTAGATCTTCTTAAGATGATGTTTATAGTAATCATGCTAAGTACTAATAACCCATAATGAATGATGGGTAAGTGTGTTCGTGCATGGGTTGAGGAAAATATGTGCCTTGTGCACGGCTTTGTAATGTAGCCCTATGCATGCTTACTTGGAAAATGCATTGGAAGAAGTATGGTGCAAAAATTGGGGGTCTTGAGCTAAGTGCTCAAGGGTATGCCGACGAAGAGGTTTCCTAATCTATCATGGTTATGGTGTTGCCAAAGTAAAGATTCTTACCATGGTGAAGGGTCGATCGATGTTTAGCTCTTGTTGTACTCGTGGCATTTGTGATGGACATTGTTGATGAATATCTGTGTTGAGGATCCACTGATGAAATTCTTTGAGTGCCTGGTTCGGTTTGCTCTCTTCAAAGCAACATTTGCCAAATACTGAGAATTGAATTTCTTTATATTCCATGACAAATGACATTGGGTAACTACACCAAGCTTAGTTTCACATCTTCTCTTTAGCTCACCATAGCCAGGAGTCTTCTCATCCAGTATACATACAAGGATTTGCAGTGTACCAAAACTACCCGTTGCAGAGATCTCCTTGGATGCTCTCGTACATACAGTAGTTAAGCATCTCTCAAGTTGTGGACCTCAAGTTCTTCCCTCCTACCATGGTAAGGAGAACAATAGTTGTGGATGCCATGTTCATGCAAAGTTCTTGACATCTACCAGATAAGGCAACAATTATATCATCTGCTAGTCGAGGCACACTTCTATCCAAACTGATAAATGCCCAGTAATCAACAGCTCCACCTTCAACTAAGCATGACTCATTCATGTTTCATGATCCAAACCTGGGAACAAGTTCTTTCTCTCTCTCTCTCTCTCCCTTTTTTTTTTTAAGGAACAATGTCACCAAATAAGAAGAAAGATGTTAGTATCAGAAAAAAATGATTGACATATGCAATGTGCTCTTGTGCATGGGACTTTCAAATGTGTCTATGCACGGCCATGTAATGTGGCCCTATATTAATGCATACTTTGGAAATGCATAACCTGAATGGTGCAAAAGATAGGGTTGTGCAAGAAGCACATGGTTGTCGCTCGTTGAGGCTTTCGTTGTTACTTGTGTTGATGCCAGCTTTGGTGGAGGTATCCATTGGATCTTGAAATGATGTAATACTCCTTATTGGGATCCATCTTAGAACAACATTTGGCACTGTAGAGATCACTTCGGGCATCTTCATCTTTGGATGGTTTCTTAAATTTTGTATCCCACGTGGTTGGTTCCTTGGTTTTGTGGGGGCTACTAGTGCTTTTGGCTTCCATACCCATACCCTTGTGGCTGGTCTTCTAACCCTTGTTGAAGAGGTGAGTTGATCTGGTTTTAGTCTTGGTGTTTGGTTCTGACCCTTGCTCCACCTTGGCTTCTTTGTTGCGACTTTTCTCATGTGGGAGAGCATAGATTGTTGTGTATGTAAGAGCTTCTTGGGTACCCATATTTGCAATTGTCCTTGTTGAGCTGCAGCTAATTTCTTAGGCACCCAAACTTTTCGGATATCTTGTGGTTGAGTTTTTCCTAGCTTCTTCAGTCGTATTCTGGCCTGGTGGGGGTCCTTGAAGGGGAATTGTTGGGTTAAGGCCGGTGGTTGCTCTCCTTTTCGTACCCAGATCTGCTTCATGCCCGGCACTACTTTCCTTTGGAAATCCCATTGTCTATTTGATATAGCAGTTTTCCTATTCCGTTGTGCTTGCCTTGTTGGTTGAGTTGTAGTGGCGGCATTAGTCCTTGCACCAGAGGAGGAGTCCGCTGTCTTTGAGCCTGTTCTTCCATGATTGAGTTCTCATGCAACATAGAGCTTTTGATGCATACAACATCTCTTTTGCTAAGATTAGTCCTAGGAGAACTACAAGATGTGACATCTGGATTTGTGAGCATGCCATTTTCTAGTTCTAATGTAAAGCATTGTCCCTGGACCCAAACTCGAAGAAGTTGACTTCTTAGGTTCAAGTTGACTGCATTGTCATAAATCCAATCTTGTCCTAAGACAAGTGGTTCTGTAAGGTTCTCATCTTGACACACTAGCACTTTGACTTTCATTGGAACATCTTGAAGGTAGATGGGAAGTTCCACCTCACCCAAACAAGGGGTTTCCACACCTCCCAATCCTATGAGATAAGCTTCTATGGGATTGATGTTCAACTGCAAGTCTTGGCAGTAGGATAGTCTAACTGCACTACTTGCTGCACCTGAGTCAATCAATGCTTTCACAGTCCTTGCACCCTTTCCTTGTCCTATCTCTATGGTCACAAAGGGATGTCGGTCAATGACTTGAGAAGTAATTATGCCTGATTTTTGGCACATATCCATGTGATATTTTGGGGCTTTTGAGTTGACATCTAGGCCTAGTCGCCTTAACTTATTTCGCCTAATACGCTCTCTGGCCTCTGCCTGTGCTTCTTCCCTCACCCTTATCTCCTCTTCTTTTCACTTCTTAGTAGTGTTGAGTCTCGTAAGCATATCCTCTGTAAGAGGTTCTTGGTATAACTTGACTCTACATCCACTAATATAGTTTGGCAAGATATCTCCTTCTAGAGTGGCCAACTGAACTGCACCGCTAGTGGAAATTCTATTAATGATCATGGGTCCGTATCCTCTTTTATCCAGCTTACGGGCATGTTGCTTTAGCATATAAACTAGCACTAGGTCTCCTTCTTTCAATCCTTTATCTTTGATGTGTGCATCAAAGTATGCCTTTTGTCTTTTCTTTGCAGCATAGATGCCTGCTGCCGCGCGTAGCCTCGTCTCACCTAAGCATTCTAGATTGAAGATCCTAGAGGACAATTCATGTCCATTCCACTCATGCTCTTGTGATACTTTTAAGGCTGGGATGAGGAAGTCCAAATGTAGCACAACATTCTATCCGAAGACCATCTGAAATGGGGTGGTGTTGAGTACCGTTTTGTAGGCAACTCGATAAGCCCAAACAACATGATGGAGTTGTTTGTCCCAATCAGAGCGTTTATTATTTACCAGTTTTGTCAATATGTTACAGAGGATCTTATTGGTGCTCTTGGCTTGTCCATTAGCTTGTGGGTGATAAGGGGCAGACTTCTTATGTATCACCAAGAATTCTTGGAGAAGATTTTCAATGACTTCATTCAAGAAGTGTGTGCCTCTATCGCTCACTAACTCTATTGGTAGCCCATATCTCGTGAACACATTCTCGAATAAGAACTTAGCCGTAGTCTGAGCATCATTCTTTGTTGTGTCTTTCACTTTGACCCACTTTGTAAGGTAATCTGTGGCTACAACAATATACTCTGCATGGGAGTTTCTAGCTGGGGGGTTAATAGGACCTATGAAGTCTATGCCCCACTTCGAAAATGCACGCCCTCCCATCATTGGCCTCAAAGGCATCTCGTCTTTTCTAACTGGATATTGTGCACGTTGGCATGTGTCACATTTCTTCACATAGGTATGAGCATCCATATGAAGAGTGGGCCACCAAAGTCCTGAGAATAGAATGGTCTTGATTACTCGATCAGGGTCGAAGTGTCCACCTGCGACACCGCTGTGTGCAGTTTCTAAGGCTTTCAAATAGTTTGATTCATGAACGCACAATCTTAAGTAACCATCTTTGCCTCTTCGGTATAAGTTGTCTCCTACTAAGGCATAGCCTTGAGCCTCTTGCTCCATGCTTCGTCTTCTTGCTAGACTAGCCTCTTTGGGTAATCTTCCTGATCTCATAAACTCTACCAATGGAGCACTCCAATCAGAAATTAATGACACTTGATAAAGGGTGGCATGCTCCACTGGTGGTCTCTCTTTGCACATTGGACAGTTCTTAATCCACTCATGTGTTTCTTTGTCCATGCTAGGCCAATACACTCCTAAACGTTTCAGATTTTGTAATGTGCGCTGTTTAGAATAATGATTTCCTAGCAATCCTTCATGAGCTTGTTGCAACCAACTACTATGTTCATCGTCCTCAACACAACAAGCTAATACACCCTCAGTATCTTGTTTGTACATGCTTCCTGCCAATATGTGATATTTTTGTGATTTTACAATTTCTTCTTGTGATGTTTTCACATTCTTATTTGCAAGACTGAAGGTTAGGACTGGTACCAACTTATTTGCCCATTTAGGAACAACTTCTAAATTGAACAGATAAGCATCGGGTAATTCATCAGACACTCCTTGCGGTGACTCTCCTGAAGTGATGCGAGAAAGGTGATCTGCCCAAAGGTGGGTTCTACCTTTCCTGACAACAACTTCAAAGTCATATTCCATTAGTAAGAGGAACCATCTTACTAAGCATCCAATATTGCAAGGTTTATTGACCAAATATAACAAAGCTTGATGATCAGTGAAAAACTTGAACTTGTTGGCCAATAAATAGTGTCTAAACTTCTTCACAACATATACCATGCCTAAGCCCTCTCGCTCAGTTGTGGTATAGTTTCATTCAACTTCGGTGACCTGTCTACTAGCATATGCTATGGGCAAATCTAAGTTTCCTTCACCTGTGGGTTGTGCTAGCACACATCCTATGGCGTGATTGGATGCATCCACATGGACATGGAATGGTTTATTCCAATCAGGAGTGGTGAGTATTGGTGCTGTGCACAAACGTTTCTTCAGTTCATTGAAAGAATTCTCGCATTCGTCGTTCCACTCAAAATTAGACAACAAGGCATAAAGAGGTCTAGCTATGATTGCGTACATGTGGATAAACCTACGGTAGTATCCACAATGGCCCATAAAGGCTTGTACCTCTTTAACATTCCTTGGCCTTGGCAGCTCCGCTATGGCTCGTACCTTATCTTCATCTGTTGAGATTCCATTTTTAGAAACAATATGACCTAAGATTTTACCTTGACGCACCATGAACACACACTTTTCTGGGTTCAGACACACTCGATATTCTCTACACTTGTTGAAGATTTGTCTGAGCTCAGGGATGTGGTATCTTCTTTCTTGGGAATAAGCACATAAATCATCCACATATACTTCTAAGCTCTTCCACAAGAACTCTTTGAAAACATGACACATGAGCCTTTGGAATGTGGCAGGTGCATTTGTGAGCCCAAATGGCATCACATGAAATGCAAAGATTCCCCACTCTGTGGCAAAAGCTGTTTTGTGTTGATCTTCTGGGGCAATGGCTACTTGATTGTAACTTGAAAATCCATCAATGAAGCTATAAACTTCCTTGCCTGCAACACGCTCCGATAGGTGTTCCGTGATTGGAAGCGGATAGCTATCTCTAATCGTAGTGGTATTAACTTTTTTAAGGTTAATACACACTCACAACTTTCCATTCTTCTTGGGCACCACTAAAATGGGGGACACCCATTCAGTATGCTCAATCTCATAGATGAATCCAGCTTCAATCAGCCTATCAATTTCTTCTTTTATTTTGGCTGCATATGTATCATTATATGTGTAGGGCTTCTGTTTGGTGGGCTTGGCATCAGCAGTCATGGGGATGGTATGAGAGCAAATTCTTGGATCTACCCCTTTCAAGTCTCTATAGTGCCACGCAAACACATCCCTATATTCCCTTAATAGAGCTACGAGCTCCATTTCTTCTCTTGCACTTAGGTAATCTCCTATGTATGTGCATCTCTCTTCGTTCTCTTCAATGGTCACTACAATTTTCTTGGTCTTTTCTTTATTATCATATGATTATCCTATGATGGCCTCTCTCTTAGGCATTTGTACCAAAATTTTGCGGTCGTCAACTTCATATTTCATGAAGTTTTTTGGTACTTCAAACAATGATTCCTCCTCTTCTTGTTTCACTGCTTTTCTTTTCTTTTTCTTTTGACTGCTCTCACTTCCATCCTTTGAATTTACCGTTTTAATACTTGTGAGAGGCTCTTCTTCTTTCTGGGCGAAGACTCCTATATCTTCTAGATAGTCCTGCTCTAAGTTAAAGCAACTATCCATCACAATGGACTCTATATCATCGTCATTCTCTTCTTCTTCTATGACATCACTAGGGTCACATTCTTCTAGCAAGGGCTGACACATGAACATTGAGATATCATAACCCTCCTCATCACAATGAGGTGTCCACTGTTCCTCGTTGACAGCAATGTCCATGGTGGCTAAGATTTCTGGCAAGCCATGATGCTTAAATTCCTCATCTGGAAAGATCATCGGTGTGTAGGCTGGGTCTCTAACTGGTCTATCTCCTGGTGAAGTTCCTTCTTCTCTTGCCTTTAAATGTTTTTCCTCTTCCTCTGCGACCTTGCACATCCACAAATGAGTATCTTCATGCAGCCATGATGGATCAGGTGAACTTTCTGAATGCACAGAGATGGAATCTTCTTTTGCTTTGTGGATAGGATTCCACTGTAGGGGTGGTACATCTCTGAAGGAGTAATCCTTCAAATTGACCTTGGTGGTGACACCTAAGTGTTGTAAGTACAAGGAGTTGGTTCCCCAATCCTGTACTATTTGCAATTGGCATAGGAAGGGTCTTCCTAGGATCATCTCATAGATGTTATTTTTCTCAAAGTCACATATAGCAAATGTATGTTCAAACTGTATGCCACAAGTGGTTAGAGTTATTCCTTCGAGCAATCCTAGAGGTCTTTCAATATGACCGTCTGCCATTTGAAGCTTCATTCTAGTTGGTCTTAATGTGGGTTTGCCCCATTGCTTCCACAAGGAGGTGGTCGCAATAGCAACACCAACACCTGAATCTATGATTGCTTTGGTTGTGTAACCTTGGTAGGTAATTGGAAGATAAGTATTACCTTCTTCACCCTCACACATGTCTCCTATTTTATCGAGAGGTATCTCTGGAACTTTTTGCTTAGAGCCTATTTTTGGCATATTGGAATCAAGTTCTGGGACCTGATCCTTCGCATGATTCCATAGCTCGGGTTTTGCTTTTAGCAACTCTTCTACAATGAGATGACACTGAACCTTAGCATTCTTCATGACATCAGTGTTCCTTGGGACCACTGAGTCTTCATGTCTGACCAGTATTGTGGGAGCTCTGATCTGAAGCGATTCAGATTCCCATGGGCTTGGAAATTGAGGCAGTTCTTCTAAGGTATTAGATTCAAAATCTATCCTTTCGTCTTCTTGTTGCTCGACTTGATCTCTGTAAATGGATGGAATGTCTTGGGGAAATTGATCATGAAGATCATCAATCTCGGGAATAGGAGGGGAATTACCCTTCTCCTTGGCCCATTTCTCTTCTTGTATTTCTCGCAAGAACTCTTGAGAGTACTGCTGAATTGAAGGAGGTATTTTAGCATCCGTGGAATTAGGAACATAAGCTCCCATTGGTGGTGAGCTTCCTCTTTCAATAACTGGTTGAGCCTGTGGAGGTAAAGAAACTTGTGTTTTATTTACCAACTGCTCTAATCTTTCTAGTAAGCCCTGGAAATGTAAATCCGGTTTGAAAGAGTTTGTCTGATTGAACTTTTGACTAGTCTCGAGTATAGCTTGAGCTTGTTCTACCATTTTCATGCACATTTTCATTCGTTCAATCTCTAAATCTGCTCTAGGGTAACTCTTGTCTAGGTTTGCAGCTGTTGGCCCTTCTTGAAGCCGAGCCTGGTAGGCCTTGAACATCATGTCCAAGCCTTCTAGGGTTGGATCTGCAAGAACAGACCCTGCTTGCGGTCTATTTGCAATGGGTGGTGGGGTGGGATGAGGTGGAGTAGATGGAGTTTCACCATGCAAGGGGCTCTGAGATGCAATCTCATCTATTTTTGTTTTCGCTTCCTTCAGACTTTCTTCTAGTTCTCATAACTTTTTATTCAACTTGCGATTGGCCTTCTCTCTGGTATCCTTCCATGTTCTTGTTTTCCGCTTGCTAGGCTCTCATGATTCACTTGACTCTGATTGTTCAGCTGTCTTATCCTGTTTTAAGGCTTGTGCCCTAGTGACTTCTTGTATAGGAGCCACATTACTGCTACTTGAACTTGAATCCGCCACTAAGCCTACCACATTAATGGGTGTAATCTTGGGTGCACTAGAGGGGTTTCTTGGACAATCTCTGGGGAGATGGTCTTTGCCACAATCAGGACAAAAAGCTTGTATTGTGATAGCCTGTCCTTGACTCGGAGATGGTGGGTGGGGACAATCACGAAGGAAATGGTCGCCTGACATTTGAAACATGGTCCTCTAGGGGCTTGTGGTCTTACTTGTCTCAATTGGGGCCTAGGGTTAGCATTTGCGTACATGAAATTGGAGTATTCTGGCTCCCAATTTTTCTCCATAGGTGGTGCCACATATTGATACGAGTAAATCTCACTATGCTCAGGCGACTCAGTGTAATAAGCATGTGGACTACCTTCATGGGAGTAGTCTGAACTATGAGCATGAGAGTCATTATCTGGTATCAATGGGGTTAGTGGGATCAATTCTCTATTTGGATTTTCCTCTCTCACGGCATACTTGACTGGAATCATGTTGGCAGGAGCTGGTGGTTGGTTTCCCAAGACTGGTTGTGGCCTATAGTATGCCTCATATTGCTGTTGTGGTCGATAATATGGCTGTTGGTATTGGTTCTGATACATACCTTGTTGGTAAGGTTGCTAATAAGTTTGTCTAACAACCTGCCTATTGTAGGGACAATCTTGAGCCG
This sequence comes from Ceratopteris richardii, assembly GCA_020310875.1. Classification (NCBI taxonomy): domain Eukaryota; kingdom Viridiplantae; phylum Streptophyta; class Polypodiopsida; order Polypodiales; family Pteridaceae; genus Ceratopteris; species Ceratopteris richardii. Next base: position 118,050,033 of record CM035442.1, read on the forward strand.
TGTGGTTCGTGTATTTTCTCTCAATAGTGCAATATGGAGCATTCCTTTCTCTAATGTTTTGGTTTTGCATTGGGCATATGTTAGCCATGTGGTCCCCTCCGTAGGTATAACATTGGTTCAATGAGATGACTCTTTGTGTTTGTCTATTTTGGACTCCCAGCTTCTTGGCAACTTGCTCAGCTATCTCATCTATTTCCGTGGAGATTTTTGAAGTATGACTAGTAGAATGATCAGAATCCTTATAGAGTTTGGACAATCCTAAGTCCTCACCCAAGTTATCTTCTATGTCAATGCACATCCGCACACACTCTTCTATGGATCTGGGCTCTTTCAAGTACACATATGATCTCAACTTTGTGCTTAGTAAGACATCTAAGAACAAAGCCACTTGTTTGGCTGGTGTGGGTAACTCTGGAGCAGGGCATCTTTCTAGGTATTGTCTAAACCTTCTACCTACTAGTCGCATTGTTTCTTGGGGTGTCTGCTTGAAACTGTGGATCAAAGATGATGTGTTATGCCTGATACCACTCTTGGAAAATTCTACAATGAATTTGTCTAGCAGCTGACCTATATCGTGATAGTTGCGACTACTCAATGGTTGAAACCAAGCTAAGGCAGTGCCCTTGAGAGTCAAACCAAATGCCTCGTACTGGGTGAACAAATCCTCAACCTGTTCAGCTCTTAACACTTGTTTGAACTCGGCCACATGATCATAAGGATCTCTTGTTCCGTCAAAATAATTTTTCATTGCCTTGATCACTTGAGTGGGTCTAAGGGTTCTTGTGTGCTCTTGGGGTCTAGGCAATGGAAAATCCTGTTCATCTCTTTGTTTCCTATGTGCTTGATGTCTCTCTCTTTCAGGTCTTTCATTTTCAACTCCTGATCTATTCCTGCCCACAAGGTGTGCAAAACTTACCTCAGGTCTCTCTCTATTTCTTTCTCTCTGGGCTTCATGAGCTTGGGATGATCCTACTCCTTGGAGGCCATGGGAAACATTGGATCTTGGTGGAGGGAAAATCAATTCACTCTTCCAAGTATATGCATGTCTATAATGTTCTGTTACCAAGAATATCTTCTCTGATGTGTTATCCAGGTACACAACTTTGCCTGGTATCTCAGGATCTTTGAATTCATAGATGATGACTATGCCCAGTTGGCTAGGTTGATCTGGCTTGAATCTCCAAAAGGCTTCCTCTGTTTCTCTATTCAAGAATAGTTCTATGCTTTTGTTGTCTTGAGGGATCCAATCTGGAGTGATCACTCTGGTCAAAACTGACTTACCTCTAGGCGCCTAGGGTCCTTGTCCTACAGTTCCTTGTTCTAGGTCTCCTATCTCATTCTCATGAATGATATTTCCAAACTCATCGGTCCTATCTGGTAGGTTAGTGACCACATACATGGTTCCTTCCTTATCAATGTATGAACCCTCTTCGAACTTGACCACCGGGTGTTCAAGTCCAAAGGGTTGATCTGGATTTTTGAGTTGGACCACTGATCGCCTCAGGCCATCCTCATAGATGCGAGCACCTAATCGGTTGGTCCGAATATATTCGAATTGTGTCTTATAGGGACCTTCTGGTGTTTGTAGATGGGCAATTCCTGAGCCACCTGCAGGTTTCCCCATGCTAAAAGACATTTCTGGGTCACTTGTGTCAGAGTTTAGTACGTAAGGACAACCACTTAGTTGTTGTGCCCAAGACTTAGCTGTATGGTTGACACTAGACTAAGAAGATCTAATGCTTTGTCTATCCTTGCCTAGGTGTCTACCAGATCTCAGGTTCATAAGCTTTGTCTTCTAGTCCCGAAATTCCCCTTTGTATTGCTCAAAATCCCTTGGAGCCCCCTTGGTTTCTTAGTCCCACTTGAGGGTCAACTTCAAATTATCCTATCTGAAAATCAACGCATTATTCTTAAAAAAAATAGTTGAGGCCATGTAGGATTCGAAACGAGCTTTCCAACGAGCTATAGAGCTCAAAATATGGACTTTGGATGAAAAAGGTATGTCAAATCAGGCTCTTGGGGGTCAAAACAGGCAAACAGGGTCTTATGGAAAGATCACGATTTTGAAAGAGAATCGCGATTTTGTGAAATCCATAGAATCGCAATTTTGTGAAATCCAGAGAATCGCGATTTTGTGAAATCCAAAGAATCGCGATTTTGTGAAATCCAGAGAATCATGATGCTGTGAATCTCAAGAGAATCGCGATGCTGTGAATCTCAAGAGAATCGCGATGCTGTGAATCTCAAGAGAATCGCGATGCTGTGAATCTCAAGAGAATCGTGATTTTGTGAAATCTAAAGAATCGCAATGCTGTGAATCTCAAGAGAATCGCAATACTGTGAATCTCAAGAGAATCGCGATCTTGTGAATCTCAAGAAAATCGTGATGCTGTGAATCTCAGGAGAATCGCGATGCTGTGAAATTTGAGAATCGCAATCCTGTGAATCTCAAGAGAATCGTGATCGCCAACAGAGAATCGTGTTTTTAGAGAATCGCGATCGCCAACAGAAAATCGTGTTTTTAGAGAATCGCGATTGCCAACAGAAAATCGTGTTTTTTGAGAATCGCGATTGTCAGCAGAGAATCGTGTTTTTGAGAATCATGATTGTCAGTAGAGAATCATGTTTTTGAGAATCGCGATTGTCAGCAGAGAATTGTGTGTTTGAGAATCGCGATTTTGTCTCAGAGAATCGTGTCTGATCACAATCGTGTTTTTGGCTGAAAATCGTGATTTGTGAGAATCACGATTTTGAGCACAACCAGAGAATCGCGATTCTGAGAATGACCACAGAATCGTGTTTCTTTCAGCAAACTTTTAGGCGGGAAATAGAAAATCGTGATTTTCGAATTTTTCACAGAATCGTGATTTTCAAAAAAATTTGAATTTTTCACAAAATCGCGATTTTCATCACAAAATCGTGTTTTTTGGTGGAAAATTCAAATTTTTGAGCGCCAAGCAATGGGGAGCTCCGTATGTGCAAAAAATCATGAAAAAACACAGCGCTTGCTCTCCCTTGCACCTCCTAACTCTTTCTCACACAATAATGCATGAAAAATGGTATGAAAATGGTGAAAATGCACTAAAAAACAAGCAATTTCTATGAAGAAGAAGATGGATGAAGATGGAGATGATGAAGATGGAGATGATGAAGATGGAGAAGAAAAATCAGAAAATAACAGAAATGACAGTTTTTTTACCTTCCAACATCGCAAATCTACGATCTTACCATCACAACGCTCGTCCTCAAAGCTCTCTCCTCGGCAACGGCGCCAAAATTTGGTGTAGCTCAAGCGTAAGCACCACCTCCTTTACTTGTCAATCCGCGGAGACGTGAGGACCGGTATGAAGACCACGAGCAAGTGAAGGCACAAGTGTGTGAGTGAAAGCACACCAACAAGGCACACACATGCACACACACGCACACAAGGCAAGATCAAAGAGAGGAACAATGGAAAACTTTGATTGCAAAAGATTTCTCTTACAAAAGCTCTATTCTCTAACAAGCTAATCCCAAAAATGAGCTCTCTAGTTCTTTTTATAGTTTTTTGATTAGTTTTGGCCTTGTCCAGACTTAGTGTCCGGCCTAGTTAAAAATTAGGTTCCAGGGCTTATTTGAGGGCTCAAATGAAGTCTAAAGATTATGAAAATTGGTAGGATGATACTTCTAATACTCCTCAAGCTCGGGGACTCCTTGGCTTGAACAAAATGGAGTTAAAAAAAAATAGAAAATGGTATTTACAATGGTTCTTAGTGATGAAAATCACTATTTTTATAGGGATTTCTTCTGAAAATTTGACATACACTTCTTGGAGCTCCCTACTTGCTCCTTCTTCTTGTGTGTCCACCTCTTTGATGTGCTCCTGTGCTTTTTCCTTGACCTTCAGCTTCAACAGTAGACATTATACTCAATGGATTAACTTAATAGTACAACTGATCAAATAGTTGCTCATAGTATCGTGGGTAAGCATTTTGTTGACTACTCTCTACTAGGTTATCTTGCTTGCTAATTTCTATAATGAAGGCACAATCACATGTTCCGTGTTTTATCCTAATTATTATTTTTATTTAAATGGTATCACATGTATAAGAGTAGGTGGTTGTTGAACCAACATGGGTTTTGCTAGATACATAAGATACCCCATCACCATTCTAGATGGATATGGCATCAATGGTCTATTCGATTGTTTTATCTTTGTGGATATTGGTATTATGATGATGCATAAAGGACTTGATAATTTCCCATGAATGGTCTCTATTGGTAATTTTCTTGAGTAGTGGGGTACTGGCTTATTGGTTATTGATTTTCAAAACACTAGACAATAGAGTGATTCATTGTCTTTTGCTCTATTTTGCAATATTGTATTTGAGAGTGTTCTAGAGGAGATGTTCTTCAAGTACTTGTATAGGAAGCATGATCTCCTCCACGTTGAGATCATCATCTATGAGATACAATAGGTGATTTCATGTTTCAACTCAATTTGAGATTCTTTGCTATAGCCTCTTCCATCTCATCTATCGATGCATTATTAGACTTCACACTTGGAGTGGAGTTTTTTTATGGCACAAAGACTTGTATGTATAGGTGGGACATAACAGGTAAGATTCCATGCATAATTACACAATTGGTAAACCATCAAGAAAGTGAAAAATTAATTTGGTTGTTGAAGTGGGGTCATCTAGAATGCATTGAGTTATGTATTCCTTGGAGCATCAAGTATTCAGTCTTAAACCCTCATGTGTTTCTTTCTTGGAGCTTGTGATCATTTTTTGTGTCATGTCTAACTCTTTTTTTAGCGAATTCAACAATAAAAGATGTCAAGAGTTCATCTAAATAATAGAATTTTTGTATGTTTGTCAATTCAAACCAAGGTACCACCATGCCCTTCGAGGTTAGTCCAAACAATTTGTATTGTGTAAAGAATTCATGGAATTGCTCCACACAGAACACTTTCTTGAATCAAAACTCATGTGCAAGAGGTCACCTTCTCCTTCATAAAACTCTCACATGCACTTAGTAACTTGGGAAGGAGAAGACTTTGACCAAGGTTTGAACTCTAGAATTGGTTTTATGCCATTTAATTTTGTGTCATTAATGGAGGATTTTGATTAATTTGAGTCATATTAACACTTCTTTTGACCAATGGAAAAGTTCGGATATGGCCTTTGAGGTGGCCACATTGGCATATTTACCACTTTCCTAACTCTTGCATAGGTTGTGGTAGAATCCTTAGCATAGGCATTGTAATAGGCATAATTCCAAATGAAAGGCTGGTACAGGCTTCCAGGTGGTCCTCAATTGTGCATAAGTGACATTTGAGATAGTTACAAAGGCTATAATGGTTTGACCTCTTGTAATAGGAGTGGTTTGAATTGTGAAGAGAGATGGTGGATGCAATCCAAAGATGAGTTGGTGCTGCTACAACCGGCTTCACACCAGCCAACTAAGACTTCAGAGTTGATTAGTAGACCCTTTGAGCTTGCTAAATCCATCAAAATATCAGCCAAGTACTTTGGAACATGTATCTCAAAAGTTTAAGTCAAGACAGACTAGTTGCAAAATGACTAGCTCCCAAAACTTGCTATTTTTGAACATACACCTACTAGACAAAATGAACAGTGATCTCAACCTGGTAGGAATTAGAAAACTTCCTTTTAGACATAGCAAATAGACTTAGATAGATTTCTAATCCAAGTTAAAACACTTCAAATGATAAATTGAGCAGTGAGAAGCAGATTCATGAATATCAAGAACATGCCCGCCATTCTCGGGGCTCTGCAGAGATAGACCAATGAGCAGTAAAATGCAGATATCTCCCAAATTATATATTCAATGAGCATGAAATTTTTTTATTAAAAATGACACGGAGAAACAAATCCAAAGCACTTTAAAAATAAAAAAAAGCTTGAGTAGAGCTCGAGATATGAGCTTCTGAAGTTAGTACTCTGAGTGAGTATAGCAGAGAACAAAACAGAGAAGTAGAGAATGATGAATGTATAGATTCACATATGATTACAACCACATTGGCAATGAATACTTGCAAAATGGGAGTAGAATGATAGAGCTATGGAGTAAGCTCTTCAATCTTTACAAAATGACATGAAGTGGTCACGTACAAGGCTTGCTAATCACCATTTCCTTCTTGCTCTTTTTATAGCTACTTTTGGAGGGAGTTTTGAATTCGAATTCGAATGGCTCCACCTAAAAGTGATCCCCAAAGTTAGGAAATATTCCCTCAACTCACTAATTCGTGGTTTTAGGTAGTTAGAGCCACGACTTTGCTTTTACATCATGGATGACATAAGCCATTCTTTTTCTTTTTTCTTTTTCACAATTACAAGAGATAAAATGTGCTCTTTTACAAGAGATGTTCATATGTCTACACATATGGATACAAATGAACATCATATCAAGCATGTAGGCTTGGGCAAAATGCACCAATAGCTCCCCCTCAAGCCTAACATGCTTGGCCTCCAAATAAGTCTTCAATTGTCCTTGATTTCCTACAAGCCAATCATCAACTTGAATCTACTTAACTTTGTACCATCAAGAGCTTTAGTCAACATGTCTGCACATTGCATATCTGTAGACACATAGGATAGTTGAATATCATTTCTCATTAGCTTCTCCCCTACATAATGGTAGTGGAATTCAATATGCTTGGTTCTAGCATGGTATACCGGATTAGCTGCAAGATGTAGTGAGCTTGTGTTGTCACAAAAAATATGAGGTGTTGAAGAATGAACTCCAAGATATATGTACAAAGACTTTAACTACATGATTTCTTGAGTTGCATTAGCCAAACCTCTATATTCAGCTTCAATAGAAGATAATGCCATGGTTGCTTGCTTGTTGGATGACCAAGAAATGATTTTTGAACTTGCAAATGATACATAACCAGATGTGCTTCTTCTATCATCTCTAGATCCAGCCCAATCTACATCTAAGTAGACCTTTAGCTCAATATATGAAGTAAATGAATAAAAAAACCTTCATTCATGGTCCCCTTTAGGTACTTGAGGACTCTCTTGGCCGCTTCCATATGTGATCTTCTCGTTTTATGCATAAACTAACTCAATATGCTAACACTATAGCATATATCCACCGTTGTGAGTGTTGATAGTTCAAACTTCCAACCAAGATTTGATAGCTTGTGATGTCTTCAATTGGCTCTCCTTCATAAGCACTAAGCTGATGATTTTGCTCCATAGGTGTACTTGCACACTTGGTGTTTTCCATCTTGAACTTCATGAGCATGTCATGCACATACTTCCTTTGTGTTATGTATATACCTGAATCTGTGTAGATTAACTCCAATCCAAGAAAATAAGTGAGTGGTCCGAGGTCACTTATTTTGAACTCCTCCTTCATTTGAGTCTTTACCTGTTTGATTCCTTCAAGATCATTGCCTGTGATTATAATATCATCAACATACACACATAAATAGATCACTTCAGATCCATTCCTCTTTATGAACAAAGAGGTATCTGCCTTGCTAGCTTTGAATCCTTGGTCCTACAAATAAGTCACCAATCTGAAATTCCAAGCTCTTGAAGCTTGCTTCAATCCATACAAGGCTTTCTTTAATTTGCATACATAGTTAGGATGATGTGAATCCTCATATCTAGGAGGTTGTGCCATATACACTAGCATTCTTTACATCAAGTTGATAGAGCTTCCAATTTCTAGATGCAACAAAACTAATGAGAACCTTAATTGTAGGCATTTTTGCAACATGAGAGACTAGACAAAATGAATAGTGCTCTCAACCTGGTAGGAAGTAGAAAAATTCCTTTTGGACATAGCAAATAAACTTAGGTAGCTTGCTAATCCAAGTTGAAAAACTTCAAATGATAAACTGAGCACTGAGAACCAGATTCATCAATATCAGGAACATGCCCACCATTCTCGGGGCTCTGTAGAGATAGAACAGACAAAAGGAGGCCATGATGAATCAAAAATATTTTGGCCATCACCTTCAAGAGGATAGTAAGATCTATTTTTCTCACTTTGTACATAGGTAATATTGCCAAATCTCTATATTTAAATTTGTATATGTCCAAAAAATATGAGCACTTAAGAAAGCCTCCTCAATTTCAAAGGCACAATACACCTTAATGATAGACTTATCATGGATGAATTTGTTAAGGTTTATAGTCGATGTGAGGATGGTAAAGTCTTTGGGTCTATTTTACTTTTGTGTAGATTTGGATCAGGTCCAATACCTGAATTTTCAATGAATTATTTGAAACATACCTCCATTTGTAGTCATAAGCTCAATTTCTCCTACTCCAATGATAAGATAAGAGGTATTGTTTGCACACACCACATGTAACCCTTTTGGTGCATCTTTCAAAGATGCAAAAAGCCTTTTGCATGAAGTTATGTGCTTTGAAGCACCACCATCAAAGAACCAATCCAAATCAACTGCACTCACAATCATACATTTAGAATGCAATGATGCATCATAATGACATGTAACAACACATGTCCAAAAATCTTGAGTCACGATGGCTTCATCATTGTTTCATTTAAAGAATTTTTAGCAATAGACATGCCAGATTCCTTCTTCTTTTCATTGTGCTTAGCAAGCTTTCTACATCATCAATAGTATGTCCAACCTTCTGACAACATTTGCATCCCTTCTTCTTCTACAAATCAGGATCTTTAGAGGAATGAGTGGAAGAGGAAGGTTGAGGATTTGGTTTTGATGAACCTAGAGTTGAACCATACTTGCTAAAGTGCTTGCATTCCCTCAACCAAACCACTCCTATTCACTCTAGATTGCTCTTCTTGCAAAAGAAGAGACATAACCCCATCAAAGGCATACATATTTGGATTCACTTTTGCAACCAATGGATTGTAGTGGCAAAGCTTTTTGGTAATTTTTTCAACAATGTAGAGATGGATGATGCATCTAGGATAATCTTACCTATGTTTTCCAATTGCTCTTTCAAGTCTTTGACACATTTCATATACACATCCACATACTCATTTTAAACCATACATACATTCTCAAGTTGCTTCCTCAAGTATGGAATCTATGCTTCATTACGCACGACATTCAAAGAAGCAAGAGTGTCCCATGCCTGTCTTGATGTAGAACATGACCGAACATGTAGAAATATATGATGCTTCATAGAAAGCACAATAGATGCATGAGCTTGAGCATCTTTGCCATCAAATCTAAGCTGCTCTTGTGTAGATGGAGGAGTAACCAATTTAATTGAAGAAGAAGCTCCATCTATGACAATAGACTATGAAGTAGAAGATCTTAGGGGTCTTTGATCTACATCTACCACTATGCTCCATAGTTGTTTTGCAACAAGAACATGTTTCATCATGTAAGAACTCATTGTATAGTTGGTCCCATCAAGCTTATATTCATCTTGAAGCATTCCAAACAAGTCATTGATGCACGGAATTTCAGTAAAGATTAAGAATGTGGCAAGATCTTTACTTCAACAAAAGCTGAAATTTCAGCTCAATTCATCATTCTGATATAAATTTTGATCGCACAGATGGCTTTGAAATGGTCAAACGCTAGTGAAACTAGTGGAAATGATTCTTAGCTATTGAAAATTGATATTATATGCTCCTAAATCAATTTGCACTATTAAAATTGCACACACATCACGATGCAAAAAATAGAAACTTGAGAAGGAGCTTAACTTGCTTTGATACCACTGTTAGGTGTGTGTAGAAATGTGAGAGACACACAATAAGCACACACAAGGAGCACAGACACAATAAAGCACACAAAGAAGATGGATGGTTGGAATAGCTCTCTCTATAGATGATGAACGAAAACTAAAGTAAGAGCTGAATAATATCCCTAAGTACAAAGTTTTGCCACATATGAGTGAATCATGTATGTGGTAACATGGAGAAAATCCTCTAGCCAGCACTAGATTATAAAGTGCCCATGTATAGGGAAAAGGTTCACATCAAAGCTAATCAAGGAACACATAAATGTAACAAACCACACATCTTTACTTTGAGATCTTCCTACTAGCATTCCATAGAGTAGACAAGATCTCAATCTTTTCTCCAAGTAGATCTTGCTTTGAGTTAACGTCCTTAGGCAATAAAAGGAGCTTGTTGAGGCATTGAAAAATTGGAATATTACAAGGACATGAGAACTTCCCTACCTCTTGTGCATCACTTCCACCAAGGAGGATCATTACAAATTTTATTATCTTTGACATTGGTCCATATCCTCCTATGCAAAATCTACCACATTAACACCTCTCTTATTCTCTATAAGTGGGTTCCAAAAATCCTTAAAATTGAATTCCCATTTGATCCATGTCTTGTTCACATATCACTTCTTGATAAGAGAGTCATGAAAGTCTAGGTTTATTTTGATTCTCGAGATATCTTCCATCTTGTTACCACTCTACCAACTCATACTCTCTAATCAAGGGGTTCCTAGCCCAACATGGGGTGGGACAAAGAGTCATCCTAGGCATTAATTTTGTGTCTTAATAGACGCCAATCTTCAAATTCAATTTTGCAATTCGAATCGATGCCTTAAGACTTGATAAAATTCCTTCTATCTTGGTGCAAGAGGTGATTCCATTCAAAAGCGTTTATTCAAAATTCTCTTAGCTCATCAGAGGTTCTCATAATTCACTCTCATAATACCCATAATTGGGAACCAAACAAAGTCATTTTGTTTAATTCCAGCCACCCATTTCCAATCTTTACTAATGGTGCAGAAAGGTTTTATTTGGTTCCACCCTTTCCACATGGAGCACAAAAGATGAGAGTCTTTGGGGACAATTGGAAATAGGGAGAACAAGAGAGTAATTAATTCGGACCCTTTCCACCTTGGGGCACTGACAAGAGAAAGGTTGTCACTATCTTTGAAAATCAACTTTACCCAATAAGTTTTGCCATTATATTTAGGTAACATCTTTCTTCCAATTTCACTACACTTCTAAGTTTGATAGTAGAACTATTCAAACCATCAAATAAAACAATGTGCCTAAGATGTTTACAAAAACATACCTAAGAGAAGTAAAATAGTCTTCTTCAATCATTAACTTGAAAAAAGAGAAGCTTGCATGCCCTTAAAAGTGGGAACATTTTTTACTTTGATTTTTGACTCACTTGAGGAGATTGATTAAGTGCAATAGTGCAACGCTTCCCTCTATAGATATCCTAATTCTTTTGATATCAATTGACCTACAAAACAACCTGACTTGAAATGCATATGCCATCTATGTGAATTCTTTCCTATCTCAAAAAACCACTTTTTATTCTTATTCATATTGTTAATAATCTCATATGTTTCATGGGAACTTGAAGTTGTAAATTGAATTTAACAATAGAGTTCAATGTACCCTAAAGATTACTTGAAAGGCAAAGCTCTATGATCCTTGTTCCAAGTATTGTTTGCATAGTTTGATGTCTCAATCATACTGAGTTTTAGTGCTATAGGTATTGCAAAAAGCTCATAAAATCCTATGAGAGAAAGAGAGAATTAGTTTTTTTTATGTTGTAGGGTTTTTTTAATATCCAATTCTCTCCATTGGAGTATAGTAGAGCGGTTATTCGATCTTGAGTCCAATATGAATTCAGAATTTTCAATTGTACCACTAGTTGTGCTAGCTTTCCTAACACAAATTAATGGTTTGTTTTTCTCTTGTTACCACTTTCAATGTTTGATCATACTAACAAAATTGTAAGGACATGGACCACATATCCTCCTAAATCTTGCTACAAATGGATGAATGTATATCCTACTTGATAGTGTTATAAATGGATCAATGCAATTTGATATATTGAATGTGGAGATAATGCAAAAGTACATTAGTGGTTAAAAAGTCAAAGGGTATTTAGAGACAATTAACCTAGAGATGATGCAATGATTACAAGATATAAAAGATAAAATGGATGAAGAAGAGAGGATTAGACTAAAACTAAAAAGTAAGAAAAGAAGTACATTCAGAGATGCTAGCACAATAAGAATTATGCTCAAAATCACCAACAAGATTGAGAAACAATACAAAAACTTTTGCTACTATGAGAGACTTTTATAAAGTACCTCAACCTTACTTAACATAGATAGTTATAAGAGATATGCATTGATATAATTTGATAATAATGTGTGTAAACACACTTAGGTTCTTTGACAACACTTCTTTTTCATTCTTTGGAGGTCTTTCCCCCACTTATATACATACCTATAACACTAATGGGATACTTATCTTGTACATTCAATTTGGTGACAGAGTGAATGTTTTTCTCTGGATACGTCTTCTTCCTTGTGCTATTTGTGTTGGAGTTTGAGGCCTATCAAATCACACAAACAACACAAGAAAGAAGAAGAAGAAGAAGAAGCTTGGAGCACAAAACAATATTGAACGTATTACCAAGAGAATGTACAAAAGAAAAGTGACCAGTTAGAGTTATAGGTTGTATAAACAAGCCAAGGGAAAAGAATGTCCTAAAGACGGTAAATATTTCTTAGTGGTCCCAAGTGTGTTCACACACATCACTACTGAAATATATCTACAAATCCCCACTAAGAGTGATGTAGTAAACAAGGACCTAGCACTCATGTATAAGGAAGTGCCAAGCTATGTGGAAAGAGATCAATCCACAAAAGGAAGTAAGCCCAAAGATTTGCAAAAAGAATCAAAATTCTCCCTAGGCAAAGCCTTTGTGAAAAGGTCTGCAACATTATCCTGTGTGGGCACATATGCCAAATTGATCTCCCTAGCAGAGAACCTCTTCCTGACATAATGATAGTGCACCTCAATTGTGCTTAGTGGAAGCATGGAACATATGACTCCTCACAGCTTCCAATGTGGTCTAACTATCAATGAAGATGGTGGTGGCAGAAAATTGACCAACACCCAAATCAATCAAGAGTTGTCTGAGCCACATACACACTCGACAGTCACTGTGAGAAATTCCCTATACTCAACCTCACAACTAGAAGTGGCCAAATAGGCTACTTCTTGCTCAACCAAGATATGCACGAGCTACCAAGCATGAAGTAAAAACCATTAATGGACACATGAGTGTCATAACAACCAACTCAATATGAGTCAAAAGAAGCATGTAAATCTAGTAGTAGTGATCCCCCTTTGGGATAAAACAATCCAAGTATCCGAGTAACACTCAAGTAGCAAAAGATGCACTTAACCTCCTACCAATGCTCAACACTTGGGAAATGCATGAATGTGCTCATCTGAGAGACACCAAATTGAATATTAGGCTGAGTTATGCATAAGTAAATCAAGCATCCAATAGCTTATTGATAGAGAACAACATCAAATGCATCTCCAACATTATGAAGACTCAACTATAAACCTATTTCCATAGGAGTGGTAATAGTTTGCAATCTTCAAGGCCAAAACATAACAATAATGTGTCAATATATTTGTTCTGACACAAAGTTATCCTCCATCAACTTTCATAAACCGAATGCCCAAATAATGATGCAAATGCCCCAAATCTAACATCTTAAAAGAGGCATGCAAATCAACCTTAAATTCAGAAATATGCTTCTCATTAGGACTAGTGAAGAGCGTGTCATCAAGATGTACAATGATGATCATAAGTACATAATCTACACGCTTAACATATAAGGTGCTCTCAAAACCATGTTCAATCAAGTAGGCATGTATCTTTTCATACCAAGCACGTGGTGCTTGCTTCAAACCATATAATGCCTTTTTCAACTTGCATAGTTTTTTTCATGCCTTTCTGCACAAAACAATGGGGCTGAAATACATACACTTTTTCATGCAAATCAAAATTAGAAAATGTAGTTTTAGTGTCCAATTGATGTACATTCCAACCATGATGAGTTGCAAGTGCACAAATGCTATGAATGGTGGTCATTTGGCATGTGGGAGCAAAGGTCTCATCAAAATCAATGCCTCTCTCTTGAGCATAACCTTTTGCAACAAGCCTAGCCTTATGCATGTCAACTATTCCATAAGGTTTATGTTTCAACTTGCATATGCATTTAGTGCCAATAGAATTTTTTCTTGGAGAAAAATCACATAACATCATATTTTGATTGGATAGCAGCCATCCAATTTTTTGAATTTTGTGCTTCATCAAAAGAAACACACTCATTCTCATCGCAAATACCAGAGGCAGCCATTGCATAACAATCTGATGCAAAAGCACTATGAGAGCTTGAATGAGTATGATATGATAGAGGTTGTTGGAAGCAGTCAGAGGCACAGACGACATGGAAGCATGTAAAGACGGAGCAGGGAGCCAGACGGATCATTTTTTCAAACAATTATGTTTTTATTACTTCTTCAAACATCCAACAGTGATTTTCATCACTCTTGTAACATATGTAATATAGAAAAAACCCCATTTTGTAATCCATAGCTCCATTTTGTGCAAGCCGAGGAGTCCTCGAGCTTGAGGAGCTTAGGTAGAATGCTCGTACCAAATTTCGTTATTTTCAGACATCGTTTACCCTTCCAAATAGCCTCTAGGACCTATTTTTTAACTATGCCGGTCACTAGATGTGAAACCGGTCAAAACTAGTCTAGAAACTATAAAAAGAGCTAGAGAGCTCATTTTTGAGGTTGGTTCATTTTGGTTAGTGTGAGCTTAGAGCTAGTTTGAGCTTGTAAGAGCATTCTTGAGTAATAGAGCTAATTTCCCACCTTCCATAGTGTCTTGCTTGTCTCTTCATTGTGTGTGTGCATGTGTGTGTGCATCTTTGTGCTTCTCATCATCACTCTCACATCATCTCACGTTCACGATCTTCATATCGCTCCTACCTCTCCCACGGATTGACATTAAGGAGGTGAAGCTTCTTAACGTGGTACTTACCATTGTGCTAGAGCAACACCAAATTTGGCGCCGTTGCCGGGGATCGAGTCTAGGACGAATGTGTGATGGTAAGAGTATAGCAAGAAGTGGCGTTGGAAGGTAAAAATTTCAGTTTTTGTTGTTGTTTTTACTTAGTTTTTAGTGTTTTTCACCTTCCCCACACTCCATCTTCATCATCGCATCATCATCTTCATCTCCAAAAAAATCAGAAAATTCACCATATCCACCCATTCTCCTCATTTCCCCTCATTTGTGCATGCGAGAGAGCGAGAGAGAACTTTTGTGCTTGTGTTTTCTTGAGTTTTCTTGCAGGTACAGAGCTCCAGTGCATCAGGAAAGCTTGGAAAAGGTAAAAATTTACTCTCTGTCAAAGATCTGCCGAGTGTGGCGGACCATCGCGATGGTCTGCAACTTTCGGAATTTTTGGTAGGCGACCACACCACGAGGTAGGCGACCCTTGTGCTTGCACGAATCCACAGGCGCATCTCAAAAATCATCACTTTGGTGGACCATCGCGATTGGCTCAGACCATCGCGATTGTGTCGCACCATCGCGATAGGCTCACGCCATCGCGACGGCTCGGCCGGACCATCGCGACGGTTCGCTTTTTCGGACCATCGCGACGGTTCACTTGAGCCATCGCGACGGTCCACTTGGACCATCGCGATTGTTCAGCTGACCCCGGACCATCGCGATTGGCTCATGCCATCGCCACGACAGTGCCACGTGTCACGATAGACCATCGCGACGGTTCATTTTTCGGACCATCGCGACAGCCCAAAACCGGACCATCGCGATTGGCTCAAGCCATCGCATCGCGGACCATCGCGACGGGTCACTTCGGACCATCGCGATTGTCCACCTTTGACCGTTGACCGCGCCATCGCGATTGTCCGCTTGATCACGCCATCGCGACGGTTCATTTTTCGGACCATCGCGACGGTCCATTTCCACGCCATCGCGATCGTTCATTTCGGACCATCGCGACGGTTCGACCTCATGCCATCGCGATCGTTCACTTCGGGCCATCGCGACGGTTCACCTTTTCGCGCCATCGCGATTGTCCAAACTCCACGCCATCGCGACGGTTCGCTCGGACCATCGCGACAGTCCCAGACCATCGCGATTGTGCACCCCCATCGCAAATTTTGGGCTCCAATTTTTGACCAATTTTGAGGGTATTTTTGAAAAATTTTTGGACCATTAGACTCATAGGAGACCCCTTAGCTCATATTTGAAGGAAAACCTGATTGTCAGTTTTTACCCCCCCAGGGCCTGAACGCTCATAACTTTTTCATCCGAAGTCCGTTTTTTGAGCTTAATAGCTCGTTAGAAAGCTCGTGACGAGTACTACGTGACCTCAACTGTTTTTTCATAAAGAATACATCTATTTTTGGATAAGCTACTTTGAAGTTCACCTAGTTTGGGACTAGGAAGCCAAGGGGCACACATTGAAAATTTTGGGCAAACGAGAAGGGACTTAAAAAGGTGTATATGCTCAAGTGTTTGATCATCTTGTGAATTGGTCTAATATTGGATTTTTCCAGGTCTAGCAAAGGCAATCAAAGGCAAGCAAGCAAGGCAGTGAAGACAGCAGAGCTTGGGAAGCGCGGCTTCTTGGGCAACAGGGCATCAGAGCAACCAGAAAAGCCGACTCGAGGTTGGAAGATTACTCAACCCCCTCAGTCAATTCTTAGCTTAGGCTAAACGTTAGCATTGTGGATTAACGATGATAGGAACGCCTCAAGTTCAAGATACTTAATTCTTTCAAGTTTAAGACTACAAGTAAAGGTGTGTGTGACGAAAACCTAAAGGAAAGAACATAAGTCTGACGGAACGAGAACTCGAAATTATAACGGAAAGTCGAATTCCTGACGCATATATTAAGACAAGAATCCAAAGAAAATTAAAAAGAATCAAGAAAGTAATAACAAAGAACTATTGACGATCTAAGTGTGTAATTGAGTGAGCAAGGAAGGAAATTAATGAACCTTAGATCAGGGAGACACATAGGTAAGTCGGATCGACGAAGCCTTAGATCATCAGAGGCTAGTGTAAGAACTACTGCTCGATCGTGGGCTCAGCAATTGAATAGTAATTACCCCTACGAGAGCTCAGAGACTAGCGAATCAGAAATGGCATTTAGCACAGACAGACCAGAAGGAGGGTCTCATGTAGCATACCTAGAAAAGCCAGAAGGACCCTATAGAACGCAATTAGAGTTTCTCCGAACCAACCGACTAGGTGCTCGCATCTATGAGGATGGTTTGCGAAGGCAAGTGGTGCAACTACACAACCCTGATCAACCCATTGGATTGGAAAGACCAGTGGTGAAATTTGAGAGAGACGCTTACATAGACAAAGAAGGAACCATGTACGTGCTAAGTACGCAACCAAACGATACTAATGAGTTTGGCACAATTCAATTAGAGACGGAAGCGAAATTTCAAGGAAAAGAACCGTTAGAAGAACCTAGGACACCTAGAGGGAAATCCGTATTAACAAGAGTACTCATCCCAGAGTGGATCCCTCAAGATAACAGGAGCACCGAGTTGTTTGTAAATAAAGAGACAGATGAAGCCTTTTGGAGGTACAGAAAGGAACACCCTGGTGAGATAGGCATCATTACAATTTATGAATTCAAGGACCCAGATACACCTGGAAAGGTTGTATACCTGGATGAGACTTCAGAAAGAGTCTTTGTGGTGCCTGAGCGCGCTAAAAACACATACACATGGAGAGGTGAATTGATATTCCCTCCATCCAGAACGAACATAAATACAAGTCAACAAGGGGCGGGAACCTCCTCAGCCCATGGACATCAAAGAGAAGGAAATAAAGAGAGACCGGAAGTAAGCTTCAATCACCCCATAGGGAGAGATAGAACAACCACGAACACCAATAGAATGGATAGACAAAGAGATCATGGAATACTAGGTGGTAGAGATGATTTCCCTCTACCTAGACCACGCGAACATGCAAGAGTTTTGAGACCCACTCAATTAGTAAAATCAATGAAGAATTACTTTGATGGGACAGGAGATCCCTATGACCATGTCGCAGAATTCAAGCAAGTACTAAGAGCAGAACAAGTCGAGGACATGTTCACGCAATACAACGCATTTGGACTAACGTTAAAGAATACCGCTTTAACTTGGTTCCAACCACTGCAACAAAGGCAATTTAGAGACATCCATCACTTTTTAGAGTCATTCATCACTGAATTCTCTAAAAGTGGGATTAGACATGACACGTCTTCGTTGATTCATAGCTTTAAACAGACCCCTCGGGAAACAGTAAGACTGGCAGGTCGTAGATTCAGACAATATGTTGAACGATGTCCAATGCAAGAGCTACCCTCACAAGCTAAGCAAGTGTCCTTGTTTTTAGATGGCTTGTTGAGCGCTAAACTACGCTCTTATGTGTACCTAAAGAACCCAGAACGCTAGAGGAGTGTGTAAGAATATGTATAGACATCGAGGACAACCTAGGCGATGAATTAGAACTCTCAAAGGTCTATAGGGACTCAGATTGTTCTTCTCTAGCATCCACAAAATTGTCTAATTCGATTGAGGACCTAGCAGAAAAAGTGGCCCAAAAACTAGGAGTTTCTAGTAAACAGGTGCCCAAGCTACCAACGAATGTACGTTGTTACACTTGTGGTGGAAATCATTTGGCAAACGTGTGTCCCAATGCACCACAACCTCAAGCCAACCCTAGTGGCCAATATTGCACAATTGAGAGAAGATACACGAATCATACGGCTCAGGACTGCCCATACAACAAACAAACCGTGAGACAGAACTACCCGCAAACATACCAGCAGCCAGGTAGGTATCAAGGCCAATACAATGCTCAGCCTTATTACTATAGGCCTCCCCAGAACTACCCATACCAGGCTCAACAGAGACCTCAACCCGTCTTAGCTCAGCAGCCACCCCCACCAGCGAATGTCATCTCAGTCAAATACGCTGCTGCAGAAGAGAACCTAAGTAGGGCCTTAGTGCCTTCTTCACCCTTGATCACAGAAAGTGACCCGAACTCAAACAGTTTTGACTCTACTCATGTAACTAGTCCACCAGCTTATTACACGGAGTCACCAAAACATGTGGAAACATATCATTATGATAGTCCTCCAATGGAACCTAGTTGGGAGCCAGACTATGCTAATGTGATGTACGCAAACCCAACCCCACGGCCCCAATTGAGACAACAGAGATCACAGGGCCCTAGAGGACCATGCTTTAGGTGCCAAGGAGATCACTTCATAAAGGATTGTCCACATCCCCCAATAGCAAGGCAATCACAGTACTATAACATCCAAGGCTTTTGTGCCGACTGTGGCAAAGAGCACATAATCAAAGATTGTCCTAAGAACCCAGTTAACGCTTCGAATGTGACACCGATCAATGTGATAGGTATTGTAAACAACGCAGATGGATCCAACCCTACATACGTGCCTATCCAAGCTATAACCAGAGCCCAGGTGCTCTTACAAAACCAGCAGCTTAATCAAGAGAAAGTAGCAGGAACTAGTGAAGTTGCAGAATCTAGCAGTAAAAAGACAAAATCTTGGAAAGATTCTAGAGAAAGGATAAAGAGAAAGTGGAGTAAAAAGATAAGTGAGTTGGAAGGAAGTCTAAAAGAGTCGAGAGCCAAAATCCAAGAATTGACGTCACAAGAATTAAATCAAGAAAACCCAGCTCAGAAATCAGGATCAGTTTTGGCGGAACCCATACCAGAAGACCTAGACATGATGTTTCGTGCATATCAGGCTAGAATAAAAGAGGGACCTCAAGTAACGGAAATGAGTAAAAACTACCCTCGAGCTGATCTGGAAATTGAGAGAACTAAACTTTGCATGAAAATGGTAGAGTTAGCACAAGCTTTGTTCGAAGCCTCTAGATATCTTAATTGGAATAACATGGCAAAACCAGAACTACACTTTCAAGGACTAATGGAGAGGCTAGAACACTTGATAGAAAGCAAAGAGAAAAAGGATCAGCCTAGGAACCCTATTGTCACAGAGACACAGGAAAGGAAGGCACTACCCCTGTCTCAAGTACCCAACACCGAAAGTCAAGACAATTTGTCTTCCATACATAGGTACTCACACGAATTTTTGAGGGAAATCCAAGAAGAGAAATGGAGAAAGGAACAAGGAACCCATCCTCCTATTCAAGAAATAGACGACTTGCAGGAACAATTTCCCCAAGACATCCCCTCTATATATGATGATGTAGAGGTGGAACAACTGAGTGAACCCACAGGATTTGAATCTAATTCTTTACAAGAATTACCTCAGTTCACAGGACCTTGGGAAGCTAAGTCTATTAGTATGAGAGCACCCACGATAATAGTGAGGAATGAAGAATCAGTGATCCCTAGGAACACGGAAGTGATCAAGAATACGAAAGTACAGTGTAATCTCACTCTAGAGGAATTGTTAAAGGTAAAACCAGAATTGTGGAAGCATGTAGCAAATCAATTCCCTGAGCTAGCTACCACACCCTCTCAGATAGGATCACATAAGAAGGTACCAGAGATACCCGTGGAAAAGATTGGAGACGTAAGCGAAGGAGAGGAAGGTAACTCATATCTTCCAATAACCCATCAGGGCTACACCACGAAAGCCATCTTAGATTCAGGAGCTGGAGTAGCCATCGCTACCACCGCTTTATGGAAACGTTGGGGTAAGCCAGCACTCAGACCCACCAGGATGAAACTACAAATGGCTGATGGACACATAGAAAAACCATTAGGCTTACTAGAAGGCATATCTCTCACCACTTGTGGTGTGGAATTCGAGCATACTTTCGCCATTTGTGACTTCACGAAAAACCGTGCTTATGAGATGATATTGGGACGACCATTCATGCGTCAGTTGCAAATTGTACAAGATTGGGGAACTAATTCTTTGTACTTGCAACATTTAGGAGTGACTACCAAAGTCAATCTTAAAGACTATTCACATAGAGATGTGCCCCCAATACAATGGAATACCATCCATAAGACACCAGCAGAGACGGAATCTGTGCACTCATTAGAATCAGATCCTTCTTGGTTGCATGAGGATACCCATTTATGGATGTGTAAAGTAGCCAAACAAGAGGAAGAACGATTAGAAGCAAGGACCTTAGGTGCAGAACAACATCCACGAACCCTTCAAGATCCAGCCTACACACCTGTAGTATTCCCAGATGAAGAGTTTGAACCCCATGGTTGGGCAGAAATTCTAGCAACCATGGATGTAGCCATCAATGAAGAACAATGGATACCCCACTGTGACGACGATGGCTATGACATTTCAGTTTTTACGATAGAGCCAATCATGGGCGATGCAATTTTAGAAGAGTGTGAACCGAACACAGATGCATTTGAGGATGCAAGCGATTTTGATTTAGAATCAATTATCATGGACCCACCCTTTGCATCAGAGGAAGAATATTTCTACGAAGTAGAGACTCACACTCAGAGACACAAGGAAATTACGAATGAAGTGAGGTTAGCCACAGAAGTGACTACTAAGAGTGAAGGCAAGAAAAGAAAGAAGAAAGACACCATGACAGAAAAAGAAGAATCGTTGTTTGAAGTACCCGAGAACTTCAAGAAATATGAAATCGAAGATAGAAGAATCATGGTACGAATGCCCAATAGAAAGGCGAATGACGGACAAGTATATGATAACCGAGAGAAAACCAAGAAAGTAATAGTTGCCATAGAAGGAGAAGAAGAAAAATGCACATACATAGGGCATGATTTGACGACTGAAGAAGAAGAAGAGTTAGTTGCCCTATTGCGCGAATATCGAGATGTTTTTGCGTGGAGTTATAAAGATTTGAAAGGAGTAGATCCAGATATATGTTCTCATAGAATCCCTATGACTCCAGATGCAAAACCGACAAAACAGAAACCTTACACGTACAATGATAATTACGCTGCGAAGATTAAAGAGGAGATAGATCGCTTGATAGAAGCAGGATTCATTTACGAAATTGAGCATACCGAATGGGTATCCCCCATTGTGGTTGTGCCCAAGAAGAATGGAAAATTGCGTGTGTGTATTAACCTTAAAAAAGTTAATGCCGCCACGATTAGAGACAATTATCCTCTTCCTATCACAGAACACCTATTGGAAAGAGTTGCGGGCAAGGAAGTTTACAGCTTTCTTGATGGATTTTCAGGCTATAACCAAGTAGCCATTGCTCCAGAAGACCAACACAAGACGGCTTTTGCCACTTAATGGGGCATATTTGCATTTCGTGTGATGCCATTTGGCTTAACAAATGCACCCGCTACTTTCCAGCGACTCATGTGTCATGTTTTTAAGGAATTCTTACGCAAGAGCTTGGAAGTTTATGTCGATGATTTATGTGCTCATTCAAATGTAAGACAGACACATATTCCGGAGTTAAGACAAGTATTTGACAAATGTCGAGAATATCAGGTTTGTTTGAACCCAGAAAAATGCGTTTTCATGGTCAGACAAGGCAAAATTCTAGGACACATTGTGTCAAAAAATGGAATCTCTACGGACGAGGAAAAGGTGAAGGTAATTGCAGAATTACCTAGACCAACTAATGTGAAAGAGGTACAGGCATTTATGGGCCATTGCGGTTATTATAGGAGATTCATACACATGTATGCAATCATAGCCAAGCCTTTGTACTCTCTTTTAACCAATTTTGAGTGGACAGATGAATGTGAAAAGTCATTCAATGAACTTAAACGACGCTTGTGCTCAGCACCTATATTGACTACCCCAGATTGGAGTAAGCCATTCCATGTACATGTGGATGCATCCAATTATGCCATAGGATGTGTGTTAGCACAACCCACGAATGAAGGTAATATAGATCTCCCCATAGCTTATGCGAGCAGACAATTGAACGCAACAGAAAGAAATTACACCACGACGGAACGAGAAGGTCTAGGGATGATCTACGCGGTAAAGAAGTTTAGGCACTACTTGTTGGCCAACAAATTCAAGTTCTTTACAGATCATCAAGCCCTATTGTACTTAGTCAACAAACCATGTAACACAGGACGACTGATACGTTGGTTTCTATTACTCATGGAGTATGATTTTGAAGTAGTAGTCAGGAAAGGAAAGACACATCTTAGAGCTGACCACCTTTCAAGATTAACCTCAGGAGAAGCTCCTCAAGGAGTAGAGGGTGATCTCCCAGATGCATACTTGTTTAACCTTGAGATAGCACCAGAATGGGCTAAACCTATAGTCCCTATTCTGACATACGGACCCAAGAATCCTAGGATAAAGATCAGAGAAGGAGAGATTACCAAGTCTCAGAGGTACCAAATAATGGCAGGAAGCATATATAAACAGGATAATCAAAAGATTCTTGCTTGTTGTGTAGATGAATCAGAGCATGCGAATTGGTTGCAATTAGCACACATAGGTGCACTAAAGCAACATCATTCAAAACACCGAACATTACAGACTCTGCATAGATTAGGAGTATATTGGCCTACGATGGAAGCAGATGTCTACAAGTTGTGTAAGGAATGCCATGTTTGTTGTGAAAAACCACCAGTAGAGCATGCGACATTATATCACGTGTCTCTCACACCAGACTGGAGTGAACCTTTAGTAACATACTTGAGGACGACCACATTCCCTCAAGGCATGACCTTAGCTCGACAACGCAGTCTAGAGCAGGAAGCTCAAGACTATTCACTTATTGGCGATAATTTATACAAAAGAGGACGAGATGGATATTTAAGACAATGTGTTCATGAGAGCGATTATCTTAGCATACTAGAGACTGCACACCAAGGTGGTGCAGGAGGTCACTTTGGACCAGATAGGATAGTCAAAGCCATTCTCTTTGCAGGATTATGGTGGCCCACTCTTCACATGGATGCACATACCTATGTAAAGAGATGTGACGTGTGCCAAAGAACTCAGTTTCCTACTCGCAGAGATGAAATGCCATTGAAACCCATGATGGGCGGACGTGCATTTTCTAAGTGGGGAATAGACTTTGTAGGACCCATTAACCCCCCTGCAAAAGGTACACATGCGGAATACATTATTGTTGCCACAGATTATCTAACCAAATGGGTAGAGGCAAAAGCCACAAAAAAGAATGATGCTCACACGACTGCAAAATTCTTATTTGAAAATGTCTTTACAAGATATGGATTGCCTATAGAGTTAGTGAGAAATCGAGGCACTCACTTTCTAAACCAAGTCATTGAATATTTGTTACAGGATTTTATGGTGATTCACAAGAAATCTGCACCATATCATCCTCAGGCCAATGGTCAGGCTGAAAGCACTAACAAGATACTTTGTGCCGTACTGACGAAACTCGTGAACAATAAACGTCCAGATTGGGACAAACAGTTACACCACGCTGTTTGGGCATATCGAGTGGCCTACAAGACCGTACTCAATGCAACTCCCTTTCAGATGATTTTGGTCAGAATGCTGTGCTTCCTTTGGACTTCTTGATACCGACCCTTAAGGTTGCACAAGAACATCAATGGACCGGCCATGAATTATCGGCGAGAATACTGGACTTGGAACGATTAGGAGAAACCAGGCTGAAAGCAGCAGCAGGAATATATGCAGCGAAGAAGCGACAGAAAGCATATTTTGATGCACATGTGAAAGATAAAGGCCTAAAAGAAGGAGATTTAGTTCTAGTGTATACGCTGAAACAACACGCACGGAAGTTAGAAAAGCGAGGTTATGGACCTATGATCATTAACAGACTTTCGACTAGTGGAGCAGTACAGTTAGCCACCTTAGAAGGAGATATAATGCCTAATTACATTAGTGGCTGTAGAGTCAAGCTATATCAGGAACCTCTTACTGAGGATATGCTTAGACGACTCACATTGGCAAAGAAGCGTAAGGAGGAAGAAAATAGAATACGAGCTGAAGCTCAGGCAGAAGCCATAGAACGCATTAAGCGCATGAAGCTAAGAAGACAAGGACTAGGGAGAGAACATTATAACCATCTGGAAACATCACCCAGATATCCCATGGCCATGTGTCAAGTAAAGTCAACCACTCATCCTAGCATAGTGGACAGGAGACCATTCATTACAGTTAGGCTAGAGCACGGCAACCCTTGCCAAGAACTCAGGGCTTTAATTGACTCAGGCGCTGCGACTAGTGCGATTAGATGGTCCCACTATAAGGATTCAGGAATAGAAATGCGGCCAATTGAGGCATACCTCATAGGCCTAGGAGGCATGGAAACCCCTTGCATGGGTGAGGTGGACCTTCCTATCCTCATTAAGGATGTGACCATGACAGCGAAGCTACTAGTGTGCCATGATGACGACCTGATAGAACCCCTAATCCTTGGCCAAGATTGGCTATACGATCACTCAGTGGACCTAAATCTTAGACAAGGCTCCTTACAGATTGGAACCTTAGAGCAGAAGCGAGTGATACCGCTTGACTTCCCTAACGGCATTCCGCCTGACGGTTGTGACCCTAGACCCTATGAAACGCATGCGACGGAAGACCGGAAGATCTTTGATCAGCTCAATCACGCTACGTCTACACCAACCCACTCGGGCTTGGCTACGGACAGTTGTCAATCAGAAGGACGACAAGAGATCTTCCTGGGGACTTCCTGCAAACTAGAAGAGGCAGTTACCAAACCGCAAGGGCAGATGGACACAATCAGCGGTCAGGTGGGTTGCATCAGCGGCCAAATGAGCACGACACCCTGCGGCGCTCATCCTTCCAAACTTGTTGCGGACTGGCCTAGATTAAAGTTAAAGAACGCATCACTTCCTAATGGGCAGGTCACGCAAGTGTTGGATCTCCCTTCTTTTCCAAAGCAGAGCGTCCATCCGACCTCTCTACCTCAACCACGACAGAGTCAACCACGACGAAGGAACCCAGACCGACTGCAGTATCAGAAGACACAACAAGGAAAGCAGTCTAGACCACCCAAAGGAAGCGGCACTAGACAAATATGGGTGCCAAAAGGACAAAAAGCACCGAAGAACTCCAACCAAGCAGAGATCGACAAGCAAAAGGCAGGGCAGAAACAGAATCAGTATCCACCATCCCCTCGACCTTCTTCTACAGGTTCGAGCATTCGACAAATTTGGATCGCCAAGAAATACCTTACCCATAGACCCACACCCACGCAGATTTGGGTACCCAAACCATGTATCATAGCTCAAACCTTAAGCCATGTAATATATGCCCCTCACAAATCTTTCCATCCCTCAATACCACCACACCCGATACTACCTTTTACCCCTCAGCAGCAACCCACCACCCACTCAAGGACTCTTAGGAAATGGATACCAAAGCGTGTCCAACCGTCTTCCCCTAACCCATTGTCTAACTACTCCCCGACTAACATACACCCTTGTAATAAATCACTAACCTTTAAACCTTGTATAAATTCACCCACCATCATCACACATCACTCATATTCTCATCTCATTAAGAAATGTATGCATGATCTGAAACGTGTAGGTGTCTAGAGACCTGCACTAGTGCTGCAAGAAGCATTGCATCCATCACATCACAGCACTTGGCTACACGGGTTACGCATCAGTTATGGAAAGGGATTGCGGTCTCACTTTAATGGGATCATAATTAATTTCCATGCTAATGTGTTAATCTTTTGTAGCAGATCTTTCTCATTAACCCACCAGTCATCATGCAAACCGACGAAGGACCATCAGGAGCAGGCCCCAGTGTAGCGGCAGTGCCCCTCAACGTTTTACGAGCAGAATCCCACCCGACTGCTCCACCGCCCGAATTCCAAGGATTTCCAGGGCCCATGCCGATCGACAACCCACCTATGGGCTACACAGAAAAGATACACCGTAACTCTCACTGGTTTCAAGGACTTGCAGGACCCTTAGCGGACGCGGATTTCATATTTGAATCTACTTTGACATTTGATGACCGCACGTGGGGAAAATACCAATTTTTCTCCAGAGAGTTCGAAGCCCTACAGAACACCCAGGACTTAACTCACGTTTGGGCCAGAGCCGGCTTCACGGAGTATTTCAGTGATCCCCTGCCCAAACCTGACTTTTACAGGTGTTATTACTTAATTACTACTTTGCTGGCCTCAGAGAATAAGGATATCCCAGGAACTTTTATTTTGCCTTCTTTAGTGGATGATCCACCTTACAAAAGGTTTTACCTCTCAAAGGATTTAATCAGAGCTGCCATCAAAATTCATGGCACCCACACGCCCACAGATCGAGAAAGATTAATTCTAGACCCTATGAAACGTGGGGATGTCACTAAGTGGGAGGAGATCTCAGCAATTACACCTGAGCTGTCAAAGCCGCTACGGATATGCATGCAACATTTTGCATTCCCCGCTCAGGACAGATTTACCATGCCACACAAAAGAATATGGTTTGGATTGTACTTAGCGTGCACGGGACCTCAGACTATTGATCTGGCGAGCTGGATCATTGATCAAATGTATTTGGCACAACACAGATGGGAACGCAAGAAAGTGCTTAATGGATGTTGTGCGCTCACCAGAATTGTTTATATGTGCTTGGCCTATGATTTGCCAATTGAACGTGCATTAACAGGAGAAGAGCTGAAAGCATTCAAAGGAACGACGAAGAAAGCCAGGAAGCCCAGTAGAACACGGGCAGGTAAGCGCATGAGAGGCACCATTCCTTGCCTTCAAGTGCCAGAGTCACCATCACCACAACCCTCTCCAGAGCGATCACCAACAGAAGCCGCTCCCATAGTGCAACCTATTCGCATAAGGTTGTCTAGACCAGTGGTCACGGAGGGCACTACTAGTACCGCTACACCTCAGGCAGCTGCAACCACAGAACCCACCACCACGATAGCAGAAGCTCCCACCACTATTGGTGCGGACGCCTTTTCTTTCCCAATACCACACATGAAGGCAGAACCAATAAACACAACATTCGATTTTGAAATGCCTGATGCATTCTCAAATGAATTCCAGTTTTCAGAGGCACAGATGTTCTCCCAAGAATATGAACGCCCCAGCTACCCTACCACACCGCGGGATCTGCCACAGGGACAAGTTGTGTCCAGCTCTGATGATGAACGAACCGCCACCGATGATGACGAAGGTGATGACGAAGCCAGCCAGGGCACGCATGATTCCCAAGAACAAGGACAGACAGACGGCCAAGGCCAACAAACGGATGCACACGGTGACACCAGCACGCACGAAGAGGAGACTTTCGAAGCAGCAGCTTACACGCTGGCAATAAAGAAATTATATCGTACGATGGAGAAAGTATGGGCACGGAAGAAATTGACTGAAGAAGAGAGCCAGGCCCTAATCGAACAAGAACTAGTCTCCGGAGGGTTTGAAGAAGTCTACATCAGAGGGTTTAGAGAACTGGTCCAATCCATCGGCCCGGTCGAAGCACTGAGGTATTTACAAAGGAAGCCACTCCCCCAATACGACCCTCGCAGAGTTCGACTGCTATCGAAGCCCGGTGAATATATTCGAGTTCCGGTAGGTGCTCAATCATCCCACCAGGCGCAAGATGCATGCCTCCGACCGGAAAGATCCTTCACCGAAGAAGCCATCCTAATCGACTCCCCGCAACGTACTACAGTTGTACATACTACCACTATCCTTGAAATAACATCCACACCATCTACTCCTCTCTCACCTCATGTTTCACCAACCCATCCTGTATCCCCCGCACACCCACCTGCTCCTCCCACATCCACACCAGTTCACGGCAACATAGCCACAACCTTTGCCCTGCCCGTTCATGCCACCATGCCCGTACCCACCCCACCTCGTCTACATGTTAACCCCTTCACCCCTTCATCCTTCCCTTCCTTTCCCCCACCTTTAAGACACCCTTTCACCTTTCTAACCCCACTCACCTTCTCACCAGTTTCACCTCCCCAACCCACCATAACCCCTATATCCCCTTTTCACCAAGCTACTCCAGCCATCCCCCCTGTAAATTACTCTACATTTGTAAATCCCGTCTTCACACCTACACAACCACCCACATACACACCGCTTTTCACAGTCACCGCACTTGACACGTCCAATGACATGGACATATCACCATCCACCTCACCAGCACCCACTCCACTCACAGCACCATCATATTTAGGTACGTCACAATTTTCCACGATCACCACTGCATCCACCTTCCCAACCCCATTTCCCATTCCCGCTGCATCTACTTCCACCGCATCCTCACTTAGCACTCCATTACTATTATCGCCAACCATAGACACTGCACTTCAACAAATGTTCACATGCATGTCACAAGTACGAGATGAGTTTGCATCTCTTGGCAACAACTATCAACAGCTGCAGAGGACGACCAATGAATTGCAGTCGCAGCTCAATTCATTATCAATCGAGAATGCCTCGTTAAATACACGATACCAAGAACTGAGAGAGGCATATCATAAGCTAGAGCTAGAAAGTGAAGAGAAAACAAAAGAAGCCACTGCTGATCTGGACAACTTGCTTCGAGCCCAAACAATTAGGAACGCGACGCTGACCAGAAATATGGGCCTACTCAGGAGGCACCTAGCCGCAGCCCAGGAGGAGAACGTGAGACTCCAAGCGCAGAATAGAGAAAATTTGGAAGCGGCATTGGACCACCCTGAACAACCATTAAGTCTGAGCAGATTCAAGGCAATCCCATCTGAATCGATGCGGATGTTACTAGATGACCACGTTCGACTGCTAGAGGACTACGATCGAATGAACGAAGAACATCAGAAGCTAAAAGAAGATCACAAGTTACTACAGCTCAGAGAACCGGCACCACTACAAGCACCAGTGGCCGCAGAAGTACCAGAACCTGTGGACCCCTCTCCTGAACTCATAGAGGAACTAAACGCATTACGGGCCCAGGTAACCACTCTCCAATCACGCATAGATGTATACGAAGCACCACCACGGCCTGATTCCCCACCGGAGATTCCAACTGACGACGAGAACATAACCATTCCGGTGGAGGAAACGTTTGAAGAAGCATACGAGCCAATACCCATCCCAGGCGGACAAGTCACGGCCGAAGGCCAGATGACCTATGAACTTCCGACCCCCGCATGGATGAAGACTGTGGAGGAGATTGGAACAACGCACTCGGCTAGAGTCGGGGCCCAGCTACATGCTATGGCCATGATAGAAGAACGAATTTTGCAATCTCCCTACTTTGCTCAATTGGCCCCACGCAGGTACATATCCGGGCATGAGCTTCAATACAAACCTTACTTCATGCTAATGGCCGAATACCAGCTGGCCATAGAAAAGCGAACTGGCAAGAAGCCATCACATGCAACCCAGTTCGAGCCTGAAGACTTGCCACTGGATGCGCAACAAGGCACTATTTATCAACCAGATTGGCGTACACGTCTTTTACAGGAGTACCCAGAAATGATGAGCACATGGGTGAAAGCGCCCTTACATTTAAAGTATAATCCTTGCTGGGGACCAGTACCACGACGCCGCTCCTGGACTGCATTCGCTATTAAAGTACAAAACAATAGGCAGTGTCAGGATTGGCTGAATTACCCCTACTTCAAGCCACCTACCGAGTTGCCCACTGTTGGCTATATGATGGCCACAATCCGTCACTGGCTCCCTCGCCTGAAGCATATGGATGATATTGCAGCGCATATGACTGTCAAAATTTTTGACATGATGCAAATGATATTTAAAGTCTTCCGACGCGTCAAGGCACCGCATGTAAACACCCCGGGATTTGAGCATGGTAACTTTGATCTAGTATATGACATGAGCACAACGCCATTGCTCCGGGTGTGTTATGCCTGGCACTGTAGAATAAAATACCTCCCGGCATGCTACAAACAAACCTTTGAAGAGATGTTCACCACCGGGTTTTGGGAATACCATTCCGAGGTATTCATCAGCAGGCCCACACATTTATTGCAACTTTTTGCCTGTGAGCGAATGGTTTATTCCACGCATTATCAACTCCCGCCACCCGACGGACCGCAACCGATCAACTGGGAGAAGCTCGAGGCTGATCTGGCCCGAGGCATTCGAGTATCTGAGCACACCCTCGCTCACGACCTCCTACAAAACTACATCCGGCAGACCGCACAACAAGGTTCTGTCGAGGACGACAGAAGCGAGAGGGAGGGGGGTGTTGGAAGCAGTCAGAGGCACAGTCAGAGGCACAGACGACATGGAAGCATGTAAAGACGGAGCAGGGAGCCAGACGGATCATTTTTTCAAACAATTATGTTTTTATTACTTCTTCAAACATCCAACAGTGATTTTCATCACTCTTGTAACATATGTAATATAGAAAAAACCCCATTTTGTAATCCATAGCTCCATTTTGTGCAAGCCGAGGAGTCCTCGAGCTTGAGGAGCTTAGGTAGAATGCTCGTACCAAATTTCGTTATTTTCAGACATCGTTTACCCTTCCAAATAGCCTCTAGGACCTATTTTTTAACTATGCCGGTCACTAGATGTGAAACCGGTCAAAACTAGTCTAGAAACTATAAAAAGAGCTAGAGAGCTCATTTTTGAGGTTGGTTCATTTTGGTTAGTGTGAGCTTAGAGCTAGTTTGAGCTTGTAAGAGCATTCTTGAGTAATAGAGCTAATTTCCCACCTTCCATAGTGTCTTGCTTGTCTCTTCATTGTGTGTGTGCATGTGTGTGTGCATCTTTGTGCTTCTCATCATCACTCTCACATCATCTCACGTTCACGATCTTCATATCGCTCCTACCTCTCCCACGGATTGACATTAAGGAGGTGAAGCTTCTTAACGTGGTACTTACCATTGTGCTAGAGCAACAGAGGTGTATCTACTTTTCTATCCCTCAAAGTCTACACTAGCCATTTAGGCATAGTTTTTGCCTCTATATCATCCCTCTCATCAACAAGTGCATCATGTAAGTCTGCATAAAAAATGGAATGATCTACATCATCATGTGGAACCTATAAAGGCTGAGAAATTGCCTCATTTGAACTAACACAACATCACAACTTCACCTTGTAATATATTTTTCGATGTAAATGCAGTAGAGGAGTCCTCTAGATGCATATCCATAGATATCTGTATCATTACCTTTGTAAACTAGGAGGGAATTAGTCTTTTAGGCAATAAAGTGCCGATCTATTGTGTGAAAAGATCATTTTTAGGGCACATGTACATAAGTCATTTTGTGACTATTTGTAAGGACTTTTTGCCATTGTGAGAATCAAGAGCACAAAATTTCGAATTTGTGTCTTCTCCTCTCTGTATCTTCTTCCTTGTGAGTTGCATGCATGTATGTGGCTTGAAAAGAGTGCTTTGAAGTGTTATCTATCCATGGTAGTGCTTGTTTGCTATTGGTAATGTGTGTGCGAAATGTATGAAGTGCTGAAGCATAGGTAGGTCATTCCTGCGGCTCAATATTTTGCTCATAGCTTGAAGTAGAAGTGTCAGAATCGAGTGAAAATATTGCCATTGGATGCGTCTTCTTGAGAGCTTTGATGAAAACTCAATATTTGCTATATTCCGATTCGGAGCTGAGAGAAAAGCTGAATTTATTGTTGGCTACTGCTCTATGTGTCGCGACACCATAGCCGACCATGAAAGCTGTGAATGTGATAGTTTACACTTGTTTGCACCTTTGATAGTTCACATTTGCATTGACCATCATTTGAATGCATGTCTTCATACACTCGGCTAGGTTATGATACTTCTTGGATTGATAATTAAAGTGTGAATCCCCACTATATGCACTTGTAGGGGATTGAGGTATAGTCTCTTTCTCCTCAAGTCCCTAAGTCGATACTTATGTACACACACCCGGAAAACATGTCTGTGAAGGCTGTATTTTGGGAAAAATGCATCGTTCCTCCTTTCCAAAAGATGGTTCAGTTTGGGCTACTCAGAAATTGCAGCTTGTACATAGTGATGTCTGTGGTCCTATGCAGACACCCTCTTTTGGAAATTATCTTTACTTTGTGACTTTCATTGATGATTTTTCTAGGCATATAGGGTATATCCATTGAAAGCAAAGTTGGAAGTGTTTATGTGCTTCAAATAGTTTTTGGTTTTGGCTAAAAATATGTCAGCATGTAAAATGGGCACCCTCTGTTCTGATTGAGGGGGGGAATATATGTCTTTCTGACTTTAATGCATTTCTGGCTGAACGTGGGATAAACATCAATGTACAGTGCCATATACACGGAATTGCTGAACGGAAGAACAGGTCACTCATGGAGATGGTGAGCTGTATGGTCAAGAGTCAAGATTTACCACATAGTTTCTAGCTTGAGGTTGTTATGTGTGCAACATATGTATTGAATAGGTATCCCACCAAAGCACTGTAGTTTATCACCCCATGTGAGGCTTGGCATGGTTGCAAGCCATCTATTGCTCATCTCTGTGTTTTTGGTTATCTGTCGTATGCATCAGTGCACGAACAACATTGCAAAAAATTGGATGATAAAGTAGTAAAATGTATTTTTGTTGGGTACAGTTTTGAAAGTAAAGGCTATCGTCTGAATCATCCACAAACTAAAGGAATTCTGGTTAGCCATGATGTTGTTTTTGTGGAAGATGCTATTCAGCCATTGCTTTCATGTACCAAGGAGACATTTATTAGCTCCAAAGACATGTATGATACCTTGCTGCCTCTTTTTATAGGTGGACAATCTAGTGCTAGTCATAATGAGGCAACTTCTCAGCCTTTATAGGTTTCATTGAATGATGAAGATCATTCCATTTCTGATGTAGATTTACATGATGCACTTGATGAGAGAGTTGATATTGAGCAGGAAAAAACTATGCCAAAATGACTGGTGCAGACCTTGCATGACAACAAATTAGATGCACCTCTATCATATTGTACTCATTCAGGCTCTCATAGTGCCTCTTTTGCATCAGATTGCTATGTTATGGCTGCCTCTAGTCTATGTGATGAGACTTAACGTTTTTCATTTGATGAAGCATAACATTTTGAACATTGGATGGCTACAATGCAATCTGAATATCATGCTATCATGAAAAATTGGTGACTTGCATGAAGAAGTGTATGTTTTTCAGCCCCATGGCTTTTGTGTAGAAATGGCATGAAAACTAGGTGTGCAGGTTAAAGAAGGCATTATATGGTTTAAAGCAAGCACCACGTGCTTGGTATGAAAAGATACATGCCTATCTGACTGCACATGGTTTTCAGAACAGTCCAACTGAAAGCACATTATATCTTAAGCGTGCTAATGATGTATTGTTGATCATTGTGGTGTATGTTGATGACATGCTGCTCACTAGTCCTCATGACATGCATATTGCTCATTTTAAGGCAGCTTTGCATGCCTCATTTGAGATGTTTGATTTGGGGCATTTGCATCACTATTTGGGCATTCAATTTATGCAAGTTGATGGTGGAATGACTTTGTGTCAAACCAAATATATTGACATATTATTGCAGTGTTTTGGCCTTGAAGACTGTAAGCCTATTGCCACTCCTATGGAGACATGTTTACAATTGAGTCTTCATGATGCTAGAGATGCATTTGATGCTGTCCTCTATTAGCAAACTGTTGGATGCTTGATTTACTTATGCATTACTCTGCCAGATATTCAGTTTGTTGTGTCACAGATGAGCAGGTTTATGCATTGCCTAGGTGTCAAGCATTGGCAGGCAATTAAGCGCATCTTTTGCTACTTGAGTGGTACCCGATTACTTGGATTGTTTTATCCCAAGGAGGATCACTATTGCCATATCTGCATGCTTTTTTTGACATTGATTGGGGTGGTTGCTATGACACTCGTGTGTCCACCAGTGGTTTTTGCCTTCATGCTTGGTAGCTCATGTATATCTTGGTTGAGAAAGAAGCAGCCTACTGTGGCCACTTCCAGTTGTGAGGCTGAGTATAGGGAAGCTTTCATAGCGACTGTTGAGTGTTTGTGGCTCATACGCCTTATGGATGATTTCGGTGTTGGTCAGTCTTCTGCCACCACCATCTTCACTTACAATCAGAGTGCATTGGCAGTTGTGAGGAACCCTGTGTTCTATGTTCACACTAAGCACATTGAGGTGCATTATCATTGTGTCAGGGAGAGGTTCTGTGCTAGGGAGATCAGCTTGGCATATGTGCCCATGCAGGAGAACATTGTAGACCTTTTTATGAAGGCTCTGCCTAGGGAGAAATTTGAAGCTTTCCGCAAAGCTTTGAGCTTACTTCCTTTTGTGGATTGATTCCGCATAGCTTGGCACTTCCTTATAAATGAGTGCCTGATCCTTATTCATTGCATCACTCATAGGGGGTATTTGTTGATATATTTAGGTAGTGATGTGTGTGAACACTCTAGGACCACCTAGGCATTTTTTTCCCTCTTTAGGAGGTTTTTTCCCCAAGCTTGTATATACGCCTATTGCCCTAATGGGCTACTTATCTTTGTACATTCTAGTGGTAATACATTCGTCATTGTGTGTTGTGCTCCAAGCTTCTTCTTCTTCCTTGTGATCTTCACGTGCTTCCCCAGACGTCTAACTCCAACACTTTTGTAATGATTTAATTATTGGAATATATTGCTCAGAGTTTCTTTGTATTTGTGCTTATCTTTGTCCACATTCTACTTAGTTTTGTTGGATTGGTGTGTGGTTTCCTTTACATTTATGGTTGTTTAAGGTCATATTCTTGAAGTGGTAATTGGAATAGCTTTGTGAGCCGAAACATCAGTATCCAGAAAAGCTTCTTGTAATGTATGTACTAGTATCAAATGATGTGGTATTATATATGTTAAGCCTTGAAAATTCTATTTTATTTTTCTATGTCGAGTTATGCAAATTGTAAATAGCAATGAGAACAATTATCTATGCATCTAGAGTGCCAAGCACTATATCAAGAGGTTTTATTTATTTTTTTTCTAGAACTATTGCCACTACTCTCTGGAATTGGAAGCTCTGATGTGAGGCACTTGATCATTAGGTAACCTTTTCTGCCCTGAAATATAATTTGCCTAGCTAATTTGTGAATTTGATGCAACAAAACGATGGTTTTTCATGGCACTTATTGAACAAGAAATAGTGTTTTCCACTATGGATACAAAAATGAGGCTTTTTTACAACATTTAATGCATTTCTTCTCAAATTAAAAAGAGAACATGTCTTTGTTCTCATTTGTTATGACTCAGTGTTATAAGAACTACTTGGGAGATATCAAAGATATTTACCTGTAGATTTTTAGGTTATTATACATGGATTTAGCATGCATTAGACTTATAATTTGTATAGATTCATTAAGTATGATTTTACAAGTCTATAAGCTAGAAAGGTTGTTTATGGCGCTTATCGCCTGATGCATTTTGGGATCCTCAGTAAGTTGTATACTCATGATGTAATCTTGTATAGGACTTGGGGATTGAGCGAGGTTTTTCATTTAGTTGATGTTTGGGATGGAGAGAGGACTTAGAAAACACCATTTGAGTTCATTTATATAGAAAACCTTTAATTAAGAATGTCATTAACAAAGTATTTCATCCTACCAATAGATAACTTATTATTTATATTTTGTTTATTAGAATGAATCCTAAAGAGAGTGGATCCCCCATTGCTGAGGCCAATCTTGAGTGGTCATACACTAAGGAGATCATAGCTCTTAAATCCAAAGTCTGGAGAATGGAGGATACTCGTTGAATGATCCTCGAGGTTCTCAAAAAACCACAGGTGCTACTAGTAGGTACTTCAACATAGATAGAAGTGCCATTTGTAGAACCATCTAGTTCACAAATTCCAATCACAGACATTGGAGTGTCAACCAATAGATATGTTAAACAGCAAGAGAAATATTTAAATCCACCAAAATACCATGAACAAGTCAATGCCAAGACAACGGATGTGGTAGACTAATGGAAATGTAAGTGGGAACAATGTTTTTGCTTATGTAATATTGTTGATGAGAAAAAAAAGATACAACATTCCACATATAGTTTAATGGATGTTGCTCACTCATGGTGGAGGAAAATAGAGCAAGATAACATAGAACTTGCCACTTGGGTGGAATTTGAGATTATCTTTTATAATAACTTTGTTCCGTAAGATAAGCACACCACACCTTTAGATGCCTTATTCTCCCTATAGTAGAGATAATTTACGATGTAGGAGTATGCATATGAGAGAGATATTGTTAAAGTTTCTAGAACAAGTGCTTGATTTTCTTCAGGTGCATAAGTTTGTACTTGAGCTTCTAGAGACATTGCATCCACTTGTGTGCAAGGATCATTGCCACACCTTGAATGAGGTTTTAGAATTGGCCTTGGTGTTGGAGGATGGGTGCCACTCATGACCCTCAACCTACAGGAGAAAAGACAACATGGACAAGATTCAAGAAGCCCACAACTTTAGTTCTAGTGCCTAGTAAACAAATGAATGTAATACAAAGTTCCAATCATGGGAAGAGAAAATTTGTATCTTCCATGCCTAATAGAGCATTCCAACATTCTATTCTCACACAAGTGCATAAGGAAAAGGCTCATTGTATCATTTCTATCCTAAGAAGAAAAATATATGTGTAACCAAGGTGTTGGAGAGGCAACAATATTCATTGTCTACTCCATCATCTCCTTTGGATTTTGATATTTTAGCTA
The DNA here is from genome assembly GCA_020310875.1 of Ceratopteris richardii. Classification (NCBI taxonomy): domain Eukaryota; kingdom Viridiplantae; phylum Streptophyta; class Polypodiopsida; order Polypodiales; family Pteridaceae; genus Ceratopteris; species Ceratopteris richardii. The sequence continues at coordinate 118,087,423 of CM035442.1, forward strand.
TATATATTAAGGTGGATCCTCCCTCTAAGAGTAAGCAATCCATGTTGAATATATTGGTCACCAAGAAGGTGACTATCATGCCAGAATGGTATTATATCTAGTCATGCAAAAAGGTTATCAGTTCCCCAACACCGAGATGGTTGTCATGAGAGGGGAGGTAAATGGAAATCCTATGGAAATTTTGTTTGATACAGGATCTATGCATAATGTGATCAAATGTTTTTTAGTTAAGAAGATAAAGACCAACCCATCTGAGTACACCTATAGGGTGGAGTTAGCAACAATATGTTTGTAATCTTCAAGAAAAAAATATTGCAATAATGGATGCCAATATATTTTGTATTATACAGTGTTATTTCCCCATCAGTTTGCATAAATTGAATGCCAAATAATGATGCAAAATCCCCAAATCAAAAATCTCAAAAGAGGCATCTAAATTAACCATAACTTCAACAATATGCATCTCATTAGGAACAATGAGCAATATAGCATCAATATATACAACAATTATAGAAAGTACATCATCTTTGCACTTAACATATGAGATTCTCTCTATTGGATTGTTCTCAAATCTATGTGCTAAGTAGGCATGTATCTTTTCATACAAGCACGTCTTGCTTGCTTCATTCCATCTAATGTCTTTTTCAACTCGCAATTCTTTGTTTTCATACCCTTTTTGCAAAAACTCGTGGGGTTGAAATGCATACACCTTCATGTAAATCAGTATTAAAAAATGTAGTCCTAATGTCCAATTTATGTATGTCCCAACCACAGTGAGGTGCACAGATGCTAAGAACAGTTGTCATTAGGCATGTAGGAGCAAAGGTCTCATCAAAATAAATCCATTAACCATTTGTGATATTGAAATCTTGGTTAAGTATGAGGTGTGCCTGTATCTTTGGTGCAAAAGGCTAGAAAGGGGCTCCTTAGATAGAAAGCATGATAGCTTGTACAGTCATTTGTCTTCAACTCCTTGTGCTATGATATTTTTAGTTGTAGGGTTAATCACCCATACGGATGTGTTTTCAAATAACACTTGTTTGTGATGGTCAAGGATTGCCTTATATAGAGAGGAGATTCATGCACAAGTTGAGTACAAATAGTACATTTGATAAAGCTTCTTGTCCTTGCCTTCTATTGAAAGACTTTTGTTGTTGCCTAAGTAAACTTCATCGGTGTGATCTTCTCACTCTTGGAATGATTTGCAATCTTTGCACATGTGAGAGGTGGATCCACTATCAAAGATTCACTTTTTTCAAGATCTAGAAGTACTTATGGCATTGGTATGTACCTAAGTATCAACTTAGGGACTTGAGGAGAAAGAGACTATACGTCAATCCCCTACAAGTGCATATAGTGGGGATTCACGCTTTAATTATCAATCCAAGAAGTATCATAACATAGCCGAGTGTATGAGGACATGCATTCAAATGACGCTCAATGCAAATGTGATCTAACAAAGGTACACATGAGTGTAAACTATCACATTCAAAGCTTTCATGGTCGGCTATGGTATCGCGACACTTAGAGCAGCAACCAACAGTAAATCAAGCTTTTCTCTCAGCTTCGGACTTAGAATATAGTGCATAACATGTTTATTTCGAAGCTCTCAAGAAGACACATCCGATGGTGGTATTTTCACTCGATTCTGACACTTTTGCTTCAAGCTATGAGCAAAATACTGAGACGTGGGGATGACCTACCTACGCTTCAGCACTTCCTACACTTTGCACACACATTACCAATAGCAAACAAGCACTACCATGGATAGACAACACTTCAAAGCACTCTTTTCAAGCCACATACATGTATGCAAGCTCACAAGGAAGAAGATACAGAGAGGATAAGACACAATTTCGAAGTTCTGTGCTCGTGATTCTCACAATGGCAAAAAGTCCTTACAAAGATTCACAAAATGACTTATATACATGGGCCCTAAAAATGGTCCTTTCACACAAGAGACCGACACTTTATTGAATAAAAGATTAATTCCCTACTAGTTTACAAGGGTAATGATACAAATATTTATGGATATGCATCTAGATTACTCCTCTAGTGCATTTACATCGAAAAAAATATATTACAAGGTGACTATGTTACAAAAATAAAGTGTCCAAATCGGAAAAATTTTGGGGCCCTTCTTTTTCTCTGCATCTCTACTCTTCTTTGCTCTGAAACACTCTCCCCCTCTTTGTCTCTATCGTCCCTTGAAAGGCTTTGCTTCTTGTCTCTAGTTCTATGCCTATAGTCGATTTGGTTTTTTATTAACTGATAGCCTCTTTATAGTTGACCACTATTGGCTCCTATGGAAGTCCTAATGGTATAGTTTTACCAGTGGTCAAGAAACTGATCATAACTCGAGACCTGTTGCATTGGTTCTGGCCTCTTCTTTTCTTTTTCTCGCACGCAACCTGTGGAGATGAACTATGATAGATTTGTAGTCTAGCTCACCAATAACCTCTTTAAATCTGGGTTGCTGTGTTAAGTCGGGCTGCCACACATGCAACTAGTGGAAGGTATGAAGGTTTGGATTTATAGCCTTCGATCTGGACCTTCCAAAGATCAAGAGGTTGAAGCACCTTCCGGGGCTCGGGATCTGCCGGATATCTTCTTGCACTTCTTCATGGATAATTTCTGGCCTTGATCTGTCCTTGCCTGTTGCGTACTTCCCACTGTTGTATGCCCTTGTGGGGCTCTGTGCAAAGATGGCTATTGTGTGCCCTTGCAGGGCTTCCTATAGAGATATGTCTTCAGATATATTCTATTTAGTGAAGCTTCTTTCTTGGTTTTCTTCTTCTTTTCTTTTTGCTTGACTCTCCTTCAACACCACCCCCTCCCGAACTCTGTCATCTCGGACAGGCTTTGGATGTCAACGGGAGTACATCCTAATTAACTTTTTCTGTGTTTCATTAAGCAGATCGGCTTCTTGTATCATGAGTTGCTTCCGTTGTTCTGTTTTTACACAATCATGTGGTACCTGTCTGTGGTCTGCAAAGAAGCTTAATTCATATGCCACAAGTCTGGCATTTAGATTATTGACATTTTCAAGAAAATTTCTGAGTCAATCTCAAAGAATCCAGTAAAAAATGCTATTCCTCAGTCCGTAAATAGTTGTGAGGCGGACTTGGAAGTGAAGGATAATTCAACCATTGCTTATTGAGCTTACCAGTGCTTTGTAATTCCAAAGATTCGTGTACATCACGTTGACGTGGCATCAAACAAAAAGAAGGATTCACCTAAAATAAGTATGGTGCGGCTTGCCAATGCACTCATAATCTTGGATTATTTTCCAAAAACTTTCTTCTTGTTTGTCTTGAAGTTCAACTGGTCATCTAGATCTTTTTGTGTAATGTGCTTTATATAACGATGCATCTGCTCTTTCAACAGCCCGTAAGGTATGTTGAACAACTTTATTATCTATTCCAAGTCTTTGCCTTTAATTTTTGCTCCTTTCATTACTTTGACTACTTCGTTTTTAGAAATTTCCATCAACCCGGACACCACTAGTGCCCGTTCCCTCTGACTTAGTTCTACAGTATACGACATTGGATGATCATCACTAGGTTCCATCGTATGCTCTCTTATTGGTGAATGATAGATCGGGGGAGATAGAGGATGTACCTCTACCTCTTCAGTAGGATTTCCTTGCAGCGGCACTACTGGTGTCCCGATCGTTGCCTATTGTTTTATTTGAGCTTCTAATTATGCAATGAGTTCATCCTTTTCTTTGATTTCATTGGTAGCCTTTGTGAATGCTTCTTTGGCAGTCAAAAGTTCATTTTCGATGGTGGCTATTTGGTCAGCGTCTTCATTATATACCACAAGAATTTTTTCTTCAGTCGATTTCCATCGTTGTTTGAGTTCGTTAGTGTCATGCATATACTTTCTTTCCCATTCTTCTCTGATGGCTTGATCTTGTTTCAGCTGATCTTCATACTTCACAATTTGATCTTCCGATACCTTTGTGTTGCTTGTGGTCGCTGCTTGTGCTTCTATGGGTTGGTTGCACAATATGGCATTCATAAGTTCTTTATTTCTATTTCTTAAATTGTCGGTTTCCTCCATATATACTTTGATTTGAGTTTCGAGCAGCTTACTTCTAGCATTCATTCTTGTTTTTTCCACTTCACCTGCTTCATATTTTCTTTATAGCTGTGTGATTTGATCTTAGAGCTTTTGGTTCTCCTATGTTAGCATGATGCATTGCTCCCTGGCTTCTTTGACTTCTGATTCCTTGGCTGAGAATGCATGTTGAACTGTAGGGTTATCTCACCTATGCATTCAGTAACATTGCCTCCTATCCCAATCAGATGTGCTTTGGTTGGACGTAATTGGGCTTTGAGCCGATGAGTCAAAGAGGCTCTAATGCAGCTGATAGCTGCTCTTGTGTCAATGAGGGCATCCACCGATTAACACTCCTCTGTTCCCACTCCTAGGTCCAAATAATGTTGTCGCACTTGATGTCTTAGGGTTTTTGAGGTTCTAAAATTAGCGAGTGGGATGGGCTCCTCTCCTAGCCGATATCTTTCATCCCTTTCTCTCATCCATTCTTTCCATTTCCTTATTCGTTCTAGGGCTTCCTATCATGCTTCCTTGCATATTTTTTCATCTTCTTCTCGTCTATTCCTTGCTACTAGAAGTCTTGAAACCATCTCCTCTATTAATGGCTCTAAATACTTCTTCACTCGACAACCACTTATATAGTTTGGTAGTACTTCTCCATCTAGGGTTGCTAGATTGATGGCTACACTAGTCGATATGCGATTGATCAGCAAGGGACCATATCCTCTTTTTTGTAGTTTCTTTGCATGTTGCTTTAATGTATATAAACCAGGACTAGATCTCCTTCTTTCAAACCATTATCCTTAATATGAGCATCAAAGTATACCTTTTGTCACCTTTTTGTAGCATAAATGCCTGCTACTGCTTGCAATCTTGTTTCATGTAGCTTCTCAATTTGGTCCAATTGATTAGACAAATCATGTCCAGTCCATTCATAGGTCGATCCTACTCTAAGAGTAGGAACTAGGAAATCAATCGGTAAGATGGCATTCTGGTAGTACACTAGATTAAAAGGAGTAGTTCCTATAACTATTTTGTATGCTACTCTGAAGGCCCATAAAACATGGTGCAACTCCTTATCCCAATCAGATCTTCCATTGTTAACAATCTTTGTAAGCACTATACACAAGATCTTGTTTGAGATTTCAACTTGTCCATTGGCTTGTGGGTGATAGGGAGCTGATTTCTTGTGAATCACTAGGAATTCATTAATCAAGGCTTCTATTACTTCATTGACAAAGTGTGTGCCTCTATCACTCACAATTTCTATTGGCAATCCAAATTTGGTGAATATGTTCTCAAAGAGAAACTTAGCCGTGGTCCTTGCATCATTCTTCTTAGTTGCCTTGGATTCTACCCACTTGGTCAAATAATCCATTGCTACAATTATATACTCGGCATGAGAACCTTTTGCTGGTGGGCTAATAGGTCCTACAAATCTATTCCCCATTTGGTAAATGCTCTAGCACTTATCATAGGTCGTAATGGCATTTCATCTCTTCTAATAGGATACTTTGTTCGTTGACACGTATCACATCTTTGGATATATGTGGCTGCATCTTGATATAGAGTTGGCCACCACAATCCATCAATGAGAATCATTTTTGCAGTTTTATCTACAGAAAAATGTCCTCCTACGGCTCTCGTATGGGACATCTCCAAAACTAAAACATACTCATCTTCATGGATGCACATTCTTAATTGGTTGTCCCTTCCTCTCTTGAAAAGTTGTTTGCCTATGAGTACCTAATCTTTGCTTTGTTCCTCAAGGGCACATTTTTTTGCCAAACTAGCTCTTTCTGGGTACTCTTGTGTTTTCAAGAATTTCACTAGAGGCATACTCCATCTGGGGGCTATTGTGGAGTAACACAAAGTAGAGTTTTGTTCAAGTGCTCTTTCTTGACAACTGGGGCATGAAGAGACATAGTTATGTGTATCTCTCTGCATAGTTGGCCAATGTATTCCTAATCTCTTAAGCGCTTGCGAGGTTCCATTAACACTTCGATGGGTTTTCCATTGATTCACGTGTGCCTTTTGAAGCCACATCTCTTGCTCATCTTCTTCCACACATCTCAAAATTAATCCACTTGACTCTTGATGGTATAGGCTTCCAACTAGGGAGCGTAAGTTTAATTGTCTACTAGCATAGGCTATAGGGTGGTCTAGTTTTCCTGTTTTTGCTCGCTGTGCTAAGATGAAACCAATGGCAAACTTGAAGGCATCCACATGAATATGAAATGGTTTATTCCAATCTGGTACTTTCAAAATTGGTGCTGAACTCAAGTGACTCTTTAATTCGTTGAACGCTTGTTCACATTCTTCTGTCCAGGTAAACTGAGTCAGCAATCCATAAAGAGGCCTCGCAATTATGGCATACATGTGAATAAAGCTCCCATAATACCCACAATGTCCCATAAATGCTTGCACTTCTTTAGCGGTCTTAGGTCTTGGCAAATCCAGAATTACTTTGATTTTGTCTTCATCAGTGGAAATTCCATTCTTAGAGACAATGTTTGCTAAGATCTTTCCTTGTCGCACCATGAAGACACATTTTTCCGGATTGAGGTATACTCTATACTGACGACATTTGGAAAATATTTTTCTTAGTTCTAGGATGTGCTCTGATCTTATAGCTAAATATGTACATAAATCATCCACGCATACCTCCATACTCTTTCTCAAAAATTCCTTGAACACATGGTACATTAGTCTTTGGAAAGTGGCTCGGGCGTTAGTTAGAACAAATGGCATAACCCTAAATGCATAGACTCCCCATTTAGTTGCAAAGGCTATCTTATGTTGGTCTTCAAGAGCAATGGCTACTTGATTATATCCTAAAAAGCCGTCAAGAAAGCTATAGAACTCCTTACCCGCAACCCTTTCCAACAGATGATCTGTGATGGGTAATGGGTAACTATCGTGTATGGTGGCTGCATATACCTTTTTAAGATTAATGCACACCCTTAATTTTCCATCCTTTTTCGGTATGACCACTAATGGCGATACCCATCCCGTGTGTTCAATTTCATAAATGAAGCTTGCTTCTAACAGTTTATCTATCTCCTCCTTAATCTTTGCCGAATAAACATCATTATAGGTGTATGGTCTTTGTTTGGAGGGCTTGGCTTTTGTTGTCATAGGGATTCTATGAGCAAAAATAGAAGGATCTACACCTTTTAAATCTTTATAAGTCCATGCAAAGACATCTCGATACTCCCTTATAAGTTGTATTAATTCTTGTTCTTCTTTTGGCACGACATCTTGTCCTATGAAGGTGCATCTCTCTTTTCATTCTTCAATAGCTACTACAATCTTCTTGGTCAACTCTTTACTATCGTATGCGATCCCTGGCTGTGCTTCTCGTTTTGGCATCTGAATAGCAATCTTTCTTTCCTCTACTTCATACTTCTTGAAGTGCTCCGGTACCTCGAATTGGTATTGAGGTATGTTTTCTTCTTTTTCCTTTTCCATGTTCGATTCATTTTCTTCCATTTGCATCATTCCATGGTTTGATTCATTAGTTATGGCACTCACTTCCTGTTTCTCGTCTTCTTCTCCAAATGTTTCCCTTTCCAATTCTATGCTCTCGTAGTCTTCATTCCATTATTTTTCAATTACCTCTCCTTCATCCGCTTCTTGGAGAACATCCATGTATAGATTTACATCATATCCTTCCTCATCGATACATTCCTTCATGGTTATTACTTCTTCATTCACGCATATGTCTAGAGTGGCTGAAATCTTCATCCAACCATGGGGTTTGAATTCTTCATCTAGGAATATTTGAGGCATGTAAGCAGGATCTTCTACTCGTCTAGACACTCCTTGTCCTGGCTGCCATCTTTGTCTCCTTTCTTCTTCCTTTTTAGCTGCCTTACACATCCATAGGTGAGTATCTTCGTTCATCCATGTTTGACTACTCGATCCTACACTATGAATGGATAAATTATTGTTTTTCTTGTGTATCGGGTTCCATTGCAGAGGATGGACATCTTGATATGTATAAGCATGGATATTTATCCTTGTTGTTGTTCCTCCATGTCACAAGTACACTTCGTCTTTTCCCCAATCTTGCACTACCTTGAGCTGTCTCATGAAAGGCCTTCTCAGTATCATGTCATAATTGCTAGCCTTTTCGAATTGACATATTGCTAAGGTGTGCTCGAATTCGACTCCGCAAATGGTAAATACTACATTTTCCAATAATCCTAAGGGTCGCTCCATATGTCCATCTGCCATTTGAATCTTCATTCTAGTAGGTCGTAAAGCTGGCTTTCCCCATTTCTCCCATATTTCTTTGGTTGCAATTCCTACTTCGGCTCTTAAATCTAATATGGCTTTTGTGGTATATCCTCTATAAGTGATATGGAGGCATGTATTTCCTTCATCTCCCTCACTAAAATCTCCAACCTTATCAACTAGGATTTTAACAATAGCTACTTCATCCCTCATCTCACTTTTGTCTCACTTAATTTCCAGTTGGCTGGTGATTTTCTCTCTTAATTGAGGCTTCACTTTGAAGAGTTCTTCTAAAGTCAAGGTGCATGGTATTTTTACTTTTCTCAGGTGTTGTAATATATCCAAAGTTCAGGTTGATGTGTTCGGTTCCTTTTTCCTCATGGTGGGAACATGATACAACTCTGAGTTATGTTCATATTCTCCCATGTAGTTTGGTAATGCATTCACACTACCTTCCTCATCTTTGTTGTCATCCAGTTGAGATGATCTTTCTGGGTTTAATTCAGGAATTGACAATTCAAGCTCGCCTACTACTTCTAACTCCTCAAAAGGTGGTTCAATTCCTTCTACTTTCTTCCGTCTATCTTCTTGGACTCTTGCCCATAAGTCTCTAGGCCATTTTGCATCTATGTCAGGGATTACAGATCCTTCTTCTTTACTTTCATGGCAATTTTCTTCACATTTCTCATTTTTTTTTCCTTCTTTAAGGTGACTAGGTGCTACACATTCCTAAAATTCTTTTTTGGGAATCCTTGTGCTGGGTAGTGGATGAATATGTTTTTTTAAGGTTTGCTGAGCCACTTCAATTAACTTCTTACATATTTCCAATCTTTCTTTCTCTAAGTCACCTCTTGGGTATTCTCTGTCGTGTTGCTCAATGGTCGGGCTTATCTTTATTCGTGCTTGATATGCTTTAATCCACATGGCTAAATCTTTTCATTGGATCGGCTAAAACTGATCCTGCCTCTTGTTTTTGATGCTTTTCTGTCTCTTTTTTAGGGTTTCCTTTAGGCTCTTGTTCCTCATCTTGGCTTTGCTTGTTATTCTCATTCTCCCACTTTTGTTGCAGTCTCTTATCTTTTATCTTTTCTCTATGAGTCTTCCATCTTTCGGTTCGTTTAGACTTAGCACTTTTCTCAGACTCTTCAGAATCTGCAACTACTTGTGGTGTTGGGGTGTTCAACTTTTGTCTTGGTTATCCTTTTCTTTGGATTTATCTGGGGTCTCTCTTGCTTTTGCCCTAATTATCGCTTTCAATGGCACAATGTATTCTTTATCACTCCCTGATGATCTATAACAGTTATTTGTGCAGTAGGATTGATTTTATTTGGATTTTTAGGGAAATCGCTAAAAAGGTGTTCCTTGCCACAATCACTGCAATAACCCTCCCAAGTTCTCTGAGGTGGTGGTGGGTTAGGCAATGTACACTCTCTGATGAAGTGATCACCTCCGCATCTATAACATGGTTCTCTAGGAGCAGGTGGTCTATTCATTGGCCTTGGAGGTAACGGTGCTCTTGGAGGAGTATACATTAGAGACACATAGTCTTTATCATATCCGTATGAGATATCATAACCATCATATCCATATGTATATGGTTCATAGGATTTTCCATACTCAGCCATAATATTTTCATAGGTGGAATAACTTCCCGGACTAAGGTCATAATATTGTTCATAAGTCTCAGTACTCGTCAATGGGGTGGCTAGTACTATTGCTCTTTCAAGATTCTCTTCCATTTGCACGATCTTCACTAGGACAACATTTTGAGGGTGAGGTGGTTGTTGTCCTAACACTGGTTGAGGTTAATTGTATCCTTGATATGCATATGGTCTTGGTGCATGCGCTTGTTGATGGTATGGGGGGTATATATAGGCTTCTCCTCCTTGATCTCTGGGGGGTATCCGTAAGGCCTAAATGGTGGTGGTTGTGCAGGTCTTGGTTGTCGATTGTAAGGACAATTCTCCGTGCTGTGATTTGTGTATCTTTGCTCTATGCTACAATAGTGAGTTGGGCCCTGGGCATAAGGAGGTGGTGGGATTGCTCCCTTATCGCACAAATGAGGTGGTCTATTATAGGCATAAGGAGGTGGTGGGACTACTCCCTTATTGCACAAATGAGAAGGGTGGTCACCTCCACAGGGAACACATCTCCTGAGCATAGGCACTCTCATGGGAGGATTGGGATAATTCCTTTGTCCTTGAACATTCAGCTTTTTAGCCACTAAATTAGCTATCTCTTCTACATTGTTCATGGAATTGGAAGTACTACTAGCACTATCCTCACTCTTAACACTTCCTTGAGGTATTTTTAAGTCTTTCGCCAGATTGTCTTCTAGATCAATACACTCCTTCATGCATTCTTGTAAACTTTGGAATCTCTTCACATATACTAAGGATCTCAATGACCCATTCACCAATCCTTCCAAGAATAGTGAGACCATTTTATTTTGGGTGGGTCTCTCTTCTGCAGGACATCTATCCACATATTGCTTGAATTGTCTCGCTGCTAACCTCATTGATTCCATAGGAGACTACTTGAAAATATGGATTAATGATGAAGAGTTGTTTTTGATTCGAGTCTTAGTGAATTCCTCAATCAATTCCTGATATACTTGTTCCATGTTTTGAAAATTATTAGGATCTAAGGGCTAGAACCATGCTAAGGCCGTGTTTGTGAGGGTTAAGCCAAATGATTCATACTGGAGAATGCTGAATAGATGAATTTTGGTGAGTTCCTTGGGGATTTTGAGAAGTAGTGGCTTTATCCTTGGGTGGGAATACAAAAATGTTCTGATATTTCAGCCTAGCTCTCTCCAATTCCATCATGGGCCAGCATCTTCTCTGATTCTTGTCTAAGTAAGTAATGTGCGAGGGGTTTTTAGGATGGTGGCTAGATTCGTCACTTCTTCCCACAACGAAGAGTTCATTTTAAGTAAATGATCCATTCCATTCACCATGTAGAGTATGGAAATCCTATGACACCAATGGAAATTGATGGTCTCTGTCCATAATCTTGATTGTGGCCAAAAAGATGAGTTCTGCCACCGGCTGGTCTTCACGGAACCAATGACCTCTTGCTTTTGTAATTGACTCCAAAGGAAGAACCAGGACCTCTTCCTCATGCGTAGGTTCCGAATCAGATGATGCCATCTGCACTTAAAGCACACCACAATCAATGTTAAAGTGGTTGCATGACTTATCTCCAATTAATCTCCATGGATCGAACAGTTTTCTGAGTGATTTGTGTCTCGCTTCCCCTGTGGGTGTCAGGAAGGTAGTACCTGGGATTTTTTTTCCATATATATTTTTCTTATTTTTGATGAAAGAAAACAAAAATGTTAGTGAATAGCCGAAGCTTTATTTTATTTTTAATTATTTTCCTTGAGGTTATTGTACAAGTGCTCTCCTATTCCCTGGGAGGGAAATGTGCGTCACTAATAAGTAGAAGAAGAATTATGTGCCGAATGCATGGCCTTGTAATGTGGCCCTATCATGCACGTTCGAGGTGTATGGAACTCAAGATGCATGCAAGAAGAAGTTGCTGGCGGGTTTGTAGATGGCAGTCGAGATTTGGGTATCCAAATCAACTTTATTTTATTGTTCGTTGCAGAGCTAAAAAGAGCACAAGACAGAGAAAAAGAAGGGCCCCAAAATTTTTCCAATTTGGACACTTTATTTTTTGTATCATAACAATCTTGTAACATATTTTCCGTTGTAAATGCACTAGAGGAGTCCTCTAGATGCATACCCTTATAGATTAGTAGCTTACCCATGTAAATTAGTAGGAAATTAACCCTTTTAGTGAATAAAGTGCGGGTCTCTTGTGTGAAAGGACCATTTTTAGGGCACTAGTATATAAGTCAATTTGAAAGGGCTAGCAACTATGAGATGATACTTGGAAGACCCTTCATGAGACAGCTAAAGGTAGTGCAAGATTGGGGAAAAGACGTGGTATACTTACAGCACGAAGGAACCACGACCAAAATAAATCTCCACACATACACATATCAAGATGTTCCCCCCTTGCAATGGAATCAGATTCATAATGAGGAAGACGATTAGTCGATTCATAGTATAGGTTCAAGTGACCAATCATGGATGAACAAAGACACTCATCTTTGGATGTGCCAGACTGCAAAAAAGGAAGAGGAAAGAAGTAAAGGATGCCAGCAAAGGCAAGGAGTTGCTAGGTCTGTACAAGATCCAGCTTACATGCCTCAAATATTCCTCGATGAAGAATTCGAACCTCATGGTTGGATGGAGATTTTAGCTACTCTAGATGTGTGTGTAAATGAAGAAGTGATAACCATGAATGAATGCATTGATGAGGAAGGATATGACGTGAGTCTATACGTGGTAGTTCTTCAAGAGGCTGAAGAAGGAGAAGTGATTGAAAAAGAATGGAAGGAGGATTATGAGAGCATTGAAATGGAGCAAGAACAAATGGAAACAGAAAGTGGAAATCAAAGAGTAAGTGTCATAACCAATGAATTAAATCAAGAAAGGACACCAGAAGGAGAACTTGGATTGGATAAAGAAAAAGATGACGGAGAAAACAAGCCTCAAAATCAATTTGAAGTGCCCGCTCAATTCAAAAAATATGAAGTAGAAGAGAGGAAAATTGCTATTCAAATGCCAAAACAAGAAGCACATCCAGGAATAGCATATGACAACAAAGAACAAACCAAGAAAATAGTTGTAACATTAGAGGAAGGAGAAGAAGGATGTACTTTTATAGGGCAAGATGTCTCAATGGAAGAAGAACAAGAGCTGATACGACTCATTCGAGAATACAGGGATGTCTTTGCTTGGGCATCTAAGGATTTGAAAGGAGTGGATCCTTCTATTTGTGCTCATAGAATCCCTATGACATCTGAAGCTAAACCTTCCAAACAAAGACCATACACGTATAACGATGTTTACTCAACAAAAATCAAGGAACAGATAGACAAGTTGTTAGATGCTGGGTTCATTTATGAGATTGAACACACGGAATGGGTGTCACCATTGGTGGTCGTACCGAAAAAAATGGCAAGTTAAGGGTATGTATTAATTTGAAAAAGGTAAATGCTGCCACCATAAGAGATAGTTACCCATTACCCATCACGGATCATCTTTTGGAAAGAGTGGCAGGAAAGGAAGTTTATAGTTTCCTAGACAGTTTTTCAGGGTATAATTAGGTAGCCATTGCTCCTGAAGACCAACATAAAACAACCTTTGCAACTGAATGGGGAGTATATGCTTTTAGGGTTATGCCTTTCGGTCTAACCAATGCCCCAACCACTTTCCAAAGATTGATGTGCCATGTATTTAAGGAGTTCTTGAGAAAGAGCATGGAGGTATATGTGGATGATTTATGCACATATTCAGCCATTCGATCAGAACATATCCCCGAGCTAGGAAAGATTTTCGCCAAATGCCGACAATATAGAGTATGCCTCAATCCAGAAAAGTGCGTCTTCATGGTTCGAGAAGGAAAGATATTAGGACATATTGTCTCTAAGAATGGAATCTCAACTGATGAAGACAAAATCAAAGTGATTCTGGATCTACCGAGACCAAAGATTGCGAAAGAAGTACAAGCATTTATGGGACATTGCGGATACTACCGAAGATTTATACATATGTATGCCATAATTGCTAGAACTCTTTACACATTATTGTCTCAATTTAATTGGACAGAAGAATGTGAAAAAGCCTTTAACAAATTAAAGAGTCGATTGAGTTCAACACCAATCCTTCGAGTACTTAATTGGAACAAACCATTTCACATTCATGTAGATGCTTCCAAGTTTGCCATCGGTTGCATCTTAGCTCAACCCGCGGATACAGGGAAGTTAGACCACCCTATAGCCTATGCCAGTAGACAATTGAATCAAGCAGAGCGCAATTATACCACAACTGAGAGAGAGGGCTTAGGGATGGTGTATGCAGTAAAGAAGTTTCGACACTACCTGTTGGCAAACAAATTCAAAATTTTCATTGATCATCAAGCCTTACTGTACTTAGTCAATAAGCCTTGTAATACAGGACGACTAGTACGATGGTTTCTATTGTTGATGGAATTTGATTTTGAAGTAGTAGTCAAAAAATGGAATATGCACATTAGAGCAGATCGCTTGTCAAGAATGACACATGGAGAACCCCCCACAGGAGTACCTGATGATTTGCCAGATACTTACCTTTTTAATCTCGAAGTATGTCCCCAATGGGCAGAAAAGTTGATTCCAATGCTCACATATGGACCTAAACATGGGATCTCACCAAACAGAAACCAAGACCTATGGAAGACTAAGAACCTTCATATAATTGCTGGAAGCTTATATCACCAAGACTCAAGTGGATTACTCATGAGATGCGTGGAAGAAGAGGAACAAGAAATGTGGCTTCAAAAGGCACATGTAAATCAATGGAAAACTCATTTAAATGCGAATGGGACATGGCAAACTCTGAAGAGATTAGGCATATATTGGCCAACCATGCAGAGGGATACACATAACTATGTATCAGCCTGCCCAACTTGTCAAGAACGAAATCCAGAAGAGAACTCTACTTTATCCTACTCTACAGTGCCACCAAGATGGAGCATGCCTCTGGTAAAATTCTTGAAGACCCAAGAGTACCTAGAAGGAGCCACTTTAGCAAGGAAACATGCACTCACAGAACAAAGCAAGGACTATGCTCTCATAGGAAACCAACTCTTCAAACGAGGTAGAGACAACCATTTACGAATGTGCATTCACGAAGACGAGTATCTTGCTGTTTTAGAGATGGCACATACAGGAGCTGCAGAAGGACATTTTTCTGCAGATAAAACGGCAAAAATGATTCTCTTTGCAGGAATGTGGTGGCCAACTCTACATCAAGATGCAGCCACATACGTTCAATGTTGTGATACCTGCCAACGAACAAAATATCCAATTAAAAGAGATGAAATGCCGCTGAAACCCATGATGAGTGCCAGAGCCTTTACTAAATGGGGAATAGACTTCATAGGACCTATTAGCCCACCAACTAAAGGATCGTAGCCACAGACTATTTGACCAAATGGGTTGAAGCCAAAGCAACCAAGAAAAATGATGCAAGGACTACGACCAAGTTTCTCTTTGAGAACGTCTTCACTAGATTTGGATTGCCTATAGAAATTGTGAGTGATAGAGGCACGCACTTTGTGAATGACGTGATAGAAGCCCTACTGAATGAATTCTTAGTAATTCATAAGAAATCAGCCCCATATCACCCACAAGCCAATGGACAAGCCTGTACAGTCCTCACTAAAATTGTGAACAATGGTAGATCTGAATTGGACAAGCAATTATATCATGCTTTATGGGCATTCCGAGTGGCCTACAAAACTGCCATAGGAACTACTCCTTTTAACTTAGTGTACGGACAGAATGCTATTTTGCCAATTGATTTCTTAATACCCACTCTCAGAGTAGCAACAACTTACGAATGGACTGGGCATGAATTATCAGCTCAATTGGATCAAATAGAGAAGTTACACGAAACAAGGTTACAAGCGGTAGCAGGGATTTATGCTGCTAAAAGGCGACATAAGGAATATTTTGATGCTCATATTAAAGATAAAAATTTGAAGGAAGGAGATTTAGTTTTGGTTTATACTTTGAAACAACACGCAAAGAAACTGCAAAAAAGAGGATATGGCCCGTTGATCATCAATCGTATATCTACCAGCGGAGCCATCAGTTTAGCAACCTTAGATGGAGAGGTATTACCAAACTATATCAGTGGATGTCGAGTGAAAAAGTATTTAGAGCCATTAACAGAAGAGATAATGTCACAACTAATAAGGGGGAAAAATAGGTGCAAAGAGGAAGAAAGAATACGAGAAGAAGCTAGACAAGAAGCGCTAGAACGAATAAGGAAACAAAAAGAGTGGATGAGAGCGAGAGATGAGAGATATCGACAAGGAGAGGAGCTCATCTCGATGGCTAACTTTAGAGCCACTGAAAACCTAGGACAGCAAACGACGCAACCTTATTTGAATTTGGGTGCTAGAACAAAGGAGTACCACTTGGTGGATACTCTCATTGACACAAGAGCAGCCATAAGTTGTATCACGTATTCGTTGACTCAGAAAATCAAGGTAGAATTATGCCCATCAAAGGCACAGCTGATTGGAATAGGAGGAAAAATTATTCAATGTATAGGTGAGATTACCTTACCTCTACATCTCGGAAACAACATGATGGAACAAAAACTCTTAGTATGTCACGATCAGGACTTATTAGAAGAGCTCGTGTTAGGTCAAGATTGGATATACGAATATGAAGTGACTATTCAATTGGCCCTAGGATACGTCTTGGCCAAGATAAGACATCGTGAGGTGTTCGGCATGTTAGATGAACGACCGGTCAAAGCCAAAGGTATAGACCCGAGAGCTCAATCAAATGAACACAAGGATGAATGTATGTTCACTCGCACTATGGAAACCCCTTCATCGAATACTTCCTGTGAGGATACACCAAATCTCGATTGCATACAATCTTCTAATCCAGTAAATCACATGATTAGTGTTCTATCCAATAACAACCTTAGTGAGGAACCAAGCACAAGAGGGACTAGTCAGCACGACTGTCAAAAATCTGCACACATTAGAATTTACCCTATTCCTTACACTAGACAGGCTTGGATCAGAAATGATTGAGTGACATCATATCTTCAACAAACGAACCACTATCGACATAAAAAATGACCCCAGAATCACAATGCCAGTCACGTTGGACACCCAGTTCCACAAAGCATTGCTAGAGTATGGATTTCAAAGAAGGTGATAGCGGCCGAATCGACCAGAACACAAATATGGATTCCCAAGTCATGTACAAAAGTAACAATGATCAAAACGGACAAGCCAGGGTACAAGGAGAATCAATATGATCTAAAGGCGAAACAACAGAAGACGAATGCCTACAAGACACAATAGGGTCCGAGATACGCAACACAAATCATTCGAGTCAAAGAGCGGGGAACCTGAGGTTCAACATGACAGGCACTACATTTATCAGGCATACTAGAGACATGCTCGGTCCCAGCGGAGTAAAGCAGATTTGGATGCCGACTGGCAAGACAATTTGTATGCCTCAATCAAGTAATTTGAGTTGCACACATTTGGAGTCACCAGAATCCAAAGTATGCATGATAGGGCCACATTACAAGGCCAAGCATTCGGCACAATCTTCTTCTACTTCGGGATAGTGAAGCACATTTCCCTCTTGGGGAATAGGAGAGTACTTGTAAAATAATAAAAAAGAAAATAACATATAACTCAATAACCGCTTCGGCTATGAACTAACTTTTTTGTTTTCCTTCAAACACAAACATAAGAACAATATGAATAAGTGTGAAAAATCCCAGGTATTACCTTTCTCACACCCACGGGGAAGGGACAACACAATCCACTCGGAGAGTTGCCAAATTCAAGAAGGATAGATGAAGGATGATCCTTGATACAAGCTTGCCACTAATTACTGGTATATATTGAGTGCAGATGGCATCATCTGTTTCCAAGGCTACACAAGAGGAAGAGGTCCTGCTTCTTCCCTTGGAATCAATCACGAAGGCGAGGGGTCATTGGTTTCTTGATGATCAATGAGTGTCCGAGCTTATTTTTATGGCAACCATCAAGGTTATGGATAGGGATCATTACTTTCCTATCATGTCACAAGATTTCAAGACTATCATACAAGGATTACCATGCATGACTGATGTATGGACAAGAGCTGGCATTGATGCATTCCTAAGACTTCCAATATACTTGCCTGATTTTCAGAGATGTACACAAGTGATGAATACACTACAGTCTGCATCAAATAAGCCATCAGTCCCAGAAGCAAGAGTGCTTGACAAATTTGGTACACGGAAAACAATTAGATTCACTCATGAGCTGATCAACAGAGCTTTTGGATGGAATCAAGATGGACTTACCAATGTCAAGGATGAATGTCATGATCCCAAAAAGAGAACGTTTTTGGAAATCAACAGAACAGATATTGAAGACTCTGTAAGATTGGTGCACCAACATTTTTGTTTCCCGAGTATGCATAGATATACAACACCCCAGAAAATCGTAGTGCAATTACTCTCACATGCTATGAGGCAAGTCGGAAATAAAGTAAATATGACTCCATATATTCAGGACCGCCTATTCAAAGCAAAGAAGAAGTGGGGTCAGAAAAAGTTCTTGAATGGAAGTTCGGCCTTGACACTGCTAATTTATGAGGCACTTGAAATGAAGGAGTGCTTACGCTTAATGCCAACTTCAACCGAAATGGCAAAATATGCAAAGTCTGCAACGGTTCCAAAGAAAAAGAAAACAATCATCTCCATAGAAGAAGTGGGAACCAGTTCAAAGAAACCTATGAGAGGAACTAAACGCATTAGAGAAGAAGAAGCTCAAGAGACACCACAATAAAGATTCCTACGATGCAGCAACCAATCACAAAAAGAGATCTCTCCGTAGCTCTAGAAGAGACCCACATGTATATGCAAGGGCAAGTGAACTTAAATGTTCAAGGACATCAATACAGACAAGTAAGCCAAGCCAAGCAACAAAAGAATAAAAACCATACCCTAGAACAAGCTGCCAGGTATAAAGCACTGGGATTAGATGATTCGAGCTCTAATGAGGAATCCAGCCCAGAGAAAGACACATTAGACACTGACATAAGAACATAAATGAACAATGAGGAATGGACAGAGATAAATCAGATAGAGGTCACACCTGACAATCAACAGTCAAAGGAAAGGAGCCAAGAAGCACCCACTGAACTAGTACATATTATTCAATTGAACGATCAGTCCAAGATCAGCATCAAAGAAGCTCTAATCACAAATAAAGATGTAGTGCACCCTGTAAAAGAAGAAATACAAACATGCAAGGATGAAGAAGAAAGATTCCCGCAAAATCAAAACCAAATTGTGATTGAAGTACCTGATGATACGCCACAAGGCAAGAGTGACCACAGGGAGGCTGAGCCACGGATACAGCAGCCCCATGATACTACGTTACATGTGGCACAGGGGAAAGATGTTACCATTGGTGAAGAACCTAACATCCCCACCACATGGCTGAATGTCGATGTGGGTGGTCAGTTCTAGGCATATGGAGGTGATGGGACTCTTCCCCTATTGCACAAATGAGAAGGGTGATCACCTCCACAGTGAATGCATCTCCTGAGCATAGGCACTCTCATAGGGTTGTTAGGATAATTGTTCTGTCCTTAAACATTCATCTTCGTAGCCACTAAATCGGCTATCTCTTCTACATTGTTCCTGGGATTGGAAGTACTGCTAGCACTATCCTCACTCTTAACACTTCCTTGAGGTATTTTTAAGTCTTCCGCCAGATTGTCTTCTAGATCGATACACTCCTTCATGCATTCTTGCAAACTTTGGAATCTCTTCACATATACTAAGGATCTCAATGACCTATTCACCAATCCTTCCAAATATAATGAGACCATTTTATTTTGGGTGGGTCTCTCTTCTAGAGGACATCTATTTACATATTGCTTGAATCATCTCGCTGCTAACCTCATTGATTCCGTAGGCGACTGCTTGAAACTATGGATTAATGATGAAGAGTTGTTTTTGATTTCAGTCTTAGTGAATTCCTCAATCAATTCCTGATATACTTGTTCCATGTTTTGAAAATTATTAGGATCTAAGGGCTCGAACCATGCTAAGGCCGTGTCTGTGAGGGTTAGGCCAAAAAATTCATACTGGATCAAGAAGTCTTATACTTGTTCCGCTCTCACCACTTGCTTGAATTCAACAATGTGATTGTATGGCTCACCCGAACCATCATAGTGGCTTCTCATGCATTTGGCAACTTGAATTGGTCTTAGTCTTCTTCCAGGTTCAGGCGGTCTTGGCATTACAGGGAAAACTGGACGTCCTACATGTATGCTTGCATCTCTTCCTATTGGTGGTCTCTCAGGAACAAGGATTCTATTTTAGAACTCCTCTACTCACTTCAATGCTAAGAGCTTTCACCATCACACGAATGCCTCGGCTTGATTCGACACTTCTCGGCAACGGTGTAATTATCAATCCAAGAAGTATCATAACCTAGCCGAGTGTATGAGGACATGCATTCAAATGATGGTCAATGCAATTGTGAACTATCAAAGGTGCAAACAAGTGTAAACTATCACATTCAAAGCTTTCGTGGTCGACTATGGTGTCGTGACACATAGAGCAGCAGCCAACAGTAAATGAGCTTTTCTCTCAGCTCGAAAACTCAGAATATAGTGAATATCGAGTTTCTTTTGAAGCTCTCGAGAAGAGGCATCCAATGGTTATATTTTCACTTGATTCTAACACTTTTGCTTCAATCTATGAGCAAAATACTAAGCTGCAGGTATGACCTACCTATGGTTCAACACTTCCTACACTTCACACACACATTACCAACAACAAACAAGCACTACCATGGATAGATAACACTTCAAAGCACTCTTTTCAAGCCACATACATGCATGCAAGCTCACAAGGAAGAAGATACATAGAGGAGAAGACACAAATTCGAAATTCTGTGCTCTTGATTCTCACAATGGCAAAAAGTCCTTACAAAGAGTCATAAAATGACTTATATACATGTGCCCTAAAAATGGTCCTTTCACACAATGGACCGACACTTTATTGACTAAAAGACTCATTTCCTCCTAGTTTACAAAGGTAATGATAGATATATCTATGGATATGCATCTAGAGGACTCCTCTAGTGCATTTACATCAGAAAATATATTACAAGGTGACTATGTTACAAAAATAAAATGTCCAAATCGGAAAATTTTTTGGGCCCTTTTTTTCTCTGCATCTCTGCTCTTCTTTGCTCTGCAACACTCAAGTTTGGGCAAAGAGGACACCATTTCAGATTTTTGCATGCGTAGCAAACTAGCAAATTCAGATGACCAAAGTGTGCATGCCAAAGCTTTGCATCTGACATAGCCTGAGCATCATGTATTGCACATGCCGAATCATTCATAGATCTTTCATAGTCTATGAGCTTATATAACCCATGACATAAAATGCCAGAAGCAATAATGACATCGTCATTTGACACATCATGAACCGTACATCTGTCATCAACAAATTTCACAACCAAGACAATCTTGGCTAATGCAAAATCTGATAACACATTTTTCTTGATCCCCGACACAAATAAAGCATCTCACAATGTAAAAGAACTACCATCAATAGTAGTTAGAATGATCTTACCAACTCCCATAACATGATAAGAGGAGTTGTTGGTGCATGTAACAATATTTCCTGTAGGGGCAGACTCCACTAAAGAGAAGAAACTGTGCTGCCAAGTAATATGTTTGGTCGCCCCACTATCAAAGTACCAAACATCTGAGTCTACTACAGACATGCATTGCTCATGAAAAGATGGGTCAAAACTGCAAATAGTAGTAAACTCTCATTCTTCATCCAACACAAGATTAGCAGACTCTATTTTTTGCTGTAGAGGCCTCTGCAACAACGAGTCCGGCCTCTTTCTTCCTTGCTGTTGCTCTAGCACAATGGTGAGAACCACCTTAAGAAGCTCCACCTCCTTAATGTCAATCCGCGGAAGAGATAGGAGTGATATGAAGATCGTGAATGTGAGATGAAGTGAGAGTGATGGTGAGAAGCATCGAGATGCACACACACATACACACACACAACGAAGAGACAAGCAAGACACAATGGAAGGTAGGAAATCAACTCTATTGCTCAAGATCTCAATTACAAACTCAAAATAGCTCTAAGCTCACACTAACCAACCTCAAAAATGAGCTCTCTAGCTCTTTTTATAGATTCTAGACTAGTTTTGACCGGTTTCACATCTAGTGATCGGCATAGTTAAAAAATAGGTTCTAGATGCTATTTGAGAGGGTAATCGGTGTCTAAAAATAACCAAAATTGGTACGCTCATTCTACCTAAGCGCCTCAAGCTCGAGGACTCCTCGGCTTGCAGAAAATGGAGCTATGAATTACAAAAAGGTTTTTTCTATGTTACATATGGTACAAAAGTGATGAAAATCACTGTTGGAGGTTTTGAAAAGTATTTATAAAACATAATTCTTTGAAAAATGATTCAACTGACTCCCTGCTTCTTCGTTATTCTCTCTCTTCACATGCTTCCACGTCTTCTATGCCTCTGGCTACTCCCAACACCCCCTCCCTCGACAGAACCTTGTTGTGCGGTCTGTCGGATGTAATTCTGTAGGAGGTCTTGAGCGAGGGTGTGCTCTGATATTCGAATGCCTCGGGCCAGATCTGCCTCAAGTTTCTCCCAATCAATGGGCTGTGGTTCATTCGATGGCGGGAGTTGATAATGCATGGAATATACCATCTGTTCACAGGCAAATAATTGCAAGAGGTGTGTAGGCCTACTGATGAACACTTCTGAGTGATATTCCCTAAAACCGGTTGTGAACATTTCTTCGAAATTCTGCTTAAAGTACACTGAGGCATTCTTGATGGTTAGTGAATTGAGCTGCGACTATAAGTCGTTGGTTGCTGCAGCGTCTGATAATTATTTCCAAGAGATGTAAACTCATCTCTTACTTGTGTCATACATTTGAACATTTGTCGAAATGCAGTGTCTATAGTGGATGATAAGATTAGTGACGGAGTGAATGTAGTTACGGTGTGTGTGGGTGTTGATGCAGGGGGTAAGGGAAATGGGGATGGGAATGTGGATGCCGTGGTGATTGTGGAAAATTCTGATGTGCCTAAATATGGTGGTACAATGGAAGATATGAGTGGTGGTGCGGTGGGCAGTGATATATCCATGTCATTGGATGTGGTATCAAGTGCGGTGATCGTAAATAGTGGAGTGATTGTAGGTGTGTGTGTGGGTGTAAATACCGGATTTACAAAAGTTTAAGAGTAATTTACAAAGGGGTGCTCTTGTATTGCTTGGTGGAGAGGAGGAAGAGGAAAGGCAGTTGGGCAGGGAGGTGAAACTGGGGAGAAGGTTAATGGAGGTGGGAATGGGAAAAGGGGTCTTGGAGGTGTAGGCAAGGATGGGAAGGATGGACGGAAAATTGGGCTGGATAGAAAGGTGGATGTTCGAGGAGGAAAACTAGGTGGGGTGGGTGCCGGAATTGTCGGAGGAATGGAAGTAAGGAAGGCTTCTGCTACTTCGCCGTGGAAGGAGGTGGATGTTCTGGGAGAAGGAGGGTGTATGGGGGAGACTAGATGGATGGGAGGTGAAGGAGGGGCATTTGGGGTGGTGGGTACGTCGATTTCCCTGGCCTGTTGGGATGACTGAGCACCTGTCGGTACGCGAATGTATTCACCAGGTTTTGATAATAGTCGTACTCGTTGGGGGTCAAACTACGGTAACGGCTTCCTCTGCAAATATCTTAATGCTTCATTAGATCCCATGGATTTAACAAGTTCCCTGAAGCCTTTAATGTATAATTCTTCGAAGCCGCCTGAGACAAGTTCTTGCTCTATGAGTGCTTGGCTATCTTCTTCAGTTAACTTCTTACGCGCCCAAACTTTTTCCATAGTACGATATAACTTCTTGACGGCTAGCGTATAAGCTACGACGTCAAATATTTCTTCCACATGTGTGATCGTGTCACCTTGGGTATCGGTGTGCTATCCTTGTTCATCTGTTTGCACATTTTTGTGGGAGTCATGAGTGCCTTGGTTGGCTTCATCATCGCCTTTGTCTTCATCTGTCTGTGTTCTTTCTGCATCCGAGCTGGATACTACTTGTTCTTGTTGTTGATCCGGGGGAGTTGTCGGGTAGCTTGGACGTTCATATTCTTGAGAAAAGTTCTGTCCTTCTGAAAACTGAAATTCATTTGAGAAAGCATCTGGCATTTCGAAATCAAATGTTGTATCTATGGGTTCCGCTTCCAGGTTAGGTATCGGAAAAGAGAATGCTTCCGCACTAATAGTGGTAGGAGCTTCTACTGCAGTGGTGGTAGGTTCCTGGACTGATGTTTCCTGTGAGGTAACCGCACTAGTAGTGCCTTCTGTAACAATAGGTCGAGATAATCATATGCGAATAGGTTGTACAGTTACAGGGGCTTCCGTCGGAGACTGTTCTGGAGAGGGTTGCGGTGACGGTGATTCTGAGACCTGTAGGCATGGAATGGTTCCTCTCATGCGCTTTCCTGCTCGTCCTTTGCTAGCCTTCCTAGATTTCTTTGCTGTCCCCTTGAACGCCTTCAACTCCTCGCTTGTCATTGCACGCTCGATTGGCAAGTCATATGCCAAACACATATAAACAATCCTCGTAAGAGCGCAACATCCATTGATTACCTTCTTTTTTTCCCATCTATGTTGTGCTAAGTACAACTGATCAATTATCTAGCTTGCTAGGTCTACCGTTTGAGGTCCAGTACATGCTAAATATAAACCAAACCAGATACGCTTGTGGGGCATAGTGAATCGATCCTGAGGGGGAAATGCGAAATGTTGCATACATATCCTCAACAGCTTAGAGAGCTCAGGTGTGATCGCCGAAATATCTTCCCACTTGGTAACATCCCCACGTTTCATAGGCTTTGGAATTAGCCTTTCTCGTTCTGTCGGCGTATGCGTTCCATGTATCTTAATATCAACTCTAATCAAATCTTTAGACAGATAAAACTTCTTATATGGTGGATCATTTACCAAAGACGGCAAAATGAATGTTCCTGGAAAATCTTTGTTCTCCAAAGATGTCAATGTTGTTACCAAGTAGTAGCATCTGTAGAAATCCGGTTTAGGCAAAGGATCACTGAAATACTCTGTGAAGCCTGCTCTTGCCCAAACATGCGTTAAGTCTTCTGTGTTCTGTAGTCCTTCAAATTCTCTTGAGAAAAATTGGTACTTGGCCCATGTACGGTGATCAAATGCCAAATTGGCCTCAAAAATGAAATCTACATCCGCCAATGGGCCTGCTAATCCTTGGAACCAATGAGAGTTGCGATGAATCTTTTGAGTATATCCCCTAGGAGGGTCGTCAATCGGCATAGGTCCTGGAAATCCCTGAAATTCTGGCGGTTGAGCCGTAGGATGTGGCTCTGCCAGTAATTCGCCAATATTTGCCATGGGTACACTGGTGCTAGATTCAGATCGTCCTTCTGCCTGCATGCTGAATGATGCGAGTTTGTAGCAGATCTGCTACAAAAGATTAGCACATTAGTATGGAAATTAATCATGATCCCATTAAAGTGAGACCGCAATCCCTTTCCATAACCGATGTGTAACCCATGTAGCCGAGTGTTGTGATATGGTTTATGGAATGATTTCTTGCAAAATAATGCAGGTCTCTAGACACCTACATGCTTTAGATAATGCATACATTTCTTGATGAGATGTTATTACAAGTGATGTTGGGTTATAGTGTGTGTGGGTTTGTACAAGTTTCAGTCGTAAATGAGTTATTACAAGATTGTAGATTGGTCAGGGTGGGAGTGATGTTAGATAAGGGGGTCAGAGAAGTCGTCTGGATACGTTTCGGTATCCACTTCCTAAGAGTTTCTGAGCGGGTGATATGTTTTTGCTGAGGGACAAAAGGTGGTATCCGGTGTGGTGGTGGTGAGGGGTGAAGAGATTTCTGAGGGGTATATATTACATGGCTTGAGTGTTGAGCTATGATACACTATTTGGGTACCCAAATCTACGTGGGTGTGGGTCGATTCATAAGGTACTTCTTGGTGATCCAAATCTGTTGACTGTTCGGACTCGTGGAAGAAGGTCGAGGAGATGTTGGATACTGATTCTGCTTCTGCCTTGACTTCTTCTTATCTTTGTCTGCATTGTTGAAATCTATCGGTGATTTTTGTCCTTTTGGCACCCATATTTGTCTCGTGCCGCTTGCTTTGTGATACTGATAACGCAGCTTTCTTCCTTGTGTCATCTGATATTGTCGTCGGTCCGGGTTCCTTCGTCGGGGTTGACTCCTTTGTGGTTGAGGTTGAGAGGTCAGATGGACACTCTGCTTTGGAAAAGAAGGGAGGTCCAACACTTGTGAAACCTGCCCATTAGGAAGTGTTCCGTTTTGTACTATTAATCTAGGCTAGTCCGCAGTAAGTGTGGAAGGATGGGCACTGCAGGGTCTTTTGCCCATGTGGCTGCTGATGCAGTCCACCTGACTACTGATTGTCCCCATTTGTCTGCTGATGTAACCCACTTGACCACTGATTGTGTCCATTTGACCACTGATGGTGTCCATTTGACCACTGATGGTGTCCATTTGACCAAGCGGTTGGGTGGTTGCCCCTTCTAATTTGCAGGAAGCCCAAGGGAAAATCTCCTGACGTCCTTCTGATTGACAATTGTCCATCGCCAAGCCCGCGTGGGTTGGTGTAGACGTAACGTGACTCATCTTACCAAAGATCTTCCGGTCCTCCTTTGCATGCTGTTCATATGGTCTAGGGTTACATACCTCAGGCGGAATGCCATTAGAGAAGTCAAGTGGTATCACTCGCTTCTGATCTAAGGTTCCAATCTGTAGGGAGCCTTGTCTAAGATTTAGGTCCACTGAGTGATCGTATAGCCAATCTTGGCCAAGGATTAGGGGTTCTATCAGGTCCTCGTCATGGCACACTAGTAGTTTCATTGTCAAGGTCACTTTGTTTATGAGGATAGGAAGGTCCACCTCACCCATGCAAGGGGTTTCCATGCCTCCTAGCCCTATGAGGTATGCCTCAATTGGCCGCATTTCTATTCCTGAGTCCTTATAGTGGGACCATCTAATCGCACTAGTCGCAGCCCGTGAGTCAATTAAAGCCCTAAGCTCTTGGCAATGGTTGCCGTGCTCTAGCCTGACTGTAATGAATGGTCTCCTGTCCACTGTGCTAGGATGAGTGGTTGACTTTACTTGACACATGGCCATGGGGTATCTGGGTGTTGTTTCCAGATGGTTATAATGTTCTCTCTGTGAAGAGATGGATAGGTATGTGCTTGAAGATGAAGAGGTGTTGCAAAATCCTTGATCTACACCAGCCAAATGAACTCCAAGAGTATATGTTGGGCCCTTTTAGCTTTCCAATTGATGTATTAGACACCCTATGTACCTTGGAAGATCACTCTCAAAAAGATAGATCAAAACAGATAAGTTGGAGTTAGCTCAGAGGTGAAAAACTTGCTAATTTGGTTCATACACCTGTCCAGTGTTTTGCATAATTCTCTGAGCACAACAACAATTAGCTTAATTCCTCTTGGGGAAGTTTAGCTAACTTAAAGAGCTAAGTTTCAAGAGTAATATCATAAAAAATAATAAACCACACACTGAGAATGAGTTTTAACAAGTGATGACATCATCCCGATTTTCACGGGCTGCTACAGTTTGAGACCAGTGAGCAGAAAAATAAACATAACTCCAAATTTAGGAATTAAATGATTATGAAAATTTGCATGGTTATACTAGACAGTAAGCTGAATCCAACAAGATTTAAATCACTGAATTTGGATGAGTAACCACTGAGAAATGGCTCTGACAAAGTGAGTGAAAAAATCGGGTACTTGACAGAGAAGTGAAGATGAACAGACCCTGTTGACTTCAAATGAACATAACTGAAGATTGCAACATCCAAATGACATGAAAATTTGTGAGCATATATTGGACTTATAGAGCTAACTTTACCAAGTTAAATCACTGAAAATGATGCACCAATATTAGAGAAAACATCTCTATAATCTGACTGAGAAAACTGAGAGTAATGGTAGTGAGTAGTACACTTCACAAGAACATGGAAATATGAACCCAAATGATCATGAAAAAGAAAGTATATTGCTTGTACGATACAATGGACTTACTGATACATATGTGTGCCTTGTAATCACACCTTGATATGGCATAAAGCTCAGCTCTTGGAGGTCTTCACATAGGTCTCTCTAACCACGACTAAAACTACCATCTATTTATAGTTGAGTTTGGGAGGCTAACTTCCCTCAATCACTCTCCAATCAATCAATGATTGATTTGATTCTCTACCTACCACAAATCACAAATTCGTGGCTCCTCTTTCCATTTTTGATCAAGTGGACTCAACCACTTAAGATTCTTTCACTTTTACATTAAGTAAACTCTTCAAAAGTTACAAGAGGTAGTTCACAAGTGAACTTTACATAGTCTTCATTTTAAAGCTTCTTTTATGACTTTGTGGGACTCAAGCCAATACTTAGGCTTTTCATAGACTTGCTCCAACAGCTCCCCCTCAAGCCAAGTATGCTTGAGGTCTTCAATCTTCCAAGATTACCTGCAAACCAATCATAGCCTTGAATTTGCAAAGCTTTGTACCATCCAATGCTTTGGTTAGAATATCTGCACATTGTTGATGAGTGGACACATATGATATTTGAATCTCTTCGCTTAGAACCTTCTCTCGTACATAGTGATAATGAACTTCAATATGTTTAGTCCTTGCATGAAAAATAGGATTAGCTGCCAAATGAATAGAACTCATATTGTCACAAAAAATAGTTGGAGTTCCAAACTCCAATCCAAGATCTTTGAATAATGTCTTCATCCACATAGCTTCCTGAGTAGCTATGGCAAGACCTCTGTATTCAGCTTCAGTAGAAGAGAGAGCAACTGTGGGTTGCTTCTTGGATGACCATGAAATAAGCTTTGAACCTGCAAAGGTAAGATAACTTGAAGTGCTCCTTCTATCATCTTTGGAGCTAGCCCAATCTGCATCAGAAAATAGCTTCAAACCTAAATCAAATACATAAGGATAATAAAGTCCTTCATTTATGGTTCCTTTGAGATACTTGAGAATCCTTTTGGCAGCATCCATATGTGGTTTCCTTGGTGTGTGCATAAATTGGCTTAGCACACTCACACTGTAGCATATATCTACTCTTGTCAATGTGGCATAGTTGAGACTACCCACTAGACTTTGATATGATGTAATGTCCTCTATGAGTTCACCTTCATGTGAGCTCAATTTGTGATTGACCTCCATTGGAGTACCTGCAATCTTACAATCTTGCATCTTGAATTTTGCCAACATGTCCTTAATGTACTTTCTTTGAGTGAGAAACAAACCATGATCTTTGTAGACAACTTCCAAACCTAGGAAGTAGGTAAGTGAACCCAAATCACTTAACTTGAACTCTTCTCTCATCTGATCTTTGATCTTCTTCATACCATCTGCATCATTTCCTGTCAATATAATATCATCTACATATACACATAGGTAGATGACCTCAGAATTACTCTTTTTAATAAAGAGGGAAGGATCTGCCTTGCTTGGTTGAAAGCCTTTGTCCTGCAAGAATGAAACAAGCCTGAAATTCCAAGCTCTTGGAGCTTGCTTGAGACCATACAATGCTTTGTTAAGTTTACACACATAGTCAGGATAAACTTGATTCTCAAAACCAGGTGGTTGTGCCATATATACCTCTTCTGTTATCCAACCATTCAAGAATGCATTCTTTACATCTAGTTGAAGTATCTTCCAATTCTTCGAAGAGGCAATACTAAGCAAAACCCTAATAGTAGGCATCTTTGCCACAGGAGAGAAGGTCTCCTCATAATCAATTCCCTGTGTTTGTGCAAAGCCTTTTGCAACAAGCCTTGCCTTATACCTGTTAATTGAACCATCATAATTCTTCTTGAGTTTATAGAACCATCTTGAGCCTATTACCTTCATGGATGAAGTCTTGGGCACCAAATCCCAAGTGTTGTTTTCCTCAAGTGCTTCAATCTCTTCCTTCATTGCATGCTTCCATTCTGATTTTGCTTTGGCCTCTTCAAAGGATGATGGCTCCTCTTGGTTTATATCCTGTGCTATGTAGATAGAATGTTTAGTTACTAATGAGGTGTCAAACCCATACCTTTCTGGTTTTTTCTTTTCCCTCATAGATCTTCTTAGGCCATGATGTGATGATTCTGCCTCATGTCCAAGTTCCTGCAGTTTTGCTTTACCTTTAGACTTCCATGCTTTGATCTTTTCCATATGAGATTCTTCATCATCCTCCGAGGTGTCTTGTTCTTCAATCTTTGGTTGTTGTCTACCAAGCTTTGGAAAATCTTCTTCAAGATTATATGGTAAATTGACCTTCCTGCATGAATCTTCATACCATGAATTGTTCTCATCAAAAACTACATCTCTGCTTACCAAGAATCCTTTGTTGGTAGGGTTGTATAACCTGTAGCCCTTTTGATTGTTGTCATATCCAATAAATACACACCTTTCTGCCTTTGGATCCATCTTGCCTCTAACCTATGAAGGAACATGAGCAAAAGCAATACATCCAAAAATTTTACAATGATCTAAGCTTGGTCTTCTTCCATTCCAAGCCTCATATGGAGTCATCCCATCAAGGGATTTTGAAGGCAACCTGTTAATCAAGTAAGTGGCTGTAGATACAGCCTCAACCCATAAGTAATTAGGTAAATGCTTTTCATTTAACATAGACCTTGCAGCTTCAACAATTGTCCTATTCCTTCTTTCTGCCACTCCATTTTGCTCAGGAGTGTACCTTGTAGTTACCTCTCTTTTGATTCCTTTTTCTTGAAGAAAAGAATCAAACTCATGGGAGAAGTATTCTCCCCCTCCATCTGACCTTAGCCTTTTTAGTGATTTACCCGTTTGATTCTCCACAAGAGCCAAATATCTTTTGAAACATGAAAAAACTTCATCTTTGTGTTTCATAAAGAATAGGATAGTCCATCTGCTGCAATCATCAATAAAGGAAACATGATACCTTGATCCAGATATTGAAGCTTCCTTGCTAGGTCCCCATACATCTGTATGAACCAACTCCAAGAGATCTCCATGCATATAACCTTTCTTCATGAATGGTAACCTGTGAGACTTTCCAAATTGACATGCACTACACTTATAAATCATATGTTGTTTTGACAAATTAGGGAGTCCAAGTACACTTTGGTCCCTGCAAATTGGCTTTAATGACCTTTCACCAATATGTGCTAACCTTTTGTGCCATACTTCCAATTCTGTGAGTGTCTGACTACCATAATTAAAGAGAGCAATGTTTCTAGTGTCTTGTAATTCAAATGTGAACAATCTACCTGTCTTTTCACCTTTTGCAATTTTTTTGAATCCTTGACTTGGATCTTCAACAAATGCTCCTACTTTTGTGAACCTAACTTGCAACCCTTTCTCTACTATCTGCCCAACACTTATCAAATTCTTTGTAATGGTAGGGACATAGAGTACCTTACTGAGTAGGTTGATGTTTCCATCAGGTGCTTTGACATTGCCTATTTTCTCCACAGGATGTCTTGTGTCATCTCGTGTTTGTACCTCATGCTTATTCCTTGGATCTTCTAAATCTGATAGGAGTGCCACATTTCCTGCCACATGATTTGAACAACCTGAATCTATGTAGAAAACATGCTCATCAGATTTACCTTGTGGCATAGCCATGTTCATGATCAATAATGAATCCTCTTTGTTTGAATCTTCTGTGTAGTTATTGTAGTCTCTCCTTCCTTTGTAGCCTCCTTGATAGTTTGAATGATTGTAGTTGTTGTAGTTGCCATGGTAGTTGTTGAACCTTCCTCTTGAGTAGCCATAACTTCCTCTATTGTATCCTCTTCCTCTTTGATTTCTGGAATTCCTAAAGCAATTTTCAGTTGTATGATTAGTTAGTCCACAAATAGAACATGGGTTGGAGTCTTGGGATCTCCCCCTGCCTTGTCTACCTCCTCTTCCTCTACCTCTGCCGTGTCTTCCTCTACCTGCATAGTTAGCTTAATATGTACCTACTTCATCATCCACTTTCTTTGCCTTTCCTTTGTTATCTTTGGACTTGCTTTTATCAGTGTATAAAGCTGAAGATTGATTACCTTTAGAGCTTTCTCCATATTTGATAAGCTTTGCCTCTTGAGTAAGTAGTTGTCCAATGAGTGTAGTAAAATCAGGTACATGCATGTCCATGTACAAATCCATAGCTGTGGTGAATGCTTCCGACTTGTCATCTACCTTCAAGCCATTGATGACCTGCCTTACAATTTGCTCTTCATCTATTACCTCTCCAATGCTTCCCAACTGATCTGCTATGTCCTTGAGCTTTGTAACAAAATCAGTCACATTTTGTTTGGGAGCCTTCTTGAGAGTTGTGAAATCCAGCCATAGTTGATGCTTCCTAGCTTTGGTACTTGAAGAGAAGAAGGCTTCAAGTGCATCCCACACTTCTTGAGATGTCTTACAACTTCTAATGTGAGGCAACAAAAAATCTGAGATAGAGTTGAGGAGATAAGACCTTGCAAGTGCATCCTTGGATCACCATGTGCTCAATTTTTCTTGCTCTTCTTGTGTTGGTTGACTTTTGTTCCTGAAACTTGGCATAACTTCATCTCCAGCCACATAACCATATAAACTTCTACCTTGGAGATAAGCTTCCATTCTTAATGACCAAGCTGAGTAGTTACCTCTGTCCAATTTGTCAATTGATGAAGGAAATCCATCTGCCATGTTGTCCAACCTTGCTCTGATACCACTGTGAATAGATGGATAGGTATGTGCTTGAAGATGAAGAGGTGTTGCAAAATCCTTGATCTACACCAGCCAAATGAACTCCAAGAGTATATGGTGGGCCCTTTTAGCTTGCCAATTGATGTATTAGACACCCTATGTACCTTGGAAGATCACTCTCAAAAAGATAGATCAAAACAGATAAGTTGGAGTTAGCTTAGAGGTGAAAAACGTGCTAATTTGGTTCATACACCTGTCCAGTGTTTTGCATAATTCTCTGAGCACATAAGCAATTAGCTTAATTCCTCTTGGGGAAGTTTAGTTAACTTAAAGAGATAACTTTCAAGAGTAATATCATAAAATAATAAACCACACACTGAGAATGAGTTTTAACAAGTGATGACATCATCCCGATTTTCACGGGCTTCTACAGTTTGAGACCAATGAGGAGAAAAATGAACACAACTCAAAATGTAGGAATCCAATGATTATGAAAATTTGTATGATTATAATAGACAGTAAGTTGAATCCAACAAGATTTAAATCACTGAATTTAGATAAGTAACCACTGAGAAATGGCTCTGACAAGGTGAGTGAAAAAATCGGGTACCTGACAGAGAAGTGAAGATGAGCTGACCCTGTTGACTTCAAATGAACATAACTGAAGTCTGCAACATCCAAATGACATGCAAATTTGTGAGCATATAGTAGACTTATAGAGCTAACTTTACCAAGTTAAATCACTGAAAATGATGCACCAAGCTTAGAGAAAACATCTCTGCAATCTGACTGAGAAAACTGAGAGTAATGGCAGTGAGTAGTACACTTCACAAGAACATGGAAATATGAACCCAAATGATCATGAAAATGAAAGTATATTGCTTGTAAAATACAATAGACTTACTGATACATATGTGTGCGTTGTAATCACACCTTGATATGGCATAAAGCTCAGCTCTTGGAGGTCTTCACATAGGTCTCTCTAACCACGACTAAAACTGCCATCTATTTATAGTTGAGTTTGGGAGGCTAACTTCCCTCAATCACTCTCCAATCAATCAATGATTGATTTGATTCTCTAACTACCACAAATCACGAATTCATGGCTCCTCTTTCCATTCTTGATCAAGTGGACTCAACCACTAAAGATTCTTTCACTTTTACATTAAGTAAACTCTTCAAAAGTTACAAGAGGTAGTTCACAAGTGAACTTTACATAGTTTTCATTTTAAAGCTTCTTTTATGACTTTGTGGGACTCAAGCCAATACTTAGACTTGTCATAGACTTGCTCCAACACTCTCCCTAGTCCTTGTCTTCTTAGCTTCATGCGCTTAATGCGTTCTATAGCTTCTTCCTAAGCTTCAGCGCGTATTCTATTTTCTTCCTCCTTACGTTCTTTGCCAATGTGAGTCGTCTAAGCATATCCTCAGTAAGAGGTTCTTGGTATAGCCTGACTCTACAACCACTAATGTAATTAGGCATTATGTCTCCTTCTAAGGTGGCTAATTGTATTGCTCCACTTGTCGAGAGTCTGTTAATGATCATAGGTCCATAACCTCGCTTTTCTAACTTTCGTGCGTGTTGTTTCAGCGTATATACTAGGACTAAATCTCCTTCTTTTAAGCCTTTGTCTTTCACATGCACATCAAAATATATTTTTGTCGCTTCTTTGCTGTGTATATGCCTGCTGCTGCTTTCATCCTGGTTTCTCCTAATCGTTCCAAGTCCATTATTCTTGCTGATAATTCATGGTCGATCCACTGATGTTCTTGTGCAACCTTAAGGGTTGGTATCAAAAAGTCCAAAGGAAGCATGGAATTCTGACCAAAAACCATATGAAAGGGAGTTGCATTGAGTATGGTCTTGTAGGCCACTCGATATGCCCAAACAGCGTGGTGTAACTGTTTGTCCCAATCTGAACGTTTGTTGTTCACAAGTTTCGTTAGTGCGTTACAAAGGATCTTGTTAGTGCTTTTAGCCTGACCATCGGCCTGATGATGATATGGTGCGGATTTCTTGTGAATCACCATAAAATCTTGAACAAATATTCAATGACTTGGTTTAGAAAGTGAGTTCCTCGATCGCTCACTAACTCTATAGGCATCCATATCTTGTAAAGACATTTTCAAATAAGAATTTTGCAGTAGTGTGTGCATCATTCTTTTTTGTGGCCTTTGCCTCTACCCATTTGGTAAGATAATCTGTCGCAACAATAATGTATTCAGCATGAGTACCTTTTGCAGGGGGGTTAATGGGTCCTACAAAATCTATACCCCACTTAGAAAATGCATGTCCGCCCATCACGGGTTTCAATGGCATTTCATCTCTACGAGTAGGAAATTGAGTCCTTTGGCACACATCACATCTCTTTACATAGGTATATATGTGCGTCCATGTGAAGAGTGGGCCACCATAATCCTACAAAGAGGATGGCTTTGATTATCCTATCGGGTCCAAAATGACCTCCTGCAACACCTTGGTGTGCAGTCTCTAGTACGCTCAAGTAATTGCTTTCATGAACACACTGTCTTAGGTATCCATCTCATCCTCATTCGTATAGATTGTCGCCAATAAGTGAATAGTCTTGAGCTTCTTGCTCCAGACTTCATTTTCGTGCTAAAGTCATTCCTTGAGGGAATGTTTTCGTCCTCAAGTATGTCACTAAGGGTCCACTCCATTCTGGTGTGAGAGACACGTGATATAATGTAGCATGTTCTACATGTGGTGTTTCACAACAAACATGGCATTCTTTACACAACTTGTAGACATCTGCTTCCATCGAAGGCCAATATACTCCTAGTCTATGCAGAGTCTGCAATGTACGATGTTTCGAATGATGTTGCTTTAATGCACCTACATGTGCTAATTGCAACCAATTTACATGTTCTGATTCATCTACACAACAAGCAAGAATCTTTTGATTATCTTGTTTATATATACTTCCCGCTATTATTTGATATCTTTGAGATTTTGTAATCTCTCCTTCCTTGATCCTTATCCTAGGATTTTTAGGTCCATATGTTAGAATAGGGATAATAGGCTTAGCCCATTCTGGTGCTACCTCAAGGTTAAACAAATATGCATCTGGTAATTCATCCGCTATTCCTTGAGGAGCTTCTCTTGAGGTTAGTCTCGAGAGGTGGTCAGCTCTAAGATGTGTCTTTCCTTTCCTGACTACTACTTCAAAGTTGTACTCCATGAGTAATAGAAACCAACGTATCAATCGTCCCATGTTACACGGTTTATTGACTAAGTACAACAATGCTTGATGATCTATAAAGAACTTGAACTTGTTTGCCAACAAATAATGCCTGAATTTCTTTATGGCGTAGATCATTCCTAATCATTCTCGTTTCGTAGTGGTGTAATTTCTTTCTGTTGCATTCAACTGTTTGCTCGCGTAAGCTATGGGGAGCTCTATATTACCTTCATTCGTGGGTTGTGCTAACACACATCCTATGGCATAGTTGGATGCATCCACATGTACATGGAATGGGTTAATCCAATCCGGGGTTATCAATATAGGTTCTTAGCACAAACGTTGTTTAAGTTCATTGAATGAATTCTCACGTTCATCTGTCCATTCAAACTTGGTCAAAAGAGAGTACATAAGCTTGGCTATGATTGCATACATATGTAGGAATCGTCTGTAATAACCGCAATGACCCATAAATGCCTGTACCTCTTTTACGTTATTTGGTCTAGGTAGATCGGCTATTACTTTCACTTTTTCTTCATCCATAGAAATTCCATTCTTTGAAAACAATGTGTCCTAGAATTTTGCCTTGTCTGACCATGAAAACACACTTTTTTGGGTTCAAACAAACCTGATATTCGTGACATTTGTCAAATACTTGTCTTAGTTCTAGGATATGCGTCTGCCTGATATTCGAATGAGCACATATGTCATCGACATAAACTTCCAAATTCTTGCGTAAGAATTCCTTAAAAACGTGTCACATGAGTCACTGGAAAGTGGCAGGTGCATTTGTTAAGCCAGAAGGCATTACACGAAATGTAAATATGCCCCATTCTGTGGCAAAAGCCGTCTTGTGTTGATCTTCTAGAGCAATGGCCACTTGATTATAGCCTGAGAAACCATCAAGAAAGCTGTAAACTTCCTTGCCCGCAACTCTTTCCAATAAATGTTCTGTGATAGGAAGAGGATAACTGTCTCTAATTGTGGCAGCATTAACTTTTTTAAGGTTAATACACACACACAATTTTCCATTCTTCTTGGGCACAACCACAATGGGGGATACCCATTCGGTATGCTCAATTTCGTAAATGAATCCTGCTTCTATCAAGCAGTCTATTTCCTCTTTAATCTTTGCAGCATAGTTATCATTGTACGTGTATGGTTTTTGTTTCGTAGGTTTTGCATCTGGAGTCATAGGGATTCTATGAGAACATATATCTGGATCTACTCCTTTCAAGTCTTTGTAACTCCAAGCAAACACGTCTCTATAGTCGCGCAATAGGGCAACTAATTCTTCTTCTTCTTCATTTGTCAAGTCATGCCCTATGTAGGTACATTTTTCTTCTTCTCCTTCTATGACAAATACGATTTTTTTGGTTTTCTCTCGATTATCATATACTTCTCTAGTGTCAGCTTTTCTGTTAGGCATTCGTACCATTATTCGTCTATCTTCTATCTCATACTTCTTGAAGTTCTCCGGAACCTCAAACAAAGATTCTTCTTCTTCTTACATGGTTTCTTTCTTCTTTCTTTTCTTACCTTCACTTTTAGTGGTCACTTGAGGGGCTAACCTAACATCATTCATAAGTTCTTTGTGTCTCTGATGGTAGGCTTCTACTTCGTAGAAATATTCTTCCTCTCATGCAAAGGGAGGGTCCATAATAATTGACTCTAAATCAAAGTCACTTGCATCCTCAAATGCATCAGTGCTAGGTTCACACTCTTCTACAATTGAATCACACATGATTGGCTCTATTGTGAAAATTGAGATGTCATAGCCATCCTCGTCACAGTGGGGTGTCCATTGTTCTTCATTGATGGCTACATCCATGGTTGCTAGGATTTCTGCCCAACCATGGGGTTCAAACTCCTCATCTGGAAATATTACAGGTGCGTAAGCTGGGTCTTGAAGAGTTCGTGGATGTTGTTCTGAACCTAAAGTTTTGGCTTCTAACCGTTCTTCCTCTTGTTTGGCTACTTTACACATCCATAGATGGATATCCTCATGCAACCATGAGGGATCTGATTCCAATGAGTGTACTAATTCTGTTTCTCCTGGTGCCTTATGGATGGTGTTCCATTGTATTGGGGGTACATCTCGATGTGAATAGTCTTTAAGATTGACTTTCGTAGTCACTCCTAAATGTTGCAAGTACAAAGAATTAGTTCCCCAATCTTGTACAATTTGCAACTGATGCATGAATGGCCATCCTAAAATCATCTCGTAAGCATGATTTTTGGCGAAATCACAAATGGCGAAAGTATGCTCAAACTCTACACCACAAGTGGTGAGAGATATGCCTTCTAGTAAGCCTAATGGTTTCTCTATATGTCCATCAGCCATTTGTAGCTTCATCCTAGTGGGTCTTAATGCTGGCTTACCCCAACGTTTCCATAAAGAGGTAGTAGCAATGGCTACTCTGGCTCCTGAATCTAAGATGGCTTTCGTGGTGAAGCCCTGATGGGTTATTGGAAGATAAGTATTACCTTCCTCTCCTTCGCTTACATCTCCGATCTTTTCTACTGCTATCTCTGGTATCTTCTTGTGTGATCCTATCTGTGAGGGAGTAGTAGCAAGCTCTGGGAATTGATTTGCTATATGCTTCCACAGTTCTGGTTTAACCTTTAACAACTCCTCTAGGGTGAGATTACATTGAACTTTGGTGTTCTTTATCACTTCCGTGTTTCTAGGGATTACTGATTCTTCATTCCTCACTATTATAGTGGGTGCTCTCATGCTAATAGACTTGGATTCCCAAGCTCCTGTAAACTAAGGTAATTCTTGCAAAGAATTAGATTCAAAACCTGTGTGTTCACTCAGTTGTTCTTCCTCTACATCATCGTAGATAGAGGGGATGTCTTGGGGAAATTGCTCTTGCAAATCATCTATTTCTTGAATAGGAGGATGAGTTCCTTTTTCTTTTCTCCATTTCTCTTCCTGTATTTCTCTAAAAAATTCATGGGAATACCTGTGTATGGAAGACAGGTTGTCTTGACTTTCTATATTGGGTACTTGAGACAGGGATGGTGCATTCCTTTCCTGTGTCTCCAAAACAACAGGGTTCCTATGCTAATTCTTTTTCTCGTTACTATCAATCAAGTATTCTAGCCTCTCCATTAGTCCTTGAAAGTGTAGTTCCGGTTTTGCCATGTTGTTCCAATTAAGATATCGTGAGGCTTCAAACATAGCTTGTGCTAATTCTACCATCTTCATGCAAAGTTTAGTT
Source organism: Ceratopteris richardii (assembly GCA_020310875.1). NCBI lineage: Eukaryota > Viridiplantae > Streptophyta > Polypodiopsida > Polypodiales > Pteridaceae > Ceratopteris > Ceratopteris richardii. Next base: position 118,126,569 of record CM035442.1, read on the forward strand.
CTCTCGATTTCTAGGTCTGCTCGAGGGTAATTCTTACTCATTTCTTCTATCTGAGGTCCTTCTTTTAATCTTGCTTGATACACGCGAAACATCATGTCTAGATTTTCTGGTATGGGTTCCGCTAAAACTGATCCTGATCTTTGAGCTGGGTTCTCTTGATTCAATTCCTGTGAAGTCAATTCTAGGATTTTGACTCTCGATTCCTTTAGACTTCCTTCCAATTCAGTTATTATTTTACTCCATTTTCTCTTTATCCTTTCTCTAGAATCTTTCCAAGATTTTGTCTTTTTGTTAGTAGACTCTCCAACTTCACTAGTTCCAGCTATTTTCTCTAGATTAAGCTGTTGGTTTTGTAAGAGCACCTGGGCTCTAGTTATAGCTTGGATAGGCACGTATGTAGGGTTGGATCCATTTGCGTTGTTTACAATACCTATCACGTTGATCGGTGTCACATTTGAAGCATTAGCAGGGTTCTTAGGACACTCTTCTAGGAGTGGTAGGGGTCTGTTAGACAGAGGCCCTGTACTTAGTTCCCAAAATAACCACTTCAGATATAGTAATATACTGATGCTAAGAACTTTATCAAGATTTCATGACACTTACAGTTCTCGTTGTAGCTCAGCCAACGTGTACCGAATACACTAAGATGCTATATTGCTAAAATTACTGGAGATACCAGAGACAAGAGTGATAATTCAACCCTTACCGAATAGACAACACTATCCCGCGCAGTGTTAGAACAATATCACAGTTTTCACAGACTTCGCTAAACAACTGGCAGAACATTCCCAGAATGAGTACTAACACAATACACGTCCCTAACACCACAATTGCAATAAAGATTCGCAGACGATTCACTTTAGACAATAGTTTGATAACAAATCAACAGAACGGGACAGATGCTCCAAATTACCCAATCGTGCACACAGTCACTCATATGAATCGTCACTCATATGCACACAGTCATCGCTCAGTCACTCATATGAATCGTCACACTAGATCAAACTCCGAACAGACAAAACAAGACACAGCTGCGCACAGAATACACATAATACTCAGAAAGTCGTCAAGGTACTATGGATTACTCCACTCAACACACAGAAATGCTACAGACCAATCACTCAGACAGACAGTCTGGTGATCTCTCGAATATCTATGAAGTTAACGCATAGAAACAGTTACCGATGGTAGACAAGACAAGAGACGAACATGGAACTTAGAATACTGGAGATTAAACAAACATACACTACAGTAATGACCCGCTCAGTCACACAGACAAACAGTCTGGTGATCCCTCACGGAACCGTCATTGGCGCACCTTTCTTTGATTTATATAACTTTTTTACAACTGTTTGTAACAGCTTTTCACTCGTGCGAACAAGATTCAGTTACATATTCCCAATCCGACGGCCGCTAACACTCTGGCACGCACGGTGGACTCGAACCCGCAGGTTTTACAAAACTTATTGTTCATCGATAATACCTTCTAAGTACATATTCCTAGCTAATCTAAAGGTTCGGGCGATCTTTTTCTTTAGAGTTTCTAGTATTTGCTTGAGGGTTTTTGGCTCTACTAGCTGCGCATCTACTCTAACAGAACTTAAGGCTATAGCTTCGGTGAGCAAAATCTCTGCTTGAGTCTGCAAAAAAGCCTCTTGAAGGTAAAAATCATTGGATAAAGCCGCATCTCTTGAAATCTTCATTTCTGCAACCTGCTTCTGCATATTTAGTACTCTTTCCTTTTGATTGTCAAGCTGGTTTTCTCTTCGTTTGATCTCTTGGTTTTGGAATTGTATCGTTTGCGAATATGCATCCCTTTCTCGTCGGAGATCTGTTATCAGTTTCTGTGTTTGAGCTTCCTTGGTCAGTTTTCGCCGTAGAATATCGTTTACCTCGTCGAATTGTATCTTACATTTCTGGAGTTCTTCAGCTCTTTGCACTGCGAGCTCGAATTGTTCTTGACCTTTTTGTACCACTTCATCTAGCTACACTCTGGTTTCTTCCAGTAGATTTCCTAATGCGACTCTGGCATCCTCCTTATCCTTGAGTAATAGATTCAGTTTAATCATTTTTGCATCGGCAACAAGCAGCAGTTCCTCCTTCTCTTTTGCTGCTGCCAGGGCTTCATCTCGCTGAGTTGTAATTTGTTCCTGTTCTTGAAGTCTGGTCTGTAATTGCTGTATTTGTGCATTTAGTGCATGGTTTTCAGCCTTTACTGCCTGTAACTCCTCCTGGAGGGGAGTGATATCTGCCTCCATTACTTCCAATTTGTGTTGAAAGTCTTCTCGAACAGTGTCTGTGATTTGCTTCAATTGTTGCGGCAGTTGTTGTGATAAAGCGATTAGCAGCTGACCCATTGATTCTAACTCAGAGAATACGGGGATGGATGGGAGTGGAGGAGGGTGACGAGGTTGGGACGAGGATGCCGTGAGGAGTTGTTGGGAGTTCGGTGGAGAGTAGTTAGGTGATGATGAAGAAGAGGCTGTGGCTTCGTTGGGGTGGGTGGGTTGGATGGGGATAATGGGTTCGGCTAGGGGTTCGGGTGGATGGATAGGAAGAATAGTAGTTTCGGTGATTACCTTTTCGGTGGGTTGTGTAGTATCTTCGGCTGTGGAGTCAACTGCCTTAAGCAGCTCTTCGAGTACTTCTTTAGCAACTTGTTCTTGATCTGCCTACTGTTCTTCTTCAGACTATTGCTGGGATGCCTCTTCTGTAGAAGTTGTGTCGGCTTCAGTCCGATTTTCCTGTTCTTGTTGCTCCTGAGAAGATGATTGTGCGGAAGATTCGTGCTGCATTGATGTGGCGGTATCATGGAATGTGTCTTCGTCTTGCTTTTCTTCTTCTTTGTCATTCCATTCGTTTCCTTTGGCTGATCCTTGGGCTTCACTTTCAAAAGAACTTATTCTGATTCTCTTTCGTATGAAGAGTTGATTTAGCTCCTCTTCATCTTCTTCCTCATCGTCCCATAACTGTACAGATTCCTCATGTCTTAGAACAGGCCCTCGGGGTGGTGGTTGTGCTGCAAGGATGGCCAGAAAAAGGAAGGATAGTATATGTGGCAATCTGGACCTTGGCATGCCTCCCTTGTTCACCTGTTTGATTATTGCTACGCATTCCTTGTGAATGCGGTGGAAAAAGTATGAGGCAAAATTCACTGGTTCTCGGGAAGCTAAGTCTATGGCTGAGTAGAAGGGGCGAGATATGCCGTAAGTTCGCTTCTGGAGGTTTAGGATTGCTACTAAAAACTGAAGGGTGGATCTCTCTGGTTCCGGTCGACACAAAATCGCGTATTCGTTTGATGAATACCTAGGGAACAATTGTATCATGGTTGCTACAGTGAGGTTTGGGCCATTTTGTCGACCTTGCGAAGGGAGTCGAAACGACTTAGCGAAGGTTTGGAAAGTGATCAATGTACGGGATGGTAGGGAGGTGATTGGCCAACTTTGCTCAGTGGTAGGTGTGTTGGCGATGGCGGAAATGATCTGGGTGAAGAATGGGTGGGACTCCACTGAATGCCAAGGCAGTTCAGCGAAGCTGTTGAGCCCACGAATGCGCAGGAACTCTCCTACATCGGCAGGGAGTCCATCACGGAAGGCGGCGTAGTTAGCCAAAGCTTCCATGGCACAGACAAAGACAGCAATCACAAAACGCAAACACACAGGGTATACACGATCATACAAAGCACGCAAACACAATAGCGATTTTTGGCGAAATGGAGAAGGCTAAGTAGATGCGCTGCCGGGGAGAGCAATCAAAATCAATAATCATCGCGCGGTATTGAGATGATAATTCTTAACTTCGGTGTGCATGCATGAGTAGCTGGAAAGGGTAGGGCGACTTTAGTCATAAATAGGTTTCAAAACGCGGCTATTTACATACTTATTTTATTGAGCACACAAAATAAAAGAAAAGAAAAGGGAAGAAAAGAGAACGCCAAAAGACGCGGCCAACCGCAAAACGTTTTAGTGCGGGTTAGATGCGTGTTGATACGGCCGTAGCTTTGATCCATTTATCACCTTTGGAAGAGGAATTCCGGTCAAAGTGGTCAATCGAAAAGTTGCTGGGCCCACTTGTTCAGAAATCCGGTAGGGACCAAACCATCGTAACTTGAATTTTCCAGCAGAGTGATTTGTCTTTGCATTGTAAAAGAGTACAGGTTGTCCCACTGAAAAAATTGGAGTCTTTAGATATCGATCATGTGTTCGAGCTTGTCTTAGCTGTACTTCCTGCATAGTCAAAAAACTGTGCCATCATTGCTCGTCTAATTCTCTGAGTGTATCCAACTGAAATGACAGTGATTCTTCAGGTAGCAGTTTCTGAGTGATTGCTACTCGTAAACTTGGTATAACTATCTCCATCGGTGCTATTGCTTCTAATCCATAAGATAGTTTGAAAGGGGTTAATCCTGTTGTTACCTTGTATGTAGTCCGATATGCCCATAATACTGCAGGTAGCAGTTGATCCCATCTTTCCGGTGCTTCCATAATCAATTTCCGAAGCATATTCAACAAAGTTTTGTTTGTACTTTTCAGCCAAACCATTAGCACGAGGATAATAAGGAGAACTAAACTTATGCGTGATCTGGAACGAATGTGTGAGTACTTTCATTAAATTGTTGACAAAATGAGTGCCTTGATATGTAACAAGTTCCAGTGGTAAACCAAAATGTGGAAAGACATCGGTTAGCAGACACTTTGCTACCGCAACAGCTGTAGCAGATCGTAAAGCCCAGGCTTCTGCCCATCTGGTAGCATAATCTGTACATGTCAAAATATAACGATTATTACTGAGGATTACTGGAGGTGTAATTGGTCCGATAAAATCTAGGCCCCACGTCTGGAAAGGTTCCAATGGCAGAACAGGTTGTAGCGGAAAATAATGACGTGGTAACGGCTGTCCAGACCTCTGATAATTATCACATTTTTTGACAAACTGCAATACATCCCTGTACATAGTAGGCCACCAGAGACCACTTTGCAGAATTTTCCGGTGTGTTAAGTCTGCAGCAAAATGGCCTCCGGAAGGAATTGAGTGAGCCAAAGTAATAACTGAGTTAACTTCATGTGGTGGAATACAACGAAGTAAAACTCCAGTGTGATCTATATAGTATAATTCCCCAGCAGTCAACCGAAATCGATGACTAAAAACTGAAATTTTCTTGCGTATTGCCGTAGAAGTCTGAGTAGGAAGGTATCCAGCAGTGAGGAAGGTTAAGATCTGATCATAATATGTAGAAGGCATAGGTGGGTCTGTAATTTCATCATGGGTTGGTTCAGAAACATAAATTGCTGGTGTTGTGTCATCTACACCGACCGGAGCTTCACCAGAATCTAAGGGAGACAAAAAATCTGCTAAGGCATGTGAACTGCCTGGTCGATGAATAACTTCGTAGTCAAACTCTTGTAAAAGCACGACCCATCGTGCTAATCGTCCTCCTAGATGTTGTTGCCGAACTAGATAGACAAGTGCATCATGATCTACATGAAAAGTAAATTTATGGCCCAGTAAATAATGCCTGAATTTCTTGACAGAATATACTAGACCTAGACATTCTCTTTCTGTTACAGAGTAATTCTTTTCAGCAGGGGCCAATCTTCGACTTGCATAGTACACTCGTCTAAACCACTTATCGGTTTGTTGCATTAGAACACTGCCAATTTCTATATCTGAAGCATCAACAAATACATGAAAGGGGTGATCCCAGTCGGGAGGCTGTAAGATGGGAACTTGTGTTAATAAACACTTTAAACGATCAAATGCTATTTGACATTCCTGAGTCCACTCAAACTGTCGAGGAGTCTTGGTGATTAATCTGTTCAGTGGTATTGCCAAATGAGCAAGCCATCGTAAGTGTCATCCATGCCATCTTACTTGGCCCATGAAGCACATTACTTCCTTCGGTGTAGTGGGCACAGGAGCTTCTAACACAGCTGAAATTTTATCTGGATCCACCTGTATACCTTGTGCAGATACAATGTGGCCAAGTAGCTTTCCACATGAAACCGCAAACACAGATTTGTTTGGGTTCAAACAGAGTCTGTATTCTCTGCACTTTTCAAAGCAACACCGTAAATGGAACAAGTGTGCTACCATCTTGCCAAATAATGAAAAATCATCAAGATAAACTTGCATAAATGATGTAAGGTACGGGGAGAATATTTCCTGCATGCATCTTTGAAACGTACTAGGGGCATTTCTTAAGCCAAACCACATAACAGTACATGCGAACACGCCCCAATTGGTTATGAAGGCGGTTTTCGGTATATCCTGTTCAAAACCATTCTAACTTGATTATAACCACTGTATCCATCTAGGAATGAGTACATTTCATGTCTTGCTACTCTATCAAGCATTGTGTCTAGAAAAGGTAGCAGAAATGGATCCGGCACCGTAGTTGCGTTTAGTTTCCGGTAATCTACACATATTCGTAACTGCTTATTCTTTTTAGGCACAATAACAATTGGTGAGATCCATTCAGCATGCTCTACTGGTATAATGAATCCAACCTTCAATAACCTATCCAGTTCTGCCTTTACCTGTGATGCATAGTTTGGATTCATCCGGTAGCTGGGTTGCTTGATCGGTCTTTCTTCTCGCTTCAGCATGACCCTGTGTTGGTAGATGCGCGGGTCCATACCTTTCATGTCTTTGTAATCCCATGCAAATACATCAGAAAATTCTCGAAGTAGCTGAATTAAGTTCGCTTGAAATATTGCCGGTAAGTTTTCCTTTATCTTGACAGGACGCGGATGGTCTTTGTCTCCTAAATTATAAGTTACCAATTGATCCTCTAGAACATAAAATTTTCGGGGCTTCTCTGTATCGTCAACTGGCTTAAAAACTTGTTGCAATTCAGCGTCATTTGTAGCATCAGTATCTTCTTTGTTATCTTCTTATGTTACAGGCATCATCGTACAAATTGCGGTATTCCCGTTATCTACAACAGATTGTAGATCCACAGTTCCTAAGGAGATCAAATCAATATTGTTCTTTAAAAATTCTTCTTCTTCATCATCTAACAACCCATCTAGCATATGGGCTGGTTCTGCAAAATACGGTCTAGCATGCAACTCGCAAGGTTGTATAGCATCTAATTTTACCACGTATTTACGAGTATTATCTTTGAAAGTGAGTTCCTGTGTAGACCAATCTTGTATCACTTTAGCGTGCTTCAGCCAAGGTCGATCGAAAAGGAGATTATAATCAAGGGTGGATTCCGGTAATTCTAGTATGACAAAGGTCATCTTAAATGTTGTACCTTGTAAAGTTATTGGTACATTTCGTACAAGTCCTACGAGATGGACTCTTGAATGGTCGGCCATTCTGACAAAAAATTGAACTGGTTCGATGTTGGTCCACCCTAACTTTTTACACAGTGCAGCAGTAGCAATGTTGACACCAGATCCTTTATCAAATAGTACTTGTGTGATTTTATGATTTTTATACCATACCGTAATTAAAGGAACTGAACGATCGACCGTAGAATCAGGTTCCGGTTGCACTATTGCCGTTGCTGGAATACAAGAAGGCACAGGACTGAACTGCTATTGGAATTGTTGTCGAAACCCCGGTACTAGTGCAAGTAATTGGCCCAGAGGAAGAGTGATAGATGCTTTAAATAAAATTTCCCAAGTCTTTTGTGATTGGGTTGTATTTTCCACAGATTCTGAAGATGATGCGCCTGCTAAAGATGATGTGCCTGCTGCTGAAAAATCCTGTTGTTGTGTTCCTTCCTTGGTTTACGGAGTCTGGATCACCGAAATAGGATCTGAGAAGACTGGAGGTTCTGCAGTGGTCCATTGACTAGCTTTATCGTACATCCTTTGTTGTTCGCGTATGCCTGGTTCAAATATTTTTGCTGCTGGTTGTAGTTGTTTACCGGATCGGGTCTGAATTACTGCAGCATGTGTGTCTACTGGTGTGATTTGTACCATATTAGCCATTGGGTTTTGACGTTCTTTCTTCCTCTGATCATACTCAGTTGCATCCTTACAAAATCTTCTAATGTGACCAAATTCACCACAGAAATGACAGCGCGGTTGTGGCAAATTGGGATTTTTCGGTGGTGGTCCGACCTGCCAGCGATTTGCGTTGTAGTTATTATTTCTCTGTCCTCTGTAATTTCGATATCCTTGTTGCTGGTTGTTTCTCATTTGCGGAGGTACATAATGATTTGCTGGCTGCCCTGGTTCCTGTATAATTGCATTGACAGTTGCTGTTCCCTCCACTTTGGCGTTATATGCGCAATTTTCGGTGGTGTGTCCGATAGTGTTACAGATAGCACAAAACAACTGATTAAGTGCACAAGTGGCACTAGTATGGCCTGAATTCTTGCATGTGGTGCAGTAGATCTGTCTGGTCGGGTCTTCAACGACATTTTTATTTGCTTTTAACCACTCCAGATCTTCTGTAAATCCTCCAACCTTGTTTTCCAACTGCAAAGCCATTGCAATCACTGCATCTAGCGTCATAGCTCCTACACAGCGTATGATCATAATCTGTTTAAGTTGTGGAGTCAGGCCATTGATGAACCATTGAGTAATAACGTCATCCGGTAGATTGGCATGTGGTGGTGGTAACTGCCTCAAATGAGTCCTGAATAGCGTAGCATATTCCTGTACTGTTTGATTTATCTTCTGTCTATTGTTTTGCAGGTAGTCAAAAATTTCGGCTGGATTCTTCTTTAGCCTGAATCTCTGCAAAAAGGCATCTCTTACTGCTTCATAAGTGCCGAAATGGTTAATATCATATTTTGTAAGCCATCTAGCTGCTTCGTTGACCAATGTCGATTGGAAAACAATAGCCTTATACGCCGGATCAGGTGGATGATTGAGCACTGCATAACTTATCTCAAATGTGCGTACATGAGCATCTGGGTCATCTCCTGGGAATCCACCAAATTTGGTGTACGTTACTCCTGTTGGAGTCGGCCTGGGTAGACATAGTTGTTGTTGTTGTTGTTCATTCATCGTGCTGATGGTTGTATGGTGACCTTCTCCTGTATTCCAAGGCTGAATATCTGAACTTTCCGGTTCGATAATCTTGTTCAGTATATATCGAATCTCGGTTTTGAACAGGCTACCTTCCTTCTTGATGTCGAATGTAGGGAAACTTACTCCCAATAGCGGTGACTGGGCTGAAGATTCACCGAGAAAGGGTAAACCGTCGCCCGAAAACTGCGATCTTTCAGCAACTTACCGAAATGTGTCGAATTTTTGCCAATACAAGGTGTTTTTTCTCCTTCACTAATTTCCTTGGCTAAAGTATTTCTAGTCGTAAACAGATTTGAATCTTTATCCAATGTTGTTAAACTAACTTCAGGCTGCATCCTGGTAGATTTTGGAGTTACTATATCTTCGATAGACTGTGCCGAAATAGTACCGGAATTTACCAGAGGTGTAACACGTTCCACCGGAATATGACCGGAATCACTACTAACGTTCTTTACTTTCTTGACAACTAGGTTAGACCTAGTTGTACTTCTACCTCCCGGAGTCGTTCTTAGTAAATTAAGTACTCCAGGCTGGCGGTTCTTTGGATACGTTTCATCGGATCGAGTAACCGACATGTATCATCTTTTGTACTAATCGCGTACTGTTACTGTCGATTAAAAATTTACAGTCATGTTTTCACAACAGGTTTGCAATAATCTGTTCTGTTGCCACCTTCCCACAGATAAATGGCAATCTTGATAACACTTTCGACATATAAACGGCAATCTTGATGCCACCTTCCCACAGACGACGCCAGTGTTAAACGCTTAAACGTGAGACTAGCTGTCAGAAACGCATTTAAGCACCTAAGTGGGTTCTTGGGAGTGGTAGGGGTATGTTAGACAGAGGCCCTGTACTTAGTTCCCAAAATAACCACTTCAGATATAGTAATATACTGATGCTAAGAACTTTATCAAGATTTCATGACACTTACAGTTCTCGTCGTAGCTCAGCCAACGTGTACCGAATACACTAAGATGCTATATTGCTAAACTTACTGGAGATACCAGAGACAAGAGTGATAATTCAACCCTTACCGAATAGACAACACTATCCCGCGCAGTGTTAGAACAATATCACAATTTTCACAGACTTCGCTAAACAACTGGTAGAACATTCCCAGAACGAGTACTAACACAATACACGTCCCTAATACCACAATCGCAATAAAGATTCGCAGACGATTCACTTTAGACAACAGTTTGATAACAAATCAATAGAACGGGACAGATGCTCCAAATTACCCAACCCTGCACACAGTAACGTCACCGCTCAGTCACTCAGATGAATCGTCACACTAGATCAAACTCCGAACAGACAAAACAAGACACAGCTGCGCACAGAATACACATAATACTCAGAAAGTCGTCAAGGTACTATGGATTACTCCACTCAACACACAGAAATGCTACAGACCAATCACTCAGACAGACAGTCTGGTGATCTCTCGAATATCTATGAAGTTAACGCACAGAAACAGTTATCGATGGTAGACAAGACAAGAGACGAACATGGAACTTAGAATACTGGAGATTAAACAAACAAACACTACAGTAACGACCCGCTTAGTCACACAGACAGACAGTCTGGTGATCCCTCACGGAACCGTCACTGGCGCGCCTTTCTTTGATTTATATAACTTTTTTACAACTGTTTGTAACAGCTTTTCACTCGTGCGAACAAGATTCAGTTACATATTCCCAATCCGGCGGCTGCTAACAGCTCTTTACCACAATCGGAACAAAAGCCTTGTATGTTATAGTATTGTGACTGTCCTGCTATAGGAGGATGTGGAAAATCCTTTATGAAATGATCTCCTTGGCACCTAAAGCATGGTCCTCTAGGGCCCTCTTGTCTTGGCTGTCTCAATTGGGGACGTGGATTAGGATTTGTGTACATCACGTTAGCGTAGTCGGGCTCCCAACTGGGTTCCAATGGTGGACTATCGTACTGATATGGTTCCACATGTTCTGGTGACTCTGTGTAATACGCGGGTGGACTATCTACATGTGTAGAATCAAAACTGTTAGAGTTCGGATCACTGTCAGTGATTAGGGGTGAAACGAGAACTAAAGCCCTACTTAGGTTCTCTTCTGCAGCAGCGTATTTAACTGAGATGACATTCGCTGGTGGGGGTGGCTGCTGAGCTAAGACAAGTTGAGGTCTCTGTTGAGCCTGATATGGGTAGTTCTGAGGAGGCCTATAGTAATGAGGCTGAGCATTATATTGACCTTGATACCTACCTAGCTGCGCATATGCTTGCGGGTAGTTCTGTCTAACTGCTTGTTTATTGTATGGGCAGTCTTGAGCTGTATGATTCATGTATCTTCTCTTAATTTTACAGTATTGGCCACTAGGGTTGGCTTGCGGTTGTGTTGCATTGGGACACACATTTGCCATATGATCACCACCACAGGTGTAACAACGCTTGTTTGTTGTTAACCTAGGCATCTGTTTACTACAAACTCCTAGTTTTTGGGCCACCTTTTCTGCTAGGTCTATCGAGCTAGACAATTTTGTGGATGCTAGAGATGAACAATCTGAGTCCTTATAGACCTTTGAGAGTTCCAACTCATCTCCTAAGTTGTCCTCAATGTCTATACAAATTCTTACACATTGCTCTAGCGTTCTCGGTTCCTTCAAGTATACATAGGAGCGTAGTTTAGAGCTCAACAAGCCATCTAGAAACAATGACACTTGCTTGGCCTATGAGGGTAGCTCTTGCATAGGACATCTTTCCACATATCGTCTAAACCTACGTCCTGCCAGTCTAACTGTTTCTTGAGGGGCCTGTTTGAAACTATGAATCAATGAAGACATGTCATGTCTGATCCCACTTTTAGAGAATTCAGTGATGAATGACTCTAAAAAGTGATGTATATATCTAAATTGCCTTTTTTGCAATGGTTGGAACCAAGTTAAAGCTGTATTCTTTAATGTTAGTCCAAAAGCATTGTATTGCGTGAACATGTCTTCGACTTGCTCTACCCTTAACACTTGCTTAAATTCTGCCACATGATCATAGGGATCTCCTATCCCATCAAAATAGTTTTTCATGGATTTTACTAGCTGAGTGGGTCTTAATATTCATGCGTGTTCACGTGGTCTAGGTAGAGGAAAATCATCTCTACCACCTGGTATTCTAGGTTCTCTTTGTTTATCCACTCTATCCGTGTCTATGGTGGTTCTATCTCTCCCTATGGGATGATTGAAACTTACATCAGGTCTTTCTTTGTTTTTCTCTCTTTGATTAGCATGGACGGAGGATGTTCTTGCCCCTTGTTGGCTCGCGTTTACGTTTGCTCGAGATGGAGGGAAGACTAAATCACCTCTCCATGTATATGTTCAGGTACCACAAATACTCTTTCTGAAGTTTCATCCAGGTATACAACCTTTCCAGGTGTATTCGGGTCCTTAAATTCGTAGATTATGATGGAACCTACCTCACTAGGTTGTTCCATTCTGTACCTCCAAAATGCTTCATCAGTTTCCTTATTAACGAACAACTCTAGGCTTCTGTTGTCCTGAGGGGTCCAATCTAGAACTAGTACTCGTGTCAGTATAGATTTCCTTCTAGGTGTCCTAGGTTCTTCTAATGGTTCTTTTCCTTGGGATTTAGCTTCCGTCTCTAACTGAATTACGCCAAACTCATTTGTATTGTTTGGCTGAGTACTTAAGATGTACATTGTTCCTTCCTTGTCTATGTACGCATCTCTCTCGAATTTTACCACTGGACGTTCCAATCCAATGGGTTGGTCCGGATTGTGCATTTGCACCACTTGTCTACGCAAACCATCCTCATAGATGCGAGCACCTAAGCGATTGGTTCGGAGAAATTCGAACTAAGTCCTATAGGGTCCTTCAGGTCTTTCCAAATATGCTACGTTTGACCCTCCTAGTCTTTCCGTGCTAAAAGCCATTTCTGATTCACTTGTATCTGAACTCAACTCGTAGGGGTAATTACTATTCAATTGCTGTGCCCATGAACGTGCAGTAGTTCCTACACTTGCTTCTGATGATCTAAGGCTTTGTCCGTTTGACTTACCTATGGGTTTGCCCGATCTAAGGTTCATGAATTTACTTAGTGGCACTCTCTGATCGTCAATGTTCCTTGTTTTTAATTGCTTGGTTCTTTTTAAATGCTTTTAGGTTCTTGTCTTGTCTAACTGTATGCATCAGGAATCGACTTTCTATGGTACTTTTGAGTTCTTGTTCCGTCAGATTTAGGTTCTTTCCTTTAGGTTTTCGTATCACACGCCTTCACTTTAGTCTTGGACTTAAAAAATTTAATCTCTTGAACTTGAGACGTTCCTATCATCGTTAATCCACAATGCTGCCGTTTAGCCTAAGCTAGTAATTTGACTGAGGGGGTTGAGTGTCTTCCAACCTCAAGTCAGCTGCTTTGGTTGCTCTGATGCCCAAGAAGCCGCGCTTCCCAAGCCCTGCGTTCTTCACTGCCTTGCTGAGATTGCCCTTGATTGCCTTGCTAGACCTGTAAAATTCCACTATTAGACCAATCACAAATGGATGATCAAGCACTTGAGTATATACACTTTTTTTTTTCCTTAACCTTTGGCAAAATTTTCTTCCAAAGCCCCCTTTCTTTCCTAGTCCCACAGATGGTCAACCTCAAAAATATCCTCTCAAAAAATCAACCTCAAAAAAAGGTTTTTCTCCAAATATGAGCTAAGGGGTCTCCTATGAGCTTAATGATCCAAAAACTTTCAAAAAATAGCCCCTAATTTGGTTAGAAAATCAAACCCTAAAATTGGTGTTTGCGGTGAGCAATCGTGATGGTCTGCAACAATCGCGATGGTCTGGGACCGTCGCGATGGTCCAGGTGAACCGTCACGATGGCGTGGCACAATCGTGATGGCCCGATGGAGCGAATTGTCGCGATGGTCTGAAATGAATGATCGCGATGGTCCAAAAATGAACCATCGCCATGGCGTGATCTGTGAACTATCGCGATGATATGAATGTGAACAATCACGATGGGATCAGTCAACGGTCAACGCGAACCATCGTGATGGTCCAAAAATGAACCGTCCCGATGGTCATGGGCGCGATGGCATGAGCCAATCGTGATGGCCTGATTTTGAGTGGTCGTGATGGCATGCCTGGGACAGTCGCGATGGTCTAGCTTGCCACGTGGCAGCATCGGCGTGATGGCATGAGCCAATCGCGATGGCGTGGGGTCGACGGGATTGTCGTAATGGTCAAGGACCGGCGCAATGGTTCAAGTGAACCGTCGTGATGGCGTGAGACCGTCGAGATGGTCCGGTCGAGCCGTCGTGATGGCGTGAGCCAATCGCGATGGTGCGACACAATCGCGATGGCGTGAGCCAATCGCGATGGTCCACCAACATGCAAATTTTTTGAATGCAAGTGTGGATTCATGTATGCGCTTGTGTCGCCTACCTCGTGGTGAACTCGCTTACCAAAAATGCCGAACTTGGCAGACCATCGTGATGGTCTGACACACACGGCAGATCTCTGACAGAAAGTGAAATTTTACCTTTTGCAAGCTTTCTTGATGCACTGGAGCACTGTACCTGCAAGAAAACTCAAAAACACAATAGCACATGCAAGCACAAAAACTCTCTCTCTCTCTCTCGCATGCACAAATGAGGGGAAATGAGGAGAATGGGTGGATATGGTGAATTTTCTGATTTTTTTGGAGTGGAAGATGATGATGTGATGAAGGTGGAGTGTGGGGGAGGTGAAAAACACTAAAAAATAACTAAAAACAACAACAAAAACTGAAATTTTTACCTTCCAACGCCACTTCTTGCTATACTCTTACCATCACACATTCGTCCTAGACTCGATCCCCGACAACGACGCCAAATTTGGTGTTGCTCTAGCACAATGGTGAGAACCACATTAAGAAGCTCCACCTCCTTAATGTCAATCCGCGGAAGAGATAGGAGTGATATGAAGATCGTGAATGTGAGATGAAGTGAGAGTGATGGTGAGAAGCATCGAGATGCACACACACATACACACACACAACGAAGAGACAAGCAAGACCCAATGGAAGGTAGGAAATCAACTCTATTGCTCAAGATCTCAATTACAAACTCAAAATAGCTCTAAGCTCACACTAACCAACCTCAAAAATGAGCTCTCTAGCTCTTTTTATAGATTCTAGACTAGTTTTGACCGGTTTCACATCTAGTGACCCACATAGTCAAAAAATAGGTTCTAGATGCTATTTGAAAGGGCAAATGGTGTCTAAAAATAACCAAAATTGGTACGCTCATTCTACCTAAGCTCCTCAAGCTCGAGGACTCCTCGGCTTGCACAAAATTCATTGGTACGCTCATTCTACCTAAGCTCCTCAAGCTCGAGGACTCCTCGGCTATGAATTACAAAAAGGTTTTTTCTATGTTACATATGGTACAAAAGTGATGAAAATCACTGTTGGAGGTTTTGAAAAGTATTTATAAAACATAATTCTTTGAAAAATGATTCGACTGACTCCCTGCTTCTTCGTTATTCTCTGTCTTCACATGCTTCCGTGTCTTCTATGCCTCTGGCTACTGCCAACACTTGCCTCTTTAGTAGCCAATTTTGGATAATGACATGATCATTTTCTTCACAGTATTTGCAAAACAATTTCTGATTTTCTGATTTCTTCTCATCTTTGTCTTCCTTCTTTGAATGTGCAACATTTGCAGATTTATGCTTACTAGTAGAAGAGCTCCATTTACCTTTGCTCTTCTGACTAGCTAGGAAATCTTGATCTGCAACACACATAATAGAGATGTTCTTCCTAGAATGGTCTTCCTGCAACAAAACAAAAACTAACTCTTCAAATGTTGAGGCATTTGGATTGCCTTTCATCATCAAATGAAGAGGTATATATATGCACTCCCTTTACCTAGAGGCATATATATGCTCTCTTAGTTGTGGTGGTATTGCTAGATGCTTTAGTCTCTTGTTAGTTAGATTTTTTGGCAGAATTTGTAGTTTCATTACAAAAGAAAAAGATGAAAGAAGAAAAAAAAGGCATAAATAATTTTGTAATTTATATATGGTAAATTATCATTTCATTAAGAGTTTTCCTAGTTCTAAAATCAAAGGCCATAGACTATATCATCCACATACTAAATGTATTTTGGTTAACTATGTGTTCTTTTTGTAGAACATGCAATTCAACCCTTACTTTCATGTACCAAGAATAGATCAATTAGCCCAAAGGATGTATATGACACTTTACTACCTCTTTTTACAAATGGACGGACAATTGATGGTCCTAGTGAGGCAATTTCTCAGACTTTATAGGTTTCAAATGATGATGCAAATCATTCCATTAGTGATGTAGATTTACATGATGCACTTATTGATGAGAGAAATAACATAAAAGAGGATTAAAATATGCTTAAATGAATAGTGCAGACTTTAAGGGATAGCAACTTAGAATGCATTGGTCTTATCACACTCATTCAAGCTTTTGTAATGCTTCTTTTGCATCAGAGTTTTATGCAATGTTTGTCCCTAGTCTTTGTGATGAGAATGAGCATATTTATTTTGATAAAGCATAGAATTCAAAGAAGTGGATGGCTAATATGCAATTAGAATATGATGTTATTCAAAAGAATATTATTTGGTCTTTATGTGATTTTCATCCAAGGAAAAAGTTTATTGGCACTGAATGGGTATATAAGCTAAAACATAAGCCTAATGGAATAGTGGATAGGTATAATGTTAGGATCATTTCCAAAGTTTATGCTCAAGGGAAGGGTATTGATTTTGATGAGGCCTTTGCTCCCACATATCAACCACACTTACACCTCACCGTAGTTGGAATGTACATCGGTTGGAAATCAAAAGTATTTTTTTCTATGGTGATTTACATGAGGAAGTGTATGCATTTAACCCCATGATTTTATGCAAAAAGGGCATGAAAGCAAATTGTGTAGGTTGAAAAAGGCATTGTATGGATTGAAGCAAGCACCACGTGCTTGGTATGAAAAAATACTTGCCTACTTTCTATCACATGGATTTGAGAACAATCCATATGAGATCACCCTATATGTCACACGTGTAGATGTGCTTTTGATCATTGTTGTATGTGTTGATGTTATGCTTCTCGTTGCTCCTAAGGAGAAGCATCTTGCTTAATTTAAGGATAATTTCCACGCCTCTTTTGAGATGTCAGATTTGGGGCATTTGCATCATTATTTGGGCATTCAATCTATGCAAGTTGATGGGGGAATAGCTTTGTCTCAAACAAAATGTCTTGAAGATTGTGAACCCATTTCCATGGAAACAAGTTTATGGTTGAGTCTTCATGATGCCAGAGATGCATTTGATGTTGATCTCTATTAGTAGGTTGTTGGATGCTTGATCTACATATGAATAGCTTGGCTTGATATTTAGTTTATTTTCTCTCATATGAGCAAGTTTATGTATTGCTAAGGTGTCAAGCATTGGTAAGAGGTTGAAAGCATCTTTTTATACTTGAATGGTACTCGGATCCTTGGATTATTTTATCCCAAGTTGGAATCATTGCCACCAGATTTACATGCTTTTTCTCACTCAAACTAAGTTGGTTTCTATGAAAATCATGTGCCCAATGCTGATTTTTTGTTCATGTTTGGTAGCTAATGAATATCTTGGTTGAGCAAGAAGAAGTGCATTAGCAATTGTGAGAAACCTTGTGTTCCATGCTCGCACAAAGAAAATTGAAGTGCACTATCATTATGTCAAGAAGATACTCTCTGTTGGAGGGATTAGTTTGGCTTATATGCCCACACAAGATAATGTTGAAGACCTCTTCACAAAGGCTCTAGCTAGGGAGAAGTTTGAAGTTTTTCACAAAGCTTTGGGCTTAACTCTTTTTCTAGATTAGTTTCTTTCCACATAGCTTGGGAATTCCTTATACATGAATGTTAGCTCATTCACCACATCACTCCCAAGGGGAATTTGTTGATATATATTGGTAGTTATGTGTGTGAACACATAGGACTGTTGGGCCACTTTTTTCCCTCTTTATGAGCTTTTTTGCCCGCCTTGTATATATGCCAATAAACCTAATAGGTCACCTATCTTTTTACATTTATTTACTAATACAATTTGGTTATGTTTTTTTCTAGGCTTCTTCTTCTTGTATGTGTGCTTCTAAAGTCCTCGAAATCCAACAATTATGTCCACATTAGCTTGGAGAGGCATTTAATTTTTTGTAAAACATACATCATGTGCATAGGCTTATGCATTCCTTCTTCTTATGTATATACATAAGATCCTTCTCATGTAAATAAAGGTTCCTTTATTGTATCTAAAAAAAAAATATAGGATAAATCTTGAGAATATTTGGTAGTTACACTCACAAGTGCCTCTAGAGTTTTCTTGTGAGTTCATGTACACTTATAGAATAATCATGTCCATTCTCAAAAAGACGAGACTCGGCCCACAAGCTGAGATTGTACCTATCTCTTTTTAATTGAGGTACTCTTCACTTTTACAAGCGTGCAACTTCTTTGTATCTTTCTTGTATGAGAGTTTAAGTGATGCATCTTCCTTTCTTTTCCTTTATGCCTTTTGAATCAAGGTGTGTTGATATGCATTTGTTTATTTTTGCAGGTATATTTTGGTCGTGACGTGTGTGAACACACTAGGACTGTCAAGACACTTTTTCCCTCTTTAGGAGGTTTTTTTCCCTTGGCTTGTATATATGCCTACAACCCTAACAAGTTACTAATCTATGTACATTCTCTTGGCAATATGTTCAATATTTTGTGTTGTGCCCCTGTCTTCTTCTTCTTCCTTGTGTTGTTCGCATGCTTCCACATACCTCAAACTCCAACAATTGGTAACACAATAGGCCGCTGACATCCCTATGATCACGGTCTAAAAATTGCACAAAAATTAGTGAGCATACTCAAGGCAATTGGGAGTTCAAATAGCTTCATTGTGTGGTGTCTAAGTTGTGATTTGAGCTCCTTTTGGCCTCCAAATGCACTATCACAATGCTTGTATAGGAATTTTTGTCTTTTTGTGAAAAACATATATATAGGTTTTGGTTCACCAATATAATTGCCTCAAAGTCTACTACATGTTTAGTAGAACTTCTCAGGGTACTTTTGTTCAACTTTTTGAGATACAATCATTTTTTTGCATCAGGGTATTTTAGTCACTGGCCATGGCTGGAAGCATTAATGTACTCCATATGTTGGCTATTGAGGATAAATTGGATGGTACCAATTACATGTTATGGGCATATATGATGTGTCATGTATTGGTTGCAAAAGGATTGTGGAATATTGTGTAGGGTGTTGAAAAACATCCAACTACAACTACAACTACAGTTACTAAAGGTGATGCAGATGGCATTGAAGATGATGTTCTTCAAGTTCTTGTTCATGTTATAGTTCGTATTGCACCTACTACAGAGCAACTTTGTTGGGATGGTAGAGATGCTCAGACACATGCATTGATAGCCTTGTCTATCAAACATGCCATTATTCCTCACATTTGCTCCTACAAAACAACAAATGATGCTTGGATACACTTAACACTTTATACTAGGCAAGGAATGACGATCGTGTTGCTTACCTCCAAAAACAATTGGAGAGTGAGCACATGAATGAAGGAGATTCCATGGAAATTTTTTTGACAAAGGTCAAAGATTTGAAGGAGGAGTTGATTTCTACTAATGAAGTCTTGCTAGTAGATTGTTTTGAATGATCTTCCATATTCATATCATATTTTTGCTTCTACTCTTTGATTGATGATGAAAGGCAATCCAAATGCCTTAACATTTGTTAGTCTCTATTTTGTTGCAAGAAGATCAGTCTAGGTAGAACAGATCCATTATGTATGTTGTAGATCAAGCTAATGACAAAAACAAGAAGAAAATAGAAAAGAAAAAATTGCTTTGCAAATATTGTAAAGGAAATGATCATGTCATAAAGAGCTGTCCAAAACTAGCTACAAAAGAGGCAAAGAAAAAAGAGTTTGGAATGGTTGTTGCAGAGGCCTCTATGCCCAAATCAGAGTCTGCAAATCTTGTGTAGAATCAAGAATGGGCATTTACTATTGTTTGCAGTTATGACCCATCTTCTCATGAACAATGTATGTCTGTAGTAGACTGAGATGTTTGGTACTTTGATAACGGGGCAACCAAACATATTACCTTGCATTGCAATTTCTTCACTTCACTTGAGTCTGCTCCTAAAGGGAATACTTTCACATGTGCCAACAACTCCTCTTATCCTATCATGAGATTTGGTAAGATAATTTTTACAGCTATTGATGGTAGTTCTTTTAAATTGTGGAATGCTTTATTTGTGCCAAGGATCGAGAAAAATATGTTATCAGTTTCAACATTATCCAAGATTGTCTTGGTTGTGAAATTTGTTGATGATAGATGTACAGTTCATGATGTGTGAAAGGGTGATATCATTATTGCTTCTCATATTTTATGTTGTGGGTTGTATAAGATCATAGATTATGCAAAATTTGTGAATGATTCAGTATGTGTATTTTAAGGCTCTCAGGCTATTGCATATGCAAAGCTTTGACATGCATGCTTTGGTCATCCAAATTTTGCTAGTTTGCTACACTTGTAGAAATCTAAAATGGTGTCCTCTCTACCAAAACTTGAGGCACCTGGTAAACATGTTTGTGAAGGCTGTATTTTGGGCAAAATGCATTCCTCTTTCTCAAAAGATGGTAAGATTCAGGCTTTACCACATAGTTTCTAGCTTGAGGTTGTTATGTGTGCATCATATGTACTTAACAGGTGCCCCACTAAAGCATTGCAATCTATCACTCCATATGAGACTTGCATGGTCGCAAGCCATGTGTTTCTCACATGTGTGTCTTTGGTTGTTTGGCATATGCATTAGTGCCAGAACAACAACACAAGAAATTCGATGATAAACCAGTGTAATATATTTTTGTTGGCTACAATTCTAAAAGCAAAGGCTATCGTGTGTATCATCCATAGAGTAAATGCATTTTGGTTAGCTGTGATGTTGTTTTTGTGGAAGATGCAATTCATCCATTGCTTTCATGTATTAAGGAGACATCAATTAGCTCCAAAGATGTGTATGGCACTATGATGCATCTTTTTATAGGTGGATAATCTAGTGCCGATCCAAATGAGGCAATTTCTCAGCCTTTGTAGAATCCACATGATGATGTAAGATCATTCCATTTCTAATGCAGATTTACATGATGCACTTGTTGATGAGAGTTCTGATATAGACAAGGCAAAAACTATGCCTTAATGGTTGATGAAGACTTTGCAAGATAGAAAATTAGATGTACCTTTGTCATATTGTACTCGTTCGTGTTCTCATAGTGCTTCTTTTGCATCAGATTGCTATGCTATGGATGCCTCTAGTCTTTGTGATGAGAACAAGCCTCTTTCATTTGATGAAGCACAAAATTCAAAAATTTGGATGGCTACTATGCAATCAAAATATGATGCTATGATGAAAAATGGTATATGGTTTTTATGTGACTTGCCTCCTAGCAAGAAGTCCATTCGCACTAAGTGGGTATACAAGCTAAAGTGTAAGCCTAATGGAATAGTTGACAAGTATAAGGCTAGGATTGTTGCAAAAGGTTATGCTCGAGAAAGAGGCATTGATTTTGATGAGATCTTTACTCCTACATGTCAAATGACTATTGTTCATAGCATCTATGCACTTGTAGCTCATCATGCTTGGAATGTACATTAGTTGGACATTAGAACCGCATTTTTATATGGTGACTTTCATAAATAAGTGTATGTTTTTTAGCCCCATGGTTTTGTGTACAAAGGCCATGAAGACAAAGTGTGTAGGTTGAAGAAAGCATTATATGGTTTGAAGCAAGCACCATGTGCTTGGTATGAAAAGAAACATGCCTACTTGATTACACATGGTTTTGAGAACAATCCAATTGAGATCATCTTATATGTTGTGCATGAAATGATGTGCTTCTTATCATTGTTATCTATGTTGATGACATGCTCCTCACTAGTCCTAATAAGAAGCATATTTCTGATTTTAAGGCTGACTTGCATGCCTCATTTGAGATGTGAGATTTGGGGTATTTGCATCATTATTTAGGCATTTCGTTTATGCAAGTTGATAGTGGAATAGGTTTGTGTCAAAAAAAAAATTGACACATTAATCTAGTGTTTTGGCCTTGAATACTGCAAGCCTATTGCCACTCCTATGGAAACAAGTTCATGATTGAGTCTTCATGATGTTGGCAGTGCATTTGATGTTGTTCTCTATCAGTAGGTTGTTGGATGCTTGATTTACTTGTGCATTACTCTCCTAGATATTCAGTTTGTTTTCTCACAGATGAGTAGGTTTATGCATTGCCCAAGTGTCAAGCATTGCTAGGCAGTTAATCACATCTTTTGCTACTTTAGTGGTACCCGGCTACTTGGATTATTTTATCCCAAGGGGGATCACTATCACTAGATTTACGTGCTTTTTTCTATTGTGATTGGGCTGGTTGCTATTACACTCATGTGTCCACCAATGGTCTTTGCTTGATGCTTGGTAGCTCATGCATATCTTGGTTGAGCAAGAAGCAGTTGTCACTCAAGTACAATGGTGAGTACCAACATGAGGAGCTCCACCTCATGATTGTCAATCTACAGAGAGGTTAGGCCGATGTGAAGATCAAGAGCAAGTGAAGTGCATGAAGGTGATGGTGAGAAATGTGATTGCATACACACACATGCACACACAAAAAAGTGGAGATGGAGATCAATGGAAGGCAAGAAAAGAAAGCATACTCATATTCATCCTCAACTAATTACAATAGCTCTCCTAATTACTAGCTCATAAGTTTAACAACCACAAAATGATCTCTCTAGCTCTATTTATAGTTTTTACCTAGTTTTGATCGCTTTCACATCTAGTGACTGGCATACTTAAAAAATAGGTTCTACATCTAATTTGAGGTACCTAACGACTTCCAAAAATTATGAAAATTGGTATGAGCTTTCTACTTAGACTCCTCAAGCTTGAGGACTCCTCGGCTTGCATGAAATGGAGTTGCACATGTAGTAATTGGATGTATGTACATATATTACATTGTTTTAGTGATAAAAATCATTGTTGGGGTTATGAAGTAATCTATGAGTAATCTATGTGCTTCCTCTATGTCTATGACAAGATCCTCTGCTCAATCCTTTGCCTTCAACACTCCCCTCCTCCTCTTTTTGTCGTTCCTGACGGAACCTGATTGTGTGTGAGTAATATAATTATTGAGAAGGTATGTCACGAGGGTATGTTCCGTGATTCAAATTCCCCTGATAAGGTCGCATTCTAGCTTGTCCCAATCGATGGGTAGAGGTTCGTCTGGAGGTGACCTCTTATAATGTTTGGAATACATGACACGTTTGCATGCAAACAAGTGAAGCAAATGAGTGGGTCAACTGATAAAAACTTATGAGTGGTACTCCTAGAAGCCAGTAGTGAACATGTCTTCAAATGTCTACTTGTAGCAAGCGGGCATATATTTCAGTCTGCAGTGCCATGCATAGCATATTTTGAGTGAAGGTGTCATGCTCATGTCATATATTAAATCTAAGTTGCCATGTTCAAAGTTTGGTGTGTTCACCATTGGAGCCTTGACACGTCAGAATTTCTTGAATACCATCTACATCATATAAAAAAAGAATTCGGTCATTTTCATGACAATATCAGTCATCCGATGTAGGGGGGGGTAACCAATAACGAATAGTGGCCATCTTATATCCGACAGTAGGAGTATTATTCCGGGGTGGTGCGAGGTAGGGGTAGTTGAGCCAGTCTGTATATTGGTGATTGTTCTAAACTTTTATTATGAATGCCTTCCAAGTACGTCTTTGAGGAATCGGTGCATAGCATGGGTTGTATTTTAAGTGGGTGGGCACACACATCTAGGTGTGCATAATCTTTGGGTATTGTTGGAGTAATTTTTCCCTCCATGTAGGTTGATAGATATGACCCCTTTTTGCTTCTGGGGGAACATCTTTTGGCTCAAACTAAGTGGCATGTGTTGGATGCTTCTTAGTGATGCTTTCAATCTCAAAATTGTATTCCTCGAGCAAGAGGAAGTAAGGTTTATACTGAAGCTCACTAGTCATAACATGTCGACGTGGTGCGATAGCAGCAAAATATGGAAACTGTAAAATAACCTCTTCAATGTTGGCCATTGCATGGTGTCCCCACATTTGCCTATTGTTCTAATTGAGCTTTCAAATTATTTATTAATTCATCCCTTTCTTTGATCTCTTTGGTGGCCCGCATAATCGTATCCTTGTTCTTGAGGAGCACCTCTCCTATGGCAGCGAGTTGATTAGCATCTTTAGTGCATTGTACAAAGTACTGATTTTCTGCGATCTTCCATTTCTTTCTAAGCTCATGGGTGTCGTCCATATATCTTTCTCCCATTCCGCTATGGTGGATTGCTCTTTCTTTAGCTGATCTTCATACTTTGCTATCCGCTCCTCCAATGCTTTTGTGGTGCTTTCTATCATTTCTGGAGCTTCTATAGGTTGGTCGCCTAGTAGGGCTGTCATCAGCTCCTTGTTCCTGTTCCATAGATTATCGGATTCATCCATGTATACCTTGACTTGAGATTCAAGGATTTTACTTCTAGCATTCATTCCAATTTTTTTGCTTTGCCAACCTCATATTTTCTTTGTAGTTCCCTCAGTTGTTCTTGCAACTTGTTGTTTTCAGTTTCCACTGTAGCACATTTATTCTTCGCCTCATTGGTTTCTGACTCTTTCTCTAATATTATACTTGGCACTTGAATCAATTTGGTAGATAAATTCTCACCTATTTTCTAGAGTTGATTCTTTGCTAGTAGTGCCTTGTCATATTCTACATCAGCTTCAAGCATTAGCTCTTGAGTATCCATAGCAGTGTTTATCATTTGTTGTACTACTGGCTTGGGCTGAGCTACATCCACTTTCAACCAAGTTTTGGGGATGCTTGGTTCTTTCCTTGTCCATACATCTCTTCCTTGTTCCACATGTACTGTCTCATTGTGTGGTTGCCTTATTTGGAGCTGTACTTCTTGGTCTCTTCATTTCTCTTCATTATTGGTTGATTTGGTAGCACTCCCTTGAAATGTTACATCTAACAGATATGGTTCTGCTACTACTCTTATTGGTGTGAAGGGTTCGGATTCTTTCATTGTGTCTTCTACTCTTTCTTCCTTGGGGTTCTTCACTCGGACTTCTCCCGCTAAAAGATTCTCTTTGATTTGGATGTTAGATGCTTCATTCAATTTGATAATATGAACTCCTTCTTGAGATGCTTCCTGCCTTATCATGTCCTTGATAGTGTTATCAGGTGTCTGATCGACCTTGGTGCCTTCCATGTCCAAGTCATCATTTACTTGATTTAATTCTTCCCATTGACCATCATCCCTTGAATCACTTCTAATATCCGCATTTAGCATAGATGTGTCTTGTTCTTCTCGTGTGTCTGATGATGATCTAGAATTCATCAATCCCAATTCTCTATATCTATGAACCTTGGTTAGGAGTTTTCGTTGTTCGTTATCTCCAACCATCTATTGATAATGATGTCCTTGAACCGGTAAATTTACTTGACCTTCCAAGTATTGGTGAGTGGCTTCCATTGCTTTTGTTAATTCTTCTTCTGTAATGGGTGTATTCTCTTCAAGCCTGGTTCTTGGAAGTACATGTGTTCTCTTTGTAGCTGGAGCTTCTGCTTCTGCTTGCATCATCTCCCGTAATCTTTTGGTACCTTTCATTCTTGGTTTGGTGCTCGTTTCAGCTTCTTGCACTATCTTGACTCCTTTCTTCTTCCTTGGTATCGTGGCAATCTTTGCGTACTTAGCCATTTCTTTAGATGATAGCATCTCCTTCAAATGTTCTCGAATGCCTAAAGCATGATAGATTAGTACTGTTAAGGCAATGCTTCCGTTCAAGAACTTCTTATGATTCCACTATTTCTTTGCTTTGAAGAGTCGTTCTTGAATGTATGGAGCCATGTTTACTTGATTCCCTATTTGTTTGATGGCATGGGACAACATTTGCACTATGATCTTCTGTGGGGTAGTATATCTGTGCGTGTTTGGAAAGCGAAAATGTTGGTGAATGAGTCTGACCTCCTCCTCTACATTAGGGGAAAAAGTGAGCCCTAGATGGGCCTTGTAAGGATTCCTAATTTTCAGGGATTAAAATTAATCTCGTGGGTGATTAAGGAGACATGGAAAACCACTATTGGTATTGGTAAATAAAATATAATTTGATAGAATTGTCTTCTTAAATGAAGAAATAAGATATATTCTAGCCTTAGGATGCTTGAGATCAACGGTCACTATGCATTTTCATAAGAGTGGGGACAAAGATTCAAAGTGGAGCGTGAGCTAAATCTCTGCAAAGTTTTCGACCGTTAGATCGAGCTTGAATCGGATGGTAGGCCGCAAGTGGGGCTCATCTCCATTCTGCAAACTTTTAGACCGTTAGATCAAGCTCAAATCGGATGGTAGACCACAAGTGGGGCTGTTCTCCTTCTTACAGATAATGTGGATCGTCCGATCGGGCTGAAGATCTAATGGAGCAAATTAAAACGTGCCATTTTCATTTCGTGTTGCATCATGAGCCTTAGGATTTTCCTGAGATCGAATGGATGAGATTCAAACGCACAAAATCCAAACCCAATGCAATGTATGCCATCAGATTCATTTTCTAATCCAATGGTGCAGATCAACTACGTCTTTTTGCCAATGGATATCTCTGTGAACCACCCGATTAAGAAACAAACGAAGGGCCACGATGCACTCCTTGATTGACTTTTGCCAAATGACATGGATCCTTGGATCTTTCAGCAATCTAATGATTACGATTAAAAGGCATGTTATTTCAAACCAGCCATAACAAGAAAACCAGGCTCTCATAGTTGTTTTGAGTCCTTTGACTACAAAGAAACAAGGGAAGCCTAGGCCTAGTCTAGTAGATTAAGGAACTAGATTGTGACCACTGCTCTCTTCTCATTGGTGGATGACTAATCTGCCCTGGCCCAAAGAGGATTCATTTTTCCCCCTAATGATCAATACGATATCTGTGAATGTTCTGGTCTTAGCTCCCTGGCTTTCCTCTTTCAAATTTGTATTTCCATCCTTTTCCCATCCGAAGGCTTCTTTAATCAAGTCGTGGGTGAATTGTATGATGACCCACTTGCCTACTGCATCTAGGACTCTTGCTTCAGGTAATAATGGATCATGTAGAGCCGGTTGCAAGGTGTACATGACTTGTGTGCAACGTTGGAAATCTAGTTTGTAGATAGGGAGTTCAAAGTATTTTTGGATACCAGCTTTCTTCATAATGTCCACCGTCGATGGAAGTTCATGCACTACTTTGAAATCCTGGGACATTACTGGGAATTGATGGTCCATGTCCATAATTTTAATTGTTACTAAGAACAAGTAGTCCCCAGCAGGTTGATCCTCCCGAAACCCGTGACCTTTTGCCTTTGTCACGCTATGTAGGAGAGACTCCAACATCTCCTCTTGAATGGTCGCTTCAAAGTCCTCAGAAGCCATTTGCACTTGTAATAAGGAGAGCGTTAGCTTTTTATAGAAGACATGTCGTTAGTGACGTGTGTCATAGTGACATGTTGTTCATTGTGTCACTCCATTTCCCGTTGCTTAAGTTAGTAAGATCTCTTACCACACATCTTTTCATTTTTATTTCTGAAAGAAAACAAGAGTTAGTGTAGCCGAAGCATTTATTCATTCACATAGTAGGTCCATTCCTATGGAAGTAGAATCTATGACCTATTCCCAGGTGGGAAATGTGCACTACTAGTTTTGTTACATGCATCAGGTTCCAAATGCATGGCCTCGTAGTGTGGCCCTGGCACGCATACTTTAGGTGCATTCAACTCATCATGAGTGCAATCGGAATCTTGTTGAATCTATTGTTCCTTTCCTTGCTGCTTCTTTGGTCTCCATATCCATTTTGTAGTTGCTGTGTGAGACGTCGCCTTCTCTTCGTTCTGTCATGCGCTCGGTTTTTCCTCTTTCTATTTTGTAGTCTGATTGGTTGATATCATGTTCCTCTGGTGCCTTCGGTGAATCTTGTTTGGCTTCATGGTCCTGCTTTGTTGGTGTGATATGTCTTCTTGCTTGTTTACCTCTTGACTTGCAATCTGTCTGATCTTTTTCGGAATCCATATGTGTTGTGTTTTCTCGGCTTCTACTAATAACTTTGGATGCCATACTCTTAAAAGTCTCTTTGGTTCTGATTGTGATGAAGACAATTTGTTGCTTCCTCTTGTCTCCATAAGATGAGGGACCTATACCGGTGTAGCCTTTATTATTTCCCTCATTCGATCCTTGTGAACCCAGTGTAGATTAGCACTTCTTGGTTGCAACAGCTGGATAGTGGACTTCCACGTGGATGATCTTCCCTTGTTGTAGGTGACTTTAGGAGCATTGTCTTCACCGTTTCTCTTGGATTCAGCATTCATGTGGGATGAATCCACCTCAACAACTGATGGATTGGCATTGGTAGTCACTTCTTTCTTGGGACACTCCTCTGGTACACTTTTGATTGATTCGTTTGCTAATTCCTCTTCTAGGGTTTCTTTCTCATGCTTAATGGCATCGTGCATGTGAGAGGGTCTTTCTTCTAACAAGCTAAAGATTTCCTTATGCCCTATTTTGGCTAAGATGTACCCTTGAGCTAGGTGAATGCTCACTTCATTCTCAATGATCCAGTCTTGTCCTAGGATCAGGTTCTCTATCAAATCCTCGTCTTTACACACCAGAACTAGTTGCTCCATAGTGGAATTTCTAGGTGGAGAGATATCGTGGCTTCTCCAATGGATTCTATGACTTGGCCCCTAATGCCTATCATGTGTGCTTTAGTTGGTGTTATGGTCGTTTGAAGATGGATGATGACTGTCCTTTGTATGCAACTGAGTGCTGCTCTGGAGTCTATCAAGGCATCTATTAGCTGGTATTGAGTAATTCCAATCCCTAGGCATTAGGGGAAAAAATGAACCCTGAATGGGCCTTTTAGATTAAGGAGTGATTAGTGATGGACCAATCAGAAGAGGGTGGTGGCCACAGTCTATGCCCTATAAAATACTAGGCTGAAGGGGGAAGAGGGGACATATTTCTCCCTTATTTAATGAGCTACGTCTAGAGAGAGAAGGAATCTCGTAACTTTGTTGGGCCCAAAAATTCAAAATTGCTAAAAAGTTAAAAAACTCATCATAACACCTGAAAATGGACCCCCCATTACTTTTTAGGGTCAAAAGTACTCTTTTTGACCCCAAATTCAAAATCCGTGCATGTTTTGAGCTCAAAAAAATGGGTTTTTTCAAAAATACTCAAAAAAAAGTTATTTCCCTCCTAAACCTCACATTTTCATACCTAGGTCCCAAAAAGTCATCTTTTCCCACTAGTTTCACTCTGTAGCACACCATTGAAGCTCCTCTTTCTACACTTCAATCTACCTGCATCTCCTATCTCGAATTACTATTGTAGCTTGAAGACTTTTAGCTTCAATGGCAATAGCTAAAGCATCTAGGCAACTGAAAGATGAAATCCTCAGAGTAAGATGTCACAATATCAAGGCCACAGATGGACAGTGGCTATCACATGAGTACTCCAAAGGTGCATGGGTGTACATGCAACCCTCTAGAGTTGGGCCTCATCGAGTTAGAGATCGTGGAAACTTAGATCTTCATTGGAAGGGAAAGTTACTTGGCTTCAAGAAGCACAGAGACAATGGGATGGTTGCTATTGTACAACATGTTTTTACAATGGAAACTATGAAACTTGAAAACTCTAGTAGAATGAGATATCCTGTGAATTGTAAGTATTACTCTACAATATTTTATGTTTTCTTGTGTCGGATATATTTCTGAACTATTTAGATATGTTTTTGTTTGTTTCAGATATATTTCCCTCTACTTTGCTGGAAGATCAACCACTTCATAGTCTTACAGGTACTTTCCAGGCATTGCATGCAGATGTTGGTGCACTAGTCTTTCCAGAAATATCTCCTGCTCAACTTTACCATGTTAGAGTTTTGTTTTACACACATAGATATGTTGTACCCTCTACAATGAATGGTTTTGGAAGGTTAGAGAGAATTGAAGTACATTCTCTTCTTAGCTTGGAGTGGCCAAAACCTGGTATATGGTCCGTATCATCTTTGAAGCAAAAGATGGTAATGGATATACATAACTCTTTGAAATTCACAAAAGTGTCTAGGTTTCTAGGTTTGCACTGGTCTTTTCCCATTCATTTTTTTGTATATTTATTCCAAGGATTCTCATTCCAAGAGACTTCCACCATGTTCATGTGTAAAGATATCACATATGAGCAAGTCGAAAGTCTTCTTGGTGAAGATTGGGGTTTGATAGAAGGAATTGCAAAAGGTGATAAATATCTTTGTAAAATAGGTGGAACAGGTATAGGATTTTGATATTTGAAACAACGTACTTCATTATACATCAGATTCTACTATGATCATTGGATGTGCAAACTTGGCAAATGGATACCATTTCAAAGTTCAGAGGGATCTTTACAGTCATTTGAAATAAAGCTTAGATTGCCCAATAATGAAACAGAAACTATTTTAGTGAATAATCATTGGGCCTTGGCTAATCTGAGAGAACACTTGATGATTATGGGATTTGAAGGACTAACTCAATCCAAATTCAAAATTCGACGACATAAGGTGAGAAATGTTTCGGGCTTTTGTTAAAGTAATCTTTTCATTATTGTTTATTTTACTTTAATGACTTCAATTTCTTGCAAATTGATTACAGGTGGGCAGAAGAATGGAATACAAAATGAAAGTCCCTGTAGATTGGAGAAAAGATGGAACAAAACTCTCATTCTCATAGTTCTTTTGCAACCTGATAATGTCACTTCTTGGGCCCCAGTCATTGTATCTCATAGTTTTTTCACTTCAAGAACCTTGTAAAAAGTAGGACAATTGATTCATGTTAGATATTGTATATACCTTCTTCTCTGATCCCTTCTCTCCTACTCAGATATCTAAAAATCCTCTTGATCTAGAATTGTTCTAGAAATACTTTACATCATGGATGAGCATCACAAATTTTGTGATGCGTTCTTGCATTTGCAAGCACTTCAAGTTGTACAATCATTGATACCAATGATTTGTAAATTTTGTAAGATTTGATATTTGTAATGAAAACATGTTTACTCTCACATTTTTGTAGTCTACAACTCTGCATTTATAATTTCTCTTGGTGATTATTCAATTTTTGCTTTTATATAGAGTACGTTCAAGTTCACAATAATTGATATTTTATTGGTTAATTTTCTCAATAGATGATCATTTATGAAGTTTGAAATACAAAGGATATAACTAAAAAATGCCATTCATGTTAGTTATACTCAATACTTACTCCTCAAGTACCACAAATGATCCATGGTTCTCTAAGTTATAAGGCCCCCATTATGAGGAGAAACCACTTTGAGAGTACAAACATCCATGGAACCTTAACTTATAAGTTATATGAGTTTCATATGTGAAAATTTATGGTAATAAATGGTCTTTGTGATTGATGCCATGAAGTAAGTGGGGCATAAAAGTTTTGCCAATTTGAATGCCATTCAAGCTGAAAATAAAGGCCCTCTGGTGCCATGGAATTTCCCCATAGAACCTTAATGGGAGGAGTTCAAAGGGGGATTTCTGCCTTATGTGGGGTATAGAGGCACAACAAGAATGCTACACATGAGGATATTATCCTAAATTATACTTTGCAAACTATTTTATCTCATGTGACTATGTTTGTTTATATTGGCTCCCATTGTAGAAGTTGTATATGCATGGATCACTATAGAGTAAGTGACTTGTTAGAAATAAGTTCCACGACTCTAAAAATCTAAATAATAAAGTTTCATATCCACTAAAAATAACCTTGCATGGCATCAAAAGTATCAAAAAAGAGGAGCCATAGAAACATGGGATATGTCTTCGCAAAAGTTTTGTAGAGGCCTATTGTGTGTTTATATGGATGAACTTTTTTTGTGCTTTTGAGGCCATGCAAGTTTATTTCTAGTGGATATGAAACTTTATTATTACAAATTGAATGTCCATGAAACTCATTATGTGCTCAACTCAATTTACCAATGGAAAAATGACTTTATAACCATAAATGATTTGCTCTGCACACATAGCATGTTCACTTGAGTGCATATGATTGTGAACATATGATATAGATCAATGTGGAGTTGAGCATGTGTAAGAAAGGTTATGAAAAAATATATTACCAATGAGATAATTCTAATTACAAAACATCTCTTCAAGAAGAATGATCACATAGTCATATATGCTCCTATCTAGTTCTTGGGTTGCATAATTTTCCTAAAATTTGCAAGAATTAATACTTATTTCCACCATTTGATGACTTTGCATGACCTCAAAGCACCAAAAAAGGTTTATATCTCATGAATGGTTTAGAATTTGGAGAAATGGATGCTACCATCATGTCCAGAACATGCAAAAACCCTAAGATTGACTGTTTATTTGTCCAATTCTGACATCTAGAGCCTTGGAAACCTCAAAAAGCACCAGAAAAGGGGCAGCCACAGAAGCGCGGGATTGGCCTCTGCAAAACTTTTGCAGAGGCCAATCCCGCGCTTCTGTGGCTGCCCCTTTTCTGGTGCTTTTTGAGGTTTCCAAGGCTCTAGATGTCAGAATTGGACAAATAAACAGTCAATCTTAGGGTTTTTGCATGTTCTGGACATGATGGTAGCATCCATTTCTCCAAATTCTAAACCATTCATGAGATATAAATATTTTCATAGAATTTATGGTTTTACAATGGTTTCCTTTGTGTTTATGACATCATCTCCCTCTCAAAGCGATAAGTTCCATGCGAAGTAGCTATGTAACTATGATATTTTTTGGAAATTGAATCTTCATAGTTATTGGTCTTCTTAGAGTTCTTTATATGTTGTATTGGAACACGATGATGATGGATATCCATGATGGTACTAGAAAGGGATTGTAGTATATCTAGCTAAAGAATCAAGGGCATGATTCTCATGATGGATATTACTCCTTTTCTCACTCAGATGATGATCTTTTGATGTGGAATGGTGATCGTGGAAGTCTTAAACCCAGCTTGTATCTTCTTCCTAGGACATTTGAATATGATGTGGTTAGTGACAATACAACTCCCTTCTTTCAAATTTTAGGTTCATGGACCTTATTATATGCACAACCTAGTTGAACAATGCAAATACTAGTTTTGATTCTAAGAGATTTGTTTTGCACACATACACTCTTTACGCAAGTTGATACAATTATGAACATATGATATAGATCAATGTGGACTTGAGCATGTGTAAGAAAGATTATGAAAAGTAGATTATCATAATGGAAATGTGATTTTACAAAATGTATCTCATCAACAAGAATGATTACATAATCATGTATGGTCCCATCTAGTTTCTTTGGTTGTATGGTCATCACCTTCACATGAGCTACACACAAGTCAATATCTTTCAAAATAGAAGTAAGGAATGCATCTCCTTCCTCTTGGATGGCTTGAAGTGCTATTGATTATATCCAAAGCCTAGTGCATTAACTTTGAATCACTAAGGATCGATAACATTTGCTCACTTTTTTGTTGCTTTTGCATTAGGAGAAACTTTAGGTTGTGCTACATATGATCTATGATGTGGTTGGTAGTTCTTATTCATTTTACATCTATGCCTTGATTGACATTGTGACACAATTTATGGCATATGTTTCTTTTCTCATATGTGGGTAGTGTTCTTTGACCTTATAGTAGTGACTTTATAGCCTCTACTTGATATGATGTTGGAATATGCATATGTTTCATGATGATTCCTTGAAGCTCTCTTTTTTGGATGACTTGGAATGGTTACTTCATGCATGTTTCATCACCCATGTTCCATTTGGAGGTAGATTGAGTTCAAATGGTTCATCACCAATGATTAGTGGATCTATTATTCCCCTTTGTGCATGTCCTTAGAATCTTTTTATGAATGGTCACATCTGTGGCAGTTGATCTTCATCATGCTCACAAGAATGATTCTATGGATGAGGGTATGAACTATTTTGATATTCTTAATCGACTTCACTCTGTCATATTGAGCCACTCTATGATTGTATGGTGACCTCTGTTGCATGTAGACCACTTCATCCTCTCTGATGGAGCTTCATCCAAGGTGGTCATTATGTACCTTGAGCATGGATAGGATACACCACAAAAACTTGTTAGTATAAAATAATCAATGATGCCTCTTATGTAACTTGAGTTCCAAGTTGAACCCTAAAACACTTTTTGTGCATGACATTGATCATGATGCAAAGGACTTGCTGATAACCTCCAATTTTCACTTGCAATGTTGTGTTGTAATTTCATGAAAACATTTCTAATAGTCAAACTCTTGCAAAAGTTTTTTGAAGAAAAGCAAGTGAGTATTATTCCAACGAGTCAACATGCATAGAACCACTAATATGACATGTACTTTTTAAGAAATTACTATTAGATCTATAGTGGGAATTTTCCATCACTACTGTACTAGAATCTTGACTGATAAAAATCGATACATCAAAATTCTCCATATGACAATATAACATGTAATATTTCAATGAATAAAATGAGCACAATTTAAAGAAACAAACAACATCTGAATGTAGAATGTACCTTACCTTTCACTATTCCAAGTCATTGATGATTAGTATCTTTAATATGAATTTGAGCCTATAACCACAACATGTAGAAAAAAGATAAACATATATAAAATCAAATTCAAAAGGGATATGAAAAGAATATTGGTAGAGGTAGATTTTATTCTAGAAGAAGAACATTGATTTTTGAATCCTCTATAGATTAAAAATTTATTTATTTATTGTTTTGTACAAACAAAAGCATATGTATATGAGTTCTTCATAAACTAAGGATTTGATTTCTTCATTGACTCCTTAGTCATGGTTGCATGTTAAACATACCTAGGCATATTTTCTTTTATGTGTAAGTACTATGTGGAAATATCAATCATGTTCTCTTTATAATTCATGTTTCTAATGAATAACTTCTACAATCATGGCGAAATGCTTCCACACACATTTTCCTATCCATACTGTGTAATATTGGTGTCATAATTCTTTTGAAAAGAAGGAGAAGTAAGAGAAACTATTAACAATTTAAAGTGCTTCTTTGGTGTTGATGAAGCACTTATTTCGTAGATGAATTACCTATGCAAAGGAAATATTGGTTTAATTCTTTTGCAAATATGAGAATCAAGAAAAATATATACCTCATTAGAAGAATATGGTGTCTCTGTCCTCCAACTCCACATGAAAGAGCTTCGAATGATGGTATTGTGTGCTTTTCCTCCTGAAAAATAGTAGATGAATACTGGAAAGTAAAATGAATAGTACATCTTTGATCACAAAGAAAGAATGAACCACCTACTTGGACATGCATATTGTCATCTCATGGGAGAAAAATTTCTTTGTGAGTGATTCTATTATTGTTACATCTTCTCCTTGGAGGAAATTGTGCGAGAACCCCATGGCTGCTAGAATTCAAGAGGTAAGAGAGAGAAAGATAGAAGAGAATCAAAATAACATGTATAATGGACTAAGAAGTATCTGTACATAGAGAAAATTACTTTTTTGATATGTGTATGGGTCAAGGTGAGGTTTTCTATTCTATGTGAGTGAAAATGAGAAAAATTTGAAAAACTCATTTTTTGAGGTAGGGAAAGTTACGAGTTTGATGATGTGGCACTTTACTTTTGGAGCAGTTTGAAAAAAGAACTATTTTGAGTGATTTTATTAAAAAATCCATAAAAAAAAGTAACTTCTGACATGTATATTAAAAAATGGGCCCTTTTTAGTAAGCAATAACTAACTCTGTGACTTTTAAAAAAAAAGTCATTTTTTTATTCACAAAGATGGACGGATTTGATGATGTGTAAAGTGGAATCTCTCTCTCTTTCTTTTGCAGAAGAGAGAGATGACCCTACTTGGGCCTAAAAAAAAGCCTAGTCTTGCCTACTAAAAATTCCTCTATTAAATGCACTTTGTTCCCTCAAGCAAGAACAAGATTAGGCTTAATCCCTTAAAATTAGGAATCCTTACAAGGCCCATGCAGAGTTCATTTTTTCCCCTAATGGTTTAAATATGGTTGGGATATGCAGCGGTTGGTTGTGTTGGCCTGGTACACTTGATAGTTGACCATGGGAATAGGCTCTTCCCCTTGTAAATATCGTTCATCCCTTTGCCTTATCCACTCTTTTTGTTTCTTGCTATGCTCTAGGGCTTCTTGCCTTGCCTCTTCTCTAATTCTCTCTCCTTCTTTTTTTCTATTTTGTGCCCCTACAAGTCGTGCTAACATTTGATCTGTCAATGGCTCCATGTAGCGTTTTACTTGACAACCACTTATGTAATTAGGAAGAACATCTCCATCTAGAGTAGCTAGGTTAACAGCTCCACTCATTGAAATCTTATTGAATATTAGAGGTCCATATCCACGTTTCTATAGCTACTTGGCGTGTTGCTTCAAAGTATACACTAGGACTAAATCTCCTTCTTTTAGTCCTTTATCTTTGATGTGTGCATCATAATATGCTTTCTGTCTTCTCTTCGCTGCATAAATTCCCACAACAGCTTGTATTCTAGTCTCGTGTAGCTTCTCGATTTGTTCAAGTTGCTCGAACAATTCATGCCTTGTCCATTCATACTATTGTGCTACTCTCAAAGTAGGCACTAAAAAATCAATTGGCAAGATTTCATTTTGTCCATATACTAGGTTAAATGGTGTAGTTCCAATGGCTGTCTTGTAAGCCACACAAAAGGCCCAAATTGCATGATGCCATTGTTTGTCCCAATCTGACCTTCCACTATTGACTATCTTTGTTAATATAGTGCACAACACCTTATTGGAACTTTCGGCTTGATCGTTGGCTTGAGGATGATAAGGGGCTGATTTTTTATGAATCACTAAGAACTCATTCATTAAGGAATCTATTACGTCATAATGAAATGCATTCCTCGATCACTCACTATTTCTATAGGTAGTCCAAAGTGAGTAAAGATATGCTCAAAAAGAAACTTAGCTGTGGTCTGAGCATCATTTTTTGTAGTTGCTTTTGCCTCTACCCATTTAGTCAGGTAATGAGTTGCTACTATTATGTATTCAGCATGTGATCCTCTGGCTGGTGGATTAATGGGTCCTATGAAATCAATACCGCATTCAGAAAAGGCTCTTGCACAAACCATAGATCTCAATGGCATGTTGTCTCGTCTAATAGGATATCTAGCTCTTTGGCATGTCTTGCGACTTTGTACATAGGTATCGGCATCCATATGTAGAGTTGGCCACCACAAGCCTGCAAAGAGGATCGTTTTCATAGTTCTTTCGGCTGAGAAATGTCCTCCTATAGCACCTACATGTGCCATTTCTAATATGGGTAAGTGCTCTCCTTCATGTACACATAGTCGTAGTTGATTATCCTTCCCTCTCTTGAATAATTGTCCCCCCATGATAACATAGTCCTTACTCATTTCTTCTAGGGGTCGTTTCCTTGCTAAACTGATTCCATCCTCATGCTCTTGTGTCTTTAAGAATTTCACTAACGTCTTACTCCAGTCCGGTGCTATTGTAGAGAAAGGTAAAGATGTATGATAATCTGGAGTGGTTTCCTAACATTCTGTGCAACTACTGACATATTCATGAACATCCTTAGGCATATCAGGCCAATAGACTCCTAATCGTTTGAATTCTCTTAGATTTCCATGAGTTCCCTTGTGCATTCTCCATTTGTTTACGTGCACTTGTTCAATCAAGTTCTTCTATTCGTCTTCCTCTACACATCTAGACAATACGCCGTTGGATTCTTTATGATACACACTTCCTGCTACAATGTGTAAGTTATGTGATTGTAGAATTTCCTTTCTACTCTCCCTGTTAATTGAGTGTTGTGGTCCATGAGAGAGTTTTGGAGTGATCTTTTCTGCCCTGTTAGGGCATACTTCCAAATTGAAGAGGTAAGTGTTATTGGTGCATTTTACCCAAGCCTACATGCTTGATATGCTTGATATTATCCTCATTTGTAAGTCACATGTGTAGTCATGTGAACACCTCTTGTAAAAGAGTTCATTTTTATCTCTTGTATTTGAAAAAAGAAAAAAGGAAAAAGATGGCTTACCTCATCCATGATGTAAAAGCAAATTCGTGGCTCTAACTACCTAAAACCATGAATTTTTTAGCTGAGGGAATATCTCCTAACTTTGGGGATCACTTTTAGGTGGAGCCATTCGAATTCGAATTCAAAACTCCCTCCAAGAATAGCTATAAAAAGAGCAAGAAGGAAGAGGCGATTAGCAAGCCTTGTACGTGACCACTTCATGTCATTTTGTAGAGATTGAAGAGCTTAATCCATAGCTCTATCATTCTACTCCCATTGTGCAAATATTCATTGCCAATGTGGTTGTAATCATATGTGAATCTATACATTTGTCATTATCTACTTCTCTGTTTTGTTCTCTGTCATACTCACTCAGAGCAGTGACTTTAGAAGGTCATATCTCGAGTTCTACTCAACATTTTTCCGTGTTTTAACATCCGTTGGATAGCTCTTACTGTCTTCTTTTTGCATATAAATTTGCAAGGTCATTGAATTTACAATTTTGGAGATATCTGTATTTTACTGCTCACTGGCCTATCTCTACAGAGTCCCGAGAATGGTGGGCATGTTCCAGAAATTGGTGAATCTTGTTCTCACTGCTCAGTCCATCATTTGAAGTGTTTTAACTTGGATTGGGAAGCTT
Source organism: Ceratopteris richardii (assembly GCA_020310875.1). Taxonomy (NCBI): domain Eukaryota; kingdom Viridiplantae; phylum Streptophyta; class Polypodiopsida; order Polypodiales; family Pteridaceae; genus Ceratopteris; species Ceratopteris richardii. Next base: position 118,165,356 of record CM035442.1, read on the forward strand.
GCTAAGTCTATTTGCTATGCCCAAAAGGAAGTTTTCTAATTCCTACCAGGTTGAGAGCACTGTTCATTTTTTGCAGCAGGTGTATGTCTAAAAATAACAAGTTTTGGGGGCTAGTCATTTCGCAACTAGTCTGTCTTGACTTAAACTTTTGGGATACATGTTCCAAAGTACTTGGCTGATATTTTGGTGGATTTAGGAAGCTCAAAGGGTCTACTAATCAACTCTGAAGTCTCAGTTGGCTGATGTGAAGGTGGTTGTAGCAGCACCAACTCATCTTTGGATTGCATCCACCATCTCTCTTCACAGTGGTATCAGAGCATAGTCAAGCAACATGGGAGATGGATTTCCATCAACAATTGACAAATTGGATCAAAACAACTACCCGGCATGGTCTCTAAGGATGGAGGCTTACCTTCAAGGGAGGAATCTATATGGATTCATATCCGGAGATGAAGCAATGCCAACCATGAGGAACAAAGGGCAACCATCACATGAAGAAGTGGAAGGACTTTCAAATTGGTGTTCGAAGGATGCACTTGCGAGTTCCTATATTCTAAACTCAATCTCTGATTTTCTTTTACCTCATGTCAAGCGATGCAAGAAATGAAGAGAGACCTGGAACGCACTTGCTTCTTTCTTCTCTTCCAACACTCGAGCAAGGAAGAACCAATTGTGGATGGAGTTCACAACAATGAAGAAAAGCCCGAAGAAAAATGTGACTGATTATGTCACAAAGATGAAGGAGATTTCCGAACAACTTGGAAGCATTGGAGAGGTAATTGAAGAGGAGCAAATCATTAGAAAAATCATAAATGGAATCAAAGCAGACGACAAGTGGGAGTCGTTCACAACAACCATGGATTTATACATGGATATACAAGTACCTGACCTCAACACACTCATGGGCCAACTCTTCACTCATGAAGCAAAGATTAGCAAAGGTGGTGAGTCCTCAAGAGGTAATGAAACTTCTGCCTTATATTCTGATAAAGCTAAGGTCAAGGACAAGTCAAAGAATAGGAAGAATGAAGATGAAGGTAGCTCTTTCCAAGCAAACTTTGCAGGTAGAGGAAGAGCTAGAGGAAGAGGCAGAAGTGGAAAGCAAGGCAGGGGGAGATTCCAATCATCTCAACCTTGCAATATATGTGGCTTATCTAATCATACTACTGAAGAATGTTTCAGGAACCCGAGGAACTCAAGAGGAAGAGGATTCAATAGAGGTGGCTATGGATCAAATAGAGGCAGGTACAATGGAGGCTACAACAACAACTATTACAACAACAATTACAACAATAACAACTATCAAAGTGGCCATAGAGGAAGGAGAGACTACAATGACTATGCAAAGGACCAAAGTCAAGAAGATTCATTATTGATTATGAATTTATCAGTGGAGAAGGGTAAGGATGATGATCACATATTTTACATTGATTCGGGATGCTCAAACCATGTAGCAGGAAATGTGGCTTTACTTTCTGATTTGGAAGATCCTCATAACAAGCATGAAGTGCAGACAGGAGATGACACAAAGCACTCAGTGGAGAAGATAGGTAATGTGAAGACATCAGATGGGAATATGAACCTCTTAAGCAAAGTCTTGTATGTCCCTACAATTACCAAAAATTTAATAAGTGTTGGACAGATTGTTGAAAAAGGATTGCAGGTTAGATTCAACTAATTTGGAGCATATGTTGAAGACCCAAGGCAAGGCTTTTGAAGGATTGCCAAAGGAGAAAAGACAGGAAGGCTTTTCACTTTTGAAGTGGAAGATACAAAGAACATAGCTTTGTTTAGCTATGGATCTCAAACTCTAACAGAGTTGGAGATATGGCACAAAAGGCTTGCTCACATTGGTGAGAGGACACTCAAACAAATTTGCAGGGACCAAAGTGTACTTGGTTTACCTAATATCACAAGGCAACACATGATTTATAAGTGTGAAGCTTGTCAACTCGGCAAGGCTCATAGACAACCTTTCAATAAGAAAGGATATATGTATCAAAATCCTTTGGATCTAGTGCACACGGATGTGTGGGGTCCAAGTAAGGAGCCATCTATATCAGGCTCAAGATATTATGTGTCTTTCATAGATGATTGTAGCAGGTGGACCATTCTGTTTTTCATGAAGCACAAGGATGAAGTGTTTAATTGCTTTAAGAAGTATATTGCTCTTGTTGAAAACCAAACAGGTAGGACTTTGAAAAGACTCAGATCAGATGGTGGAGGAGAATACTTCTCTTTTGAATTTGATGCCTTCTTGCATGAAAGAGGCATTAAAAGGGAAGTCACTACAAGATATACACCCGAACTCAATGGTGTAGCAGAGAGGAGGAACAGAGCTATTGTCGAAGCTGCAAGGTCCATGCTCAACGAAAAGGGATTGCCAAACTACCTATGGGCAGAGGCTGTGTCTACAGCCACATATCTCATAAATAGACTTCCATCTAAGTCACTAGATGGAACCACTCCATATGAAGTGTGGAATGGAAGAAGACCTAGTCTAGAGCATTGTAAAATCTTTGGATGCTTAGCCTATGCTCACATTCCTTCTCAAGTAAGAGGGAAATTGGATCCCAAGGTAGAGAAGTGTGTATTCATTGGTTATGATCAAAACCAAAAAGGATATAGATTGTACAATCCAACCAATAAAGGATTTTTTGTGAGTAGAGATGTAATTTTTGATGAAAACAAATCATGGTTTGATGATGACAGGAAAGTGAAGCTGCCTTATGACTTGGATGAAGATTTTCCATCACTTCAACCAAAGGAGCTGAAGCAGATTGAAGAAAGCGATTCGGAGATTGACCTAGAAGACTTGGAAAGACTAAAGCTATGGAAGAACAAAGGTAAAGCAAAGATGCAGGATGCTACATATGGACCCGAGATCTCACATCAACCACTTAGAAGGTCTTCAAGGGAGAAGAAGAAACCAGAGAGGTTTGGTTATGATACTTCTTTGGTCACCAAGCACTCAATCTACATTGCAAAGGATTCAACCAATGAAGAACCTACCACATTCGAAGAAGCACAAAGCAAGAAAGCTTGGAGAGATGCAATGGATGAAGAAATGGAAGCCTTGAAGGAAAACGACACTTGGGAGCTTGTACCTAACAAGCCATATATGAAGGTAATTGGATCTCGATGGATATACAAGATCAAGAGGAATCGAGATGGAAGTATAAATAGACACAAAGCAAGGTTAGTTGCTAAAGGGTTTGCTCAAACCCATGGTATTGATTATGAGGAGACTTTCTCTCCTGTTGCAAAAATGCCTACAATTAGGGTTCTCATTAGTCTTGCTGCATCTAGAAATTGGAATCTCTATCAACTTGATGTAAAGAATGCTTTCTTGAATGGATGGATTTCTGAGGAAGTGTATATGGCACAACCTCCTGGATATGAGGATGCACATCATCCTAACTATGTATGCAAACTAAAGAAAGCTTTGTATGGATTGAAGCAAGCTCCAAGAGCTTGGAATTTCAGATTGGTGACTTATTTGCAGGACCAAGGATTCAAAGCTAGCAAGGCGGATACCTCTTTGTTCATAAAGAGGAATGGATCTGAAGTGATCTATTTATGTGTGTATGTTGATGATATTATTATCACAGGCAATGATCTTGAAGGAATCAAACAGGTAAAGACTCAAATGAAGGAGGAGTTCAAAATAAGTGACCTCGGACCACTCACTTATTTCCTTGGATTGGAGTTGATCTACCCAGATTCAGGTATATACATCACACAAAGGAAGTATGTGCATGACATGCTCGTCAAGTTCAAGATGGAAAATACCAAGTGTGCAGGTACACCTATGGAGCAAAATCATAAGCTTAGTGCTTATGAAGGAGAGCCAATTGAAGACATCACAAGCTATCAAAGCTTGGTTGGAAGTTTGAATTATGCAACTCTCACAAGGGTGGATATATGCTATAGTGTTAGCATATTGAGTCAGTTTATGCATAAGCCGAGAAGACCACATATGGAAGCGGCCAAGAGAGTCCTAAAGTACCTAAAGGGGACCATGAATGAAGGTTTCTTTTATTCATTTACTTCAGATATTGAGCTAAAGGTCTACTCAGATGCAGATTGGGCCGGATCTAGAGATGATAGAAGAAGCACATCCGGGTATATATCATTTGCACGTTCAAAAGTCATTTCTTGGTCATCGAAGAAGCAACCAACTGTGGCATTATCTTCTACTGAAGCCGAATATAGAGGTTTGGCTAATGCAACTCAAGAAATCATGTGGTTAAAGTCTTTGTACACAGATCTTGGACTTCATTCTTCAACACCTCACATTTTTGGTGACAATACAAGCTCACTACATCTTGCAGCTAATCTGGTATACCATGCTAGAACCAAGCATATTGAAGTCCACTATCATTATGTAAGGGAGAAGCTAATGAGCAAGGATATTCAACTATCATATGTCTCTACAGATATGCAATGTGCAGACATGTTGACTAAAGCTCTTGATGGTACAAAGTTAAGTAGATTCAAGTTGATGATTGACTTGCAATAAATCAAGGACAATTGAAGACTTATTTGGAGGTCAAGCATGTTAGGCTTGAGGGGGGAGCTGTTGGTGCAATACCCAAGCCTACATGCTTGATATGCTTGATATTCTTGATATTATCCTCATTTGTAAGTCACATGTGTAGTCATGTGAACACCTCTTGTAAAAGAGTTCATTTTTATCTCTTGTATTTGAAAAAAGAAAAAAGGAAAAAGATGGCTTACCTCATCCATGATGTAAAAGCAAATTCGTGGCTCTAACTACCTAAAACCATGAATTTTTGAGCTGAGGGAATATCTCCTAACTTTGGGGATCACTTTTAGGTGGAGCCATTCGAATTCGAATTCAAAACTCCCTCCAAGAATAGCTATAAAAAGAGCAAGAAGGAAGAGGCGATTAGCAAGCCTTGTACGTGACCACTTCATGTCATTTTGTAGAGATTGAAGAGCTTACTCCATAGATCTATCATTATACTCCCATTGTGCAAATATTCATTGCCAATGTGGTTGTAATCATATGTGAATCTATACATTTGTCATTATCTACTTCTCTGTTTTTGTTCTCTGTCATACTCACTCAGAGCAGTGACTTCAAAAGGTCATATCTTGAGTTCTACTCAATATTTTTCAGTGTTGTAACATGTGTTGGATAGCTCTTATTGTCTTCTTTCTGGATATAAATTTGCAAGGTCATTGGATTTACAATTTTGGAGATATCTGTATTTTATTGCTCACTGGTCTATCTCTACAGAGTCCCGAGAATGGTGGGCATGTTCCAGAAATTGGTGAATCTTGTTCTCACTGCTCAGTCCATCATTTGAAGTGTTTTAACTTGGACTGGAAAGCATGCTAAGTCTATTTGCTATGCCCAAAAGGAAGTTTTCTAATTCCTACCAGGTTGATAGCACTGTTCATTTTTTTCAGCAGGTGTATGTCCAAAAATAGCAAGTTTTGGGGGCTAGTCATTTCGCAACTAGTCTGTCTTGACTTAAACTTTTGGGATACATGTTTCAAAGTACTTGGCTGATATTTTGGTGGATTTAGGAAGCTCAAAGGGTCTACTAATCAACTCTGAAGTCTCAATTGGCTGGTGTGAAGCTGGTTGTAGCAGCACCAACTCATCTTTGGGTTGCATCCACCATCTGTCTTCACAAGTGTCTGGCAACTCGTCGGATACTCCACTAGGTGGTTCTCCATGTGGTTATCTAGAGAGATGGTCCGCTCTCACGTGGGTATTTCCCTTCTTTACAATCACTTCAAAATCAAACTCCATTAATAACAGAAACCATCTCGCCAGTCTTCCCGTGTTACAAGGCTTATTGACTAAGTACAATAAGGCTTGATGATCTATGAAGAACTTGAACTTGTTGGCTAACAGGTAGGGTCTGAATTTCTTAACCGCGTACACCATCCCTAAATCTTATCGCTCCGTAGTTGTATAGTTTCTTTCAGCTTGATTCAGTTGTCTGCTTGCATAGGCAATAGGATGGTCCAATTTTCCTTCATCTGCCGGTTGAGCTAAAATGCATCCTATTGCGTAATTGGAAGCATCCACATGAATATGAAAAGGCTTGTTCCAATTGGGTGTTTTCAAAATTGGTGCTATGCTAAGTCCCTTTTTTAGCACATTAAATGCCTTCTCGCATTCGTCCATCCATCTGAATTGAGTCAACAATCCATACAATGGCTTGGCAATTATAGCGTACATGTGGATAAATCGGGGATAGTATCCACAATGGCCCATAAATGCTTGCACTTATTTTGCATCTTTTGGTCTTGGAAGTTCTAGAATTACTTTGATCTTGTCTTCATCAGTAGATATTCCGTTCTTAGATATGATGTGCCCTAGGATTTTACCTTGTCTCACCATAAAAATGCACTTCTCAGGATTCAGACATACTCTATATTGCCGACATTTCTCAAATATTCTTCACAATTCTGGAATATGATCCTGTCTTCGATCTGATTGTGTACATAAGTCGTCTATGTATACTTCCATACTCTTTCTTAGGAATTCTTTAAAAATGTGATACATCAAACTTTGGAAAGTAGCAGGGGGGTTAGTGAGTCCAAAAGGCATCACCCTGAAAGCATAGACTCCCCATTCAGTCGTGAATGCGGTCTTATGTTGGTCCTCAGTAGTGATAGCTACTTGGTTGTGTCCAAAGAATCCATCCAAGAAGCATAGACTTCCTTACCCTCAACTCTTTCCAATAGGTGATCAGTGATAGGTAATGGGTAGCTATCACGAATCGTGGCTCCGTTGACTTTCTTTAGATTAATGCACACTCTCAGTTTTCCGTTCTTTTTGGGCACAAGTACTAATGGTGACACCCATTCGGTATGTTCTATCTCATAAATGAATCCGGTTGCTAATAGTTTGTCTATTTCTTCATTAATTTATGCTACATAAACATCATTATATGTGTATGGGCATTGCTTCGATGGTTTAGCATCTGGTGTCATTGGTATTCGATGGGAACAAATGGAGGGTTCCACACCTTTGAGATCCTTGTAGGTCCATGCAAACACACCTCGATAGTCTTGAATCAGTCTTATCAATTCTTCTTCCTCCTCAGGTGACACATCCTTTCCTACGTATGTGCATTTGTCTTCTCCATTTTCTACGGTCACTATGATTTTTTTCGTTTGTTCCTTGTTGTCATAAGCTTCTCCTTCTCTAGCCTCTCTCTTAGGCATCTAAATGACTATTTTCCTCTCCTCTACTTCGTATCTTTGGATGTGTTCATGAACTTCAAATAGATCCGGAGTTGGTTTGGTCTTACTCGTGGTTTCCTCATGGTTCGGTACTATAGGGGCTCTCTCGATTGCTAACACTTTAGGTGTACCGTTCTTTTCCTCAGCTTGAATGACTTCTAAATAGTGTTCCTTTGAGTCAAACTCCGGTTCCATCTCTATGCTGTCATATTCTTCCTTCCATTCCTTTTCTAACACTTCTCCTACTTCTACCTCCTGAAGGACTACCATGTACAAGCTTATGTCATAGCCTTCTTTGTCCACACATTCATTCATGGTCAATGCTTCTTCGTTTACACATACGTCCAAGGTTGCTAGGATCTCCATCCAACCATGTGGTTCGAATGCTTCATCAGGAAAAACTTGAGGCATGTACATTGGGTCCTCTACGGGTTGATAATTTTGATGTCATAAGGGCCATAGCTGAAGTTTTTTATCCTCTCTCTTTGCTTCCTTACACATCCATAATTGGGCATCCTCGTGCATCCATGATTGATCACTTGATTCGGAACTATGGATAGACAAATCATCTTCTTCCTTCTGTATGGGTTCCATTGTAATGGGGGTACATCCCTCTACAATATCATTTCATAATTATTTGCCTTTCCAAATTGACATATAGCTAATGTATGCTCAAACTCGACTCCACAGGTGGATAATCTAATTTTTTTTTATATTCCCAGAGGTTTCTCAACATGACCATCTGCTAATTGAAGCTTCATACGTGTTGGTCGTAGGGCTCGCTTTCCCCATTTCTCCCAAATCTCTTTGGTGGTGATGCCCACTCTCGCTCTTGTGTCTACTATGGCCTTGGTCATGTATCCATTGTACGTCATGGGTAAACATGTGTTGCCCTCATCTCCTTTGCTAAATTCTCCAACCTTATCCATCGGAATTTGTATAGTAGATGGGTTTTCCTTTTCTTTGCTTTCCTTTTTGTTCTTCTCATGCTCTAACTTCAACTGTCCCGCTAATTGTTTCCATAATTGTGGTTTAACACGAAGTAATTCTTCCACCGTCAACTGACATTGTACTTTGTTCTTTTTGAGTTCTGCTAGATTGTGTGAGGTCTTGTCTGAAGGCTCCTTTTCTTTTCCTCGTACTGTGGGAGCACGGAAGATCATGGATTCCTTCTCATATTCTCCCATGTATTTTGGTAGGGTGGTGCTCTGTGCTTCCTCTCTATTTCGGTCTAGAGCATAGAGACTTCTTCATATATTTCCTCGAAATTTGGTGTTGGTTGATAGTCTTCCACATCTAATTCCTCAAAAGGCAGTTTTGCAACTCCATTCTTTTTCCATTGATCTTCTTGAATCCTAGTCCACAGTGCTCTTGGCCAATCAGCTTCTAAATCAAGGATTGTAGACATGGATTTGTCCTAGGTATTCAGTAGTTCTTCCTTAGCATCCCTCTCTTTTGGTTTTTGGTCCTTAGTTTTAAGACAATCATTGTATTGATTCAGATATTCTTGTCTCAGGGAGGACTGAGATAGTCTTCTCTAGAGTGACCTGAGCTACCTCTATGAGTTTTCTACATATCGCTAGTCTCTCCTTTTCTAACTCCCCTTGTGGATAAGTTTTTTGTGCTGCTCTATGTTTGGTCCATTCTAGCTTGGTAAGCTTTTAACCACATGTCTAAATCATCTAGTTTTGGGTCTGCTAGAATTGATCTTGGCTTATCCAGTTCTAGTGTCTGTGGTGTAATCGAAATTTCTTCCTGAGTTTCAGGTTTTTTAGGTTTCTTATTGCCTCTTGTGTCCTTCTTGTCTTCCTTATTTTTATTTTTCATCCATTTTTCCTTGAGTTTTTCCCTCCTATCCTTCCACTTCTGGCTTTTTGTTGTTTGGATATTCTTGAGTAGGTCTTTAGAATCTTTCACAACTTGTACCCTGGGTTCTAGAGTTTTACTCTTTTCTTGTTCTGAGTCTACTCGTTTTCTTTCTGTTCCTTTCGCTTCTACTCGTGTGATGGCTTTCAATGGCACTATGTATTCCTTGTCATTTCTTGACAACTCAATTACTTCTATTACATTAATAGGTGCAATGTCATGAGTCTTATTGGGATTTTTTGGGCAATCTCTAAAGAGATGTTCCTTTCCATAGTCATTGCAATACCCTTCCCATGTTCTGGGGGGTGGTGGGTTGTATGGTCGAGTGCATTCTCTTATAAAATGATCTCCTCCACATCTATAGCATGGTCCGTTTGGCATGGGTGATCTGATGGGTGGTCTCATGGGGGCTGGTGCCTTGGGTGCGGTGTACATTAGGGTTGCCAATTCTGGTCCATAGATATTGTCATATCCCTCATATCCATAGTATTGCGGGTCATAAGCCTGCTCGTACTCCATCATACCGATGTCATAGGGATAGTATTCTCCTTGGGTCTGGGTTCGTTGCTTCTACACTAGCTAATGGTGATGCAGGTACTATAGCTCTCTCCAAGTTTTATTCTGGTTGAGCATATTGAACTGGTACTACGTTCTATGGAAATGGCGGTTTCTGTCCTAACACCGGCTGAGGTTGTGCATATTGCCCTTGCTCATATGGCCTAGGTGCCACTTGTGGTCCTGGATAGAGATTATATCTTGGAATCTCCCTTCCTGGCTCTCTAGGTGGGTATCCATATAGCCTATACTGAGGTTGATTTGATGGTCATGTTTGCCTATTGAATGGACAATTCTCAGTGGTATGATTAGTGTATTTTTGTTCTATGTGGCAATACAGAGTGGTTTCTTGATGTGGCTGTCTATTGTATGGGTAAGCTTGAGGCAAACCTGTTCCTCCTCCGACACACATGTGAGTAGGATGGTCTCCTCCGCATAAGCTCCATCTTCCCAACATAGGTATTCTCATGGGTGGATGATGGTAGTTCTGTTGTGCTTGAACTCCTTACTTCTTGGCTACCTGTTGTAGAGCAAAGAAGCACAAGAGAAGAGCCCCAAAATTTTCAAATTAATGGGCATGATTTTTCTTCTTCAAAGTCTTAGAGAATTCCCTCAAGCCATGTAAATGCACTAGAGGAGTCCTATAGTGGCATAATCCCATCTTGTTGTAAAATATCCCTTGTAAATTAGTAGGAAATTCACTTTTTAGTAATAAAGTGCCGGTCTCTTGTGTGAAAGGACCAAATTTAGGGCACATGTATATAAGTCACTTGGTGACTCTTTGTAAGTACTTTTTGCTATTGTGAACAAGGAGAGCTCTTGAATCTCGAATTTGCCTCTTTCCTGTAGATTTCCATCTTCTCTTTGATCTTGTGTGTGTGTGTAATGCTTGGAATGTGTGTGTAGGACTGTTGTCTACCCTTTCCCACTGTTTTTGAGCTATTGTAGTGTGTGTGTGAGCTTGTAGGAGTTGTGGCATGAGTGTGGGTACTTCCCACCATTCACTATTTTGGTCATAACTTGAATCCGGGTTGTCAGAATCAAGTGAGACCCACTTCTAGTAGATGCGTCTCATCAAGAGCTTCGAAAGGAGTACCCTATTGACTATATTTGAAGCTTGAAGCTGGGAGAAATCCTTGATTTACTGAAAACTATTGTAAGAGGCATTGCGGCAGACACTTTTAGTCTTTCAGTGAGTTTGAGAGGTGGATTAGTCTTTTCTCATGCATATCAGCTGAGCCACTTCATTTTCCATCATGTGTGCACATGTCTTCATACACTTGGTTAGGTCGTTTGATCGGATTGACATATAAGCGTGTGTCAATTTCCAACTATATGCACTTGTGTTGCAAATGAGGTTTAGTCTCTTTGGCACAAGTCCTTGAGTCTTCTTGAATTAAGTACACACATTTTTGGCGCCCTTGCTGGGGAACACTCAGCCAAGGTGCCTTCGTGATGGTTATAGATCGATTGTGATGAAATCGTACTTGTAGAAGTGAACTCGTTCCGTGGCAAGTAGTCAATCACTTCAACACTTGTTACTTCACATCCCGGAGGTGTGTGTAATGAGTTTTTAGGTTTAGAGTTAGTAGGAAGGGAGAGAAGGAGGAGTTAGGGTTAGGTCAGGAGGAGAGGAGAGGAGAAGAGAAGTGAAGTAGGAGTAGGCCAAGATCACCAAAAAAGCCCAAAAAAATTGCCAAAATTAGTGAAGTTCAGTTTCTATCACCAAAAAGTATAAAAACCAAAAAATTTGACTTCATTTGACACTTTCCTGCATTCTGGTATCGTTGGAGAGCAGTGATCGGTATCGTGGGTGCAGTTTCGCGCATTGCAGGCATTTAAGACTAGTTGTTGAGCTCAAAGTGCAGCCAAGACATCACTGAGGTAAGGTTCCATAAGTGTTCACTAACCAAAACTTATTAAAAAAACTCAAAAACGTGAATACTTGCGCATCACCCCTCTGGAAATCAACAAGAGACAAAACACATCAAGTCAGGAAAACTAGCCAATAGAGTGTCCCAAACCGTACTCATGTATAATTTGCGACTCCAGGAGTGCAAGCACACGATGAGACCCACCCAGGAGTAGGGAATCAGTACTGACCACCAGTAAGACCACGACCACCAGTAGGAGGACAGCTTGGAATACCCCTAGGTAGACCAGCAGTTCCGGCTTTTCCTATAATGCCTAGACCACTAGAACCAATGAGAAGACTGAGACCTATCCAAGTGGCCAAGTGCGTAAGAAATCATTATGATGGATTGGGAGAACCCTATGATCACATCGCTGAATTTAAACAAGTTCTAAGGGAAGAACAAGTAGATGACTTCTTTGTGCAGTATGAGTCTTTTGGACTCACCGTCACAGGAACGGCTCTGACTTGGTTCCAGCTGTTAGATCCTAATCAGTTTGGAAACATGGAGCAATTTTTTCAAGAATTCATTGGGGAATTCACTAAGAGAGGGATTAAACACAATTCTGCGTCTTTAATCCATAGTTTTAAATAGAACCCTAATGAAACAGTGAAAACAGCTGCCCGGAGATTCAATCAGTATGTTGATAGATGCCCAGCTGCCGAGAGGCCCACTCAACAAAAAATGATCTCATTATTTTTTCACAGACTCACAAACGGAACCCTAAGAACGCTGGTTTACGTGAAGAGGCTACAAACCCTAAGTGAGTGTCTTCAAGAGTGCATTGATCTAGAAGACAATCTAGTTGAGTACCTCAAGAGCACGCCAAGTCCCACTAAATCAAAAGACTCTCCGAGTACCATTACATCCAACTCTAGTAATATGGAAGAATTAGCGGAGCTCCTAGCAAAGAAACTAGGAGTCCAGGGACAAAGAACTTACCCACACCCAACCTTAAGGATGCCCATATTATGGAGGTGTAATCTATGTCAAGGAGATCACCCCACTCACATGTGTGCACGAGGAGGGACGGGTGCACAACAGACATATCCATACAACAGACAGAACCACCAAGGAACCGCTTTGTATTGCCACATAGAACAAAAATACACTAATCACACCACAGAGAACTGTCCATTCAATAGGTAGTCATGCCCCTTACAACCACCACAGTATCGACCATACGGATATCCACCTAGAGAGCCAGGCAGAGAGATGCCCAGATACAATCCCTATCCAACACCAGCAGGAGCACCGAGACCTCATGAACAAGCACCATATCCACCACCCCAACCAGTGTTAGGGCCACAATTGTCACAACCCCAACAAGTGGTACCTGTGAAGTATGCTCAGCCAGAAGAAAATTTGGAAAGAGCCATAGTGCCCGCATCGATGATGATCAATGTGGAATCAACAAACCCTAGATATGAGTTGGCCCCAGGAGATTATTATCCATATGAAGCCAACACATTAGAGTATGAATCAGTTTATGATTCGGCTTATTATGGATATGAAGGATATGATCAAGCTTATGGAATGGAGGTAGCAACTCTGATGTATACTGCACCTAAAGCACAACCACCCATGAGACCACCCATTAGACCACCTGTGCCGAGAGGAGCTTGTTATAGATGCGGAGGAGACCATTTTCTCAGAGAATGTCCTTGGCCTTACAATCCACCACCCCCTAGGAATTGGAAAGGATATTGCAATGATTGCAGAAAGGAACATCTTTTCAGGGACTGCCCTAAGAATCCAACCAAAGTCCAAGACACTGCGCCAATTAATGTAATTGAAGTGATAGAAGCATCTGGAAGTGATAAGGAATATATTGTACCTTTAAAGGCCATTACTAGAGCTCAAATGAAAGAACAAAAAGGAAAACAACTAGAACATGAACGAGAGAGCAAAAGAACGGTAAGTCCCAAGATTCAAATGGTTGAAGATTCTGAGGATCCACATGAGAGTACCCAGACCATTAAAGCACAGAAATGGAAGGAAAGAAGAGAAAAACTCGAATATAAATGGATGAAAAACAAAAGTCAAGATAATAAGAAACAAATTAGAAGCATGAAAGAACAAAAAGAACAAGAAATTCAGAAAGAAGTGCCCATTCCACCACTTATTCAAGAAGTAGAGAAACCAGAATCCATTTTAGCTGACCCAAAATCCGACGACCTAGACATGTGGCTGAAAGCTTACCAAGCTAGAATTAAGACTGGAGCGAAAGTAGAACAACATGAAAAACTTTACCCACAAGGAGAATTAGAAAAAGAAAGGCTTGCAATATGTCGAAAGCTTATAGAGGTTGCACAAGCTATCCTAGAAAAGACTATTCCAGCCCTACCAGAGACGAGAATACCAGATAATCAATATAAAGAACACGTCGGAGCCTTGGATAAAGAACTTAGAGGGAAGGATGACAAGCGTGAGCGAACTAGAGCCTAGGATGAACCACTGTCAACCATACCTGACCTAGAGGCAGAATGGCCAAAGGAGTTATGGAATAGAATCCGAGAAGAACAATGGAAGAAAAATGGAGTATCAAAGCCTCCTTTTGAGGAAATAGACGTGGAAGTCTATCAACCAAACCCCAACTTGGAGGAAGTGTATGAGGAAGTATCGAGACTTCAGAGAAGAGTTCACACAATTTAACAGAACTTAAGAAGACAAAAGTACAATGCAAATTAACCGTGGAAGAATTACTTCAGGTAAAACCACAATTATGGAGGCAATTAGCGAGCCAATTAGAATTAGGGCAAGAGAAGGAAGAAAAGGAAGGAAAGCGAAAAGAAAACACTTCTAAAATACAAATCCCGTTTGATAAAGTGGGAGAGTTTAGTGAAGGAGACGAAGGCAATACATGTCTACCTATCACTTACAATGGGTACATGACCAAGGCTATACTAGACACGAGAGCCAGGGTAGGAATCGCCACCAAGGAGATTTGGGAGAAATGGGGAAAACCTGCCTTACGACCCACACGCATGAAGCTCCAATTAGCAGACGGTCATGTGGAGAAACCCTTAGGAATACTAAAGGATCAAATTGAATACCTGTGGAGTTGAATTTGAACACACATTAGCAATTTGTAAGTTCGAAAAGGCTAATAATTACGAGATGATATTAGGACGACCCTTCATGAGACAAATGCGAGTAGTACAAGACTAGGGAAGAGATTCGTTGTACCTACAACATCAAGGAAATACAACCAAGATAAACTTGCATACATTTGCATATCGAGATGTTCCTCCACTATAATGGAATCCCATACACAAGGAGGAAGACAACCTATCTATTCATAGTGCTGGAACAAGTGACCAATCATGGATGCACGAGGACGCCCAGTTATGGATGTGCAAAGAAGCCAAGAAAAGAGGACAGTAAAAGACAGGAGTGGCCAATAGGACATCCTAACTACTGACCTATAGAGGACCCAAGGTACATGCCGCAAATCTTTCCTGATGAAACCTTTGAACCGCATGGATGGATGGAAATTCTAGCAACCTTAGACGTGTGTGTAAATGAGGAAGTCTTGACAATGAACGAGTGCATAGATGAGGAAGGCTATGATGTAAATCTTTATATGGTTGTCCTTCAAGAAGTGGAAGAAGGGGAAATCTTGGAAAAAGAATGGAAAGAGGAATATGAGAGTATAGAAATGGAACCAGAATTCGATTCCAAAGAGAGCTATCTGGACACCATTCGAACCAAAGAGAAACAGGAACCGACAAAGATCTTGGCAATAGAAGCCGCTCCCACAGTACAAGAACAAGAAGCCGAAATGAGTAAAACTAGACCAGACCCAGATCTGTTCAAAGTTCTTGAACATTTTAAAAGATACAAAGTAGAGGAGAGAAAGATAGCTATTCAAATGCCTAAACGAGAAGCTCGAGATGGAGAAGCATATGACAACAAAGAACAAACAAAAAAGATCATAGTAACCATGGAAGAGGGAGAAGAAAGAAGTACCTACATAGGCAAAGATGTGTCGGTGGAAGAGGAGGAAGAGTTAATACAACTGATCCGAGAATATCGAGACGTGTTCGCATGGACGTATAAGGATCTCAAAGGCGTGGAACCCTCGATTTGTTCTCATAGGATACCAATGACGACAGATGCAAAACCATCAAAACAACGGCCATATACATACAATGAGATATATGCTGCTAAAATTAAGGAAGAAATAGACAAACTACTAGCGGCAGGCTTCATATATGAGATAGAACACACTGAGTGGGTATCGCCACTAGTAGTTGTGCCTAAGAAGAACAGAAAACTGAGAGTGTGAATTAACTTGAAAAAGGTCAATGCAGCCACCATACGTGATAGCTACCCATTACCCATTACGGACCATCTATTGGAAAGAGTAGCAAGAACAGAAGTATATAGCTTCTTAGATGGATTCTCAGGATACAATCAAGTAGCCATTGCTACTGAGGATCAACAGAAGACCGCATTCGCGACCGAATGGGGAGTCTATGCCTTCAGAGTGATGCCTTTTGGACTCACTAATGCAGCAGCTACTTTCCAACGATTGATGTGTCATGTTTTCAAGGAATTTCTGAAAAAGAGCATGGAAGTATATGTAGATGACCTATGTACATACTCCACTCAAAGACACGATCATATTCCTGAGTTGAGGAAGATATTTAATAAATGTAGACAGTACAGAGTCTGTTTAAACCTAGAGTAGTGTGTCTTCATGGTGAGACAAGGGAAAATCCTCGGACACATAGTCTCTAGGAATGGAATATCCATGGATGAGGACAAGATTAAGGTCATCTTAGAGCTTCCTAGACCAAAGAATGTGAAAGAGGTGCAAGCATTTATGGGACATTGTGGATATTACCGTCGGTTTATTCACATGTATGCCATAATCGTCAAACCCATGTATGGTCTCTTAACTCAATTCACTTGGACGGAAGAGTGCAAAAAGGCATTCAATGAGTTGAAAAAGAGGCTTAGCACGGCCCCAATTCTGAAAACGCCAAATTGGAACAAGCCTTTTCATATTCATGTTGATGCGTCTAATTATGCAATAGGATGTATATTAGCCCAACCAGCCGATGAAGGAAAATTAGATCATCCAATTGCCTATGCAAGCAGACAACTAAATCAAGCTGAAAGGAATTATACCACTACCGAGCGAGAAGGATTAGGAATGGTCTATGCAATGAAGAAATTTAGACACTGTCTCTTAGCCAACAAGTTCAAGTTTTTCATAGACCATCAGGCTCTATTGTACCTAGTCAATAAGCCTTGCAACACGAGAAGATTAGTGAGATGATGGTTCCTACTATTAATGGAGTTCGACTTTGAGGTGATAGTAAAGAAGGGAAACACCCATGTGAGAGCTGATCATCTTTCAAGGTTAACACATGGAGAACCACCTAATGGAGTACCTGATGATCTGCCAGACACTTATTTGTTCAATCTGGAAGTTTGTCCAAAGTGGGCAGAGAAATTAATTCCTATACTTACGCATGGACCACAACACTCAATTAATAAGGAAAGTAAAAAGGAAATCTTACAATCAAGGAACTTGCATATTATTGCGGGAAGCGTGTACTATAAGGAACCCAACGGGGTATTGCTAAGATGTGTGGAGGAAGACGAACAAATGAAGCTAATCGAACAAGCACATGTGAACAAATGGAGAACACACCAAGGGACTCATGGAACCATCAAGGAATTAAAAAGATTAGAAGTATACTGGCCTGAGATGCCCAAGAATGTCCATGACTATGTAAGTAATTGTGCAGAATGCCAGGAGACAATCCCAGAGGATCATATGTCCATACCTTTCTCAATGATAGCACCCAATTGGAGCAAAACATTAGTGAAATTCCTAAAGACAAGAGAACATGAGGAAGGAGTTAGCTTGGCTAGAAAAAGATCCCTAGAGGAGATGAGCAAGGAGTTCTCATAGGAAGAAACTTGTTTAGAAGAGGAAAAGACAACCAATTACGATTATGTATTCATGAAGGAGAGTATTTACCCATATTAGAGATGGTGCACGCAGGTTCTGTAGGAGGTCATTTTTCCGCCGAAAGAACTGTAAAAATGATCCTTTTTGTAAGCTTGTGGTGGCCAACTTTACATATGGATGCTCAAACATATGTACAAAGTTGTGAGACATGCCAGAGAGCTAAATATCCAATTCGGAGAGATGACATGCCATTGCAACCTATGGTTTGTGCGAGAGCATTCTCTAAATGGGGTATTGACTTCATAGGACCCATTAATCCACCGACCAAAGGATCACATGCTGAGTACATCATAGTAGCCACTGACTACTTGACAAAATGGGTAGAAGCAAAGGCTACTAGAAAGAATGATGCTCAAACCACTGCTAAGTTCCTTTTTGAGCATATATTCAATCATTTCGGATTGCCAATTGAGATTGTGAGTGACCAAGGAACGCATTTCCTTAACGAAGTAATCAAATCCCTAATGAATGAATTTTTAGTGATCCACAAAAAATCAGCCCCATACCATCCCCAAGCCAATGGTCAAGCGAAAAGTTCCAATAAGGTATTATGTACAGTATTGACAAAGATTGTCAATAATGGAAGGTCTGAGTGGGACAAGCAATTGCATCATGCAATTTGGGCCTTCCGAGTAGCATATAAAACGGCTATTGGAACTACCCCATTCAATTTAGTGTACGGGCAGAATGCAATTTTGCCAATTGATTTTTTAATCCCAACTTTGAGAGTAGCCCAAAAGTATGAATGGACCGGACATGAATTATCCCAACAACTAGACCAAATCGAGAAGTTTCATTAAACTAGGTTACAAGCGATGGCAAGAATCTATGCAGCCAAGAGAAGAAAAAAGGCATATTATGATGCACATATAAAGGACAAAGGACTTAAAGAAGGAGACGTAGTCCTGGTTTACACCTTAAAACAACATGCCAAGAAGCTACAAAAGCACGGATATGGACCTCTGATCATCAATAGGATCTCTACTAGTGGAGCAGTTAATCTAGCCACTCTAGATGGAGACATTCTTCCTAACTAATCATGGAGCCATTGACGGATCAAATGTTAGCACGTCTAGTAGGTGCTCAAAATAGGAAGAAAGAGGAAGAATGGATTAGAGAGGAGGATCGACAAGAAGCCCTAGAACGCATCAAGAAAAGGAAAGAATGGATTAGGCAAAGAGATGAACGATATCTCCAAGGAGAGGAACCTATCCCTATGGCTAACTACCAAGTCCATACATCTGATGTGAATGGAGCTCACAGGTCACAACCTTACCTAAACCTAGGGATTGGAAAGACAGAGTACAAATTGATAGATGCATTGATAGATTCAGGAGTATGACTTAGTTGGATACGTAATACGGTCATAAAAGATCTTCAACTGATTATGAATCCCACAAAAGCTCAGATGATAGGAATTGGAGGACAAATCATAGAATGCATGGGAACCACTAACGTATCCCTCCACCTAGGAAATTCTTCCATGGAACAACGAGTATTAGTGTGCAGCGATGAGGATTTAATAGAAGATTTGATCCTAGGACAGGATTGGATCATTGAGAATGAAGTCAGCATCAACCTAGCTCAAGGATATATTTCAACCAAGATAGGGCACAAGGAAATTTTTAGTCTATTAGGAGAGAAGCCTTTGCTCCAACCAACCACCATCGAGAGTGCAAAAAGATGCAAAAAAGAACTAGTAGAACATGATTCCAGTCCCCATACCTTAGAAACCAGTCTAGAAGAAGCAAAAAGCTCAAACCCTAATGTATCTAAGGAAAAGGTGATACCACCCTACTCAGTTGATGAACGGCCAAACAATAAGGAAACCAACTCTCATGAAGTCTCTCATACGACAGAAGGATCACCAATGTGGAAGACAACATTCAGACATTCACATCAAGGGAAGAACAAATTCAAATGGGTACCCAAAGATCAAGTGCAGAAATTGGAAACGTCATCACCAAATCATAGGGAGAATAAGAAGAATAACAAGCCAGCATCACAAAAACCTGAAACAACAATACTCTTGCAAGTATGGCTCCCTAAGCCTTTGATTGAAGCTCAGAAAGCACGACAATAGATATGGATCCCCAAGAAGGTTAAACAAGCAGCCAAGCAAAAATTACGCAATCAGGAGGATACTTTACATCAAAACATTCGAATGACAAAGCAAAAATAGACTCGTCCTAGAATCATGAAGAGCAGGACCTCTATTACTAGGACACTTGAGGAAACAAAGAAAAGACATGAAGCTAGAGAAACCAAAGAAAGAGAACGACCTATCAAAGCGCCCACGAAATGGATTTGGAAACCCAAGCGACTACAAGGCGTGGACCATCGGAACAACAAAGTTTCCAATTGCACTCATGACGTATCACATGCACCTAAAGTATGCATAATAGAGCCACATTACAAGGCCAAGCATTCGGCACATGATATACATGAGAACAATAGTGGTGCACATTCTCCAAGAGGAATTAGGGCATAGCTTCAACTCTCTTAGGAATGGACATACTATGTACATAAATAAATGCTTCGACTACACTAATGATTGTTTTCTTTCAGGGAAAGAAATAAAAAGATGTGGTAAGAGATCTCACCTATAGAACCATGGGAAACGGAGTGATGGAACGACAACAAATCACTGCAATGCACTACACAGCTTCTATACTTTCCTTTGAAGCTAATGCGCTTTTCCTTACAAGTGCAGATGGCTTCTGAAGATTCTGAAGCAACAGTACAAGAGGAAGTATTGGAATTTCCACTCCAGAGTATCACCAAGGCAAAGGGACACTGGTTTCGAGAAGATCAACCGGCTGGGGAGTATCTCTTCCTGGCAACTATAAAAATCATGGATACCGATCATATCCCAAGATTTTAGAGTACTACATGGACTCCCGTCATGAAGAAAGCGGGCATACACAAATATTTTGAACTGCCGATCTATAAGCCCGACTTCCACAGATGCACTCAAGTTATGAATACACTATAGCCTGCACTACATGATCCTTTGGTGCCCGAGGCTAGAGTAATGGATGGCGTAGGTGAATGGGTAGTCATCCAATTCACACATGATTTGATTAAGGAAGCGTTTGGATGGGAGAAGGACGGTATCACTGTCGTAAAGGAAGAGAGTCCTGGGGCCAAGACCAGAACATTCACATACATTAACAGAGTTGACATAGAAGAGGAAGTCAGGCTCATCCACCAACACTTCTACTTTCCAAATATGCATCGCTATACGGCTCCTCAAAAGATTATTGTTCAATTGCTCTCAAATGCAATCAAACAGATTGGAAATCAAATTAATCTCACTCCTTACACACAAGAAAGACTATTTGAAGCAAAGGAGCAGTGGAATAATAAGAAGTTCCTCAATGGCAACGTCGCTCTGACAATATTGATTTACCAAGGCATTAGAGAGAACCTGCAAGAAATGCCATCTTCGACTGCCATTGCTAAGTATGCCAAAGTCGCCACAGTTCCTAAAAAGAAAAGAGGATTGAAGATGGTGGAAGAAGAGGGAACTAGCTCTCAACCCAGAATGAGAGGCACGAAGAGACTCAAGGAAGTCAAGCAAGTAGAAGAGGAAGTTCCAGCCACAAAAAGGACACACGTACTTCCAAAGACAACGATTGAAGAGCATAGGCCAATTACAGAGGAAGATTTAACTAGGGCCCTGTAAGAAACGCATCAATATACAGAAGGGCAAGTCAATTTACCCGTGCAAGGGCATCATTATCAACAGACCCAACAAGAGATCGAGACCAAAAAGAAGCTCACAAAAGTACACCGCTATAGGGAATTAGGGTTGGAAAATTCAAGCTCATCTTCGGATGCACAAGAAGAACCCGACACCTCATTATTGAATGTAGATATTCAAAGTGAATCCAAGGATGATGGACAATGGGAGGAATTGAATGCAGTCAACTACAATGAAGAAGAAGAGGGCATAAAGACGAATGACAACACTACGCACCCTGATCAAGACACCGCAAGTAAGGAAGAAAACCAAGAAGGGACGTATGTGATAAAAATCAATGAGACCTCCACTATTCATATCAAGGAGGCAACACCCATGCGTGAGGTGTCAATCAAGATGCCAAAGAAAGAGCCTCAAGAAGAGACAGTAGAGGAAGCAGAACCCTTCACCCCAATAAGGGTCATGGCAGAACCCTCCCCCATGGATGTCACATTTCAAGGGAGTGCCACAAGAGCTATTGATTTGGATGAAGAAGAAAAAGTACAAAACATACAATTACAAATTAGACAACCACACAACAAAACTGTTCATGTAGAACAAGGAAAAGATGTGCAAATCTGAGAAGCTCCAAGCATACAGAGGACATGGTTGAATGTTGACATCGCTCAACTCAAGCCTGTAGTACAAGACATGATCAGAACCGCACTAGACACACAACAATTAATGCTTGAGGCTGATGAAGACTATGATCACGCGATGGAGGACAAGCATGAACTTCAAGAAAAGAGTAAGAGTTTTTTAGCAGAATTAAAATTTGCTAGAGAACAAGTACAACAGAAACAAAATGAAGTTCAAGAGTTCAAGCAACAGTGCAAAACTCTAGCCATGGAAAATGAAGGATTGAAAGCACAACTACAGGAATTAACAAAGAAAATCAAAGCTAGCGAGGCTGAAAAAATGCGGATGAACGCAAGGAGTAAAATACTAGAATTACAAATAAAAGTTTACATGGAAGAGGCAGAAAACCTAAGGAACCGAAACAAGGAGCTCATGACAGCTCTTCTAAGTGATCAGCCCGTTGAAATTCAGGGAAGCCCAGCAAAGGATATCAAAGACTTGGAAGAAAAGCTAGCTAAGTATGAAGATCAGCTAAAAAAGGAGCAGGCCACCATTGCAGAATGGGAAAAGAGGTACATGGAAGACACCACAGCTCTTAGAGCCAAATGGAAGAAAGCTGAAAATAGGTACCTCCTGCAATGTAAAGTAGACGCAAATCAACTCACAATAGTGGCAGAGGAAATCCAAAAGAATAAAGAAAAAATTTTGTAGGCACAAGAAGAGATTAGGCAAAAGAAGGAAATGATATAGCAATTATAGGATCAACTATCCCATAAGGACATTGAGGGGACACCAGTAGTTCCAAAATCCGCAGAGGCTACTGAGGAGACTGAGGTACGTCCTCTCTCTCCCCCCTTGTATCATTCGCCAATAAGGGAGGAACAAGAGGTCCAAATTGAACATAATACTTGGGACATTGCAAAACTGAGCAGACCGGATAGGGCACTACTGGTGTCCCAGCTTACTACTGAATTTGATGATCAAATAATCCAGGTGATGAAGGAGGCCCAAATCAAAAGCAAAAATTTGGATCAAATTTTGAAGCCCTTCAATGTACCATATGGTCTCCTTAAAGAACAAACGCGACAATATATAAAGAATACTACACATAAAGATCCGGATACCAACCTCCAGTTCAGCCAAGATACATTCAAGTATACTCAAGAGGAAACCGAAAAGTTTGATCCCATATGGAGGCGGAAACTATTGGAAAAGGACCCTACATTGCAGGTACAATGGGAAGCTTCACCATACGTGCTTCAGTCAATCCATCATTTTGCCCCGTACCCCGCAGACGCTCCTGGACGCAATTTTGGGAAGGTCAGCGCCAGGGAAGCATAAATAATCAATGGCTGAATTATCCATTGTTACCTAGTCCGCCACATAACTACCTACCAACGGAAGAGTACATGGTAAAAACAATGGAATTTTGGATCGCAAGATATTCGGCTGTCCCCGATTTAGCGACCAAAATGACGAATAGAATTTTTAGTATGATCCTTACTGTAATCAAAGTCTTTCAGCACGCAAGATATACATTTTTGAACTTTATCGGCATTACGCAAGGATCCGAAGCACTCATTTTTTATCTTTCTACCATTCCGAGTCGCTTAACACTTATGGCGTATTATTCTCGACTTATGTTTTTGCCGTCAACATATATGCAGACTTTCAAAGAAGCATTTTTCACTGGCTTCTTCGAAATAGATTCGGAAATTTTTTTCAAAATGACTTCAAATCTTAACGCACGCCTGGTGGCTTATGAAACAAGCTTTTTTGCGGATTACCGACAAGCGCCAGAGGACGAAGTGAAGTCAAAACAGTGGAAAGAATTTATGATATGTCACGCCCAATTTGCTGAATCAAAGAGAGCAAGCAGCAATACAAACCTATTCACGTCGCCACAAAAAGCCTATCGGGGACGACAGAGTTCAGGAGGAGGGACGTGTGGAAGGGGAATCGAGCAAGAAGAAAAGAAGAAGAAGATCAAAGTCAAAAACTGTGCAATAAAGAATGAAGATCATAAAATGAAAGAACCACCCTCTGCACAAAGCCCCACAAGGGCACGCATCAGGCAACAACGCCAAACAGCCAGGTCTTGAGGATTGGGATTAAAGATCAATCAAAACCAGGACATTTCATGGGAAGGACGGACCAGGGCCAGGAACTATACATGAAGAAGTGCAAGACAATATTTGGCAGGTAATAATCCTTCTGCTGGTAGCATGCGTTGGCAACCAAGTAAACAGGCTTAAAGCAATACAACAGGGTCAGATGTGTGAAGACAAAGACAAATCAGAAGACCAAAAGTTAGAAAGAGGTAGAGGCTGAAAAGTTGAAGAGGCTGACTAAGAACAGCACATTCCTAGTCACTGATGGCGTGCGTGGTAGCCCGATTGAATGCAACAACCTAGATTTGTGATGTACGGGATATCAAGGGGAAAATAGAAGCAAAGGACTTACATCGGATAAAATAACGAATTCTCTGACAGTCCTTACCGCTTCTTCGACCACTGGATGCATGTATTCAAAACTCTTCAACAAGCTAAAGACAAGAAGTAAAGCCTGTCAAGGGACAACAGAGACAAAGAGGGGGAGAGTGTTGCAGAGCAAAGAAGCACAAGAGAAGAGCCCCAAAATTTTCAAATTAATGGGCATGAATTTTCTTCTTCAAAGTCTTAGAGAATTCCCTCAAGCCATGTAAATGCACTAGAGGAGTCCTCTAGTGGCATAATCCCATCTTGTTGTAAAATATCCCTTGTAAATTAGTAGGAAATTCACTTTTTGGTAATAAAGTGCCGGTCTCTTGTGTGAAAGGACCAAATTTAGGGCACATGTATATAAGTCACTTGGTGACTCTTTGTAAGTACTTTTTGCTATTGTGAACAAGGAGAGCTCTTGAATCTCGAATTTGCCTCTTTTTTTGCAGATTTCCATCTTCTCTTTGATCTTGTGTTTGTGTAATGATTGGAATGTGTGTGTAGGACTGTTGTCTACCCCTTCCCACTGCTTTTGAGCTACTGTAGTGTGTGTGTGAGCTTGTAGGAGTTGTGGTGTGAGTGTGGGTATTTCCTGTCATTCACTTTTTTTGTCATAACTTGAAGAGTGAAACGACTTCCAATAGATGCGTCTTGTCGAGAGCTTCGAAACGAGTGCCCTATCGACTATATTCGGAGCTTGAAGCTGGGAAAAATCCTCAATTTACTAAAAACTGTTGTAAGAGGCATCGCGGCAGACACTTTCAGTTTTTCAGTGAGTTTGAGAGGTGGATTAGTCTTTTCTCATGCATATCATCTGAACCACTTCATTTTCCATCATGTGTGCACATGTCTTCATACACTTGATTAGGTCGTTTGATCGGATTGACATATAAGCGTGTGTCGATTTCCCACTATATGCACTTGTGTTGCAAATGAGGTTTAGTCTCTTTGGCACAAGTCCTTGAGTCTTCATGACTTAAGTACACACTACCAGTTCTGCCAACTCCTATACGTTACTAGAGTTGGATGTCACTGTACTTCTAGTGTCTTCTGATTTCATAGGGCTTGGTGAACTTTTGAGATCATCAACTAGGTTGTCCTCTAGGTCAATACACTCTTAAAGGCATTCACTCAACATCTGTAGCCACTTTACATAGACTAGAGTTCTCAAAGTCCCGTTCGTAAGCCCGTCTAAGAATAGTGATATCATTTTTTTCTGAGTAGGTCTTTCTGTTACTGGGCATCTATCGACATATTGATTGAATCTTCGAGCAGTTGTTTTCACAATTTCATTTGGGTTTTGTTTGAAGCTATGGATCAAAGATGAAGAGTTGTGTTTAATTCCTCTCTTAGTGAATTCCCCAATGAACTCTTGAAAGAATTGCTCAATATCTCCAAATTGATTGGGATCCAATGGCTGAAACCAAGTCAAAGCCGTTCCTGTGAGAGTGAGTCCGAAGGACTGATACTACACAAAGAAATCATCCACTTGTTTAGCCCGTAGAACTTGTTTAAATTCAGCTATGTGATTATAAGGTTCTCCCATCCCGTCATAATGACTTCTCATACACTTAGCCACTTGAATTAGTCTTAGTCTTCTTATGGATTCTGGGTGTCTAAGCTTTATAGGAATTGTTGGTCTAATTGGAGGCATTCCAGGTTGCAATCCTAGTAGTGTTCTTGGCCTCACTGGTGGCCGAGGGTGGTTGCCTAGTCCAAGGTGAGTTTGATTATGTGATTGCAACCCTGGCATTGTGAATTGCACATGGGTTCGGTTGGGAATGCTCTGATGGCTTTATATGGGTGTAGTTATTAACTCTTCAGGGTCCAGTCTCCCTAAGTTTCCTTGTCCTTCCAGCACTCCTCTCTCGTTGATCTGATCTGGGTGTTTGGTTACCATGTAGATGTGACCTAACTTATCCATGTACACTCCTCGTTCATACTTGATTGCAGGTCGGTGGCCAAATACCTAATGAAGGACGTTTTTCCTCGTTATGGGTTGCATCTGGAAATCGTTAGGGACCAAGGTACACACTTTGTTAACCACTTAATGCAAGTATTGACCGAGACATTTCAGATTGTCCACAAATTCAGCTCGCCTTATTATCCCCGTGCCAATGGTCTGGCGGAGAGTACCAATAAGACTTTGTTGACTATGCTCTGCAAATTGCTTTTGGAATGTCCGGAACGTTGGGACCAGTTACTACCTGCAGTTCTATGGGCTTACCGGACTACGTACAAAGTAGCTACTGGCATGACCCCGTTCAAAATCGCTTATGGATTGGAATCCATTGCACTGATGGAAGTAGTAGTGCCGAGTCTACGTGTTACCTTAGCTCAGAAATTGCTACAGGAAGAATCCTTGCCATTTCGGTTGGATACACTCCGACCATTGGATGAACAGCAATGGGAAAGTTTTCTGGTACTTCAATAAGTTCAGCTTCGTCAAGCTCGTGCCCATGATCGTTTCCTGAAGACCCCTGTGTTTACGATGGGGCAATTGGTGTTATTTTACAATGCTAAAGCAAATCGGTCTCTTGGAAAATTTAAATTACGGTGGTTTGGTCCATACTGAATTATTGAGCAGGTTGGACCCACTACTTTTAGGTTGGCCACCTTAATTGGAGTTCCCCTCCCAAAAGTGGTTAATGGTTCCAAGTTACGCCCATATCACCAGCAGCCTAATCACCACTGACGTGTTCTTTGTTTTTTTCGCGTGTTACTTATATTCTATTTATCTCTGCATTTCGGTTGACCACTGATCATAATCTCCTCGTTATGGTATCTAACTATGATTAATAGCCGCCCTGTGTTACTGTTTCTTCTACTGCATGCATGCCATAATTATGACGGATATCTTCCCAATATCGCACGATGATTAGGGTTTTCGCCTGCCTAACGTTGTTTGTGTGACTACTTAATCTTGTTTCTTTTCTTGTTAATCGCTATTGTGTTTGTGTGATTGTGCGTTCCTTGTCGTTTGTATCTTTGTACTTACTATGCACGCCATGGAAGCCTTAGCTAATGTTGCTACTTTCCGTGCAGGACTCACTGCAGAAGTGAGTGAGTACTTGCGCACTCACGGTTTGATGAATTTCACTGAATTGCCCTGGCATTCAGTGGAATGTCAGCCATTTTATGCACAAATTATTGCTACCATCACCTCTACACCTGCTACAGAGCAGTGTTGGCCCATCGCCTGCTTCCCATCCCACGTTGTGATCACTTTAGCTTCTTTTGCTGAAGCTTTCCGTCTCCCTACAGAAGGATTCGAGAATGGTCCACTCCTTCCTGTAGCCACCATGAAGGAGTTGTTTCCTCGGCACTCATCTAATGAGTAAGCCATTCTGTGTAGACCCGAACCAGAGTGCACTACTCTGCAGTTTTTAGTCTCCAT
Source organism: Ceratopteris richardii (assembly GCA_020310875.1). Lineage (NCBI taxonomy): Eukaryota > Viridiplantae > Streptophyta > Polypodiopsida > Polypodiales > Pteridaceae > Ceratopteris > Ceratopteris richardii. Next base: position 118,193,116 of record CM035442.1, read on the forward strand.
TTTGAATTTGCAAAAACGCACTTACGGTATCTCGCGCCCCTTCTATTCGATGAGCGACATGGCTTCTCGTGAGCCTGTCAATTTTGCTTCTTTTTATTTCTAGCGCATTCACCGTGAATGTGTCGCGGTTATCAAACAGATCAATAAGGGTGACCTTCCGCGTTCTTGTCTTCCCCATATCCTCACTTTTCTCTTTCTAGTAATACAAGCCGCGCAACCGCCTCCAACCGCTCCCATCTTGTTTCATGAAGAATCTACTCAAGTGCTCAAGGATGCAGAGGATGATGATGAAGATCTCTTCCAACTTATTCGCCAGAAATGCAGACGTATAAGCCCCTCTGAGAGCCAGGTGCAAGGATCAAAGGTTGGCAATGAAGAAGAAGAATTCCATGACACCGCTACATCTATTCATGTCGAATCTTCTAATTCTTCTCCAAATAAGCAGCAGGATCAAGATGCCCACACCGAAGACTCTGACGAAGTTTCTTCTCGGGAGGATTCTCATCAGCAGAATCAAGAAGTTGTGGATGAAACTGTTGCTAAAATTCTTAACGAGGTGATAACCATGATTGAAGTGGTAATCGACAAGGCTGAGGCGAGCAGGCAGACAATTCTGATACCTAATCCTCCACCAATAAACCCAGTTGAGTCCCTTGTCTCTGTTCAACCTATTGTTCCCCAAGCACCCGCTACTTCATCTTCTTCTCCCAATTACTCTCCACCACCTTCCCCTCACCTATTATCAGCCTCTTCATCTCAGCCAGTTCCTCCTCTTCCTCTTCCGGCTCCAATGTTTAATGAATTAGAATCGATGGGTCGACTGTTGATCCAATTCTCTCAGCAGTTACCTATGCAAATGAAGCAGGCAACCGATCATATTTGACATGAATTACAACACAAAGTGGATATATTAGAAGCAGATATTGCCCCATTATAGGAAGAAGCAAATGTAGTTAAGGCAGAAAATCATGCTTTGCAGGTTCAACTTCAGCAACTTCAAGCTCGCCTTACAGAGCAGGATAATCTTATTGCTCAACGCGATGCTGCTCTGGCTGAGTTAAAAGCAAAGGATGTTCTTTTAATTGCTCATGATGAAGAAATCAAGCAATTAAATCAGTTGGTATAGGATAAGGAGGATGCTCGGATTGCTCTCGGCAATCTTTTAGAAGAAACTCACGTTGAGCTTGATGAGGTCGTGCAAAGAGGACAAGAAATGGCTACTTTGGCTAAGTAGACTACTACCGAACTACAGAGCGCAACTTCCGATCTTTTCCAGGTGAATTTTGCTCTAAAAGCACAGACAAATCTGACAATTCAACTTCAGAAGGAGGTAGCAGGGATTAAGAAAGAAAGAGATGCTTATTATCAAACAATTCAATATCAAGCTCAGGAGCTGGAACGAAGAGAAAAGCAGTTAGGCTTTCAAGCAGAGCGACTATCCAGAATAGATGGATAAATTGAAGATATGCGATTGAGCCACGATGCAGCCCTTGCCAATGACTTTTACTTACAAGAAGCGTTTTTGCAGACCCAGACTGAAGTTTTGATGAGTCAGGTCATTGTGGCAAGTTCGGTTCGAACTGACGCACAGTTGGTGGAGCCGGAGACATTAAAGTTGATGCTAGATTCATTGAAATAGAAAATCTCTAGAACCTTCAAATTAGCAAGAACTATGTATATCCAAGGCATTGTAGATGAGCCTTAGTTTCTTTTCACTGCGTGTTCGAGTCCACCGTGCGTGCCAGTGTTAAGCCGCCGGATTGGCATAATGTAATAATATATTTTCATATACCGCACGTACTAAAAGGTCGTAGCGAAGTGATGTAACCCTTTTTATTCATTAATGAAGAGACATTACGGGGTTCTCCGGTGCGAGAAGAGACAGGATCGCCAGACTGTCTGTCTGGGTGATTTGCGGCCTTGCGACGATGTCGTAGTTCAGAGTTTGCATGTATCTGAGTATGGTTAAATCTGTTCTTATTGAATTGTCGTAAACTAATACTACACAGTATTACTGTAGTAACATGAATAGATATGTTCGATTATGTGATTGAACGACTGTGCGATAAGATAATGTGTGATGATATCGTAAATGGAAGATTATGACTGTGTAACACAAGTAATGCCTGAGTGTATAATTAGTGTTTGGGTAATTAGTTAATTGGGAAAATCCATAAAGGGCCTCTGCATTGTCAGACCCCTACCATCCCCAAGAACCCGAAAAGAGATTAAAAGCGGATCTATTGCTTGGAAGGCAATTATCCTAAGCCGTCGGATTGGCATAATGTAATAATATATTTTCATATACCACACGTACCGAAAGGTCATAGTGAAGTGATGTAACCCTTTTTATTCATTAATGAAGAGACATTACGGGGTTCTCTGGTGCAAGAAGAGACGGGATCGTCAGACTATCTGTCTGGGCGATTTGCGGCCTTACGGAGACGTCGTAGTTCAAAGTTTGCATATATCTGAGTATGGTTAAATCTATTCTTATTGAATTGCCGTAAACTAATACTACACAGTATTACTGTAGTAACATGAATAGATATGTTCGATTATGTGATTGAACGATTGTGCGATAAGATAATGTGTGATGATACCGTAAATGGAAGATTATGACTGTGTAACAGAAGTAATGCCTGAGTGTATAATTACTATTTGGGTAATTAGTTAATTTGGAAAATCGATAAAGGGCCTCTGCATTGTCAGACCCCTACCATCCCCAAGAACCGGAAAAGAGATTAAAAGCGGATCTATTGAAAAAAATCCCTTTTATACTTAGCACCCATCCTGATCTCAAGTTCATCCACCCTCCTAGGGCTATCTTGATTCTCCATTATCCCACAAATGGCTCCTCAATTACATCTAATTTTGCCCTCAAATGGATTGAAATGTTCTAGGTGATACCATTGTGGCGATACCACAGATTCACGCGATACGATACTAGGACAACAGACGATATGATACCAAACTCCTCGCGATACGCTACCACTCTCTGCATGATACGATACCAGTGCACTGTACGATACAATACTAGTGCTTAGCGTGATACGATACCACAGTTTCTCACGATACGATACCAAATGTCAGATGATACGATACTACCTTCTTGCACGATACGATACCAAATGTCAGATGATACGATACTACCTTCTTGCACGATACGATACTTGTGCATTACACAATACGATACCAACAAATCACACGATACGATGCTAAAGAAATTGCGATACAATACTAGTGCAGGTGATGATATGATACCAAACTTTGCACGATACGATACTGGTATTTTGGACGATACGATACTGACAACACCAACGTACGATACCACAGATGTCAGACGATACGATACTAAATCTTTGGACGATACGATACCACGGAGGTCAACGATACGATACTAGATACGCGATACGATACTGCTCGGTTGATGATACGATACCATGACCAGGATGATACGATACCAAGTGGACCGTGATACGATACCATTGGCTGATCGCAATCGCGACACCAACTTGATGATACGATACCAAAAATGGTATCGCAATACCTCAAGTGGTATGCAGCGATATGATAATATGCAAGTATTGTGATACTAGGGAATTTTGGTATCCCGATACCAAAACTCGACCGACCATGATACTTCAGCCAAAATTGCTCTAAACTTAAATTTTTTTGCACAAAATGCTTTACTTCTCAGCCCTGCTCACTCTTGAATATCTGTCTCTCTCAAAGAATCTTCCAAAACTCTCTGTCCCACCCCGTGATATCAAAAACGTCTCTAATCACATGCAAATGTGTTTCTAAAATAGTTTTGATATGGAAATCTTGTTGTAGCTTACCTTCAGGGATGCCTTGCTTAAGATTTGAGCTCACAAGGTAGTTTTTTTTTGCTTATAGGGTGCGATACCACTCAGGCAATACCGATCGTTGTCTTCACATGATACCAGTTCCCACACTTGTGTCAAATGATTCCAACTTCCTCCTACTCCACTTCTCTCTCTAACCTAACCCTAACTCTTCCTTCTCTTCCTCACTCCTAACCCTAAACCTAAAAACTCATTACACACACCTCAGGGATGTGAAGCAAATTGTAGTAAGCACAAATTCAGATGTTTCTCCTAGCTCCGAACTCCGAATATGGCCGCTATATGGTTCTTTTCAAAGCTCTCAACGAGATGCATCTATTATTGGTAGTTTCACTTGAATCTGACAAATGGCCTTCAAGTTGTGGCCAAAATAGTGAATGGCGGGAAACACCTATGTTCACTCCACCACTCGTATGGGTTCACACACACACTATAGTAGTTCAAAAGTGATGGGGAGGGATAGATAATAGTCCTAACACACATTTCAAGCTTCACACACACATAAAAGATCATAGAGAAGATGAAAATCAGCAAGGAAGAAGCAAATTCAAAATTTCAGTTCTCCTTCTTCATAATGGCAAAAAGTTTTTACAAAGAGTCACAAAGTGACTTATATACATGTGCCCTAAAATTGGTCCTTTCACACATGAGACCAACACTTTATTGACTAATCTCTAAGTTCCTACTATTTTACAAGAATTATGTTACACGGATTTGGGGTTTATGCAACTAGAGGACTTCTCTAGTGCATTTACATAGCTTCAAGGGAATTTTCTAGGATTTTGAAGAAGAAATTTATGTCCATTAATTTGAAAATTTTGGGGCTCCTCTTTTGTGTGTCTTTTCTTTGCAACACCTGCTCTCTGCCAAATAGGCATGAGTTCTTCACTATTCTGGAGGTCTTCAAACTCTTTGGAAAAGAATTGATAGCACCACCACACATTTGCTCTATATGTCAAGTTGGATTCATAGATGAATTTTGCTTTGCCCATTGGCCCGGCGAGCCCTTGGAACCAATGTGCCATACTACTCAATTCTTTTGTTTTTCCCCGAGGATGGGTCTTCAATAGGCATAGGTCCTCAGAAACCTTAGAATTCTGGCGGTATCGCAGTTAACAGGCTTTCAAATGGAAGAGATGCAAAGTCAATTACAGGCCATCTGAGTGTTGTGCTGGTGGAACTTTCCGTTTGCATGATGAAATTTTGTGAATGAACCTAAGCTGTAGTGAAGAGGAAAACACATTAGTCATGGAAAATAATTAGGATCCCAAGAAGATGAGACCTCCATTCCTTTCTACCACCAACATGCTTCACATGCAGTGTGCATGGTTTTAATGATGTGTGAGGTGAATGTGAGCAGTGCGTGATTTGACTGTGAGTGATAGTGTGTGATGTGCATGGCTTTATAATTGAAAATAGATTAGCACTGCCTACAAAGCTAGTGTAGGTTACAAGGATGGTAGTGATATGGGTTTGTCAAGCTAGAGATGGGTGGAGTGGTCGGTAAGTGTTTAGCTTCAACATGTGTTGGCATACAAGTCATATGAAGAGCATACAGGCACAAAGGAGCAGTCATGCACAATATGGCAACAAGGCCTAATCATTTTTTTCCATGGACTATTCACAACTCAAGTGATTTTAATCACTACACACACATTGTAAATTCCGTTTTTGGTAGAATAGACTCCATTTTGTTCAAGCCAAGGAGTCCTTGAGCTTGAGGAGTATTAGAATTAGCTACATACCAATTTTCATAAATTTTAGAGTCCGTTTGAACCCTCAAATAAGCTCTAGAACCTAATTTTTAACTATGCCGGACACTAGGTCTGGACAAGGCCAAAGCTAGTGAGAAAACTATAAAAAGAGCTAGAGAGCTCATTTTTGAGGTTAGATTCTTTGTGAATTAAGCTTATGTAAGAGACTTTGTGACTAATGCAAAGAACTCCCTTGTTCCTCTCCTTGTTCTTGCCTTGTGTGCACGTGTGTATGTATGTGTGTGCGTGCTTGTGTGCTTCTCACTCACACACTTGTGCCTTCACTTGCTCATAGTCTTCATACTAGTCCTCATGTCTCCACGGATTGACAATTATGAGGTGGATCTTCTCACGTTGGTACTCACCATTGTGCTAGAGTGACACCAAATTTGGCACCGTTGCCAGGGAGAGAGCTTCGAGGACGAGCGTGTGATGGTAAGACATAGAGTTGAGACATTGGAGTCATAGGTAATATCCTTTCTTTTCCTTAATTTTCTTCTATTTTTCTTGTTTTTGCATCACCATCATCATCCTCACCATCTCCCACCTCCATCTCCATCTTCACAAAAATTTCAGTTTTTGAGTATATTCCACTCCCCACCTCATTTCCCTCATGTCACTTGTGAGAGAGAGCGAGAGAGAGCTTGCATGCCATCTGTTTTTGTGTGTTTTTTGAGTTTTTGCTGCAAGAACTAGTTGTACCACCATCTCCAGCAGCTTGCGCAGGTATGACAGACTCTGCACAGGTCCCGGGACGACGACCTCTGTCTATCGCGACAGACAGAAAAACTTAATATTTTTTGAATGCATGCTTGGCACGATAACCCACACCATTAGAGCACTCCAAATCACTAGAAGTTTCTAAAAAATTTGCGTTTTTTCAGTCTATCGCGACAGACTCAGTCTATCGTGACAGACACCGTCTATCGCAACAGACCACAACCACGACAGACGACAAACAACATCTATCGCGACAGACACCCGTCTATCGCGATAGACAGGAACCCACGATAGACCCCCGTCTATCACGACAGACACCGTCTATCACGACAGATAGAGACTCGCGACAGACACCCATCTATTGTGACAGACAAGAACCCACAATAGACCCCCGTCTATCGCGACAGACACCGTCTATCGCGACAGACAAAGACCCACGATAGACCCCATCTACCGCGACAGACACCGTCTATCGCGACAGACCAAACCACGACAGACGACAGATAGCATCTATCGCGACAGACACGCGTCTATCGCGACAGACACTCGTCTATCGTGACAGACACCCGTCTATCGCGACAGACAGCCCCACGCGACAGTCAGCGTCTATCGCGATAGACAGACATTTTCGACAAAAAAATAGAGGGGTAAATTTTTGAAAATTTAGGCTAAATTTTGGGCATATTTGCATACTCAATTACTCCCACACTCACGAAGCCCTTAGAAAAATGCACTAAACTCCTGAAAGGATCTGTTTGTCTGTTTACCCCCCAAACCCTGAACTGTCATAACTTTTTCATATGAAATCCATTTTTTGAGCTCTAGGGCTTGTCAGAAAGCTCGTGGCATATACTACGCGCCCTCAACTGCTTTTTATAAGAATAATGCATTGATTTTCAGATAGGGTAATTTGAAGTTAACCCTCTGTGGGGTAGGTACACCAAGGGAGCTCTAGAGAAAATTTTCTGGCAATAGAAAAGGGGGAAAAAAGGGTCATTAAAAGTGTTTGAACTAAATTTTCTGTCAATTGAGGGTGAAAAGTGGAGCTAAACTTGGAATTTTTACAGGATCATTAAGAGCCTTTGGAGACAGCAAAGCAAGTGCCATTGTGTGCAAGCTTGGGAATGCGCTTCCTGGGCAGACGAGCATAGCAAGAAGGAGCGACTTGAGGTTGGAACATCTCTTAACCCCCTCAGTCCATTCTTAGCATAGGCTAACTACGAGCAGTGGTCCAAATTGACTAGGGATACGATAGGAATAGTCAAGTTTTAAGAGCCTTTAACTCCTCAAGTCCAAGAATAGGCTAAATTGCAGTCAAGGTATAACTTAAAGGAAAAGGACTTAAACTAAGTGGATGAAGAACATCAAGTGCGACACACTTAAGTGCTCCTAACGACGCATAATTAAAGACAAGAAAACACATACAAAGGAACTCAAAAGGAACAAGTGATTGATATCAAAGAATCAGCAACGTACAAAGGGCATATGAACCTTAGATCGGGAAGACACTTAGGGAGAGACCGTCAAAGTATTAGATCATCAGAGGCTAGTGTCAATCATATAGCTAGATCCTGGGCCCAGCAATTGAGCGATTACCCCTACGCTCTAGACTCAGAAACTAGTGACTCTGAGGTGTCTTATAACATGGAAAGACCGGTAGGTAGCTCAGGGGTTGCATACCTAGAAAGACCTGAGGGTCCCTACAAAACTCAATTGGAGTATATCCGGACCAACCGCTTAGGTGCACACATCTATGAGGATGGTCTGAGAAGATCTGTTGTCCTAATTAAAAACCCGGATCAGCCCATTGGACTAGAACACCCTGTAGTCAAATTCAAAAATGGTTCCTACATTGATAAAGAAGGAACCATGTATGTGGTCACAAGCCAACCAGAAAGAACATATGAATTTGGCAACATAATCCCAGAAGTTGAAATAGGAGACATAGAGCAAGGGAACTTAGGAAAGGAGCCAAAAACCCCTCGTAGCAAGTCGGTTCTGACGAGAATAATCACTCCCGAGTTGGTGTACCAGGACAATAGGAGCATAGATTTGCTTGTGAATCGAGAGACGGATGAGGCTTTTTGGAGGTATAAGCCTGAGAAGCCTAATGAAGTAGGAGCTCTTACCATTTACAAATTCAAAGATCCTGATATCCCAGGCAAAGTGACCTACTTAGATGATGCTTCAGAGAGGATCTTTGTGGTCTCAGAGCATGGAAGACATGCATACACTTGGAAGGGAGAATTTGTTTTTCCCCAACCTCGATCCACTGTCTCTTATGGTCACCAAGGAGCTGGAACATCTCAGGCTCATGGAACTCAGAGAGAGAGGAGTAGAGATAGACCCGAGGTGAGCTTTGCCAATCCACTTGGAAGAGAAAGAACGAGGACAGAGACTGATAGGATGGACAGGGAGAGACATAGGGATCCAAGGAATACAAGAAATATAGACGAATTCCCTCTCCCAAGGCCTAGAGAACACACTAGAACCTTAAGACCCACACAATTGGTTAAGTCCATGAAGAATTGCTTCGATGGCACAGGAGACCCGTATGACCGTGTAGTAGAGTTTAGGCAAGTTTTGAGAGCTGAACAAGTGGAAGACTTGTTCACTCAATACAATGATTTTGGCCTAACACTCAAGAACACTGCATTGACTTGGTTTCAACCACTGCACCAAGAACAATACAGAAGTATAGATCAACTGCTTGAAGCATTCATCACTGAATTTTCCAAGAGTGGCATTAGGCATAACACATCTTCCTTGATATACAGCTTCAAGCAAACACCTCAAGGGACAGTGAGGCTCACAGGAAGAAGGTTTAGGCAATACCTAGAGAGATGCTCCGCTCTAGAGTTACCCACTCAAGCCTAGCAAGTGGCCTTATTTCTAGATGGATTGTTAAGTACCAAACTTAGATCATATGTGTACTTGAAGGACCCTAGATCCATAGAAGAGTGTGTATGCATGTGCATAGACATTGAGGATAACCTAGGGGAGGAATTAGAGCTCTCAAAGATCTATAAAGATTCAGATAGTTCTACTAGCCTCACTTCCTCACAATCCATGTCGATTGAAGATCTAGCAGAGAAGGTAGCTCAGAAATTAGGAGTCTCTAGCAAGCAGATTCCTAGATTTGCCCCAGGAAAATGATGCTATACCTGTGGAGGAGACCATATGGCTAATGTATGCCCTATCATGGCTCAACCCCAAGTGAACCCTAATATCCAATATTGTACCATAGAAAGGAGGTACACCAATCACACAGCACAAGACTGCCCATATAACAAACAAGCTGTTAGACAAAGTTATCCTCAGCCATATCCACAACAAGGAAAGTACCCTAATCAGTACCCACAACAACAGTATGCTAGGCCCCAGCAAACCTATCAACCACCCTATCAAGGGCAACAAAGACCGCAACCAGAAATGAAGACTCAATCATACCTGGGAACACAGAGGTAGTAAAGAATACTAAAGTGCAGTGCAATCTCACTTTAGAAGAGCTGCTCAAGGTCAAGCCTGAATTGTGGAAACATGTAGCCAAACAAGTGCCAGACAGAGCAAAACCTCGTTCCTAGGTAGGGTCTCATAGGATAGTGCCGGAAATACCTTTGGACAAGATAGGAGACATGAGCGAAGGAGAGGAAGGAAATACCTATCTCCCTATCACTCATCAGGGTTACACAACCAAGGCCATTTTGGATTCAGGTGCAGGAGTTGCAACTGCTACCACTTCCTTATGGAAACGATGGGGCAAGCCAGCACTCAGGCCAACAAGAATGAAGTTGCAGATGGCCGATGGTCACATTGAGAGACCCTTAGGGCTACTAGAAGCAATAACTCTCACCACTTGTGGTGTAGAATTTGATCATACTTTTGCTATATGTGACTTTAGCAAGAAACATGCCTACGAAATGATTATGGGAAGACCCTTTTTGAGGCAATTGCAGATAGTGCAGGATTGGGGGACAAATTCTTTGTATCTGCAACACTTGGGTGTCGCAACCAAAGTAAATCTCAAAGATTTCTCTCATAGAGACGTACCCCCCATTCAATGGAATCCCATCCATAGAGCCAAAGATGACACTGAGTCAGTGCATTCCATAGGATCAGGATCCTCATGGATGCATGAAGACACCCACTTATGGACGTGTAAAATAGCAGTAGAAGAAGAGAAGAGGGAAAAAGCCAGAGAGGTAGGTGCAAAAGATACCCATAGATCAATTCAAGACCCAGCCTATGCACCTATAGTGTTTCCTGACGAAGAGTTTGAACCTCATGGTTGGGCAGAAATCTTAGCAACTATGGATGTAGCCATCAATGAAGAGCAATGGACACCTCACTGTGATGAGGATGGCTATGACATTTCACTTTTCACAATAGAGCCAATCATGTGCGATCCAATCATTGAAGAATGTGAACCTAGCACTGATGCATTCCAGGATGCAAGTGACTCCGATCTAGATTCAATCATTATGGACCCACCCTTTGCATCAGATGAGGAATACTTCTATGAAGTAGAAGCTCACCCTCAAAGACACGAAGACATTACAAATGAGGTGAGATTAACCACACAAGTGACCACTAGGAGTGAAGGAAAGAAAAGGAAGAAGAGAGAAGCCACACCAGAGGAGGAAGAATCCCTGTTTGAGGTCCCAGAAAACTTTAAGAAGTATGAAATAGAAGACAGGAGAGTCATGATAAGAATGCCAAAACGCGATGCACAAGCAGGAGAGGCCTATGATAACAAAGAAACCACCAAGAAAATAGTGGTGGCCATAGAAGAAGGAGAGGAGCGATGCACATACATAGGACATGACTTAAGTGAAGATGAGGAGCAGGAGTTGATAGCCTTACTACGAGAATATAGGGATGTGTTTGCATGGAGTTACAAGGACCTGAAAGGCGTAGATCCCGACATATGGTCCCATACAATCCCCATGACCTCAGAGGCCAGACCCTCTAAACAAAAGCCATACACATACAATGACAACTATGCTGCCAAGATCAAAGAAGAGATAGATCGCTTGGTTGAAGTTGGATTTATATATGAAATTGAGCACACTGAATGGGTATCCCCCATTGTAGTGGTGCCCAAAAAGAATGGCAAATTACGTGTCTGCATTAACTTGAAGAAGGTCAACGCAGCCACTATCAGAGATAGTTATCCACTTCCAATCACTGAGCATCTATTAGAAAGGGTAGCACGCAAGGAAGTATACAGTTCTTGGATGGGTTCTCTAGTTACAATCAAGTAGCCATTGCACCAGAAGATCAACATAAGATGGCTTTTGCCACAGAGTGGGGCATATTCGCTTTTAGGGTAATGCCATTTGGGCTTACCAATGCTCCTGCAACCTTCCAGAGATTGATGTGCCATGTGTATAAAGAGTTCTTGAGAAAGAATTTGGAAGTCTATGTTGATGATCTCTGTGCCCATTCCAACATTAGACAGAAACATATACCTGAACTCAGACAAATCTTTGACAAATGTAGAGAATATCAAGTCTGTTTGAGTCCAGAAAAGTGTGTTTTCATGGTCAGGCAAGGCAAGATTCTAGGACACATAGTGTCAAAGAATGGCATCTCCACAGACGAAGAGAAGGTGAGGGCTATTGCAGAACTACGTAGGCCTAAGAACGTCAAGGAAGTGCAAGCTTTCATGGGGCATTGTGGCTATTACCGACGTTTCATACACATGTATGCCATCATTGCAAAGCCTCTGTACGGACTTTTGACAAACTTTGAGTGGACTGATGAATGTGAGAATTCTTTCAATGAGCTTAAACGACGATTATGTTCAGCACCAATCTTGACTACACCAGATTGGAATAAGCCCTTCCATATGCATGTGGATGCATCCAATTATGCCATTGGATGTGTGCTTGCACAACCTACTGGTGAAGGTAATATGGATCTTCCGATTGCCTATGCGAGTAGACAGTTGAATGCAGCTGAACGAAACTATACCACTACCGAACGAGAAGGCTTAGGCATGGTATATGCGGTAAAAAATTTTAGACATTACTTGCTTGCAAATAAGTTTAAATTTTTTACTGATCATCAGACACTGCTATACTTAGTAAACAAGCCATGCAATACCGGCAGATTGGTGAGATGGTTCCTCTTGCTAATGGAATAGGAATTTGAGGTTGTGGTGAGGAAAGGAAAGACTCACTTGAGAGCAGACCATCTCTCTAGGCTCATGTAGCTCAGTGATGAGTAGCACCTCCTTTAATGTCAATCCGGGAAGACGTGAGGATGGTATGAAGACCACGAGCAAGTGGAGGCACAAGTGCGTGATTGAGAAGCACACAAGCATGCACACACATACATACACACGCGCACACACGGCAAGACAAAGAGTGAGAAGCAATGGAGTTCTTAGATTCCTTTCAAAAAGCTCTTACAAGTTCATTTCAATTACAAGCTAACCTCAAAAATGAGCTCTCTAGCTCCTTTTATAGTTTTTGACTAGCTTTGGCCCTGTTCAGACCTAGTGTCCGGCCTAGTTAAAAATTAGGTTCCAGGGCTTATTAGAGGGCTCAAACGAGATCTAAAAAATATGAAAATTGGCAGGTAGATACTTCTAAAGCTCCTCAAGCTCAAGGACTCCTTGGCTTGCACAAAATGGAGCTACAAAAATACGAAATGATATTTACAATGGTTTTTAGTGATGAAAATCACTATTTGTGTAGGGATTTTCTCTGTTGATTTGTCATACACCTGTTTGAGCTCCCTACTTGCTCTTTCTTCTTGTGTGCTCAACTCCTTGATGTCTGAAAAATTAGATGGCCTACTTGCTAGATCTTCTTTGACTGCCATGTCTGCTTGTGCTGTCCCTTCGCTCTGACTCTCTTCGTCTTGTGCCTCCTTCGGTTCCCTGACTGCTGCCAACAGCTCACATCTGGAGAAGCCCCACAAGGAGTATTGGATGACCTTCCTGATGCTTACTTGTTTAATTTGGAAGTGGTGCCGCAGTGGGCTAAGACATTAGCGCTAGTATTGACATACGGACCTAATCACCCAGTCATAAGCACTCAAGATAGAGAGGTAGTAAAGGCCCAAAAGTACCACATCATGGCGGGAAGTATGTACAAGCATACAGATCAAGGCATATTGGCTTGTTGTGTGGAAGAGGATGAGTATGCTAAATGGTTGCAATTAGCACATGTAGGTGCACTAGAGCAACACTACTCAAAGCAAAGAACCTTACAAACATTAAGGAGACTTGGAGTGCATTGGCCGACTATGGAAGCAGATGTCCATAAGTTGTGTAATGAATGCCAAGTCTGTAGCACTAAACCACCAGTCAAACATGCCACTCTTTATCGAGTGTCTTTAGTGCCAGATTGGAGTGAACCATTAGTAGCCTTTCTGAGGACAAAAACATTCCCTCCAGACATGACTCTGGCTAGAAAGAGAAGTTTAGAACAAGAAGCCCTAGACTACTCACTCATTGGAGATAATTTATACAAGCGTGGCAAAGATGGTTACCTTAGACTATGTGTCCATGAGAGCGAATATCTTAAAATCTTGGAAACTACTCACCAAGGTGTAGCAGGAGGACACTTTGGTCCAGATTGGGTGATCAAGGCAATACTATTTGCAGGATTTTGGTGGCCCACCCTTCACATGGATGCACATACCTATGTGAAGAGGTGTGATGTTTGTCAGCGAACTCAATATCCTATACGAAAAGATGAGATGCCATTGAAACCTATGATGGGTGGACGTGCATTCTCCAAATGGGGAATAGACTTTGTTGGACCTATTAATCCCCCAGCCAAGGGTTCACATGCTGAATACATCATCGTGGCCACAGACTATCTCACCAAATGGGTAGAAGTAAAAGCTACAACGAAGAATGATGCGCAGACCACTGCTAAGTTCTTATTCGAGAATGTGTTCACTAGATACGGGCTACCAATAGAGCTAGTAAGTGATAGAGGCACACATTTGTTGAATGAAGTCATTGAGACCCTTCTTCAAGAATTCTTAGTCATACATAAGAAGTCGGCTCCCTATCATCCACAAGCTAATGGACAGGCTGAGAGCACAAATAAGATTCTATGCAATGTATTGACAAAATTGGTGAATAATAAACGCTCTGATTGGGACAAACAGCTACACCATGTTGTTTGGGCATATAGAGTTGCCTATAAAACAATACTCCAAGCCACGCCCTTTCAGATGGTTTTTGGCCAAAATGCAGTGCTACCATTAGACTTTTTGATACCTATGTTGAAAGTAGCACAAGCGCATGACTGGACAGGCCATGAGCTATCCTTCAGAATCTTTGACCTTGAACAATTAGGTGAAACACGATTGAGGGCTGCAACAGGAATTTATGCAGCCAAGAAGAGGCAAAAGGCATATTTCGATGCACAGGTGAAGGATAAGGGCTTGAAAGCAAGAGACCTAGTCCTAGTTTACACCTTGAAGCAACATGCCCGAAAGTTAGAAAAGAGAGGATATGGATCAATGATTATCAATAGGATCTCCACAAGTGGAGCAGTTCAACTAGCCACTCTAGAGGGTGATATTCTACCAAGTTACATAAGTGGATGCAGAGTCAAGTTATATCAGGAACCCCTCACAGAGGAGATGTTAAATCGACTCAATACTGCAAAGAAACGTAAGGAAGAGGAGAAGCAAATTAGGGAAGAAGCACGGGCAGAAGCTTTAGAACGCATCCGACGAATGAAATTGAGAAGACATGGTAGAGATCAGCCTATGCTTGACACTCAAGAATCTCTACGCTATCACATGGCCATGTGCGAGGCTTTAGGTGAACGTTCCCATAGGATAATCGATCGACGACCTTTTGTGACCCTAGGAATAGGACAAGGAGAGGATGCAAGGACCGTGAGAGCTTTAATTGACTCAGGTGCAGCCACTAGTGCAATTCGATTTTCTTACTGCCAGAAATTGCAATTGAAGGTCAATCCTATAGAGGCATATCTCATCAGATTGGGAGGTGTGGAAACCCCTTGCATGGGTGAGGTGGAACTTCCCCTCTACATTCAAGAGGTTCTAATGGCAGTCAAAGTGCTAGGATGTGAAGACGAGGATCTTACCGAACCTCTTGTATTAGGCCAAGACCGGATCTGTGATCGTGTAGTCAACCTCAACCTTAGAAGTGGACTTCTTTAGGCTTGGGTAGGCCAAAACCGCATCACAACTGAATTAGAAAATCAAGCACTTAGGCCACTAGAAGAGGCACCAAATCCTGGTCCCTCTAGGAACACACATGAAGATAACAATGCTATTCTTGTCCAAAGTTCTATGGTGCAGAAGATTGTCACTCTTGATGAAGGTGTAGAAGTCAACCAGGAGTTCCCTTCTTTTCCAAAGAGGATTCGAGGCAAGCAAGCCAGGCAACACACGACACAAAGGAGGTCGATGATCAAGAAGTATGAGCACCAACGTGTACAGTATAGAGCACCTCGTGGCATGAAGCAGATCTAGGTACGCAAGGGTGAAAAACAAGCTCCCCCATCGAGGATCACAACGAAAGAATACCCGAGGCCACACTCTAAACAAACTGTTTCTATTTGGGTTCCAAAGCAGTCAATGAAGGCTTTCCCAAATGCTAGACAGATATGGGTGCCCAAGGCCTGCTTACGGGCTCAAATAGCTTCACCTCCATTCACAAAATCGAATCAACACTCACAAGCACTCTCGACACAAATCCCTGGGCAAACACTTATGCCCCACACCATTACATCTTTGGTCACACCTAGGAATGTGGGGAGATGGGTACCCAAAAGGTCCCAAATCCAAAACAATCCAGTCCACAAGCCTTCACACATCATCACCGATAAAAGCTACGATTCCAACTTCCAAGTTTGGAGACTTAAACCCCGTGTCAAACCCCCTGACCCACTCTTGTAAATCCATCCACTCTGATGAAGGAGCATTCTCAGTACATTGCACACCCAAAAGTATGCATCTAGGATGATCACTAACCTTCTAACCAACATTCACACACTTCACAAACATCTCACCCACTAACCGCTTACCACTTGGAATGTCATGTTAGTATTGTGGAGGGAACACCACAACATCTTATTTCCTATGCAATGCTAATGTGTCTCTCTTCTTCTAGCAGATAAACATCAACAACTACACGTAATCTCATGGCTAAAGCAGCAAGCCCGAGCTCACAGGCAGGAGTAAGTACTGCAAGGATTGATGTGGATAGTCTACCTATTGATGTGCCTCCTACTGAACGACCCGTAGAGTTGCAACACCTCCAGCAGATACCTGTACCGGATCCTCCCACAGGGATCACAGAGAGAGTCCATGCCAATTCTCATTGGTTCAATGGCATGCCAGGTCCATTAGGAGAGGCCAAGTATATCTCAGAGTCCAAGTGCCAGTATGACAGATCATGGGTCCAATTCCAATTCTTCTCCAAGGAGTTTGAGACTCTACAGAACACACAAGATCTTCAGACCATATGGCAACGTGCAGGGCTAGCCGAGTACTTCGAGGCACCCTTACCCAAACCAGATCTCCTCTGCTGCTACTATCTGGTCTCAACATTACAAGCTAATGCATAAAAGGAAAAACCAAGAATGTTCGTTCTTCCTTCCTTGCTAGGCAACAACGAGTTGAAGAGGTTTGAACTTACTTTGGAATTGGTGAGCTCTACTTTGAATATGCACGGCACACATGTACCTTCTGAGAAGGATGCTCTCATTCCCACTAACATGAAGGATCAGAAACTACTGAAGCTGAAAGATATGGCAGCACTCACACCAAATGTGTCCATCCCTCTCCATATGTGCATGCAACATTTTGCTTTTCTTGGTCAAGATCGATTCACACAACCGCACAAAAGAATATGGTTCGCTCTTTACTTGGCGGAGACAGGTGCGTTACCGATTAAGCTTCATGTATGGATTGGAGCAGTTGTATGAAGCAAATAAAAGGTCATCTAGAAAACTAGTGGTGAATGGCTGTTGTGCAATCACACACATTATCTACAGATGCTTAGCATATGATGTACCCATTGAACATGCTTTAACTTGGGCACAACTACAAATGTTTAAGAGGCTCAAAACTGCCATACATCAATCCAAGCGTATGAGGGGCTCGATTCCTTGTGTCCAAACACGTGAAGTTTTGACCACTCCAGAAGTCTCGCCATGAGGGGAGGCCACTGTACCTCCCTTTACCATTAGAATAACCAGGCCTGGATCCAAAGGTACACCACAAGTTGCCCCCTCGGCTCCTCCTCTCCCTCTTGAATTTGAATTTCCTGCGACTGGAGATGCTGAAGGGATGGGTCCCTTTGACTTTGAGTCATTCTTGCAGAATACACAGCTCTCAGATGTAGAGTTCTATTCAGATATAGAAGAACAGGGCACATCTTCCCAAAGAAGGAGGAAATCCACAAAGGTCCGACATGTACATTGGGATGAGGAGCAGCAGAGAACTTTGTCGCAACAACTAGAACACTCGGGAGCAGAAGAAGAGGAAACAACTGAAGCCCCAACCTATACAGCAGAACTCTGGAGGCTATATCAAATAATGGAACGAGTGCGGTCACAACAGTTGCTCACGGAACAAAGCAGTCGGGTGCTCATGGCTCAACTATTGGAAGAAGCCGGATTTGACTCAGAATACAGTGAAGGTCTCTTATTGATGGCAGAAACATATGGGGTAGTAGAAGCAGTTCGAACATCGATTAAGAGGTCTCCAGTTCAATATGATCCACGAAGATTCCAGACATGACCACAGTCTGGTAAAAACATCCAGATTACCATTACTACGGGGGAAGAACCTATCATTACATTCGAACCCATTGAGACAACCTCCCAGACAGCAGCAACCACTGGCCAAGAGATTCCCGTCACCCAGGATGAGTCAACTGAACTACTACCACCGACCCCTCCCCCATCACCTCCTCAAACGGAAGCTGTAAATATCACTTCGACTACCCAACCCACAGAGCAAGCCTTCATCTTCCGTAGTCCAACCTCTAGTTCTACTTTGTTCTCCTCCTTTGGAAACCCCCTATATAATACCTCCACCGTCATAACCGAATCCCTGATAGAGCCTGCCCTAGGACAACCATCCCCCATGCCCTCGGCCATAGGCCATCCTGACTCTAGATCCATATTCTTTGGATTCCCGGCTACCACTCCACCCTTCTTGGCCTCCCTGCCTTCAGAATCTCACATCCAAAACCCCATCCCTCCAATTCTCCAACCCCTCCATGCCTTTCTTTCTAGAACATTTCAATCCAGGCTTCAACCCTTTCCTTTATTTTCAGTTCCCACACCCACTTCTCATCTATTCACCACTCTCACACACACACCACCCACCATTCCAATGTACATGGTAGGCGCCACATGAACATCCACTCCTGAAAGTATGGACATCTTGCCACCCATAGCACCTCCCCCTCCCCCCACACTTCCACCTTCTCCCATTCCCCCTCCACCAATTTCACCCACACACATATCTCCAATAGACACATCATTCACTCTTCCCCTTCCCCAATCCGCTCCCCGTGCATCTTCCATTGTACAAACCACACCCTCATCCATAGGCAATGCATTGGACACCATGCTTGCATGTATATCACAGTTAAGGACAGAGTACAATCAGCTCCAGCAATATAACGCACAACTGCAAGAGCACTCGGAGGGGCTACAACATCGTCTCGCTGCACTAGAAGAGGAGAATGCTCGCCTCCATACACAATTCCAAACTTTACAAGAGGCTCATAGCATATTGGAAGTGCAGTTACAGAATACAGACCAGGAAGCAATACAAGTGGTAGAAGGTCATCTACAGACACAGCTAGAACGCAATTCAAAGCTTCAGCAAAATATGGCCTTACTCAAGCGACACCTTGCAGCCGCTCATAAAGAGAATCGATGCCTGCAACTGCAGAATCAGGAAAACCTAGAAGCAGCTATCAAAAGCACACTTGGGGCAACCATCAGTCCCTCAAAGTTTCAAGCTGTGACCCCTACAATATCAAGATCATCTTGGAAGATTATGCTATGCTGCTTGAAGCACATGACCAATTATCAGAGGAACTAGATCAACTGAAGCAGAAAGAACAAAAAGACACCACGAGTGCCCCTCAAACCACCTCCTCCATGGCTTCACTTCTCACATACTCAGAGGCTCTAAAAGATCTCTAGAAACAAGCCACAGAATTGCAAGCACGCCTACTACAATATGAGAGACCACCTTCCCCACCAGAGGCTCCCACTGACGAGGAAACAGTACAAATTCCGGTGGAACAAACGTTTGAAGAAGAGTATGACCCACAACCCTTCCCAAGAGGTGAACAAATGGAAGAAGGTCAGGATATGTTCGAAGCAACATGACCCCCATGGCTACGACAAGTGGAGGAAATTGAGAGTTCACATGAAGAACGAACAGTAGTGCAAAATCAGGCCATGAGAGTCATAGAAGACACTATATTACAATCCAATTACTTCAAGAACCTGTCATCTAGATGCCTTATCCTCTCATCAGAACTCCAATACAGGCCCTACTATATCATTTTGGCATATTATAATGCAGAAATACAGAGAGTCACAGGAAAGATATCTTCCTTTGCAACCCAATTTCAACCTGAAGACCTTCCTCCAGAGGTACAAAAAGGCAAGATCCGTCAACCGACATGGCGGCAGAAACTTCTTGAAACATATCCTGAAATGTTGTGCACCTGGAACAATGTGCCATTACATCTACTTTACAATCCATGCTATGGCCCTGTTCCACGACGTCGCTCTTGGAAAGCATTCAACATTAAAGTGCAGAACAATGCACAATGCAAGGAATGGCTAAACTACCCGTAGATAGCACCACCACAAGGACCACCCTCAGTAGCCTACATGATGGCCACAATTCGACACTGGATGCCTCGACTGAAGCCCATGCCAGATGTGGCGGCCCAAATGATGCTTAAGATTTTGGATATGATGCAGGTAGTACTCAAAACCTTTAGAAACGTAGCAGCACCGCAGACATTTGGTGTACGACATGAGTACCACCCCCAGCATTCGGGTAGCGTATGCTTGGCATGCACGAATTAAGTATCTTCCCGCATGCTATAAACAAACATTGGAAGAAATGTTCCGATCAGGATTTTGGGAGTACCACTCAAAAGTGTTTGCACCTAAGCCAACACACCTGCTCCATCTCTTTGCTTGTGAACAAGCCATGTACTCCGAGTACTACACCACACCACAACCAGAGCTCCCCGGTGCAATCAATTGGTATGCATTGGAAGCTGATCTAGCAAGAGGCTTAAGGATAGGAGAATATGAACTTGCCACCAACGTCATCTAGTACTATATTGACCACCCTATAGAACAAAGGTTTGTCAGGGGTGACAGACACTAGGAAGGGGGGAGTGTTGGCATACAAGTCATATGAAGAACATGCAGGCACAAAGGAGCAGTCATGCACAATATGGCAACAAGGCCTAATCAATTTTTTTCCATGGACTATTCACAACTCAAGTGTATTTAATCACTACACACACATTGTAAATTCCGTTTTTGGTAGAATAGACTCCATTTTGTTCAAAGCAAGGAGTCCTTGAGCTTGGGGAGTATTAGAATTAGCTACATACCAATTTTCATAATTTTTAGAGTCCGTTTGAACCCTCAAATAAGCTCTAGAACCTAATTTTTAACTAGGCCGGACACTAGGTCTGGACAAGGCCAAAGCCAGTGAGAAAACTATAAAAAGAGCTAGAGAGCTCATTTTTGAGGTTAGATTGTTTGTGAATTAAGCTTATGTAAGAGACTTTGTGACTAATGCAAAGAACTCCCTTGTTCCTCTCCTTGTTCTTGCCTTGTGTGCGCGTGTGTATGTATGTGTGTGCATGCTTGTGTGCTTCTCACTCACGCACTTGTGCCTTCACTTGCTCATAGTCTTCATACTAGTCCTCACGTCTCCACGGATTGAAAATTATGAGGTGGATCTTCTCACGTTCGTACTCACCATTGTGCTAGAGTGACACCATGTCAATGGTGGGGATGGTCTTGGTTAAGAGTTGCCGTGATTAGGGAAGTCTTGGGAATCCATTTCTATACAACATGGGCGGTACAAAAGAGGAAGTGGAATCTACAAAAGAGGGTGTGTAGGGTGTCCTATTACTCGCAAAAGAGTTGTTCTTCGGTCTGACTAAAGTTGAAGCATAAATTACACATTTCTTGGGTATCCAAAGCTGGCGAGACTTGGAATGAGTTGTCACCAAGGTCTTGGGCATAAATTTGTTGGATACATTGCCACGGTTGCAATTGAGAGGGATTTCGAAGATCTGGAGTGTTGGACTCACTGGATGTTGTAGCTTTGCATATCCACCTTGGGCGTGGAAATGCCTTCATGCACTATCTAAAGGGCCGCTCTCATGTGCTACTCCATTGAGTACTTGGGTGATATGGCCATGCTACACATTGATGGTGAGATGTTGTATCCGTGCTCAGTTTTGGAAAAGAAGGGAGATCCACTGCTAACGTGCCTAGCCCCTTAGGGAGTGAGGCATTTTGTACCATAGATCTAGGTGGACACCGTGTTAGCAAGGGTGATCCGATGGAGGCTCTTGACTCCTCTCCTGTGTAACTGCCTCATTGGGGGGTTCGTGGGGGTCTGTAGGGCTTGGCCAGAGTCTATGATAGTTCACGCCTAGATGAAGGCTGAACCTTACGCTGCCATAATTTTCTAGTTCGTGTCTTCTTGCTCAACCACATCTCCTGGATGAGTGGTATTTCCTGTTTTTGTTTGGTAGGGCTAGTTAACCCACACAAAGTTGGATTGAGGCCATGCACAGCTAGAGGGTCTTCTGTTAAGTCCAACACTTCTCTGCACTGACCTTTGAGTGGTAGCTCATGGCACTATCCTGCAAGTTCCAACTGGAGCACACTTTTGCAAAGATTTAAGTTCACCGAGTAGTGATATAACCATTCATGGCCTAGGATCAAGGTTTCTATTAGGTTGTCGTCATGGCAAACCAATAGTTTCATTGTCATAGTCACATCCTCGATGGAAATTGGTAACTCAAACTCACCTATGCAAGGGGTTTCTAATCCACCTAATCCTATGAGATATGTTTCAATAGGTGTCACATCATATTCCAGACAAAGGGAGAGCCTAATTGCATTCATCGCTGCACCAAGTCGATTGAAGCCTTAAATTGCATGCGCATGGGGTCATGACCTAGAGTGATGTTAACGAATGGTCTCCTCTCAGCAATACTAGGGACATCCCTTCTGCTAATTTGACACATAGCTACTGGATATCGTGGAGCCTCCTCCGGTTGAGGTGATCTACCTAGTCCCTTTCTTCTTAGTCGCATGCACCTAATGCATTCTAATGCCTCTGCTTGGGCTTCCGCTCTGATTCATTCCTCCTCTTACTTTTGATGGAGAGTGTTAATCTCCAAAAGAAAAACCTACTCTTGAATTTAGAACACCTCTATATCAAGAGTAAGTCAAAACCCTCACCAATTTAAGAGATCAATGACCAAATATCAATTTCTTGACTAAACTGTGAAGAAGGAAATTCCTCAGAAAGTCTACTGCATAGATCTTGCTCATTGACTGAGTAAATGTGTAAAGTTTTTGATGAAACTTTGCACAAGGTGTCGCCTAAAGATTGCGCACCTTCTCCAAGTCAAATTACTTCAAAAGGTTCAGTAGATCTTGAGAAATCTACTTACCAAGTCAGCTATGTCTAAATCTGCACTTCTGAGAAGTCGATTTGGACACCCCTAACTTCTTAACTTTAATTCTCTCAGTATAGAACCCGTTTAAGCAAATGCTTTTAGCCACGAGTAGCTTACCTTCCAACTTAAAGATTAAGTGCTTACTTGCACAAAACTTTAAACTGTGGAGTGAGAAATGATCAAATCATTAAGATCGAAATTTGCGCCTGTTTCAGGAACCAGTGAGTACTTTCTCACATGTGAATGTTCCTACACACAATTCTCTTAGCCTGATCACAATTAGACTCTCAAACTCTAGCCATAGATTGATTAACTATGGACTTAGATATCTCCAAAAGGAATTCACAAAAGATCTATCACACAGGGAGAAAACACAGAAATATCGGGCGCAATTTTTCTTCTATTTCTCAGAAGTTTACAACTGAGTGAGGGAGAGATTTCAACTCACTTCTCATGTGTTTAATGACACTTACAACTTGTCAATACACTATTCTCATGATCTCCTATTGTCTTCTCTATTTGCCCCGACATTTTTCCAAAGTATTTATAGGCAATTATGTACAGACTTATATCAAAGCATAAGTATAAGTAACCTATGTCTTAACTAATGTACATATGTGTACATGTCTTTCACTCAGTGAATGTATCCATCTTCTATGCTTCAAGAATTGTTCTTATCTCCATTCTTTGTCCTTCAAATCTTCAATTGGTGATTGATCTGCACCAACAGCTCCCCCTCAATCATCAATTGAGGTTTCTCTTATCTTCTTTATACCTGCCATGTCTTTAAACTTCTGTAGCTTTGGTCCATCCAAGCTCTTTGTAACCATATCAGCTATCTGATCTTTTGTTGAAGTATGTATGACTTCAATCTCCTTATCCATCACCTTCTCTCTTAGAAAGTGATACTGTATCTCAATGTGTTTAGTCCTGGCATGAAAAACAGGATTAGCAGCTAGATATAATGAACTCATGTTATCACCATAAATGATAGGTATGCTCTATATAGTGTCAAAACTCTTCAAGAGAGTCTTAAGCCAAATCACTTCTTTTGCAGCTTCAACCATGCCTTTGTACTCTGCTTTTGTAGATGACAAAGCAACTGTATGTTGCTTCTTTGAGCACCAAGAGATTAACTTATCTCCCACATAACACATGTATCCATAGGTTGACCTTCTATCATCTGGATTACCTGCCCAATCTGCATCACTATAGATCTTGATATTTGTATCTGATGTAAAACCATAATACAAACCTTCTTTGAGTGTACCCTTAATGTACCTCAACACTCTTTGACCTGCAATCCAATGCTCTTTCCTAGGACAATGCATGAATTGAGACAAAACTCCTACTGCATATGATAAATCAGGTCTAGTTAAAGTAGCATAGATAAGACTACCAACCAAACTCTGATATTGTCTCATGTCCTTGAACTCTTCACCTCCAAATCGACTTAATTTGTGATTCACCTCCATTGGTGTAGGTGCTACCATGCAATCATCCATTTTAAACTTGATTAACAAGTTTCTCAAATACCTTTCTTGGGTCACAAATACTCCATGTTGAGTATATGTAATCTCCATGCCCAAGAAGTATGACAAGTCTCCCAAATCACTTATTTTGAACTCCTTTTCCATTTGCTTCTTTAGTCTTTGTATTCCTTCCTCATCTGTACCTGTGAGTATGATATCATCAACATATATGCACATGTAAATAAACCCATCATCACTTGCTTTGACAAGCAAGCTACTATTTGCTTTAGACACCTGAAATCCAAGTTCTTTTAAGAACTTTACAAGTCTATAATTCCATGCCCTTGGGGCCTGCTTCAAGCCATACAAAGCTCTCTTGAGCTTGCACACATGATCAGGATACCTTTTATCTCTGAACCCTTGAGGTTGCTCCATGAACACATCATCTGAAATATAACCATTCAAAAAAGCATTTTTCACATCTAATTGACACAATTTCCAACCTTTACATGCAGCAATTGCTATAAGTGTCCTGATGGTTGTCATCTTTGCCATAGGACTATAAGTCTCATCATAGTCAACACCATATGTCTGAGCAAACCCTTTGACAACAAGTCTAGCTTTGTACCTAGACACACTTCCATCTGCAAATCTTTTTGTCTTATAAACCCACTTACATCCAATGATCTTCTGACTATTTGGCTTTGGAACCAAATCCCATGTTTGATTCTCCAACAATGCATCATATTCTTCCTGCATAGCTTTCTCCCAATTTTCTTTACCTTTTGCCTCTTCATATGTAGAAGGGTCTTCATTTGCTTTAATCATGTAAGCATAATCTTTGGTAGCTAAAAAAGAAGTATCATAGCTATACCTTGTAGGTTGCCATTTGTTCCTTGTAGACCTCCTAAGTTCTCCACTTCTTGAGGTTTCTGGTTCTTCATATTCAGGATCAAATCTTGGTGTTTCTTCCACTTCAACCTGCACTTCATTATTCTCTTGTTCATCAATTATCTGAACCTTTGATTTACCTTTCCTTTGGCTCACAATTTCTTCATCATCTATATTAATATTGATAGTACCTGCATACCAAGTACCTTGCTCATCAAATGTAACATCTTTTGATACAAGAAAATGTTTTGTGGATGGATTCCACAACCTGTATCCCATCTGCTTATCATCATAACCAATAAACACATATTTTTCAGCTTTAGGTTCCAATTTGTGCCTTAATTGTGATGGCACATATGCATAGGCCAAACATCCAAATACTTTGCAATGGTCTAGTGTAGGTCTCTTACCCCACCATGCCTCATAAGGTGTCATTCCCTGCAAAGCTTTACATGGTAACCTATTGACCAAATAAGTAGCTGTATTTACAGCCTCAGCCCACAAATAATTAGGGCAATTTTTCTCCTTCATCATGGACCTTGCAAACTCAACAAGAGTTCTATTTCTCCTTTCTGCTACACCATTTTGTTGAGGAGAGTACCTGCAAGTAACCTCTCTTTTTATACCTGCATCCCACAAGTAATCACTGAACTCATTAGAGAAATACTCTCCCCCTCCATCTGACATTAGTCTCTTCAACTTATGTCCTGTAATTCTCTCTGCATACATATGATAATGTTTGAAAGTATTGAATACTTCTGACTTATCTTTGATCACATAAATAGTGATCCATCTAGTAGCATCATCAACATAAATCACATAATACCTTGACCCATTTATACTGAAATCCTTTGATGGTCCCCACACATCTGTATGTACCAACTCAAGCTTCTCTGAGTACATAAAACCATGCTTGGAATAGGAATGCTTATGAGCCTTACCTAATTGACATGCCTCACATCTGTATGTCATATGTTGACCTGCAACATTAGGCAAACCAAGCACTGAACCATTGTTAATCATGTCTTTAATACCTCTTTCATTGAAATGTCCAAGCCTCTTGTGCCAAAGATCTAACTCAGAGATCTTATGTCCTCCATATGTGAACATGGCATGACCAATATTACCTTGAATCTTCAATGTGAACAATCTTCCTTCTTTCTTCCCTGAAACAATTTGTTTATACCCATTGCTAGGGTCTTCCACAAACACTCCTTCATTAGTGAACCTTACTTCATAACCTTTTTCCACAATTTGTCCTACACTTATCAAATTCTTAGGAATTGTAGGAACATACAAGACCTTACTCAATAAGGTGCTACCATCATTGGCCTTCACTGATCCAATTGACTTCACATTGTGCTTTGTGTTGTCACCTGTTTGAACAACATGATTAGATACCTTATTCTCCAAATCAGTCATCAAGGCTATATTACCACTCAGGTGATTGCTACACCCTGAATCAATGTAGAAGACTCTTTGATCTTCACTCTGCCTTTCACAAGTTGCATTCATTGTCAATGTTGAATCTTCCTTTTGATCTGAAGCATAATTGTAGTAGGTGTTGTTATATTGTTGACTTTGGAAACCTCTACCTGCATTTCTTCCAAAGTAACCCCTACTACCTCTGCCTCTAAAATTACCTCTTTGATTTCTGCCACCTCTTCCTCTTGAATTATAGTTTTGATTATATCCACCATTACTCTGATTATTATGCCAACAATCATTAGCTAAATGATTTGTCTTACCACAAATCCAGCATGCTTTGGCTCCATCTTTGTTGTTCTTGCCTCTTCCTCTACCTTTGCCACCTCCTCTACCTCTTAGGAAGTTGGCTTGACTAGTTGTACCTTCATCTTCACCTGATTGTTGCTTTCCTTTGTTAGCTTTCTTCTTGTCCTTTGAGTACATTGCATGACCTGTACTTTTGTCACCATCTCCTTTAACATCCTGCTCAAATGTTAGCATATGACCTAGCAACTGATTTAAATCAGGAGTGAAATGATCAAGTGATAATTCTGTAGACAAAATGAATAGCTTCCATTTGTCATCACCTCTTAAACCTGTAAGGATTTGCCTTACCAATTTATCCTCCTCAATGTCTTCATCAACAGCTCCTAAAGCATCTGCAATATCTTTCATTCTTGTCACATAGTCTGAAATGGATTGAGAAGCCTTCTTCTTAAAGGTGGTAAACTCTGCCCATAAGGATGCTTTCCTTGACTTAGTAGTATTCTGGAAATGCTCCACCAAAGCATTCCAAATATCAGTTGCACTTTCAAGACCTCGAATATGAGGTAACAAGTAATCATTGACAGCCATATAGATAATGCTCCTAGCTTGAGCATCTTTCTTCATCCAAATCTTCAAATCTGCTAACTCTTCCCTAGTTGGAACACTAGGATCTCTGAACTGTGGCTTCTCTTCTTCTCCTGTGATGTAAGCTATTAAATCTTTGCTCATAAGATGCGCTTCCATCCTCATTGATCATGCAGGATAGTTTTCCCTATCCAATTTCTCTATTTGTAGAGAATCTCCCATCTTGTGTCCACCTGTGTATTGAAATCTTCAAGCTTTATGAATAATATATGTACCTTTACTTCAAATTAGAGTCCTTTTGTCTTTCTTGATGTCGTATGGTCTCTTCCTCAAGCTTTGCCTTCAAGCTTTCACCTTTTAGTTCTTCAGTTGTTGAATTTCTTGAATCTGCAGTAGTCGGGATCCCCCTTTCCTTGATTTTGATGTCTCCTGCTCTGATACCACTGATGGAGAGTGTTAATCTCCAAAAGAACAACCTACTCTTGAATTTAGAACACCTCTATATCAAGAGTAAGTCAAAACCCTCACCAATTTAAGAGATCAATGACCAAATATCAATTTCTTGACTAAACTGTGAAGAAGGAAATTCCTCAGAAAGTCTGCTGCATAGATCTTGCTCATTGACTGAGTAAATGTGTAAAGTTTTTGATGAAACTTTGCACAAGGTGTCACCTAAAGATTGCACACTTTCTCCAAGTCAAATTACTTCAAAAGGTTCAGTAGATCTTGAGAAATCTACTTACCAAGTCAGCTATGTCTAAATCTGCACTTCTGAGAAGTCGATTTGGACACCCCTAACTTCTTAACTTTAATTCTCTTAGTATAGAACCCGTTTAAGCAAATGCTTTTAGCCACGAGTAGCTTACCTTCCAACTTAAAGATTAAGTGCTTACTTGCAAAACTTTAAACTGTGGAGTGAGAAATGATCAAATCATTAAGATCGAAATTTGCGCCTGTTTCAGGAACCAGTGAGTACTTTCTCACATGTGAATGTTCCTACACACAATTCTCTTAGCCTGATCACAATTAGACTCTCAAACTCTAGCCATAGATTGATTAACTATGGACTTAGATATCTCCAAAAGGAATTCACAAAAGATCTATCACACAGGGAGAAAACACAGAAATATCGGGCGCAATTTTTCTTCTATTTCTCAGAAGTTTACAACTGAGTGAGGGAGAGATTTCAACTCACTTCTCATGTGTTTAATGACACTTACAACTTGTCAATACACTATTCTCATGATCTCCTATTGTCTTCTCTATTTGCCCCGACATTTTTCCAAAGTATTTATAGGCAATTATGTACAGACTTATATCAAAGCATAAGTATAAGTAACCTATGTCTTAACTAATGTACATATGTGTACATGTCTTTCACTCTGTGAATGTATCCATCTTCTATGCTTCAAGAATTGTTCTTATCTCCATTCTTTGTCCTTCAAATCTTCAATTGGTGATTGATCTGCACCAACAACTTTCACTTCTTGACAAGAGTTAGCCATTTAAGCATGTCCTCCATCAATGGTTCTTGATAGAGTTTAACTCTGCATCCAGTGACATAATTAGGCATTACCTCTCCTTCTAGAGTTGGTAGTTGAACATCATTGTAAATTCCGTTTTTGGTAGAATAGACTCCATTTTGTTCAAAGCAAGGAGTCCTTGAGCTTGGGGAGTATTAGAATTAGCTACATACCAATTTTCATAATTTTTAGAGTCCGTTTGAACCCTCAAATAAGCTCTAGAACCTAATTTTTAACTAGGCCGGACACTAGGTCTGGACAAGGCCAAAGCCAGTGAGAAAACTATAAAAAGAGCTAGAGAGCTCATTTTTGAGGTTAGATTGTTTGTGAATTAAGCTTATGTAAGAGACTTTGTGACTAATGCAAAGAACTCCCTTGTTCCTCTCCTTGTTCTTGCCTTGTGTGCGCGTGTGTATGTATGTGTGTGCATGCTTGTGTGCTTCTCACTCACGCACTTGTGCCTTCACTTGCTCATAGTCTTCATACTAGTCCTCACGTCTCCACGGATTGAAAATTATGAGGTGGATCTTCTCACGTTCGTACTCACCATTGTGCTAGAGTGACACCATGTCAATGGTGGGGATGGTCTTGGTTAAGAGTTGCCGTGATTAGGGAAGTCTTGGGAATCCATTTCTATACAACATGGGCGGTACAAAAGAGGAAGTGGAATCTACAAAAGAGGGTGTGTAGGGTGTCCTATTACTCGCAAAAGAGTTGTTCTTCGGTCTGACTAAAGTTGAAGCATAAATTACACATTTCTTGGGTATCCAAAGCTGGCGAGACTTGGAATGAGTTGTCACCAAGGTCTTGGGCATAAATTTGTTGGATACATTGCCACGGTTGCAATTGAGAGGGATTTCGAAGATCTGGAGTGTTGGACTCACTGGATGTTGTAGCTTTGCATATCCACCTTGGGCGTGGAAATGCCTTCATGCACTATCTAAAGGGCCGCTCTCATGTGCTACTCCATTGAGTACTTGGGTGATATGGCCATGCTACACATTGATGGTGAGATGTTGTATCCGTGCTCAGTTTTGGAAAAGAAGGGAGATCCACTGCTAACGTGCCTAGCCCCTTAGGGAGTGAGGCATTTTGTACCATAGATCTAGGTGGACACCGTGTTAGCAAGGGTGATCCGATGGAGGCTCTTGACTCCTCTCCTGTGTAACTGCCTCATTGGGGGGTTCGTGGGGGTCTGTAGGGCTTGGCCAGAGTCTATGATAGTTCACGCCTAGATGAAGGCTGAACCTTACGCTGCCATAATTTTCTAGTTCGTGTCTTCTTGCTCAACCACATCTCCTGGATGAGTGGTATTTCCTGTTTTTGTTTGGTAGGGCTAGTTAACCCACACAAAGTTGGATTGAGGCCATGCACAGCTAGAGGGTCTTCTGTTAAGTCCAACACTTCTCTGCACTGACCTTTGAGTGGTAGCTCATGGCACTATCCTGCAAGTTCCAACTGGAGCACACTTTTGCAAAGATTTAAGTTCACCGAGTAGTGATATAACCATTCATGGCCTAGGATCAAGGTTTCTATTAGGTTGTCGTCATGGCAAACCAATAGTTTCATTGTCATAGTCACATCCTCGATGGAAATTGGTAACTCAAACTCACCTATGCAAGGGGTTTCTAATCCACCTAATCCTATGAGATATGTTTCAATAGGTGTCACATCATATTCCAGACAAAGGGAGAGCCTAATTGCATTCATCGCTGCACCAAGTCGATTGAAGCCTTAAATTGCATGCGCATGGGGTCATGACCTAGAGTGATGTTAACGAATGGTCTCCTCTCAGCAATACTAGGGACATCCCTTCTGCTAATTTGACACATAGCTACTGGATATCGTGGAGCCTCCTCCGGTTGAGGTGATCTACCTAGTCCCTTTCTTCTTAGTCGCATGCACCTAATGCATTCTAATGCCTCTGCTTGGGCTTCCGCTCTGATTCATTCCTCCTCTTACTTTTGATGGAGAGTGTTAATCTCCAAAAGAAAAACCTACTCTTGAATTTAGAACACCTCTATATCAAGAGTAAGTCAAAACCCTCACCAATTTAAGAGATCAATGACCAAATATCAATTTCTTGACTAAACTGTGAAGAAGGAAATTCCTCAGAAAGTCTACTGCATAGATCTTGCTCATTGACTGAGTAAATGTGTAAAGTTTTTGATGAAACTTTGCACAAGGTGTCGCCTAAAGATTGCGCACCTTCTCCAAGTCAAATTACTTCAAAAGGTTCAGTAGATCTTGAGAAATCTACTTACCAAGTCAGCTATGTCTAAATCTGCACTTCTGAGAAGTCGATTTGGACACCCCTAACTTCTTAACTTTAATTCTCTCAGTATAGAACCCGTTTAAGCAAATGCTTTTAGCCACGAGTAGCTTACCTTCCAACTTAAAGATTAAGTGCTTACTTGCACAAAACTTTAAACTGTGGAGTGAGAAATGATCAAATCATTAAGATCGAAATTTGCGCCTGTTTCAGGAACCAGTGAGTACTTTCTCACATGTGAATGTTCCTACACACAATTCTCTTAGCCTGATCACAATTAGACTCTCAAACTCTAGCCATAGATTGATTAACTATGGACTTAGATATCTCCAAAAGGAATTCACAAAAGATCTATCACACAGGGAGAAAACACAGAAATATCGGGCGCAATTTTTCTTCTATTTCTCAGAAGTTTACAACTGAGTGAGGGAGAGATTTCAACTCACTTCTCATGTGTTTAATGACACTTACAACTTGTCAATACACTATTCTCATGATCTCCTATTGTCTTCTCTATTTGCCCCGACATTTTTCCAAAGTATTTATAGGCAATTATGTACAGACTTATATCAAAGCATAAGTATAAGTAACCTATGTCTTAACTAATGTACATATGTGTACATGTCTTTCACTCAGTGAATGTATCCATCTTCTATGCTTCAAGAATTGTTCTTATCTCCATTCTTTGTCCTTCAAATCTTCAATTGGTGATTGATCTGCACCAACAGCTCCCCCTCAATCATCAATTGAGGTTTCTCTTATCTTCTTTATACCTGCCATGTCTTTAAACTTCTGTAGCTTTGGTCCATCCAAGCTCTTTGTAACCATGTCAGCTATCTGATCTTTTGTTGAAGTATGTATGACTTCAATCTCCTTATCCATCACCTTCTCTCTTAGAAAGTGATACTGTATCTCAATGTGTTTAGTCCTGGCATGAAAAACAGGATTAGCAGCTAGATATAATGAACTCATGTTATCACCATAAATGATAGGTATGCTCTATATAGTGTCAAAACTCTTCAAGAGAGTCTTAAGCCAAATCACTTCTTTTGCAGCTTCAACCATGCCTTTGTACTCTGCTTTTGTAGATGACAAAGCAACTGTATGTTGCTTCTTTGAGCACCAAGAGATTAACTTATCTCCCACATAACACATGTATCCATAGGTTGACCTTCTATCATCTGGATTACCTGCCCAATCTGCATCACTATAGATCTTGATATTTGTATCTGATGTAAAACCATAATACAAACCTTCTTTGAGTGTACCCTTAATGTACCTCAACACTCTTTGACCTGCAATCCAATGCTCTTTCCTAGGACAATGCATGAATTGAGACAAAACTCCTACTGCATATGATAAATCAGGTCTAGTTAAAGTAGCATAGATAAGACTACCAACCAAACTCTGATATTGTCTCATGTCCTTGAACTCTTCACCTCCAAATCGACTTAATTTGTGATTCACCTCCATTGGTGTAGGTGCTACCATGCAATCATCCATTTTAAACTTGATTAACAAGTTTCTCAAATACCTTTCTTGGGTCACAAATACTCCATGTTGAGTATATGTAATCTCCATGCCCAAGAAGTATGACAAGTCTCCCAAATCACTTATTTTGAACTCCTTTTCCATTTGCTTCTTTAGTCTTTGTATTCCTTCCTCATCTGTACCTGTGAGTATGATATCATCAACATATATGCACATGTAAATAAACCCATCATCACTTGCTTTGACAAGCAAGCTACTATTTGCTTTAGACACCTGAAATCCAAGTTCTTTTAAGAACTTTACAAGTCTATAATTCCATGCCCTTGGGGCCTGCTTCAAGCCATACAAAGCTCTCTTGAGCTTGCACACATGATCAGGATACCTTTTATCTCTGAACCCTTGAGGTTGCTCCATGAACACATCATCTGAAATATAACCATTCAAAAAAGCATTTTTCACATCTAATTGACACAATTTCCAACCTTTACATGCAGCAATTGCTATAAGTGTCCTGATGGTTGTCATCTTTGCCATAGGACTATAAGTCTCATCATAGTCAACACCATATGTCTGAGCAAACCCTTTGACAACAAGTCTAGCTTTGTACCTAGACACACTTCCATCTGCAAATCTTTTTGTCTTATAAACCCACTTACATCCAATGATCTTCTGACTATTTGGCTTTGGAACCAAATCCCATGTTTGATTCTCCAACAATGCATCATATTCTTCCTGCATAGCTTTCTCCCAATTTTCTTTACCTTTTGCCTCTTCATATGTAGAAGGGTCTTCATCTGCTTTAATCATGTAAGCATAATCTTTGGTAGCTAAAAAAGAAGTATCATAGCTATACCTTGTAGGTTGCCATTTGTTCCTTGTAGACCTCCTAAGTTCTCCACTTCTTGAGGTTTCTGGTTCTTCATATTCAGGATCAAATCTTGGTGTTTCTTCCACTTCAACCTGCACTTCATTATTCTCTTGTTCATCAATTATCTGAACCTTTGATTTACCTTTCCTTTGGCTCACAATTTCTTCATCATCTATATTAATATTGATAGTACCTGCATACCAAGTACCTTGCTCATCAAATGTAACATCTTTTGATACAAGAAAATGTTTTGTGGATGGATTCCACAACCTGTATCCCATCTGCTTATCATCATAACCAATAAACACATATTTTTCAGCTTTAGGTTCCAATTTGTGCCTTAATTGTGATGGCACATATGCATAGGCCAAACATCCAAATACTTTGCAATGGTCTAGTGTAGGTCTCTTACCCCACCATGCCTCATAAGGTGTCATTCCCTGCAAAGCTTTACATGGTAACCTATTGACCAAATAAGTAGCTGTATTTACAGCCTCAGCCCACAAATAATTAGGGCAATTTTTCTCCTTCATCATGGACCTTGCAAACTCAACAAGAGTTCTATTTCTCCTTTCTGCTACACCATTTTGTTGAGGAGAGTACCTGCAAGTAACCTCTCTTTTTATACCTGCATCCCACAAGTAATCACTGAACTCATTAGAGAAATACTCTCCCCCTCCATCTGACATTAGTCTCTTCAACTTATGTCCTGTAATTCTCTCTGCATACATATGATAATGTTTGAAAGTATTGAATACTTCTGACTTATCTTTGATCACATAAATAGTGATCCATCTAGTAGCATCATCAACATAAATCACATAATACCTTGACCCATTTATACTGAAATCCTTTGATGGTCCCCACACATCTGTATGTACCAACTCAAGCTTCTCTGAGTACATAAAACCATGCTTGGAATAGGAATGCTTATGAGCCTTACCTAATTGACATGCCTCACATCTGTATGTCATATGTTGACCTGCAACATTAGGCAAACCAAGCACTGAACCATTGTTAATCATGTCTTTAATACCTCTTTCATTGAAATGTCCAAGCCTCTTGTGCCAAAGATCTAACTCAGAGATCTTATGTCCTCCATATGTGAACATGGCATGACCAATATTACCTTGAATCTTCAATGTGAACAATCTTCCTTCTTTCTTCCCTGAAACAATTTGTTTATACCCATTGCTAGGGTCTTCCACAAACACTCCTTCATTAGTGAACCTTACTTCATAACCTTTTTCCACAATTTGTCCTACACTTATCAAATTCTTAGGAATTGTAGGAACATACAAGACCTTACTCAATAAGGTGCTACCATCATTGGCCTTCACTGATCCAATTGACTTCACATTGTGCTTTGTGTTGTCACCTGTTTGAACAACATGATTAGATACCTTATTCTCCAAATCAGTCATCAAGGCTATATTACCACTCAGGTGATTGCTACACCCTGAATCAATGTAGAAGACTCTTTGATCTTCACTCTGCCTTTCACAAGTTGCATTCATTGTCAATGTTGAATCTTCCTTTTGATCTGAAGCATAATTGTAGTAGGTGTTGTTATATTGTTGACTTTGGAAACCTCTACCTGCATTTCTTCCAAAGTAACCCCTACTACCTCTGCCTCTAAAATTACCTCTTTGATTTCTGCCACCTCTTCCTCTTGAATTATAGTTTTGATTATATCCACCATTACTCTGATTATTATGCCAACAATCATTAGCTAAATGATTTGTCTTACCACAAATCCAGCATGCTTTGGCTCCATCTTTGTTGTTCTTGCCTCTTCCTCTACCTTTGCCACCTCCTCTACCTCTTAGGAAGTTGGCTTGACTAGTTGTACCTTCATCTTCACCTGATTGTTGCTTTCCTTTGTTAGCTTTCTTCTTGTCCTTTGAGTACATTGCATGACCTGTACTTTTGTCACCATCTCCTTTAACATCCTGCTCAAATGTTAGCATATGACCTAGCAACTGATTTAAATCAGGAGTGAAATGATCAAGTGATAATTCTGTAGACAAAATGAATAGCTTCCATTTGTCATCACCTCTTAAACCTGTAAGGATTTGCCTTACCAATTTATCCTCCTCAATGTCTTCATCAACAGCTCCTAAAGCATCTGCAATATCTTTCATTCTTGTCACATAGTCTGAAATGGATTGAGAAGCCTTCTTCTTAAAGGTGGTAAACTCTGCCCATAAGGATGCTTTCCTTGACTTAGTAGTATTCTGGAAATGCTCCACCAAAGCATTCCAAATATCAGTTGCACTTTCAAGACCTCGAATATGAGGTAACAAGTAATCATTGACAGCCATATAGATAATGCTCCTAGCTTGAGCATCTTTCTTCATCCAAATCTTCAAATCTGCTAACTCTTCCCTAGTTGGAACACTAGGATCTCTGAACTGTGGCTTCTCTTCTTCTCCTGTGATGTAAGCTATTAAATCTTTGCTCATAAGATGCGCTTCCATCCTCATTGATCATGCAGGATAGTTTTCCCTATCCAATTTCTCTATTTGTAGAGAATCTCCCATCTTGTGTCCACCTGTGTATTGAAATCTTCAAGCTTTATGAATAATATATGTACCTTTACTTCAAATTAGAGTCCTTTTGTCTTTCTTGATGTCGTATGGTCTCTTCCTCAAGCTTTGCCTTCAAGCTTTCACCTTTTAGTTCTTCAGTTGTTGAATTTCTTGAATCTGCAGTAGTCGGGATCCCCCTTTCCTTGATTTTGATGTCTCCTGCTCTGATACCACTGATGGAGAGTGTTAATCTCCAAAAGAACAACCTACTCTTGAATTTAGAACACCTCTATATCAAGAGTAAGTCAAAACCCTCACCAATTTAAGAGATCAATGACCAAATATCAATTTCTTGACTAAACTGTGAAGAAGGAAATTCCTCAGAAAGTCTGCTGCATAGATCTTGCTCATTGACTGAGTAAATGTGTAAAGTTTTTGATGAAACTTTGCACAAGGTGTCACCTAAAGATTGCACACTTTCTCCAAGTCAAATTACTTCAAAAGGTTCAGTAGATCTTGAGAAATCTACTTACCAAGTCAGCTATGTCTAAATCTGCACTTCTGAGAAGTCGATTTGGACACCCCTAACTTCTTAACTTTAATTCTCTTAGTATAGAACCCGTTTAAGCAAATGCTTTTAGCCACGAGTAGCTTACCTTCCAACTTAAAGATTAAGTGCTTACTTGCAAAACTTTAAACTGTGGAGTGAGAAATGATCAAATCATTAAGATCGAAATTTGCGCCTGTTTCAGGAACCAGTGAGTACTTTCTCACATGTGAATGTTCCTACACACAATTCTCTTAGCCTGATCACAATTAGACTCTCAAACTCTAGCCATAGATTGATTAACTATGGACTTAGATATCTCCAAAAGGAATTCACAAAAGATCTATCACACAGGGAGAAAACACAGAAATATCGGGCGCAATTTTTCTTCTATTTCTCAGAAGTTTACAACTGAGTGAGGGAGAGATTTCAACTCACTTCTCATGTGTTTAATGACACTTACAACTTGTCAATACACTATTCTCATGATCTCCTATTGTCTTCTCTATTTGCCCCGACATT
This sequence comes from Ceratopteris richardii, assembly GCA_020310875.1. Classification (NCBI taxonomy): domain Eukaryota; kingdom Viridiplantae; phylum Streptophyta; class Polypodiopsida; order Polypodiales; family Pteridaceae; genus Ceratopteris; species Ceratopteris richardii. Next base: position 118,230,612 of record CM035442.1, read on the forward strand.
TTTCCAAAGTATTTATAGGCAATTATGTACAGACTTATATCAAAGCATAAGTATAAGTAACCTATGTCTTAACTAATGTACATATGTGTACATGTCTTTCACTCTGTGAATGTATCCATCTTCTATGCTTCAAGAATTGTTCTTATCTCCATTCTTTGTCCTTCAAATCTTCAATTGGTGATTGATCTGCACCAACAACTTTCACTTCTTGACAAGAGTTAGCCATTTAAGCATGTCCTCCATCAATGGTTCTTGATAGAGTTTAACTCTGCATCCAGTGACATAATTAGGCATTACCTCTCCTTCTAGAGTTGGTAGTTGAACATCATTGCTAGTTGATATTCTATTGATGATCATAGGTCCATATCCTCATTTTTCTAACTTACAGGCATGTTGTTTCAAGGTGTAAACTAGCACCAAATCTCCTACTCATAGCCCCTTATCTTTGATATGAGCATCAAAGTAGGCTTTTTGTCTCTTCTTAGCAACATAAATTCCTGTTGTTTTGCATGCAGTCTCGTCTCCCCTAATCATTCTAAGTCAAGTATTCTCGAGGAAAGTTCATGAGCCATCCACGAATGCTCTTGAGCAACTTTGAGTGTGGGTATAAAAAATTCTAAAGGCAACACAACATTCTGACCAAATACCATCTGGAATGGCATAGCATTGAGCACTGTTTTATAGGCTACTCGATAAGCCCATAAGGCATGGTGTCATTGTTGATCCCAATCCAAACCCTTATTATTCACAATCTTGGTTAGGATGTTGCACAAAATCTTATTGGTACTCTCAGCCTGTCCATTAGCTTGGGGATGATACGGTGCAAATTTCTTGTGTATTACCATGAAGTCTTGTAAAAAATATTCAATAACCTCATTTAGGAAATGAGTACCCGTATCACTTACAAGCTCAATAGGAAGTCCATATCTTGTGAAGACATTCTCAAACAAGAATTTCGCAGTGGTGCGTGCATCATTTTTCCTTGTGGCCTTGGCCTCTACCCATTTAGTAAGATAGTCAGTGACAACTATGATATACTTGGCATGTGAGCTCTTTGCAAGGGGGTTAATAGGTCCAAAAAAAATATATTTCCCATTTTGAGAATGCACGCCCTCCCATCATGGGTCATAGGGGCATCTCATCCCTGTGTATAGGATATTGAGTCCTTTGACATACGTCATGTCATTTTACATAGGTGTGGGCATCCATATGGAGAGTGGGCCACCATAGTCTTGAAAATAGTATGGCCTTAATAACACGGTCAGGTCCAAAATGGCCTCTTGCTGCACCCTGGTGTGCAGCTTCCAAGAGGTTGAGATATTCACTCTTGTGCATGCATATCCTCAGATAACCATCTCTCCTGCATTTATACAGATTATCACCAATGAGCTTGTAGTCTAGAGCCTCTTTCTCAAGGCTTCGTTTATGTGCCAAGGTCATGTCTTGAAAAATCTTCATCCTCAAATAAGTGACTAAGGGTTCACTCCAGTCTAGAGTTAGGGTTACCTAGTATAGAGTGGCGTGTTCAATCGATGGTTTATTACAACACTTTGGGCATTCATTGCAAAGTAGTCAGACATGTTTTTCCATTGCAGGCCAATACACACCTAACCTCTTCAAGTTCAGTAACGTCCCTTGTCTCGAATGATGTTGCTCTAGTGCACCTACATGTGCTAGTTGCAACCAATTGTTATACTCCTGTTCTTATACACAACAAGCAAGGATATTTTGGTAATCCTACTTATAAATACTACCAGCAAGGATTTGGTATCTCTACACTTTCACTACCTCCTTTTCTTGGGTCCTAACTTGAGAATTCTTGGGTCCATATGTCAATATTGGAACTAATGGCTTTGCCCATTCCGGAACAATCTCAACATTAAATAGGTAAGCATCTGGCAGCTTATCTGCTACCCCAATAGCTGCATCTCCGGAAGTTATCCTCGACAGGTGGTCTGCTCTCAAGTGCATCTTACCCTTCTTGACTAGAACTTCAAAGTCATATTCCATAAGTAATAGGAACCAAAATATTAACCTACCTATGTTGCAGGGTTTGTTTACAAAATACAAGAGAGCCCGATGGTCTATAAAAAACTTAAACTTATTAGCCAATAAATAGTAGTGAAATTTCTTAATGGCATAGACCATTCCTATCCCCTTTCTCTCTGTTGTGGTGTAATTCCTTTCTGCGTCATTCAACTACCTACTGGCATATGCAATGGATAAATCTATATTTCCCTCATCCCATGGGTTTTGCTATCACACATCCTATGGCATGATTAGAAGCATCTATGTGTACATGAAAAGGTTTGTTCCAATCAGGCATGGCTATAATAGATGCAAAACACAATTGTCATTTCAATTCACTAAAGGAATTCTTGCATTCTTCCATTCACTCAAAGTTTGTAAGCAGGTTGTAGAGTGGTTTAGCAATGATTGCATACATGTGTATAAATCATTGGTACTAACCGCAAAGGCCCATAAATGCTTGTAACTCCTTTATGTTCTTTGGTCTGGGTAATTTATTGATCACTCATCCATTATCTTCATCTGTGGAAATTCCATTTTGCAAAACTATGTGACCAAGTATCTTACGTTGTCTTACCATAAAAACACACTTCTCAGGATTTAAATAGACTTGATATTCTCTACACCTATCAAAGATGTGTTCATACTCAAGGATATGATGTGGTCTAAGCACTGAGTGAGCACATAGATCATCTACATACACTTCTAGGTTCTTTCTCAGAAATTCTTTGAACACGTGGCAAAGATACCCCATTAACAAAATGCAAAGATACCCCATTCAGTGGCAAAGGCTGTCTTATGTTGATCTTCGGGGGCAATGGCGACTTGATTATAGCCTGAGAATCCGTCAAGGAAGTTATACACTTCCTTGCTCATGACTCTCTCCAACAGGTGTTCTGTAATAGGTAGAGGGTAACTATCCCTAATGGTAGCAACATTGAATTTCTTTAAGTTAATACACACTCTCAGCTTACCGTTCTTCTTTGGCACCACTACAATGGGTGACACCCATTCGGTGTGTTCTATCTCATAGATGAATTCGGCATCAATGAGTCTATCTATTTCTTCCTTGATCTTCAATGCATATTTGTCCTTATAAGTATAGGGTTTTTGCCTGGTGGGTTTAGCCTCGGTGGTCATGGGTATCCTATGGGAACATATATCTGGATCTACCCCTTTCAGATCCTTGTGACTCCATGCAAACACATCTCTATACCTTTTCAGCAGAGCAATCAAACTTTCTTCCTCTTCTCGTCTTTTGATTTTGTGAACTAGGGCTTGAATTATCTTTTTCCTTCCTAGGGGTGGTGAGGTTTGGGGACATGGCTTCTACCCAACCTAGAAATTCCTCTTTCGATGAATATTCGGGTCTATCTGCATCTATTTCCCATTCTTCCTCTTTCATTTGCATACTCCTTTTTGAAATTTCATCTTCGAGTTTATCCCCTTCAGCTTCCTCCCCTATAAGTTTTACACTAAAGATGGATATATCATAGCCATCTTCATCACAATGGGGGGTCCATTGTTCTTCATTATTTCTTATATCCATATTCGCAAGGATCTTTGCCCAACCATAGGGTATGAATTCTTTGTCTAGGAACACTATTGGCACATAAGTTGGGTCTTCAATAGGTCTAGAGGTGTGGCCTATTCCTGACATTCTTGTTGTTGCTCGCTCCTCTTCCTTTGCTGCAATTTTACACATCCATAGGTGTGTATCCTCATGCAACCATGATGGATCTGATGTTAAGAAATGTAATGATTCCTTCTCATCTTCGTTCCTATGTACAGTATTCCATTGCAAAGGTGGTACATACCTATGTAAATAATCTGTGAGGTTTACTTTTGTGGTTGTGTACCTAAGTCACGAGGTCTTACGGACTTGTGCCAAAGAGACTAAATCTCATTTGCCACACAAGTACGTATAGCGGTGGACTGACACACGCTTAATTATCAATCCGAAGAACCTACCGAACCAAGTGTATGAGGATGTGTGCACCCGTGATCGAAAGTGAAGTGGTTCAGCTAAAATGCATGAGAAAAGACCAAGCTACCTCTCCAACTCACTTAATCTCTGAAAGTGTCTACCGCGATACCACTTACAGTAGTAAATACAAATTCGAATGTTTCTCCCAACTCTGAACTCTAAATATGGCCAAAAGCGGCTTTTTTTGAAGCTCTCGATGAAACGCATCTACTGGTGGTATTTTCACTTGAATATGACAACCGCTCTTCAAGTTATGGCCAAAATAGTGAATGGCGGGAAACACCTTCACTCACTCCACAACTCGTACTAGCTCACACACACACTACAATAGTTCAAAAGTGATGGGGAAGGGTAGACAACAGTCCTACACACACATTCCAAGCTTCACACACACACAAAAGATCGTAGAGAAGATGAAAATTTGTAGGAAAGAAGCAAATTTGAAATTTTGAGCTCTCCTTCTTCACAATGGCAAAAAGGTCCTTACAAAGAGTCACAAAGTGACTTATATACATGTGCCCTAAAAAATGGCCCTTTCACACAAGTGACCGGCACTTTATTGGCTAATCTCTAATTTCCTATTATTTTACAAGAGATATATTACAATGAGTTGGGCTTATGCATCTAGAGGACTCCTCTAGTGCATTTACATAGCTTTTGAGGGAATTTCCTAGGATTTGAAGAAGAAAATTATGCCCATTATTTTGAAAATTTTGGGGCTCCTCTTTTGTGTCTCTTCTCTCTACAACACTCTCCCCCTCTTTGTCTCTGTTGTCCCTTGACAGGCTTTGCTTTTCGTCTGTAGCTTGTCTATGGCTCTTGAATACACACACCCAATGGTCAAAGAAACAATAAGGACTGTTAGAGAATTTGTTACTTTATCTGAAACTAGTCCTTTGCTTCTATAATCCCCTTGGTATTCCATACATTCATAAATGTGGGTTGCTGCCTTAAATCGGGCTGCCACGCATGCCATCGGTGGCTAAGAATGTGATATTCTTAGTCACTCTCTTCAACTTCTCAGCCTCTGCCTCTTTCTAACTTTTGGTCTTTTGATATGTCTTTGTCTTCACACATCTGACCCTGTTGTATTGCTTAGAGCTTGTTTACTTCTTTTCTGTCGCACACCTCACTTTGCTGACCTTTACTCTCTTTTAAGTCAGCATTACATTTTAAAGGTCATGTTCTTGAATCTTCTTTATCATCCTCTAGGACCTGATTCATTTATTTCCACTACACGCATCCAGTGGACGAGGAGGCAGCTAGGACCTTCAGACAATTGGTTATCTTATCTTCTTGTGTTGTCTCTCTTCCCTGCTTGTTTCGCTTCACCGCTTGCTCCTGGTGGATGAGGAAGCTGTGTGGAACCTCCCATGAAATGTCCTGGTTGTTATCTTTCTTTAATTCTAAACCTCATGACCTAGTTCTTTGGTGTTGTCGCCTGATGCGTGCCCCTGCGGGGCTTTGGGCAGAGAGTTGTTCTTTTCCTTTATAAACTTCATTCCTTACTGAGCAGTTTTATTCTTTCATCTTCTTCTTCTTCTCTTTTTGCTTGATTCCCCTTCCACACATCCCTCCTCCTGAACTCTGTTGTCCTCGACAGGCTTTTTGTGGTGACGTGAGTATGTTTGGATGACTTTCTACTCTCGCTGATTAAGCAAATTGGCTTGACATAGCATTAATTCCTTCCATTGGGTTGACTTAACCCCATCATCTGGTGCCTATCCTTAATTCATAGGCCACCAGTCTTGCATTAAGGTTTTAATACATTTTTGCAAAAATTTTTGAATCTAATTCACAAAATCCTATGAAAAATGCCTCTTCAAAAGTCTGCATATAAGTACTTGGCAAAAACATTAGCCTTGAGTATATGGCCATAAGCCTTAATCTGCTAGGTATAGTTGATAGATAAAAAATGAGGGCATCTGATCCCTGATTAATGCCAATGAAGCTCAAAAAATTATATTGGGCATGTTGAAACACCTTGATGACAGTAAGTAACATACTCAAAATTTTATTAGTCATCTTGACTACTAAATCTGGTATAATTGCATATCTATCAATCCAAAATTTGATGGTTTTAACCATGTATTCTTCGGTCAGTAGATAATCACGAGGTGGACTTGGCAGCAATGGATAGTTTAGCCGCTGGTTATTTATGCTTCCTTGGTGTTGGCCTTCCCAAAATTGCATCCAGGAGCGTCTTCGGGGTACAAGGCGAAAAGATGGATTTTCTTGAAGTATATATGGTGATGATTCCCATTGTACCCGTAGAGTAGGATTCTTCTCCAATAAGTTCGGACACCAGTAGTGCCCGCTCATGCCGGCTTGCTTCTGCAATATCCCAAGTATGTCGTTCAATGTTGGTCTCCATTTCCTCCCTTGTCCGTGAATGATGTAGGGGGGAGAAAGAGGACGTACCTCAATCTCCTCAGTAGCCACTGTGGAGTGTGGAACTACTGGTGTCCCCGCTGTGACCTACTGTGCTAATTGACCTTACAATTGTTTTATTAATTCATCTTTCTCTTTAATCTCTTCGGTGGCTTTCAAAATCATTTCTTTGTTTTTGAGGAGCTCCTCTCCTATGATAGCGAGTTGATCAACATCTTCGTTGCATTGTACTACATATGGATTTTCTGCTACCTTCCACTTCTTTCTCAGTTCCGCGGTGTCATCCATATACCTTTTCTCCCATTCTGCAATGATGGCTTGCTCCTGCTTGAGCTGATCTTCATACTTTGCTATCCTTTCCTCCAATGCTCGTGTGTCTTTCTTTGGTACTTCTGGAGCTTCTATCGGTTGATTGCATAAAAGGGCTGTCATAAGCTCCTTGTTCCTATTTCGTAGGTTATCTGCTTCATCCATGTATACCTTGATTTATGATTCAAGAATCTTGCTTCTAGCATTCATTCGTGTTTTGTCTGCCTCGCGAGCTTCATACCTGTTTTTTAATTCTTTTAATTGCTCTTTTAGCTTTTGATTTTCTGCTTCGAGTGTTTTGCATTGATGCTTGGCTTCTTGGACTTCTACCTCTTTCTCTACTGTCAGCTTTTGTGCTTGAATTAATTGGGCAGATAGATTCTCACATATCTCCTGAAACTAATTATTTTCCCTCATTGCCTTGTCGTAGTCAGCATCAGCCTCTAGCATTAACTGTTGAGTGTCCATTGCAGTTTGTATCATCTGGTACTGGCTTGAGCTGAGTGATGTCCACATTTAACCATGTTTTTGGGATGCTTGGAGCTTTCCCTCTTGTTCGTACATCTTTTCCTTGCTCCACATGTATGGTTTCGTTATGTCACTACCTTATTTGGAGCTGTACCTCCTGTTCTTGTTGTTCTTCTCCTTTATTGATAGACTTTGTGGCACTCCCTTGAAATGTTACGTCCATACAAGATGGTTCGGCCACTACCCTTATTGGTGTAAAGGCTTCTGATTCTTCAACTGTATTTTCCACATTTTCTTCCTTGAGGTTCTTGAACCGTATTTCTCCCACTAGCAGAGTCTCTTTGATTTGGATATTAGATGCTTCATTTAATTTGATAACATGTACCTCATCTTGAGACGCTTCCTTCCCTATCCTGTCCTTGATAGAGTTAATGGGCATCTGGTCTGCCTTCATTCCTTCCATGTCCAAATCCTCGTTTACTTGATTTAACTTCTCCCAATGTCCATCATCCTTGGAATCACTTTGAATGTCTACATTCAACATGGAGGTTTCCGGTTCTTCTTGTGCATCTGATGATGAGCTTGAGTTTATCAATCCCAATTCCCTGTATCTGTGGACTTTGGTCAGCCTCTTTCTTTGTTCCGAGTCTTGGTGGGCTTGTTGGTAGTGGTGCCCTTGCACTGAGAGGCTCACCTATCCTTCTGTATATTGGTGGGTAGCTTCCATGGTTGTTGTCAATTCTTCTTTTGTAATAGGTCGATTGTCTTCAAGTCTCATATTTGGAAGTATGTGTGCCCTCTTTGTAGCTGGGACTTCTGCTTTTGCTTGCATCATTTCCCTTAGCCTCTTGGTACCTCTCATTCTAGGTTGGGAGCTTGTTTCTGCTTCCTCTACAATATTAACTCCTTTCTTCTTTCTGGGAATTGTAGCAATCTTTGCATACTTTGCCATTGCTTTGGATGACAACATCTCTTTCAGATGTTCTCTAATGCCCAAGGCATGATATATCAATATGGTTAAGGCCACACTTCCATTTAAAAACTTCTTATGATTCCACCGCTTCTTTGCCTCGAATAGACGTTCTTGAATGTAGGGAGTCATATTGATTTGATTTCCAATTTTTTTAATAGCATGAGACATCATTTGCACTATGATCTTTTGAAGAGCAATGTACCTGTGCATGTTGGGAAAGCAAAAGTGTTGATGGATGAGTCTCATTTCCTCTTCAATATCAATGCGATTAATGTCAGTGAATGTTTGGGTCTTTGCTCCTCAACTTTCCTCTTTCAATATCGTATTTCCATCCTTCTCCCATCCAAAAGCTTCCTTCATTAGGTCATGTGTGAATTGTATGATGACCCATTCACCGACTGCATCCAAGACTCTAGCCTCTAGTACAAATGGATCATGCAATGCTGGCTGCAAGGTGTTCATAACTTGCGTACATCATTGAAAGTCAGATTTTTATATCGGCAATCCAAAGTACTTATGAATGCCCACCTTCTTCATAATGTCCATCGTTGATGGGAGTTCATGCACTACCTTGAAGTCTTGGGACATGATGGGGAATTGATGGTCAGTGTCCATGATTTTAATTATCACTAGGAACAAGTAATCCCCTGTTGGTTGATCTTCTCTAAACCAGTGACCTTTTGCTTTAGTCACGCTTTGTAGAGGGAATTCTAGCACTTCCTCTTGAATGGTCACTTCAGAGTCCTCAGAAGCCATCTGCACTCGTAATGAAAAGAGCATTAGCTTTCTATGGACATCATGTCTTTGGTGATGTGTTTGGTGGTGACATTTGGTTTGTTACGTCACTCTCCTCCCCTTGCTTACATAAGTAAGATCTCTTACCACATATTTTTTTCATTTTCTCTCTTGAAAGAAAACAAGAATTAGTATAGCCAAAGCTTATTTATTTACATAGTAGGTCCATTCCTATGGAAGTAGAATCTATGACCTATCCCCAAGTGGGGAATGTGCACCAATAATTTTGTTACGTACAGCATGTGCCGAATGCATAGCCTCGTATTGTGGCCCTGTCATGCATACTTTAGGTGCATTCGAAGCTTGATGTGTGCAAATAGAATCCTTTTGGTTCTGTTGTTCCGATCCTTGTTGTTTCTTTGGTTTCCATATCCATTTTGTGGTTGAAGTTTGAGGCTTCGTCTCCTCTTCGGTTTGTCGTGCTCCATGTGTTTCTGCTTTCCACTTTGAAGTCTAATTGGTTGGGGTCCTCCTTTTCCGATATCTTTGGTTAGGCATGTTTGTCTTTATGGGCCTGGTTTGTCTGTATATAGTCTCTTCTTGCTTGTCCATCTCTTGATTTTCCATTTGTCTGACCTTCTTCGAAATCCATATTTGTTGCCGAGTTCTTTGGGCTTTTACCAATGACTTTGGAAGCCATACTCTCAGAAGTTGCTTTGGTTCCGACTGTGATGAAGAGGAACTCTTGTTCGCCCTTGTCTCCCTAGGATGAATGACCGGTATTGGTATGGACTTCTCTGATTCCTTCACTCAATCCTTGCAAACCCATTGCAAGTTAGCACCTTTTGATTGCGATAAGCTGACAGTGGATTTCCATGCTGATGATCTCTTTTTTTGTAGATGACTTTAGGAGCATTGTTCTCATCATTTCCCTTTTTTTCACCATTCATGTAGGATGAATCCACTTTCTCCTCTGATGCATTGGGATTTGCAGTCATTTCTTTCGTCGGTCCTTCTTCTGGTTGGTTTTTGATGGAGTCATTTGTTATGTCCTCTTCTACGATTTGTTTCTTACTCTGGATGATGTCCTGTCTATGAGAGGGTTTCTCTTCTAATAGACTAAAGATTTCCTTGTGCCTTATTTTGGCTAAGATGTACCCTTGAGCTAGGTGGATGCTCACCTCATTCTCAATGATCCAGTCTTGTCCTAGGATTAGGTTCTCCATTAGATCCTCGTCTTTACATACTAAGACTCGTTGTTCCATAGTGGAATTTCCTAGGTGGAGGGATACTGTAGCTTTTCCAATGCATTCTATGACTTGACCCCCAACACCTATCATGTGTGCTTTAGTAGGTGTCATGATCGTTTGAAGCTGCATGATGAGTGTACTTCGAATGCAATTGAGTGTTGCTCCTGAGTCTATCAAGGCATCTATTAGGTGGTACTCTGTGGATCAAATTCCAAGATTTAAGTATGGTTGGGATATGCTGAGGTTGTTCATGTTGGGCTTGTGAACTTGATAGTTAGCCATGGGAATAGGCTCTTCTCCTTGTAGATACCGTTCATCCCTTTGCCTTATCCACTGTTTTTGTTTCTTGATACGCTCTAGGGCTTCTTGCCTTGCCTCCTCTCTAGTCCTCTCTTCCTCTCTTTTCCTATTTTGTGCACCTATGAGTCGTGCTAACATTTGGTCCATCAATGGCTCCATGTAAAGTTTTACTCGACATCCACTTATGTAATTAGGAAGAACATCTCCATCCAGAGTCGCTAGATTAACCGCTATCAGAACTAAATCTCCTTCTTTTAGTCCTTTGTCTTTGATGTGTGCATCATAATATGCCTTTTGTCTTCTCTTGGCCGCATAAATTCCTGCAATAGCTTGTATCCTAGTCTCATGTAGCTTCTCAATTTGGTCTAGTTGCTTGGATAATTCATGCCCCGTCCATTCATAATGTTGAGCTACTCTCAAGGTTGGCACTAAAAAATAGATTGGCAATCTTGCGTTCTGTCCATACACTAGATTAAATGGGGTAGTTCCAATGGCAGTCTTGTAAGTGATACGGAGGGCCCAAATTGCATGATGCAATTGTTTGTCCCAATCTGACCTTCCACTATTGATTATCTTTGTCAATACTATGCATAACACCTTATTGGAACTTTTCGCTTGACCATTGGCTTGAGGATGATAAGGGGCTGTTTTTTTATGGATCACTAAGAACTCATTCATTAAGGACTCTATCACTTCATTAATGAATGCGTTCCTCTATCACTCACTATTTCTATAGGTAGTCCAAAGCGAGTGAAGATATGCTCAAAAAGAAATTTAGCGGTGGTCTGAGCATCATTTTTTCTAGTAGCCTTTGCCTCTACCCATTTAGTCAGGTAATCCATTGCTACTATTATGTATTCGGCATGTGATCCTTTGGCTGGTGGGTTAATGGGTCCTATGAAATCAATACCCCATTTAGAAAATGCTCTTGCCCAAACCATGGGTCTCAATGGCATGTCATCTCATTTAATCAGATATTTGGCTCTTTGGCAAGTCTCGCAACTTCGTACATAGGTGTCAGCATCCATATGTAGAGTTGGCCACCACACGCCTACAAAGAGAATCATTTTTATAGTCCTTTCGGTTGAGAAATGTCCTCCTGCGGCACCTACATGTGCCGTTTCTAATATGCATAAATATTCTCCTTCATGTACACATATTTGTAGGTGATTATCTTTCCCTCTCTTGAATAATTGTTTTCCCATGTTAACATAGTCCTTACTCATTTCCTCTAGAGCTCGTTTCCTTGCTAGACTGATTCCATCTTCATGCTCTCGTGTCTTTAGGAATTTCACTAATGTCTTACTCCAGTTGGGTGCTATTTTAGAGAAGGGTAAAGATGTGTGGTCATTTGGAGTGGTTTCCTGACATTCTGTGCAACCACTGGACATACTCATGGACATCCTTAGGCATATCAGGCCAATACACTCCTAACCGTTTCAGTTCTCGTAGAGTTTCATGAGTCCCTTTATGCATTCTCCACTTGTTTACATGGGCTTGTTCAATCAACTTCTTTTGTTTGTCTTCCTCTACGCATCTCGACAGTACGCTGTTGGGTTCCTTATAATACACACTTCCTGCAATAATGTGTAAGTTACGTGATTGTAGAATTTCCTTTTTACTCTCCTTATTAATTGAATGTTGTGGTCCATGAGTGAGTATTGGGATTAGCTTTTTTGCCCACTTAGGACATACTTCCAAATTGAACAGATAAGTGTCTGACAAATCGTTTGGTACTCTGCTTGGTGGTTCTCCATGTGTTAACCTAGAGAGATGATCTGCTCTTACATGGGTATTCCCTTTTTTCACAATTACCTCAAAATCAAACTCCATTAATAATAGAAACCATCTCACAAGTCTTCCCGTGTTGCAAGGCTTATTGGCTAAGTACAATAAGGCTTGATGATCTCTGAAGAACTTGAATTTATTGGCTAACAGGTAGTGTCTGAATTTCTTTACAGTGTACACCATCCCTAATCCCTCCCGCTCTGTAATTGTATAGTTTCTCTCGGCTTGATTCAGTTGTCTACTTGCATAGGCAATTGGATGATCCAATTTTCCTTCGTCTGCTGGCTGAGCTAAGATGCATCCTATTGTGTAATTGGAAGCGTCCACATGAATATGGAAAGGCTTGTTCCAATTGGGTGTTTTCAAAATTGGGGCTGTGCTAAGCCACTTCTTTAGCTCATCAAATGCCTTCTCGCATTCGCCAGTCCATGTGAATTGAGTCAACAATCCATATAAGGGCTTGGCAATTATGGCGTACATGTGGATGAATCGTCAATAGTATCCAAAATGACCCATAAATTCTTGTACTTCTTTTGCATTCTTTGGTCTAGGAAGTTCTAGAATTACCTTGATCTTGTCTTCATCTGTAGATATTCCGTTCCTAGACATGATGTGTCCTAAAATCTTCCCTTGTCTTACCATGAAAATGCACTTCTCAAGATTCAGTTAGACTCTATATTTTCGACATTTATCAAATATTTTTTGCAATTTAGGAATGTGTTCTTGCCTTCGATTTGAATATGTACATAGTTCGTCTACATATACTTCCATACTTTTCTTCAAGAATTCTTTGAAAACGTGACACATCAACCTCTGGAAAGTAGCAGGGGTGTTAGTGAGTCCAAAAGGCATCACTCTGAAAGCATAGACCCCCCATTCAGTCGCGAATGTGATCTTATGTTGATCCTCAGTAGCAATAACTACTTGGTTGTATCCAGAGAATCCATCTAAGAAGCTATAGACTTCTTTTCCTGCAACTCTTTCCAATAGGTGATCAGTGATAGGTAATGGGTAACTATCACAGATTGCGGCTACGTTGACTTTCTTCAGATTAATGCACACTCTCAATTTTCCGTTCTTTTTAGGTACAACAACTAGTGGTGGCACCCATTCGGTATGTTCTATCTCGTAAATGAATCCTGCCTCTGATAACTTGTCTATTTCTTCTTTTATTTTTGGAGCATAAACCTCATTATACATGTAAGGTCGTTGTTTTGATGGTTTTGCCTCCGGTTTCATTGGTATTCTATGAGAACAAATGGAGGGTTCCACACCCTTGAGATCTTTGTAGGTCCAAGAAAATACATCTCGATATTCTCGGATCAGTCTGATCAATTCTTCTTCCTCCTCCATTGACACATCCTTTCCTATGTATGTACACTTTCTTCTCCACCTTTTGCGGTTACTATGATTTTTTTTGTTTGTTCCTTGTTGTCATACGCCTCTCCTTCTCTTGCCTCTCTCTTAGGCATTTATATGGCTATTTTTCTTTCTTCTACTTCATATCTTTTGAAATGTTCCGGTACTTCAAAAAGATCAGGGTTGGTTCAGTCTTACTTATGCTTTCCTCCTGATTTGGTACTATAGGGGCTGCTTCTATTGCTAACACTTTGGTTGTTCCGTACTTCTCTTCAGCTTGAATGGCTTCTAGATAATGATCCTTTGAATCAAATTCTGGTTCCATTTCTATGCTCTCGTATTCTTCTTGCCATTCCTTTTCTAATATTTGTCCTGCTTCTACCTCCTGCACGACTACCATGTACAAATTTACATCATAGCCTTCTTCGTCCACACATTCATTCATAGTCAAGACTTCTTCATTCACGCATACATCTAATGTTGCTTGGATCTCCATCCAACCATGCGGTTTGAATGCTTCATCAGGGAAGATTTGAGCCATGTATATTGGGTCCTTTATGGGTCGATAATTTGGATGTCCTATGGGCCATAACTGCATCTTGCTATCCTCTTTCTTTGCTTCCTTACACATCCATAATTGGGCATCCTCATGCATCCATGATTGATCGCTTGATCCGGCACTATGGATAGACAAGGCATCTTCTTCCTTATGTACGGGGTTCCATTGTAGTGGAGGTACATCTCGGTACACAAAGGTATGCAAGTTTATCTTGGTAGTGTTTCCTTGATGTTGGAGGTATAATGAGTCTCGTCCCCAATCTTGCACTACTCGGAGTTGTCTCATGAAAGGTCGTCCAATAACATTTCGTAATTATTTGCCTTTCCAAATTGACAGATAGCTAACATATGCTAAAAATTCAACTCCACGGGTGGTTAGTTTGATCTTTTCTAATATTCCCAATGGTTTCTCAACATGGCCATCTGCTAATTCAAGCTTCATACGAGTTGGTCCTTATCGCTTCCCTAGCAACGGTGCTAAATTTGGTGTCACTCTAGCACAATGGCAAGCACCAACGTGAGGAGCTTCACCTCATAAATGTCACTCTGTGGAGACGTGAGGACTGGTATGAAGACCAAGAGCAAGTGAGGTGCACAAGTGCATGAGTGAAAGCATACAAGCATGCACACACATACACACACACGCACAAGGTAAGAGCAAAGAGTGGAACAATGGAAGGACTTCGATTACAAAAGAACTATCTTACAAAGCTGAAATCTAGAACAAGCCAACCCCCAAAATGAGCTCTCCAGCCCTTTTTATAGTGTTTTGAGTGGTTTTGGCCCTGTCCAGACCTAGTGTCTGGCCTAGTTAAAAATTAGGTTCCAAGGCTTATTTGGGGACTCAAATGGAATCTAAAAATCATGAAAATTGGTAGGATGATACTTCTAATACTCCTCAAGCTCGAGGACTCCTTGGCTTGAACAAAATGGAGTTGTAAAAATGGAAAAGGGTATTTACAATGGTTTTTAGCGACAAAAGTCACTATATTTATAGGGATTTCTTATAAAAATTTGACATGTGCTTCTTGGAGCTCCCTACATGCTCCTTCTTCTTGTGTGTCCACTTCATTGATGCGCTTCCATGCTTGTGCATGACCTTGACTGTCAACACTCCCCCCCTCTAGAGTCTGTCGTCCCTAACAGACCCTTGTAGCGGTTGTTCCATGGTGCTTGGAGAGATAGTGTCCATCATGTATCCACAAGAGCACTCCATCTTCCAATTGTAGCCTGGGTAGTTTTCTGGTTCGTCATTTTGTCACTTCTACCTTTGTATGTACTACTTTCTTGTATTCCAGCTTGATGGTGTCTTTGTGAGCTTTCAAAAATTGTGAGCTACTCAAAAGAGGTTGTCAATGTTTATTATGAGCAACTCTCGTGGTGGATTGCTTCCTGGCTCTTGTTGTTGTCACCGTGATGTTCTCTGGTTCTTCCAAAGATGGCTTCCCTAGTTTCCATGCCAAGTAATCGGGACCCATAATGACTGATGGGTAAGTGCATTAGTGCATGGGTTGGAAGAAGAATGTGCCTTGTGCACAGCCTTGTAATGTAGCCCTATGCATGCATATTTGGGAAATGCATTGGAAGAATTATGGTGCAAGAAGTTGGGTCTTGAGCTAAGTGCTCAAGGGTATGCCGACGAAGAGGTTTCCTAATCGATTAGGTGAAGTTGTTGTTGAAGCATACAATTCTTACCATGGTGAAAGTTCTGTCGATCTTCAACTCTTCGTGTTGTACTTCCATCATGGTGATTGACCATCAGCTTGTCTTCCGTTGTTGATGGATGTCCTTGTTGATGGTTCGCATTGGGGATTCTTCAAACGAACAATCCCGGCTTTCTCTTGTCATCTTCCTCTCCCTTTTTTATTTGGAACAATGGAGTAAAACAAGGAAAAAAAGGTGTTAGCATCAATAAAATATTTTACATATGTCAGATGTGTCGCATGTGCCTGGGATCCTCAATTGTGTCTATGCATGGCCGTGTAATGTGGCCCTATATTGATGCATACTTTGCAAATGCATGACCTTAGTGGTGCAAAAGACAAGTTTATGCCAAAGGCACATGGTTGTTGCATGTCGAGGTTGTCAATGTTGTTGGTGGATGTTGATGCAGTCTTTGTTGGAGGTAGTCAGTGGATCTTGAAATGATGTAATCCTTCTTATAGGGATCCATTTCAGGATAGTATTTGGCCCCATAGACATAAGCTTTGTCCTCTGTATCTTTAGGTGGTTTCTGAATTTTGGTATCCAGCATGATTGGCTCTTTGGTTCTGTGGAAGCTAGTGGTACTTTTGGCTTCCACACCCATACCCTTTTTGGTTGTCTTTTTATTACCGGTGAGGAGATGAATTTATCTTCTTTTGGTCTCGGTCCATGGTTTTGACTCTTGCTTCTCCGTGGTTTCTTTGCAGATTTTTCTCATGAAGGAGATCATATTGTTTTCTGCATGTAAGAGTGCCTTGTGTACCCACATTTGCAATCACCCTTGTTGAGTTGCAGCTAATTTCTTTGGCACCCAAATTTGTATGTTATTATGGTTGGCCTTTATCGATTGCTTTGGTACCCAAATCTGTCAGAGACCTTGGGATTGAGCTTGTCCTCGTTTCTTGGTGCTTCTTTTAATGTGGTTAGCTTGCTTCGATGGTAATGGTTGCGGCAAAGCTGGTGGTTGTTCTCCTTTTTGTACCCACATCTACTTCATGCCCTGAGCTTCTTTCTTCGTGAATTCTGTCTGTCTAGTTGATATAGTAGATGTCTTTTTTGCTTGCCTCTTTGGTCGAGTTACGCTTGCATTAGTCTGTGAAGAAGAAGAGTGGTTTGCTGGCCTTTGAGATTGTGCTCCCATGATTGAGTCCTTTTGCTTCGTAGGGTTATTGACACACACAACATTTTCTTTGCGAAGATTAGTTTCGGAAGAACAAGGAGAATGTGTGACCTTTGGATTTGTGAGCATGCAATTGTTTAATTCTTATGTAATACATTGTTCATGTGCCCAAACTTGAAGAATTTGACTTCTTAGGTTCAAGTTGATTGCATGGTCATAAATCCAATCTTGACCCAAGATAAGTGGTTCCGTAAGGTCCTCATCTTAACGCACGAGCATTTTGACTCTCATTGGAACATCTTGAAGATAGATGGGAAGCTCGATCTCACCCAAGCAATGGGTTTCCACACCTCCCAAACCTATGAGATAGGCCTCTATGGGCTTGATGTTCAATTGCAGGTCTTGGCAGTATGAAAGTCTAACTGCACTAGTTGTTGCACCTGAGTCAACTAATGCTCTCACAGTCCTTGCATTCTTCCCTTGTCCGACCGCGAGGTTCACAAAGGGATGTCAATCAATTACTCGAGAAGCAATTGCACTTGATGTTTGACACATGGCCATGTGGTATCTTGGGCCCTCAAGATTGACATCTAGGCCTAGGCATCTTAACTTATTTCTCCTAATGCGCTCTCTAGCCTCTGCCTCTGCTTCTTCTCTAATCCATAACTCTTCTGCTTTTCGCTTCTTAGCAGTGTTGAGTCTCTTTAGCATATCCTCTGTAAGAGGTTCTTGATATAGCTTGACGAGACAACCACTGATATAGTTTGGCAGGATGTCACCTTCTAGTGTGGCCAATTGAAGTGCAGTACTAGTGGAAATTTTGTTAATGATCATGGGTCCATATCCTCTTTTTTCCAATTTACGGGCATGTTGTTTTAGTGTGTAAACCAACACTAGGTCCCCCTCTTTCAGTCCTTTATCTTTGATATGTGCATTGAAGTATGCCTTTTGCCTTTTCTTTGCAGCATAGATTCCTACAACCGCTTGTAGCCTTGTCTCACCTAAGCGTTCTAGATCAAAGATCCTTGAGGATAACTCATGTCCATTCCACTCACGCTCTTGTGCTACTTTTAAAGTTGGGATTAGGAAATCCAATGGTAGCACAGCATTTTGTCCAAAGACCACCTGAAATGGGGTGGCATTGAGTACCATTTTATAGGCAACTCGGTAGGCCCAAACAGCATGATGAAGTTGTTTGTCCCAATCAAAGCACTTATTATTTACCAATTTTGTCAATACATTACATAGGATCTTGTTTGTGCTCTCAGCTTGTCCGTTTGCCTGTGGATGATAGGGGGAAGACTTCTTATGTATCACCAAGAACTCTTGGAGGAGATTTTCAATGACTTCATTCAAGAAGTGTGTTCCTCTATCACTTACTAACTCTATTAGAAGTCCATATCTCGTGAACACGTTCTCAAATAAGAACTTTGTCGTTGTTTGAGCATCATTCTTTGTAGTGGCTTTTACTTCTACCCACTTTGTAAAGTAATCTGTGGCTACAATAATGTACTCTGCATGGGAGTTTCTAGCTGGAGGGTTGATAGGACCTACAACGTCTATACCCCACTTCGAGAATGCACGTCCTCCCATCATTGGTCTCAGAGGCATCTCATCTTTTCTTATTGGATATTGTACACGTTGGCATGTGTCACATTTCTTCACATAGGTATCTGCATCCATATGAAGAGTGGGCCACCAAAGTCCTGAGAATAGAATAGTCTTAATTACTTTGTCAGGCCCAAAGTGTCCACCTGCAACACTGATGTGTGTAGTTTCCAAGACTTTCAAGTAGTCTGATTCATGAATGCACAGTCTTAAGTAACCATCTTTGCCTCTCCTATATAGGTTTTCTACTACTAAGGCATAGTCTAGAGCCTCTTGTTCCATATTTTGTTTTCTTGCTAGACTTGCCTCACTAGGTAGTGTTCCTGATCTCATAAATTCTACCAATGGAGCACTCCAATCTGGAATTAACGACATGTGGTAAAGGGTGGCGTGTTCCATCGGGGATCTCTCTTTGCATGTTGGGCAATTCTTAATCCATTCATGTATTTCTTTGTCCATGCTTGGCCAATACACTCCTAAACATTTTAGATTTTGCAATGTTCGTATTTTAGAATAGTGATTCCCTAGAAATCCTTCATGGGCTTGTTGCAACCAACTACTATGTTCATCGTCCTCGACACAACAAGCTAATACACCCTCCATATCTTGTTTGTACATGCTTCCTGCCAATATTTGATAGTTTTGCGATCGTACAATGTCATCCTTGTTCGTCTTCACATTCATATTGGTAGGTCCAAAAGTTAGGACTGGTACCAACTTATTTGCCCATTTAGGAACAACTTCTAGATTGAACAGATAAGTGTCGGGCAATTCATCAGACACTCCTTGCAGCGACTCTCCTGAAGTGATGCGAGAAAGGTGATCCGCTCTGAGGTGAGTCTTACCTTTCCTGACAACCACTTCAAAGTCATATTCCGTTAGTAAGAGGAACCATCCCACTAATCGTCCGGTATTGCAAGGTTTATTGACCAAATATAATAAGGCTTGATGATCAGTGAAAAACTTAAACTTGTTGGCCAATAGATAGTGTCTAAACTTTTTTACAGCATAGACCATGCCTAAGCCTTCTCTCTTGGTTGTTGTATAGTTTCGTTCAGCTGTGTTCAGTTGTCTACTAGCATATGCTATAGGCAAATCTAGATTTCCTTCTCCTGTGGGTTGTGCTAGCACACATCCTATTGCATGATTGGATGCATCCACATGGACATGGAATGGTTTAGTCCAATCAGGAGTGATCAATATTGGTGTTGTGCACAAGCATCTCTTTATCTCATTGAAGGACTTCTCGCATTCATCATTCCACTCAAAATCTGTTAGCAAGGCATAAAGAGGTTTAGCTATGATTGCATACATGTGGATAAACCTATGGTAATATCAACAATGGCCCATAAAGGCTTGGACTTCTTTAACATTCCTTGGCCTCGGTAACTCGGCTATGGCTCTTACTTTGTCCTCATCTGTCAATATTTCATTCTTAGACACAATATGACCTAAGATTTTACCTTGCCGCACCATGAACACACACTTTTCTGGGTTCAGACACACTCGATAGTCTCTACACTTGTTGAAGATCTGTCTGAGCTCAGGGATGTGGCATTTTCTTTGTTGGGAATGAGCACATAAATCATCCACATATACTTCTAAGCTCTTTCGCAAGAATTCTTTGAAGGCATGACACATGAGCCTTTGGAATGTTGCAGATGCATTGGTGAGCCCAAATGGCATCACACAAAATGCAAAGACTCCCCACTCTATGGCAAAGGCTATTTTGTGTTGATCTTCTAGGGCAATGGCTACTTGGTTGTAACTTGAAAATCCATCAAGGAAGCTATAAACTTCCTTGCCTGCAACACGCTCCAATAAATGTCAGTGATTGGAAGCGGATAACTATCTCTTACTGTGGCAGCATTAACCTTTTTAAGGTTAATACAGACACGCAACTTTCCATTCTTCTTGGGTACCACTACAATGGGCGACACCCATTCCGTATGCTCAACCTCATAGATAATTCCAACTTCAATCAACCTGTCGATTTCTTCTATAATTTTAGCTGCATAAGTGTCATTATATGTGTAGGGCTTTTGTTTGGTGGGCTCAGCATCAACAGTCATGGGGATAGTATGAAAGCAAATTTTTGGATCTACTCCCTTCAAGTCTCTATAGTGCCACACAAACACATCCCTATATTCCCTTAACAAAGCTACCAACTCTGCTTCCTCTTCTTTACTTAGGTCATCTCCTATGTACGTACATCTCTCTTCGTTCTCTTCAATGGTGACTACAATTTTTTTGGTCTTTTCTTTATTATCATATGCTTCTCCTGTGGTGGCCTCTCTCTTAGGCATTCGTACCAAAATTTTTCGGTCCTCCACTTTGTATTTCTTGAAATTTTCTGGTACTTCAAACAATGATTCCTTCTCTTCTTGTTTCACTCCTTGTCTTTTCTTTGTCTTTTGACCTCCTTCACTTCTTTCCTTTGAATTTATAGTGTTAATGCTTGTGAGAGGTTCTTCTTCAGGTTGTTTCAATACTCCTACATCTTCTAGATAGTGCTTCTCTGAGTCAAAACAACTATCCATTACAATGGACTCTAGATCATCATCATTTTCGCCTTCTTCTATGACATCACTAGGGTCACATTCTTCTAGCAAGGGCTGACACATGAACACTGAAATATCATAACCCTCCTCATCACAATGAGGTGTCCATTGTTCTTAATTGACAGCAATGTCCATGGTGGCCAAGATTTCTGCCCAACCATGAGGTTCAAATTCCTCATCTGGAAAGATCATCGGTGTATAGGCTGGGTCTCTAACTGGTCTATCTCCTTGAGAAGTTCCTTTTTCTCTTGCCTTTAAGCATTTTTCCTCTTCCTTTGCGAGCTTAAACATCCACAAATGAGTATCTTCTTGCTCCTTGTGGATAGAATTCCACTATATGGGTGGTACATCTCTGAAGGTGTAATCCTTCAAATTGACCTTGGTTGTGACCCCTAAGCACTGCAAGTACAAGGAATTGGTTTCCCAATATTGTACAACTTGCAGTTGTCATAGGAAGGGTCTTTCTAGGATCATTTCATAGGTATTAGTTTTACCAAAGTCAGATATAGCAAAGGTGTGCTCAAACTCTACACCACAAGTGGTTAGAGTTATCCCTTCTAGCAATCCTAGAGGTCTTTCCACATGGCCATCAGCCATCTAAAGCTTCATTCTCGTTGGTCTTAATGCAGGTTTACCCCATTGCTTCCACAAGGAGGTGATCACAATAGCAACACTAGCACCTGAATCTATGATCGCTTTGGTTGTGTAACATTGGTAGGTGATCTGAAGATAAGTATACCTTCTTCACCTTCGCTCATGTCTCCTATTTTATCGAGAGGTATCTCTGGAACTTCTTGCTTAGAGTCTGCTTTTGGCATATTGGAATCAAGTTCCGGAACCTAATCTTTCACATGATTCCATAGCTCAGGTTTTGCTTTGAGAAGCTCTTCCACAATGAGATGACACTGAACCTTAGTGTTCTTCACAACATCAGTGTTTCTTGGAACCACTGAGTCTTCGTTTCTGATCAATATTGTGGGAGATCTGATCTGGAGAGATTCAGATTCCCATGGGTCTATGAATTGTGGCAACTCTTGTAAAGAATTGGATTCAAATCCTGAATTTTTCTCCTCTTGTTGCTCTACTTGGTCTCCATAAATAGATGGAATTTCTTGTGGAAATTGATCATGAAGGTCATCAATCTCAAGAATAGGAGGGGGATTATCCTTCTCCTTGGCCCATTTCTCTTCTTGTATTTCTCGCAAGAACTTTTGAGAGTGTTGTTCAATTGAAAGAGGTTCTCCCTCATCTATGGAGTCAGGAACATAGACTTTTTTTGGTGATGAGCTTTCTCTTTCAATAGTTGGTTGAGCCTGTGGAGGTAAAGAAACTTGAGGTTTATTTACCAACTGCTCTAATCTATCTAGTAAGCCCTGGAAGTGCAAACCCGTTGTAATAGCATTTGTCTAATTGAATGATTGATTGGCCTCGAACATAGCTTGAGCTAGTTCCACCATTTTTATGCACATTTTTGTCCGTTCAATCTCTAAATCTGCTCTAGGATAGCTCTTGTCTAGGTTTGCAGGTGTTGGCCCTTCTTGAAGTCGAGCCTGGTATGCCTTGAACATCATGTCCAAGTGTTCAGGGGTTGGATCTGCAAGAACAGATCCTAGTTGTGGTTTATTTACAATGGCTAGTGGGTGGGGTTGAGGTTGGGGATGAGGTGGTGTGGATGGAGTTTTGACATGCGAGGGGCTTTGAGAGGCAATATCTTCTATTCTTGTTTTTGCGTCTTTCAAGCTTTCTTCTAGTTCGGATAACTTTTTGGTCCACTTACAGTTGGCCTTCTCTCTAGTTTCCTTCCATGTTCTTGTTTTTCTCTTACTAGGTTCTCCTGACTCACTTGGCTCTGATTGCTCAGCTAGTTTAGCTTTTTGTGGGGCTTGTGCCCTAGTAACTGCATGTATAGGAGCCACATTATTGCTACTAGAACTTGAATCCTCTACTAAGCCTACTACATTAACAGGTGTAACCTTTGGTGCACTAGAGGGATGTCCGGGACAATCTCTCAGGAGCTGTTCTTTGCCACACTCAAGACAAACAACTTGTATTGTGATGTTCTGCCCTTGTGTCGGAGCTAGTGGGTGTGATGGTTGTTGTCCTAGTATAGGTTGAGGTTGGCTATATCCTCCATATGTGCTAAGTTCACAGACGACTGAGTCAGAAATATCATTTAACTGGGAGAGACTCTTAGCTTCTGAAGACATGCATTGTTCAGTACCTAGGGAAGGTTTTATGTCCATAGTGGAAGGAGAATATTGGATGTCTCTTCAATACATATCCACTAATTTACAAGGAATACCCATCTACCTCGATGGTCTACACAGGTCTGTAGCAAGAATGATAAACACTCCAGAATCTGAAATAGTTCCAAGACGAGCTCTCAAGTATGAAGGAGGAGTTTACATGGACATGATGGGCCAGATCTATGTAGTAATTGAAAACCCTGATCAGATTACCGATAGAGGAGAATTAGAGGGACAAGGAACTTCTAGGAGAACCAATAGTGGAGATACGATGACTACCCCTAGGGGAAAGTCAGTAATGACTCAAGTATTGCAAGTGTACAAGATACCCCAAGATGACTATCTGATGGATGTGTACTTAGTACATGGATCAAACCTACTCCTACAAATTGATTCACTGACACAAGGAGAAGCCATCAGGAATAACTATATACGAGTTTAGGGATCCGGAAAATCCATCTAGAGCTACATACCTAGACCAAAATCAAAGGAGATATTGGGTTGTAGATGATGTGGAGGGGGCTAGATTAAGGTACATGGATCTGCATATATTCCCTCCTCAAGATCAGGCAACTACCTCACAAAACCCATTCCAGACCCAGCAAAGAAGGGAAATTTTGATGTCAGGACAAACGAGCCAAGGTAGTATGCCCAATAGACCACAGGAGCAATTCACCATGTCACGAATTAATCCCCACAACCAAACTATCCAGGGAATGGGAAATATGAATAGAAACACTTTTAGGGCAGAACCACCCCAAGGTGTAGGAGCTGGAATAGACCCAGTCAAACCCACTTTTCCCATCATAATGCGATCCCCAGAGCTAGAAAAAAGAGTGAGACCAATACAATTGGCCAAATGTAGGTGAAATCGTTACGATGGCACAGGAGACCCTATGACCACATTGTAGAATACAAGCAGGTGTTGCGAGCGGAGCAAGTGGATGACTTTTTCATGCAATATGAATCCTTTGGGCTTACCCTCACCGGACTAGCCTTAACTTGGTTTCAATCCTTGGATCCAAGTTTCTTTGTTCATATCGAACATTTCTTCCAAGAAGTTATTTGGGAATTCACTAAGCAAGGGATCAAGCACAATTCATCATCCTTACTACATAGTTTCAAACAAGATCCTAATGAGACTATAAAAAATGCAGCACGAAGATTTAATCAATATGTAGACCAATGCCCTGTGACAGAAAGACCTTCTCAGCAGAAAATGATATCCCTACTTTTAGAAGGTCTAACGAATGGAACATTGAGAATCTTAGTATACGTAAAACGATCGCAAACTCTGAGTGAGTGTCTTCAGGAATGCATAGATTTGGAAGACAAATTAGCTGAGGATCTCAAAATCACACAAGATCCTACCAAAACAGAGGATACAAGAAGCAATGAGATTTCTAGTTTGAGTTATGTGGAGGAAGTGGCAGCGTTAGTGGCCAAGAAATTGGGAGTACAAGGACAAATGAACTACCAGAACTCCTCCTTGAGAGTGCCAATGTTAGGAAGTTGCACACTTTGTGGTGGAGATCATCCATCTCATGTATGCACCAGAGAAGAATTAGGGTTATCACAACCTTACCCTTACGATAGACAACCAACTCGGGAGCCTAACATGTACTCTTATAGTGAGCAGAAGTACCCCAACTACAACACTAAAAACTATCCAATGGATAGACAGCCATGACCGTTTGTACCACCCAAATGTAGACCGTACGGGTACCCTCCTAGAGAACAAGGTGGAGAAGTTCCTAGGTATAACCCATGTCCAGGACCATGAGGAGAACTTTGGTTCCTAACTATTCCCCAATTGGCTCCTCAATTGCCTCAAATTTTGCCCTTAAAAAGACTCAAAATGTTCTGGGTGATACCACCCTGGTGATACTGCACTAGGTGATACCACTCTTGCCACGATACAATACCACTACTTACCACGATACGATACTTCTGCATGTGATGATATGATACTCGGGACAGTCCACGATACGATACCAGAATCCCCACAATATGATACTGCTTTCTACACGATACGATATCGGTGCACTACACGATATGATACTATATAGCTCAAGCGATACGATACCACCTAGATACGATACTATTGCACTACACGATACGATACTTGGAATCCTTGCGATACGATCTTGGTGCAAGTCACGATACGATACTGCAACAATGCACGATACAATACTAGAGTTTTGAACGATACGATACTCCTATTCCTCATGATACAATACTAGGGGGCTCAATGATACGATACTAGGTACATGATACGATACCAATGTTATGCGCGATACGATACCGCTCGGTCGATGATACGATATCATGATCGGGATGATATGATACCAAGTGGACCACGATACGATACCACTGGCAGATCGCGATCGCGATACCAACTTGACGATACGATACCAAAAGTGGTATTGCGATACCTCAAG
The DNA here is from genome assembly GCA_020310875.1 of Ceratopteris richardii. Lineage (NCBI taxonomy): Eukaryota > Viridiplantae > Streptophyta > Polypodiopsida > Polypodiales > Pteridaceae > Ceratopteris > Ceratopteris richardii. Next base: position 118,256,438 of record CM035442.1, read on the forward strand.
TGGTATGCGACGATACGATACTTGGCGAGTATCGCGATACCAAAACTCAACCGATCGCGATACTTGAGTCAAAATCGCTCCAAACACAAAAATTTTTGTACCTAAGTGTTTCACTCTCACCCCTCTTCACGCTTGACCCTCTGTCTCACTTAAAGACCCTCTTAAATCTCTCTGTCCCACCCCGTGATACCGAAAATGTCTTTAATCACGTGTGGACGATACCAATTCCAGAGCAAGTGTCAAATGAACTACAATTTTTGGTTTTTATAGTTTGTGATATCTGAAACCTATTCTACACTAACTTGGCAATTTTTGGGAAATTTTCTTGGTGATTTCAACTTACTCATACTCCCCTTCTCTCCTTGACCTAACCCTAACTCCTCCTTCTCTCCTTCACTCCTAACCCTAAACCTAAAAACTCATTACGCACACCTCCGGGATGTGGAGTAACAAGTGCTGATGTGTCTGACTACTCCCCACTGAACGAATTTACTCCTACAAGTATGATTCCTTCACCCTAGAGCTATAACCATCACGAAGGCACCTTGGTTGAGTGTGTTCCCCACCAACGACACCAAAAACGTGTGTACCTAAGTCGTGAGGTCTTAGAGACTTGTGCCAAAGAGACTAAATCTCATTTGCCACACAAGTACGTATAGCGGTGGATTGACACACTCGTAATTCCGAAGAACCTACCAAACCAAGTGTATGAGGACGTGTGCACCCGTGATGGAAAGTGAAGTGGTTCAGCTAAAATGCATGAGAAAAGACCAAACTACCTCTCCAACTCACTTAATCTCTAAAAGTGTCTACCGCGATACCACTTACAGTAGTAAATACAAATTCAAATGTTTCTCCTAGCTTTGAACTCTAAATATGGCCAATAGTGGGTTATTTTGATGCTCTCGATGAGACACATCTACTGGTAGTAATTTTCACTCGAATCTGACAACCGCTCTTCAAGTTATGGCCAAAACAATGAATGGCGGGAAACACCTTCACTCACTCCACAACTCGTACTAGCTCACACACACACTATAGTAGTTCAAAAGTGATGGGGAAGTGGTAGACAACAGTCCTACGCACACATTCCAAGCTTCACACACACACAAAAGATCATAGAGAAGATGAAAATTTGCAACATCTGTTTGAATTCTGCTACATGCTTGTAGGGATCTCCAGATCCGTCAAAGTAATTCTTCATAGCCTTCACTAGTTGAGTAGGCCTCAAAGTTCTAGGGTGGTCTCTAGGTCTAGGTAGGGGAAAATCGTCCCCATCCTTGTGAGCTCTATGATCCCTAATTGGTTCTCTTTTAGTTCTCCCACCTTTTGTACTGGTTCTTTCTCTTCCTGCACCATGGATATTGAAGCTATTCTCCAATCCTTCCTTGTTCATCTCTCTATGTCTTTGGGATGTGCTGATACTCAAACTCTCCTTAGACACTTGTGTTTTCATCAGTGGAAAAACTAATTCTCCTCCCCAGGTATACACATGATGTCCATGTTTTGTGACCTTATACATCCTTTCTGAAGTGGCATTAGGTTGGGGTTATGTAATTGAATTATTGACCTATGAAGGTCATATTCATATACCGGGGCACCCAATCTAGTGGCAATGGAGATCATTGGAAGGCAAGAAAAGAACGCATACTCATATTCATCCTCAACTTATTACAATAGCTCTTCTAATTACTAGCTCATAAGTTTAACGATGACCACAAAATGAGCTCTCTAGCTCTATTTATAGTTTTTACCTAGTTTTGACTGGTTTCACATCTAGTGACCGGCATAGTTAAAAAATAGGTTCTACATCTAATTTGAGGTACCTAACGGCTTCCAAAAATTACAAAAATTGGTATAAACTTTCTACTTAGACTCCTCAAGCTTGAGGACTCCTCGGCTTTTACAAATGGAGTCGCAGATGTGGTAATCGGATGTATGTGCATATATTACATTGTTCTAGTGATAAAAAACATTGTTGGGGTTATGAAGTAATCTATGTGCTTCCTCTACATCTATGAGAGATCCCATGCTCGATCCTTTGCCTCAAATAGCAGTCTATTGTGGTCACTTCTAGTTATGAGGCTGAGTATAGGGTAGCTTTCATAGCCATTGTTGAGTGTGTGTGGCTCTGACACCTTCATTAGGGGAAAAAATGAGCCCTACTTGGGCCTTTTAGATTAGATAGTGATTAGTGATGGACCAATCAGAAGAGGATGGTGGACGTAGTCTAGTCTCTTAATCAATTAGGCTAGGTATAGGCTTCCCTTGGTTTGGGCTAGTCAAATCCACATAAACAAGCTAAAATTTGTGGTTTGTTCCTTAAGTAGTTTTTGAAAGACATGGGATTCAAACACAACCCTTGGATGCCCTTCAAGATTCAATGGCTAAGATCATTTCTTGAGAAATGGGTCACTTTAAATTTTATCCCTTAGATGTTGCTTGCATCTAATGGATGTGTTTGATCCCCAACAAACAAGAGGCACCTTAAATACGGGCCATTGGATCTTGAAGGAAATCAATGGATGAGATTTGATCTTCATATGGATCATTAGCCATCCAATCTCCACCAACTATTCTCCAACGCATCGAACAGACATCAAACAACGCGGATCAAAAATCGTCGTCGCATTCCTTGCACGAATTTTCATGTATTTGTCTTTTTGTGATAGTGTTTTCTCCTGTTTTGTTCTTTAGTGCTAGTGTGTTGGGTTTTAATTTTCACCATCCAAAGGAAAATCCATCGGACGGCTTGGAATCCACACGAGGACCAAAATTTTCTTCTCTCTCCTACTCGTGACTATTGCTATTTTGTCATTTATTGCCAGAGTAAGCGCTCTTCTTTTGTCTTTTTGTGCCCATGTTTTTCAAATGATCATGGCCATCCAATCATCAAATCGAACGGTTAGGAATGCACACAAATTCCATCCTTCAGCATTCCTTTTTTTATTCTTTATTTTAGTCTACAATACCACTAGTGGTTTTTTCCAACCCCTTAATCCACTTGATTAGCCATTTTAATTCCTGAAAATTAGGAATCCATACAAGGCCCATATAGGGTTCACTTTTTCCCCTAATGTATGGCTGATTTGGGTGTTGGTCAGTCTTCTTCCACCATCATCTTTACTGATAGTGAGAGCGCATTGGCAGTTGTGAGGAACCATGTGTTCCATGCTCGCACAGGATATTGAGGTGCACTAACATTATGTTAGCGAGAGGTTCCCTGCTGGGGAGATCAGTTTGGCATATGTGCCCACATAGGAGAATGTTGCAAACCTTTTCACAAAGGCTCTACCTAGGAAGAAGTTTGAAGCTTTCTACAAAGCTTTGGGCTTACTTCCTTGTGTGGATTGATACCACATAGCTTGGCACTTCCTTATACATGAGTGCCAGCTCCTTGTTCACCACATCACTACCAGGGGGGATTTGTTGATATATTTTGGTAGTGATGTCTGTAAATACACTAGGACCTCTAGGGCACTTTTTTCCCTCTTAAGGAGGTTTTTTTTTCCCCGGCTTGTATATATGCCTATAACCCTAATAGGTTACTAATCTCTGTACATTCTCTTGGTAATACATTCAATATTTTGTGTTGTGCCTCAAGCTTCTTCTTCTTCCTTATGTTGTTTGCGTGCATGCGCATACCTCAAACTCCAATAATTCTCACCTCAGGATAGTCTCTCCCATTGCTCTCCTTACTTTTTCTACAAGTGTAGGCTATGCAAGTGGCATTAATCCTTGATGGCTTCACAAATTTGTGCTTGTGGAAAGCATTTTGTTCTCCTTGAGCCTACTCACTACTTCCATGCAAGATGATGAGGGTCTTGCTCCCATGGATTCTACAACACAAATTGGCACCATGTTGTTGGGGACATTCGCCTTTCATCATTGTGATTCGCTCAAGGGCATGCTGGTAAGGTTTTCGCATGTGGTTTGTCTTGCTTAAGAATGTAGAGGTGAGCATGCATGATTTTTTCTTAAACCAAGGTCTCACCTTAACCTGTTTTCCTTTTCCTTCTTTTAGACTGATAAAATAAGAACTTCAAAAAGAAAGGAAAAAACTATGTGCCTCCTCTCTAGACGTCGTTTTTATTTTCTTTTTTCTTCCATTTAGATTTCTTGTACTTAATCTTGTTCCCAAATTTTCTTCTCAACTTTTTATTTTGTACTTCTTTTCTCTCCAAGACCTATACTTCTGTAATATTGTAACCCTCTTTGGGTGTTAAAGAAAGAGGAATTTCAGTTGACGTTTCTCACTCTCTCCACTATCTCCTATGGATTTTCCTCCTACCCATGCACAAGTTTCCTAATGAACACTTGGATGCACTAGTTGAAGATGGCTGCCCTCACTAGGCCCACACACAATGACATATGCTCATTGTTCTAAACATTTCTCTATAATTATGCAAAAACTCAAATTGAAACTTTATAAAGTTAAATTAGACCCTAAGCTATGTCCAAAAAGCTTTGAATCAAATCCAATAGATGTGTCAACTATGAGAACCATTGACTTCAAGAGAGGCTATTTGTCTGCAACACTCTCTACCTATGTGCACCGATATAAGCTCACAAACTTGACAATGTCTCACAATTCACTTAGTAGAAAAACTTAAGATTTTGAAAAACTTTGGGGAACTATATGAGAGGCCAAATGATGCTTGAAATAAACCCAAATGAGTATAGTGAAGATCATTATAGGGAGAGAGCAAACAATTCTCTACAATCAGGTATGAAAAAAATTTATGAAAGCCTAACTACACCTCTAGATAGAAAGGAGCAAGATCATGAGAAAATGAAATAAGCAACCACGGGGTCTGCATGCTAGATTTTACCACTTCACTAAATTAAGAGGAAACTCATGCAACTTATACAACTCAAAAAACAAAGGTAAAATTATGCCTATATATAAGTTTTATTTTTCCTAGAATCTAGCTAACCACCCATCAATCATTGTAGGTGCACTTTTTGTTGGGTAATTGAAAAGTTTTGAATTTTATTTATTTTTGTGGAGTTTCTAACTTGATTCCATGAGTGTGGGTCCTCCTTTTTATTGTTTCAGTTTCAAAACTCATGGATGATCCCTTTCATATGTTTGAGACTTGGTTTTCAACAATCAACATGTAGACTTGCATTTTCATCAAAATATATGCCTTCTGAGTTGATTCTCTTTTGCTTGTTCATCGCCATGTAGTATCCTCCTAGTTTATCCATGAGTAATTATCCCTCATTCTTGGATACTATGACATTTGGAAGACTTAAATTTCTAAGCTCACCACATCCCACAAGGAATCGTCCATAGTTGTTACAATGGAAACTCCTGATGCATTTGTATGCATGAATGTGAGTTTTATTTGATGCTTGTCCTCCTCCTTGGCATCTAGTCCACCTAAGTTTTAGGTCCAAGAGCTTTCATATCATGATAACTAGATCATTCCATGGTCACATTACTCTCCAAATCAATTAAATTCTTGTAAATTTTGCTAATAGAACTATGGCACTCTTTACAATGGAGATACTACTTTGCATAGATCTACCAGTTCCTATGAGTTTTCTTGATTGAAGAATCATGCACACTCAGCAAGCAAACCAATTAGCATGCAATGTAATGACCACTCTATTCTTTTTCTCTCTACACAGACAATCATATCAAGTGTTTGTCTTTTCTTCACTCACTCAAAATTAACTTAGAAAGTTGAAATCAATATATCGATTTGCATAGTTAGTAAACTCAATCCCCATCTATCCTATTGATGTCTGTACCTCTCAAACCAACAATTAAAGACTTGCAAACTTGTAAGAAAAAAAATTCATATGTTTATATTCTACCTTGAAAATGATGTTGATGATTTCCCTTGATGTGGAATATTCGTTGGATTCCTCAATCAGGCTCTAAATAGAATTTTGAATTTTCCCTTCTCCCTAGAGGTGGTCTAATTCACAAGACCCTTTCACTCTTTGGTATGAGTAAGTATCAAATCACTTCTCTAGATAATTCTCCCTCATAGAAACTCAATTTTACCTCTTCTAATATGATTTCTTAGGTTGACTTAGCCCATCTTGATGAAGATCAGGAGTTAGGTGTGTGCATGCATCCAAATGGTGCACTCTAACCAATGTTAAATGTCAAGCGAATGCTTGCTTCCAATTCTTGATATCCTATTTGTCTCCTTACAGAAGTGGAAAAAGATGCATACTTACAATACTTAGATCTACGCTTCATGTGGGTGATTTTTTGCCATTAAATTCTCTGAAAGAAGTTACCACTTCTATGGTTCAACATGTAGAGTGCAAGATGGTTCGGAGCTCTCAAGTCCTGCCTAGAAATTTGACTAAGTGTAGGTTGCATTCTCCCCTTTTCCAAAGCTAGATCAACTTAGATTTTAGATTTGGGTTTATATTCTTCCTTTTCCCATTGTTAATCTAGGGCTTTCCAAATGGGGTCCTTGGATGAGTGAGAAATCGAAGGCTATTGAAAGAAAAATGTGAGTACAAAAGAAAGATATACATGTGTTATTTCCTCACATACAAGGATTCACTCTTGTGCATAGGCTTATGAAAATTGTGCCTCATGCAAGGTTGTATAATGTGGCCATATTATTTATGTGTACTTGAAGTTCCATTGACCTAAATGGTGCAACACATAGGGTTGTTCTTTGAGCACATGGTTATTGCACAAAGAGGTTCTTGGTCGACCAACTCTTAGTATGACTTGTTTCATATAATCATTAAATTCAAAGCACTAGGTTTCCAGTGTTAGTCTTGAATATATAAAAGAAATAACCTATATTTTCATATATACAATGTTATGTGCTCTTTGAAACATTTCAAGAGCATGAGGTGCACATTTATCATGATAATCTAAAAAGAAATGCTTTTAATTGTTTTTTATGCTACGTGATGGATACTAGAGCCCAAGGTTGTGCAACAAAAAAAGAGGTGACTAAGGGAACCAAAAGAGGAATGGAACATCTCCTTGGGACCCCCATACTATGCATTGTCGTCCCCCTATCTAGTGGTTGAAACTGCATCAAGACCCACTTTCATATGAGCTTAGGATCTAGCTACCCTGGTTGCTTCTGTTAGGACTTGTGAATCTTCTTTTTGGCATGAAAACATGGACCTGAATCTATCCTTGCAAAGCTTTGTGCATGGCTTTGCCCCATACTCCCCCTCTATGTTTGCTTTCATCCTCAACAGATGTGATTTAGGTGTGGAATACAAATTGAGCTTGACGGATAGATTTTGGAGCCAATACTCGATTATAATGATTCTTTGTTGCACTAGTGGTCTTAGGTATCCCAACCTATTTGACAAAGGGTTGCAGCTCTCTACATGTTGGTCAGTATTTTTGAGTGGCTTGTTGTGTGTGGCACCTTTCCTCTTGTGAATGCCTGAACAATCCTTGGATTTTGTTACTAATTCTTGAGAACACAAATATGTGATTGAGATGTGTGTGCCACTACAAGAGACTTGGGTAGCCAATATTGATTCACCACTTGAGATTTATGTGTTTCTAGGTTGTTTGGTCTAGGTTGTACTTGTCTAGGATTCTGTTTCTCTTTAGGATGACTAGTAGATGGTTGTTTTTGTATTTCCTTTGCATCAAATTTAGGCTCAAGAATCTTTGGAGTATCTTTTCCCATTAATCCTTTAAGTGATGAGGAAGTGAAAAGAGGTAATATGACGTTTTTCACATCCGTCTTGAGTATCATTTTTCCTTTTGCTAGTTTTAGATCTATAGAAACTTCTAATGGCCAATTGTTGCAATAGCGAAGTGAAGTGAAGATGTAGAGATAAGCATGATGGAAATAAAGGGGCCAACCAACTTTTTTTGAGGTGAACCATGAAATGAATGAATAATCACTTGAAAGATTTCAAGGAATAATGGAACTCAAAATGCAAGCGTTAGGATAGTAAATCTCTTTTTTTAGAAAACTTTGTATATTTTTTGTATGAAAACTCCATTTTTCTAAAGGACAAGGATTCATTGAGCCTTTAGAGTGAAGCCCCAACCCTATATCATTTTCTCACAATTTGTAGGACTCATTTTAAAGATCAAATGGGCATTAGGAGCATTTTTAAGTGTTTTTTGCCCAAAATTTGTGTGAGAAGGGCCAAGTTTTTAGTATAAAGGACACAAACCCTAAGTTTGTAAGGAAACTTTATTCATTTTGAATAAATATTTGCGCTTCTTTTTCCTTGAGCATACTTTTTCCATCTTCTTCTTCATGTGGAGATTCCATGGTGTTATTTATGTGCCCTAAACCATACCCACCTAAGATAAGTTTTTTTGCATGCTTTTCTCATGTGTCTCTTGCTTGTAAGTGGTCATGTGTGTGCTTCTCTTCTTCTTGAGTGCAAGTGTGGACTCCATTATGAGACAAGTCTGCATACTCCGAATGGATAAGCATGTTTTGATTGACAATTTAAAGTATCTCTAGTAGCACTAGATGCGAGTTAGGCTTCATGCTGGCAAGTCTACAACAACTTTTGGCACCATTATTGAGGATGGGTTGTTGTTCAAGGTCTCCATTGAAACTTGAAGACTGGGAGAGGTGGTAAGAGTGCTTTGTTGAAGGTTTTGGATTTATATATTGAATTCTTGAAGGGTCTCTTGCATTTTTCCATCATCATTATTAGGTTTCACACTTCCTTTTAGTCTTAGAGAAAGTTCTAAGAGATGTATGCCTAGGCATTTCACCATCATCTCTGTATTAGGGTTTTTTCTCTACTAGTTTTGGTAGTATAGCCATTTTTAGTAGAGGTCATTCTTTCAAAGAAAAACAAGAAAAATTGAATCCATTTTTCATCATGCATTAGCCGATTGTATGTGGCATTGCAAAACGCACGCATAGGCATTGACTTTGTATTGTGTGCATTCATAAGCGTTGGAACATATTTTTGTTGTGTATTCGAGAATGAGCATAGGGGCTTGAGGTTAGAGAGTGTAAAGAGTGGAGAACAAGAGTAAAACGCTTACTGTTAAACTTCTACATAGCCATCAAAGGGGTGCACTTTGAGGAGGTAAGTTATTTATTGTAATGATTCGTCTAGATTTTTTCATTGATTAAGGTAAGAGGACATTGATGAATATCATGGGGACTAGAAATATGTGTGTATTTGCATCACTTAAGGTCATTTGGCAGATCTATCACGTGGATGCAAGGTGTTTTGGTAGTCAAGTGATACATGGATCCATCACTTGGGTACTATGGGAAGAGAAAGCGGATTTCTAATAGTTTTGATTGCAATAAGGCATGGATTTGAGGATAAAGAAAGGCATGCTTATTTTTGGCAATAAAAAGTGTTGTTATTGAATTATGTAATTGAAATTCATAAAGAAATCGAGCATCTATACATGATTCCTAGAGCAATTTTAGGAGGGTAGTTAGTCTCACATGACATCATATAAGTTTCCAAAGGTAATTTGAAATCCAAATCTTAAAGAATCCCTAAGTTCAACCCCCCATGACTACCCTACTTGGCAAGGCAATTGCCCAAGTGAAAATCCAAGAGAAACTCCAAAAGGTCTACAAGTTGAAGCCTCATGTCAATTCTAAGATCAAGAACCTTTTAAAGAACCAAAATAAATCACTAAAACTACTACTTACAATCCAACAATTGCTCTATGTAGGGAAACATTTGGATTGCATATTCAATCCTTGGGGATCTTAGGAGAAACTAAGGGAATAGTTATAAGATATCTTGAGAGCACTAGATACCAAATCCATGACTTTGATTGCACTAAGGGTTGAGCCATTGTGGGTCTATGAAGTAAGTTGCTTAACTCTTTAGAGAGTGCTACTACTAGGAGAAGTACACCTTCCATATTGAGAGTACAAAAAAAACACTTCACAATCAAAAAAAGGTTCATATTGCAAGCCCGTGATTGCTCAAAGTTGAGCAATCATTGGGACACAATTTGAGGGCTTTTGAGCTTTCATGAACCACGTGATTTCTAGACCTTGATTGAATTTTGTGGTTAAGTCATCTTTTAAAGTATTGGGATACCTTTGGGGATAGCATTATATCATTATGTGTGCTTAAGACACCCAGAGTCAAGTTTTCCATGGTTTTAGGGTTAGTCCAAGATTGAGCCATCGAGAATAGGAAGTGAAAGCTTTTGATAGGCATCATTCATGTACTTAACATCAAAACAAGATTGCATGCCAAGACTTGTTTCACTCAAAAATTGAAGAAAAACCACCAATTGCTTGTCGATGATCACTATGTGCAAAGCAATCACTTAGGTGCATATAAAGTGTTTAGAGCACAACTAAGGCTTGAACATAGTGAGACAAGAATCACGTACATAAAGGAACATCAGAATAATCGTAGAGCCTCATTATTTCATTAAAGTTTCAAGACCTATTTATCATTGCATCACATTTAGTTTGAGCTATTATTGAAGTGCATGAAGGCATATTGGAAAATGGGAAAGATTTCGTGGAAATTTCATACTATTGAAACTACTAGTATAGAAGAGGAAGGCACAATGACATTGATTGGAAATATCTCAAAAGCACCCAAACCATTGCTCTAGCCAAAGCAATCATTCAGGTGAATTTGGTGGATTGGAAGGCCTAGAAGAGATAAGAGATCAGCCAACTTGTTAGTAGAGCTATAGACTACTCAAATAACACTTTGAAAGAACTCAAAAAAGTACATTGTGCATCTCCAAAATTTCCCTAGCTAAACACTAGCTAGGGAAATTACTAAAGTGCAATTTAGGGTATCAAGACCATCTATGTTAGATTTGAGGTTGATTGAGCAAGTGTATAGATCACATACTAGATTGAGATCAAAAACCTACCTAAATTAGTCATTGATCCTCTATTTCTATAATTTGCCTCACACTTGAGCCATTTTGGGGAAAATACTGAGCATTTCCACTCAAATTTGATTCTACTAAGTGGCTTTGTGATTTTAAATAAGATTCTTTGTGTGTATCTAGTGTCAATTCCACTTAGATCTACCTTAGAGCATGAGAATGATTGCTCTGGCTAGAGCAATCGTTGTTATCATAGATTAAGCATTTGAGCTATTATATCACTTTATTTTCATCCATTAGACTCTTGGGCTAGGCATAAAATAGACTTCTATCAAAATCTTCCAATGAAAGGCTCAAGCTTCAAAACAAATTTCTCTACCAATTTAAAACGTAGAGATGTCTTTGTGGGCACATTAGAGTATTGGACTCCATGTGAGTACCTTCTTTCTCCCAAATTATTTGGTGCAATTCAGAAGTTATTCTTCACGTATAAAGAAGTGTCAAAAAGTGATATACTCCACCTAGACTAGATCCATGCTTGATTGGTAATCAAAGAATTTTGACATGATTAAGGAGAGTCTCACATCAAAACCAAGCAAGAAAATGAGTGTTTGTTGCCTATTCACCACTCCTTAGGATTTAAAGTTTTTGAACATCTGTCCCTATGGTTTTAGGCATAATTACTAAGAGGATATCATTCTAAACACTATACTTTTCCTAAAAGGCTTTTTAAGATTTAAAAGCATCAAAGATACCTAATATTCTCATTTGTTATTGATCTTGGAGCTTTTAGAGATGCGAGTTGAAAAGAAAACCTAATACAACCTTGGAAATTGATTGAACATCAAGGAAATACCTATAGATCACTCTAAGTATCTCTAGATTATGAAAGTGTAAATTGATCTCATTGAATACTTGAAGGGAAGTTTTCTTGAATTGAACACCTCTTTGTGAATGTATATGTTTGTGGTAAGATTACTACTTGGTCCGATGCATACATAATACAAAGGATTCTAATGATGCCAAATTATTAGGAACTTGTTATAAATGGGATCCCATCCTCCTGAAAGCTTTTAGGAGAATTATCTGATAACATATTTCAACTATCCTTTGTGAATTCGAAGCATTAAAAAAAAAGTATTGTTTGTATATCATTGTGATTGTGATCATAATGTGTTTCCAATTGAAATGTTTGGGATCCATACATGGGTGTGCACGCAAAAGGAGTCACATATATGGCTTTACAATCAAGAATGACATCATGAAAGAAGTATACAGCTAGTGCACAAAGACACTCTAGTGGAACAAGATATATGGAATTTAATATCAAGGTTTCAATTAGACAAAGTGCAAAGGCCAACCTATTTTTTTGAACAGTGTGCCTATAGTTGAGAGCATCACTCCTAGATTCACTTGTCACAAATCATGATTTACTCAAGATTAAAGGGATCACTGATTCAATCAAAACAAGAATAAGATTCCACATTCACACATTCTATCTAGGTGGAGGAAGACCTAACATCCATAGACAAGATCCTCCCAAGCCTCACATATTGATCAGAAGACTTACTTTGGCTAGGAGGATAAGACCTACATAGGTAGCCAGTTGCATGAGAGACCTATATGATGGACATGGAGATCCTCATGATCATGTTGCAAAATTTAAACAAATGGTCTAAGCAAAGCAAGTTGACAAATTCGTCATTCAATATGAAGCCTTTGGGCTTATATATTCGTCATTCAATATGAAGCCTTTGTTCCAACCCTTACAAATTGAGAACTTTACAAACTTTCTATTGATAGATGAGTTCATTGGAGAATTTTCTAAGTGACGATTCAGACATGGCACCTCCTCACCAATCCATAGTTTTAAACAAGCTGGGTTTGAATCTATAAGATTATTCACAAGATGGTTCAAATAATACATATCATAATGTCCCACTCAAGGATTGATTTTAGAAGAAAAGATGTTTTTGTTTATTAAAAGACCGTCTATTGTGGACGAAGGCATCAAAGAGTGCCTTGACTAGCTAAGGAATCTCAAAAAATAAAGCGGACACCTTAGAACTAGCAAAGGAATCTCAAAAAAAAAAAGCACTTTTTACTAGCGTGCAATCAAATTCATCTTTAGATGATCTAGTAGACAAACTCGTGAGAAATCTGAATCTCCGCTCAAGGCATGATAGAGGCAATGAGACGTGTAATCAAAAATAGATGCACCAACATTGTGGAGGTGGCCATTCTTCTAGTTCTTGTCTTAGATAAAGCCAAGGGTTTAGACCTAGTCAACCACTGCAACAATGTAACAATTCTCAATGGTGCAATATTCAACAAAAGACAACTAATCACTCGACTTTAGATTGTTACTATAATAGGAAATTTTTCCAATAAAAATACCTTACCCGACTATTTAGGACCTCATGAAAGCACCTTAGAGTGCAAGAAGATGACACTTCTTTGTTCAAAGAAGAGTGATTTCCCAATGAACTCTAGCGGATATGAAGAAAGCTAGAGTAAAGTGCACTCTCACTGTTGAGGAATTGATCAAACTAAAACCTCACTATTGGGATCATATTTCTAGGCAAGCAGATCTATATCCTATGTTTGCTTCCTAAGTCCAAGGAAAAGATGATTGTGGAAGCCTTTATTTTGTTCAAATCCCTCGGAATCGGTCCAATTGGATTACCTAGAGCCCACAATTGTCTCACAATGGATTCTTCCTATGTCTATGCACTAGCGCATATGCTTCCCGGCAAACGCACCAAAATGTTGGGGTCTTGAGCCCAAGGAAAAGATGCACGTATGTTCTGCCCAAACTCCTGGAAGTCAGTCGAGTCGTATTGCATGAAGGTCGCAATTATATCTTCAATATGTAATTTCACTCTCTCAACAACTACTTCGTACACACTCGTATTTATGCATGCTTGCTCTTCCAAGATCCCTTTCACTCCTGCACATTCCTATGTACGCTTACATCTTCTACCTCCTTGTCCATATAAACCCAAACCTACGTGCATTCACTTCCTCATATACTCTCCCACATGGACATTCGCACGCACTCTCAGACTATCTACCACTTCAAAGCAAACCAACAACCTCTCAAGACTTGAAGTCAAATGGCCGAATCATCAAACGTACCCAATCTTATCACGGGAACAAACTCACCCACTTTCATCCTCCCTCCTTTTCTCACTCTCTTGCACTTTCTCTTTTTCTTTCTCTTTCTCCCACCTACTTTCTTCCGCTCTCACACACTCTCATTTTTTTTTTATAAGCCTAAGGCTGAAAACCATGAACATATAAAAACTTCAACATATACTTCAATGATGCTCACGGAAAGCAGAAGATGTTATTATCCTAAACCATATCTAATCACCTCAAAAAATTCACTACGAACCAGATCTTAATAGTAAAACCTGAAATGTTGCTTTGATAATAGAGTGCACAGAACAAATCACATCCCACTTCAAAGAAGCCATTCGCACATAAAACTTGATGCACAAAAATAAAACTCGTGGCATACTACATTGCATCGATTTTAGAGACCTTCCACCTATCGCACCTCTACTAACTTTCTAAGAAAGTTCTGCATCAGTCTCTACGAATAATACTCTTTGAATAAATTGATGCAGACCTAATGCAAGCAAAGTGCATTGAATACGGTCGATAACACCAGTGGAATTACAATCCTCAAATCATGGCAGTGCTGGAGAACCTAGTCATACACCTAGTTAAATGGGAGAAAACCATCCCCTATGACCCTTCAGCACAAGTACTTCTATCTTGATAGCTTGCATAACGTAAAACATGGCATTGCGACAAAGAACTTACATGAACTTGATTTGTGCATACTTCTTAAACATCTCAACAAGGTACCATTGATCCCTGTTCTAAAAAAAACTTCTGAGAAATTCTTCATGCGCTAACCTTGGATAAAAGAAATAAAATGAGCAGCTGCAATGTTGTCTTCAAGTCGTCCCACGATAGGAACCAGTATTACTGATAAAGGTTTCAAGTGTAATAGTGTATGTATATTATATGCACTAATAGACGATGATCCTTAACCAAACCATAGTAAATGATTAAAGAAAATTTGTATCAGATGAATGCCCTTTCTGACGGCACTGAACAGAACAGATAACTTCTCAGAAACCTTACTGATGGAACTGATCACATTACCGGTATCCCTTCAAATTCTCCCTTCAAGGTTCCCAAAACTGCATACACGAATCCTTCGCACGACACCAATGGCAGACCTGAGCAAATATTCGGATTGCACTCACAGGCAAACAACGCACACGCCTCTGCAAGAGCTTTGAATCAAAAAAATTTGGAAGAAAGCCCCCTGTTGGACTATCAGCGTGAGACGTATAGGACATATGGCATAAAAAAGAGAGAGAGCATGCTCTCTCTCTCTCTCTATAAAAGCTCTCTTCACATAGACGGTGGACACCTCCTTAAAAGTTCTGTCCTCGTACTGTTCCACTCTTGCATATTCAAACTTTTTACCCCTTCCAGAAAATGCGTAATTCACTGTCCTCCACACGTCCTCCTGCTGCCCTTTTTCCTCCTCGATTTTTGGGACGCGAACCCTCTCCCCTTATTCAAGGTTGCAAGTACACATAAAGATCACTTTTTAGACTCCGTGTGACTCTACAATCTAAGGCCGTGCATTTGTTGAGTTGATGAATTTGCAGTGCAAATGAGAACCTCATCAAACTTTTACAATGATCAAGTGTGTTTCATCCACAATATCAAACAAAAATGAATACCAAAGGAGTATCATGCCCCCCAACCTCTTAGCAATGTTGCCCTGGCCACTCGTCCAATTCCTAGGCAAAATGCTCCCATCCGATAGCTGCAGCCTTTACTTTTGCTCATTTCCTTCACATCTTCGTATGCTCTTGTCATGTATTTCTTTAGTTCAGCGTTCACCTTATCTTCATCCCACATAAATCCTTGAATGTTCTACACCCACTCAAAATAGCTGACAGTCACTCCTCCCGCATTGGCATATACATCTGGTAAGACAACTACTCCTTTCTTGGCAAGAATCTCATCAGCATCTGGATTTGTTGGATGGTTTGCTGCTTCCACAACAAATTTAGCTTGAACACCATTAGCATTCTCCCTTGTCAAGACTCCTCCAATGGCAGCAGGGATAAGGACATCACCTCGCTCAACTAAGATCGACTTTGGATCAATATCTTCTCCTCCATCAAATCCTTTGACACCACCTGTTTTCTGGGCATAATCGACCAATCTCGGGACATCGATGCCATCTGTATATATATATATATATTTTAGAGCACCATTGGCATCACTGATTGCTATCACCTTGCCCCCTTGTTCATGAAGAATCGTAGCTGTCCATACCCCACTTTAACAATCGCGAAAGTCCTATCCTCTCAGAGGACTTCCGATCCCGGAGATAACTGTTCTGCCAATCAACTTCGATGATCCTTCCAGTAGCCCTCATCTGGACCTTATATTGACCAGATCTGTCACGTGCCCTTATTGACAAGGAAGACCACCAACAAAGGAAAAACTTTCCTTCCCCCTTTCTGTGCACACCTACCAGAAATGTCCCCTCCTGTCCACCCCAATCTCCAATGAGCTTCCTTCCTTTGTGCACAACGGCTTGTGTTGAAGACACGTCATCAGGCATCCGTATCAAATGCATCGTAGGAGGGACTCTACACACTCCAAATACTTCTCATCAATCACCAAATCTACTCTGCAAGTACCTGAAATCAAACGTATTTTCCTGCCAAATAGAACCACATTAGTGCATAAAAAGCAACCATTTTCGGAGCTAACATACTCCCCTCTTCTTAATTGCGAAGTCATCCTCGATGAGCCACTATTGCTGCAATAAAAACCAAACAACCATGAACATGTCAATTTTCAATTGGTTCACATACCTTTTCATCGAGCCGTCACTTCCACTGAACCTGCACTCATCGAAGCTATTAGTGCTCAAAAAAAATCACTCATGAATACATACAAATCAGTCACTTCTAAATGATCCAAGAACATGCACATATATGCAATTCCATTTCAGCCATGCATCAATTTGCTCATACATTCCATTATGAAAAATGGTCTCAACCAAAATAACACATGCATACCTTTCCATGTTTTACACATGCAACTACCATTGCGGAACACAAAAAAGAAAATATCGAAATAAACAACAACAACTGAAATGAATCCAACAGGACATGCAAAAATACCCAAAATGCATACCCCATTATTGCATCTACTATTCGCTATGTACAATCATTCCATGACTAGACACTTCCGAAGAATCCCCATCGTCGTCCTACAAAAGCCATCGAAACTCGAGTGCAAGTGAAGACATACATCAGAACCCTAGAGTGTCACACACACTGGAAAATCCTCGGATAAAGCACACAAGTTATAAAGCAAGACCGTTGCATTACCTCGCTAAAGCCTCATCCATAAGTACATATAGAATATCCGTGCCTTCAAGAATGTTGATTCAAAGTGAGCTGATCTGTCGCAAGCCAACACATACCAATCACACAAGAAAATAATGTTCCCTTCCAGGCGATCATCACCCTCTCCTCTCTCTCTCTCCCCCTCAGGAGTGGGGAATAATTTCATAGGTAAATTTTATTTATTTTCACACGTTGGCCTGCATTGACACTGGATGCGATTCGTGGACCTGACCACCCGATCAGGTTGATTCCACCCATCTACCAATGCAATGCAGCACACAACACACAAACACACAATGATAACACATAACATATATCAGCTAGCCCATAACGAAGCTGGATGCGGCTCATGGTCGTGACTACCCAGCCACGATGGCTCCACCTACCTACCAACCCGTTATGGCGCGTAGCTAAGACACAAACATATACCTTCCAAGCCTATGGCGAAACTAGCTGCGGCTCGTGGTCCTAACCACCCGGCGAGGATAAATCCACCCACCTACTAGCCCACCATAGCGCATTGGTACGATCACAGCAACACAAATTTTTTCTTTTCTTTTCTTTTCTTCGTTTTCTTTTTTCATAGTTAATTAGTTCACCCAAGTCCTGAGAATTAGGGAGAGGAAGAAAGGGATTTTCCCCACTTGTCCCACACATGCATGCAAAACATATACACTCTAGCCTTTGACAGATCAACCACCTCTTCACTCCATTCTCTCAATTACAGACACTACATATGTATTCATCGATTTGACTTTTCACTTGATAACTACAGCCGGCTATGCCTTAGTCCCTCGTATACCTATCCTTAGATGTTCTAGAATGTGAGTCTCCGGGATGTCTCATGTAGCCTCACATCGTACTCGCATCCCGACAACTTCCCTAGGACGAGTCAGGCTCAACTTCAGGAGCTTCGTCATCACTTCCTATCGTTAACACATCTGCCCATGCCCAAGTGATATCGTTTTCCTCATTAGGCATTTCCCTAGAAGGGTCGAAATAGTAGTATCGATCTCCCGCCCATCCTACATGTCGAGTCAGGTATTCCTCAAAACACTCAATGTAAAATGCAACACCCAAACCCTGGTTTATAAAGCATACCAGCCAATGCGCTTCCTCTACATCATATTCCGTCTCAAAGTCGTCGACATCTATATCCATGCGGGCGAATGTTTGATCCGAGAAATATATCCTTAGCTCGTACAAGTAGAGTTGCATTATTTGATCTGCCATTTTGTTACTTAGCTCCTAACAGTCTCTACATAACACAAAAAATATTAGAAGTCCAGAATTCTTGAGCTAGCAAGGAAGAATATTTATGATACACAAATCATAGCTTACATATGCGCATATATATATATATATATATATATATATATATATATATATATATATATATATATATATATATATATATATATATATATATATATATATATATATATATATATATATATATATATATATATATATATATATATATATATAACTATACATGTATGTACAAGGCGTCTACTACGTCCTTCTGCTTGGATCTCATCTGGCTTCTCCCGTCCTAATATTACTTGAAATATGGTTTAACTCGAAGCGCGTTAACCTTCACGGGAGCATATTTTTTTCCTAAATCTTGAATTTGCATGGAACCATTGGAGTTGAGTTCCACCACCTTAAACGGTCCTGCCCATCTTGTCTGTAACTTCCCCGGGAATTTATAATATTTACTATCATAAACTAGCACCAAATCCCCTTCCTGAATCGCATAGGTCCTGAGATTCTTGTCATGCCTCTCTTTACGTCTTCTCTGAATAGGTTCCAAACTTTGTTGTGCGATGAGTCTCTTTTCTTCTAGCTTGACCAGTTGTATGTACCTTTCCTTTAATGACTCTTCCTCTCCCATCCTGGCTTCGATAGCCACTCTTAATGTTGGAACTTCTTTTTCGATGGGAAAGATGGCTTCTTCGTCATATACTAGGGAGAATGGAGTGCTCTTGGTCGTCACTCGGTATGATGTTCGATATGCCCACAAAGCCTCCAAAAGTCTCTCATCCCAGTCTCTCCTATGCACAGCTACTGTCTTTGTCAGAATCTGTTCAAGAACTTTGTTGGTGACCTCCACTTGTCCATTCGCTCTCGGGTAATATGGAGTGCTTTTCCTATGTTTGATTTTATATAATTCCATTAATTCTTCGATCAGTTCGTTGACAAAATGGGTTCCTCTATCACTTACTATCTCCAACGGGCATCCAAATCGGGTGATGATTTGTTCGTACAAAAATTTAGCTACATCAACAGCTCGGTCAGTCTTCAGAGCTTTGGCTTCTACCCACTTGGTAACATAGTCAGTGCAGACCAAAATATACCTATTAGACCGACGTCTTGAGGGAGGATCAATAGGCCCCACAAAATCAATTCCCCACTTCTCAAAGGGCTTAAGAGCCAACACCGACGTAAGAGGAGCTGCATGTGCTAATGTGGGTTTGCCCATTCATTGGCATCTGTCACATTTCTTACAGTATGTGTGCGAGTCTTTGAACAGCGTTGGCCACCAATACCCAGCCAATAAAATCTTCCTTGCCGTCAGTTCACCAGCAAAATGCCCACCGCAGGGTTCGTCATGCGATGCCCTCAACACTAGGTTTGCTTCTTCTTCCTCGAGACACCTCCGATAAATGCTCTCATGAACAAAATATCGATAGAGTTGCCCCCCAATGATGCTATGGTGCTTTGCCAATGCTAACAGTTTTTGCTTCTCTCTCTTGCTTGCTCCTGGAGGATATTTAGTGGTGCATAAGAAGTTCACCAAGTCGGCATACCAAGGTACTTTAGCATCAACCTAGAATAGATGCCCATCAGGAGCATCATCGGGCACACCCGAGATTGGCTCCTCATTAACAATTCGAGATAAATGGTCAGCCAATATATGTGCTTTGCCTGGTTTGGTTACCACTGTGAACTGAAATTCTTGGAGAAGTAGCATCCACCTCATCAGTCGCCCTGATAACTCTGGTTTATTAATGATATACCTAAGGGCTTCATGATCCACATAAAATGTGAAATGCTTTCCCATCAAGTAATGCCGATACTTGTTCACTGCAAAGATCATTGAGAGACATTCCTTTTCTAAAGCCTGCGGGCCTTTTGAAGAATGTAAGCACAGTTGTGGGCGGTCTAGAGTTTAAAGTTGATTATCTGATAGTAAGACCAAGGACCTCAGAGGCTACCTTCTCGATCCTACTTGGATGGCCATGGCTGGTGCAAGCCGAATGTGTGCATGACTGGCGCACAGGTTTTATTTCAATAGGGCCAAAGTCTAAACGGATTCAAATACAAGTATCCCCACCCTCGAGCAACAAGAAGAAGACAATAATAGTCGATGAGATGGAAAAGAAGGAGAAGGAGAAAGCAAGGCACGAGATTGCACGAGCTAGGTTTTCCTTGAACACGGACACCTACAAGAATCTGCTTCAAGACGGGTTCAACTTGCAGCTCTTTAAGAATCAAGACACGAAGATGGGAGAGTATCAAAATCCATTGCTCTATAACGATGATTCAGACCAGGAGTTGTTGGGATGGTTGACACATACAAGTGAATTTGACTGCTATATGTTGAGTATAGACGCAAAGGAAAATAAATCTACTCAATCCCTGGAGAAGGGAACTTCAAGAGAAGAGTTGAAACTAGAGTTAGCTCTGGCAATGGAAGTGCAACAGTTGAGAGAAAGAGTTAGAATGCTAGAAGCAGAGATTCTAGAGAGAAGTCGAGAATCGGAAAAAGAAGCGAAGAGTAAAACTAAAGTGTCGGAAGCCATTGCAAAAGCTGAACTAAAGAAATTAGGTTCAATCGAAAAAGAACAAAACAATGATTTACTGGCCAACCATGCACGCGTGATCGGAGAGCACGTTCCAATCACAGTGTCATCAAGGAATAAGGAATATTCACGAGAAGCTCAGTTGGAAAAATGGGAAGTTTTTCCAGAAAAGTTCCTGAGTGTGGGGGCAGAGCTACCAGATGAAGTACGAGATTGCATTAAATTGGCACTCAAAAATTTCAGCAAGGCCTTTGCATGGTCATACAGTGATCTGAGAGGAATTGATCCCCGAATCTGCCAACATTATATAGATTTGGAAGAAGGCACCCGACCAATATGTCAACGACTCAGGCGAACGAATCCAGTCTACTCGGAATTGATCAAGCTGGAATTGACCAAATTATTGGAAGCAGGATTCATATATCCCATCGCATCCAGCGAATGGGTATCACCAATTGTAGTTGTTCCGAAGAAAAATAAGAAAATCCGTATTTGCATAGATTATCGTAAGTTGAACGAGCGCACAAAGAAGGATCATTTCCCCTTGCCTTTCACTGATCAAATCTTGGACAGAGTGGCTCGCCATAAATTGTACTCCTTTTTGGATGGTTTTAGTGGGTACAACCAGATCCAAATCCATGAAGAGGATCAATCAAAAACTACTTTCACCACGGAATGGGGCACATACGCATATCGTGTGATGCCATTTGGATTATGCAATGCATTGGCCACATTCCAGAGGGCAATGATAGCTGCATATCAAGACTATTTGCAGGATTGGATGGAGATATTTCTCGATGACTTTGCGATCAGAGGCGACGATGAAAACATGATGGAGAGGATCGAAGCGATTTTAAGAAGAAGCATTGAAAAAGGCATCGCATTGAATCCTGAAAAGTGCACATTTGGAGTACGAAGAGGATTGCTTTTGGGACATGTTATTTCCGAAAAAGGGATTGCGGTTGACGAGGATAAGGTGGAAAAGATTGGACAACTTTCACCTCCTCAAAATTTGCGGCAACTCAGAGGATTCTTGGGCCATGCGAATTATTATCGACGTTTTATATTAAATTTTGCATCAATAGCGGCACCACTGACGAATCTTTTGAGGAAAGACCAACAATACCAATGGACTGAAGAGTGTCAAGTTGCATTCGACTCGATCAAAGAGAGATTGATAAATGCACCGATTTTGGTAGCACCCGACTAGACGAAAGAATTCCATGTGCATACCGACGCTTCTCATACTGCGGCTGGAGCAGTACTATGCCAAGCCGATGAAAAGAAGTTGGACCATCCTATTTATTACGCAAGTCGCAATTTGAATAGCACTGAGAGGAACTACACGACTATTCTTAAAGACATCGGCGTCTCTTCCATGTGGTTGAGGCCCAAAGCTTTCATCATGAACTCAGTCATCAGGTTGACTGCGGCTCCACTATCTAACTGAGCACCGGGGATTGCATATCCTTTAATCTCGACCGTCACAGCTGGAGCATTTGAGTCGATTTGCGTCGTAATACTTTCAATGATTCCTTGGACATCTTTATCTTGTCTATTTTTATCTCGAGCTTTCCTCGGCTTCTTAATATATTCGTTGTAGAATTGTTTCCTATAAGCAGGTGAACATTTTAGCAATGTGCCAATATCCAGCGTGACTTCCGTGTCAGCGAGCAACTTTACAATATCTACTTCTTCCGAACTTTGTCTTTCCTTTCTAATCTTAGGAGCTTTCAATCTTTCAGGGAATGGTGCTATGCCCGGCACAAACTCCTTGGTCACTGGTGGAAGAATCTCTATCTCTTCCCCATCCTCAAGCTCTTGCTGCTCAGCAAATCCTCCAACTTGGTTTTCTACCTCTTCACGCTCAGCGATCTTCTCTTGACTCCCTTCTTCACCTTCGCCTCCTGGATTCTTCTTCGAATACTCTTGAGTCCTTGTGACTACTGCCACAGTTGGCTCTTTATGCGGTTTCTTGGCTTCGTAAGCATCCACAAAGTGCATTGACGAGCTAGAGCCTTCTTGAGGGTTCGGTGTCTTGAACACTACTCCGATTGTAGGAACGTACTCTTGAGCTCTCGATGTGGAATGCATCTGAGTATCAACATAGTTCGAGGAACATATTGGTCTTTTTTCCTTGCCGGCGGCAGCTCTTCGTTTTGGACAATCTTCATCAAAGTGGCCCTCTCCACTACAGTACCTACATAGTGGGGTATAGTCAATTGGTTTCTTTTCGTTTGGACATCTAGATTGAGTATGGCCAAAGCCATGACATCTCCAGCACTGGATTGGACCATCTCTTCTTTGATCACGTGCAGCTCCTCTTGGATAGTCTCCTCCTTGACCCTGAGCACCATATCCATAAGTCGGTCTGTTTTCCCAACGAGATGTAGGTGGGACACTTTGAGCGGGCAATCCCGTGTAAGGTCTTTCTCTTGTATCTCCTGATTTCATGGTCCTCTCTTCATAGGCTCTCTTGTTGTAACATCGGTCCTCCGTGTGATTTGTTCTTCCACAAAAAGTACAACGCATCCTAGGTGGTGATCTATCTGTGAATACTCTCGAGACTGTAGGGCATTCTGAAGCCAAATGGTCGTAACCATGGCACTTTCCACACCATGTATTTGATCGAAACACTTGATTCGGGTTTGTCGTGACCTCTGGTTTTACTGTGTATGTCTCCTGAGTCATTGTGGCAGCTTTTATAGCTTGCGTGACCAATTCCAATATTCGTTCTTCAGTTAGCGTAGGGACTTCCTTGGCCAGGATCTTTCATCGGCATGCTCCCTGGGCCACCCATTGGCTCGTATAAGAGCTCCATCTTCCTTTGTTGGCATAATTGTACTTCCTCCCAAAGCCTTGCTTGTTCCTTAGCATCCATTAAAGTTGCAGGTCTTGTCAGGCTGATATGCTGCTGTGCCGTAGGATCTCTCAATCCCGAAATGAATCTTCGTTTCAATGTCTCATCGTTCGGGGCATTCGCGCCCATCTTTCTTACCAACGTTTCCATTCTCTGAATGTAGTTATCGATGCTCTCATTGACTCCTTGTCGCAAGTAATCCATCTGTTGGGCCAATCTATCTTGGAAGCCTTGTCGTCGAAACTTTGCCAAGAAGGCTTCCTTGAGCATCTGATAAGTTCCACGCTCTTGTGGTGTCAGATTCCCATACCAATTGGCTGCCTCATCACGGAGAATAGCTGGAAAAATCCTCAACCTTTGATCCTGGTCAACTACGTCATTGGCCTCACAAGTAACCTCAAACAGCTGGATAAAACTATCCGGATCTTCGTCCCAAGTACCTGAGAACTTGGTGAAGTCCCCCAAGTGAACCGAAATCTGCTGGGCCATTTCGAACAGAGGTGTGATGTCGATATCACTTCGATCCCAGAAATTTAGTGCACGCGGCCTTAGGATCCCTCCTTCAAACCTCCGCACTTGATTCGTGACTCTCCTACGGGAGTACACGTTTTTGGCCGATTTCTTCGAACCAATCGAGGTCCACTCACCTGGCGGTTCCCACCTTCTCCTTTCTCTTTCAAGGGCTCTTCTCTGAGCGCGTTCCTCTCTTTGAGTTTGTGTTGCTCCTGACGATGAGCTCCCCGGGCTCATGTTCTAGATCTTGGGGTCCGCAAGCTCGGCCAACCTGTGGCGCTAGGCGAACCTATGGCACTCTCTTATAGAGACGTACCAAGCTATTCCCGGCAGACGCACCAAAATGTTTGCTTCCTAAGTCCAAGGAAAAGATGATTGTGGAAGCCTTTATTTTGTTCAAATCCCTCAGAATCGGTCCAATTGGATTACCTAGAGCCCACAATTGTCTCACAATGGATTCTTCCTATGTCTATGCACTAGCGCATATGCTTCCCGGCAAACGCACCAAAATGTTGGGGTCTTGAGCCCAAGGAAAAGATGCACGTATGTTCTGCCCAAACTCCTGGAAGTCAGTCGAGTCGTATTGCATGAAGGTCGCAATTATATCTTCAATATGTAATTTCACTCTCTCAACAACTACTTCATACACACTCGTATTTATGCATGCTTGCTCTTCCAAGATCCCTTTCACTCCTGCACATTCCTATGTACGCTTACATCTTCTACCTCCTTGTCCATATAAACCCAAACCTACGTGCATTCACTTCCTCATATACTCTCCCACATGGACATTCGCACGCACTCTCAGACTATCTACCACTTCAAAGCAAACCAACAACCTCTCAAGACTTGAAGTCAAATGGCCGAATCATCAAACGTACCCAATCTTATCACGGGAACAAACTCACCCACTTTCATCCTCCCTCCTTTTCTCACTCTCTTGCACTTTCTCTTTTTCTCTCTCTTTCTCCCACCTACTTTCTTCCGCTCTCACACACTCTCATTTTTTTTTTATAAGCCTAAGGCTGAAAACCATGAACATAATAAACTTCAACATATACTTCAATGATGCTCACGGAAAGCAGAAGATGTTATTATCCTAAACCATATCTAATCACCTCAAAAAATTCACTACGAACCAGATCTTAATAGTAAAACCTGAAATGTTGCTTTGATAATAGAGTGCACAGAACAAATCACATCCCACTTCAAAGAAGCCATTCGCACATAAAACTTGATGCACAAAAATAAAACTCGTGGCATACTACATTGCATCGATTTTAGAGACCTTCCACCTACCGCACCTCTACTAACTTTCTAAGAAAGTTCTGCATCAGTCTCTACGAATAATACTCTTTGAATAAATTGATGCAGACCTAATGCAAGCAAAGTGCATTGAATACGGTCGATAACACCAGTGGAATTACAATCCTCAAATCATGGCAGTGCTGGAGAACCTAGTCATACACCTAGTTAAATGGGAGAAAACCATCCCCTATGACCCTTCAGCACAAGTACTTCTATCTTGATAGCTTGCATAACGTAAAACATGGCATTGCGACAATGAACTTACATGAACTTGATTTGTGCATACTTCTTAAACATCTCAACAAGGTACCATTGATCCCGGTTCTAAAAAAAACTTCTGAGAAATTCTTCATGCGCTAACCTTGGATAAAAGAAATAAAATGAGCAGCTGCAATGTTGTCTTCAAGTCGTCCCACGATAGGAACCAGTATTACTGATAAAGGTTTCAAGTGTAATAGTGTATGTATATTATATGCACTAATAGACGATGATCCTTAACCAAACCATAGTAAATGATTAAAGAAAATTTGTATCAGATGAATGCCCTTTCTGACGGCACTGAACAGAACAGATAACTTCTTAGAAACCTTACTGATGGAACTGATCACATTACCGGTATCCCTTCAAATTCTCCCTTCAAGGTTCCCAAAACTGCATACACGAATCCTTCGCACGACACTAATGGCAGACCTGAGCAAATATTCGGATTGCACTCACAGGCAAACAACGCACACGCCTCTGCAAGAGCTTTGAATCAAAAAAATTTGGAAGAAATCCCCCTGTTCGACTATCAGCGTGAGACGTATAGGACATATGGCATAAAGAAGAGAGAGAGCATGCTCTCTCTCTCTCTCTCTATAAAAGCTCTCTTCACATAGACGGTGGACACCTCCTTAAAAGTTCTGTCCTCGTACTGTTCCACTCTTGCATATTCAAACTTTTTACCCCTTCCAGAAAATGCGTAATTCACTGTCCTCCACACGTCCTCCTGCTGCCCTTTTTCCTCCTCGATTTTTGGGACTCGAACCCTCTCCCCTTATTCAAGGTTGCAAGTACACATAAAGATCACTTTTTAGACTCCGTGCGACTCTACAATCTAAGGCCGTGCATTTGTTGAGTTGATGAATTTGCATTGCAAATGAGAACCTCATCAAACTTTTACAATGATCAAGTGTGTTTCATCCACAATGTCAAACAAAAATGAATACCAAAGGAGTATCATGCCCCCCAACCTCTTAGCAATGTTGCCCTGGCCACTCGCCCAATTCCTAGGCAAAATGCTCCCATCCGATAGCTGCAGCCTTTACTTTTGCTCATTTCCTTCACATCTTCGTATGCTCTTGTCATGTATTTCTTTAGTTCAGCGTTCACCTTATCTTCATCCCACATAAATCCTTGAATGTTCTACACCCACTCAAAATAGCTGACAGTCACTCCTCCCGCATTGGCATATACATCTGGTAAGACAACTACTCCTTTCTTGGCAAGAATCTCATCAGCATCTGGATTTGTTGGATGGTTTGCTGCTTCCACAACAAATTTAGCTTGAACACCATTAGCATTCTCCCTTGTCAAGACTCCTCCAATGGAAGCAGGGATAAGGACATCACCTCGCTCAACTAAGATCGACTTTGGATCAATATCTTCTCCTCCATCAAATCCTTTGACACCACCTGTTTTCTGGGCATAATCGACCAATCTCGGGACATCGATGCCATCTGTATATATATATATATATATATATATATATATATATATATATATATATATATATATATATATATATATATATATATATATATATATATATATTTAGAGCACCATTGGCATCACTGATTGCTATCACCTTGCCCCCTTGTTCATGAAGAATCGTAGCTGTCCATACCCCACTTTAACAATCGCGAAAGTCCTATCCTCTCAGAGGACTTCCGATCCCCGAGATAACTGTTCTGCCAATCAACTTTGATGATCCTTCCAGTAGCCCTCATCTGGACCTTATATTGACCAGATCTGTCAGGTGCCCTTATTGACAAGGAAGACCACCAACAAAGGAAAAACTTTCCTTCCCCCTTTCTGTGCACACCTACCAGAAATGTCCCCTCCTGTCCACCCCAATCTCCAATGAGCTGCCTTCCTTTGTGCACAACGGCTTGTGTTGAAGACACGTCATCAGGCATCCGTATCAAATGCATCGTAGGAGGGACTCTACACACTCCAAATACTTCTCATCAATCACCAAAACTACTCTGCAAGTACCTGAAATCAAACGTATTTTCCTGCCAAATAGAACCACATTAGTGCAGAAAAACCAACCATTTTCGGAGCTAACATCCTAAAAAGATAAAGATGGACACCCAAATCAAACAAATATCTCTAAATAAAGTCGATGACTATAGTGAAGGAGATGATTGGAATACATGTATTTTGATCATCTTCAATGATGGGATCCCTAAAGCAATCATTGACTCAAGGGCAGGTGTAGATTTCACTAACAAACTCTTGTGGATCAAATGGGGTAAACCAAAACTAAGGCCTACAAGGATGAAGTTACAACTAGCAGATGGTCAAATGGACAAACCATTAGAACCCCTAGAAGGAGTTACCCTAAGTACATGTGGTGTAGAGTTTGAGCACACTTTGCCATTTGTGATTTCGGAAAGGCAAATAAATATGAGTTGCTCCTAGGAAGACCTTTCATGTGCCAATTACAAGTGGTAAAAGATTGGGGTGGAAACATAGTTTACATGTAACATTAAGGCACAATGACATGGATAGATGTGACATCTTACTCTTATAGAGATGTGCCCCCTCTCCAATGGAAGACCATCCATCAAAATGTAGATGATTTAGCGGAAAGTGAGTCATCTAGTGAATCTAAGGTTGAGAATGAAGTTTGAAAGCATGTGGACACTCACTTGTGGATGTGCCAAGTTTCTCAAAAACAAAAAGCTAGGAGAATAAAGAGTGAAGATCTTAATTGGAAGGAATGCAATTTTGATAAACCAATCAAAGATCCCTCCTACATGCCTATGCAATTTTTGAATGAGGATTTTGAACCATATGATTGGGCTCAAAGTCTTGCTACCTTGGATGTGGTTGTTAATGAGAAAATTCTAACTCCTTGTCAAGATGAAAATGCTATAACCTCTTCATGGTGCAATTCATCTTAGATGATGAGGAAGATGACATAAATTATGGATTATCCAATATCCCATTCTATGAGAGAGTAACAGAGGAAAGGGAAATCTTGTTGAGACAACACAAAATTAAAGCTCTCTAGAGAGGAAGAAGAGAGCTTCCTTACATAGAATATCTTTCTTATTGTTGGAGTTTGAGGTCTGCAGAAGCACGCGAACATCACAAGGAAGAAGAGGAAGCTTGGAGCACAACACATAATACTGAATGTATTACCAAGGGAATGTACAAAGATAAGTAACTCTTTAGGGTTATAGGCATATATACAATACGAGGGGAAAAAACCTCCTAAAGAGGGAAAAAGTGCCTCGGTGTTCCTAGTGTGTTCACACACATCACCATCAAAACATATCAACAAATCCCCCTTGGGAGTGATGTTGTGAACAAGGAGTTGGCACTCATGTATAAGGAAGTTCCAAGCTATGTGGAATCAATCCACAAAAGGAAGTAACCCCAAAGCTTTGTAGAAAGCTTCAAACTTCTCCATAGGTAGAGCCTTTGTGAAAAGATCCGCAATGTTCTCCTCTGTGGGCACATATGCCAAACTGATCTCTCCAGTAGAGAACCTCTTCTTGACATAATGATAGTGCACCTCAATGTGCTTAGTGCAAGCATGAAACATAGGGTTCCTCGCCACTGCCAATGTGCTTTGACTGTAAGTAAAGATGGTGGTGGCAGAAAACTGACCAACACCCAAATCAGCCATAAGGCATCTAAGCCACATTCAACAGTCACTGTGAAAGCCTCCCTATACTCAGCCTCACAACTAGAAGTGGCCACAGTAGGTTGCTTCTTGCTCAACCAAGATATGCATGAGCTACCAAGCATGAAGCAAAAACCACTAGCAGACACACAGTGCCATAGCAACCAGCCCAATCAGAGTCAGAAAAAGCATGTAAATATCGCAATAGTGATCCCCCGTTAGGATAAAATAATCCAAGTAGTCAAGTAGCATCAAGAACCAAAAGATGCACTTAACCACCTTCCAATGCTTGACACCTAGGCAATGCATAAATGTGCTCATTTATGAGATAGAAAATTGAACATCTGGTCGAGTAATGCATAAGTAATCAAGCATCCAATAGCTTGCTAATAGAGAACAACATCAAATGCATCTCTAGCATCATGAAGATTCAACCATAAACCTATCTCCATAGGAGTGGCAATAAGTTTGCAGTCTTCATGACCAAAATGTTGCAATCATTTGTCAATATATTTTGTTTGATACAAAGTTGGTCCCCCATAAACTTGCATAAATGGAATGCCCAAATAATTATGTAAACCACCCAAATTTGACATCTCAAAAGAGGCATGCAAATCAGCCTTAAAATCAGCAATATGCTTCTCATGAGGACCATTGAGCAACATGTCATCAACATAGACAACAATAATCAGAAGCACACATCATTTGCACACTCAACACATAAGGTGATCTCAGTTGGATTATTCTCAAAACCATGTGCAATCAAGTGGGCATGTATCTTTTCATACCAAGCATGTGGTGCTTGCTTCAAACCATATAATGCCTTTTTCAAACTGCACACTTTGTTTCATGACCTTTCTGTACAAAACCACGGGGCTGAAAAACATACACTTCTTCATGAAACTCACCATTCAAAAATGAGTTTCAATGTCCAATATATGTACATTCCAAGTATGACGAGTTGTAAGTGCATAGATTCTAGGAACAGTAGTCATTCGGCATGTAGGAGCAAAGGTCTTATCAAAATCAATGCCTCTTTCTTGAGCATCAACTATTGCAACAAGCCTAGCCTTATACCTGTCAACTGTTCCATCTGGCTTATGCTTCAGCTTGTATACCCACTTAGTGTCAATGGCCTTCTTGCCAGGAGGAAATTCACATAAAGAACAATTACCATTCTTCACAATAGCATCATATTCTAATTGCATAGCAGCCATCTACTTTTTTGAATTTTGTGCTTCATCAAACGAGATAGGCTCATTCTCATCACAAAGACTAGAGGCAGCCATAGCATAGCAATCTGATGCAAAGCAAGCACTATGAGAGCTTGAACGATTACGATGTTATAGAGGTGCATCTCATTTGCTATATTCCAAAGTCTTCACCATCCATTTGGGCATAGTCTTTGCCTCCTCCATATTAGTTCTCTCGTCAACAAGTGCATCATGTAAATCTACATCAGAAATGGAATGGTGTGCAACATCACATGAAACCTATAAAGGTCGAGAAATTGCCTCATTTGGACTAGCACTAGATTGTCCACCTATAAAAAGAGGAAGCAAAGTTTCATACACATTTTTGGAGCTAATTGATGTCTCCTTAGTACATGAAAGTAGTGGTTGAATAGCATCTTCCACAAAAACAACATCATGGCTAAACAAAAGCATTTAATATGTGGATGATACAGAAGATAGCCTTTGCTTTCAGAACTGTACCCAACAAAAATACATTTCACTACTTTATCATCCAATTTCTCGCATTGTTTTTCAGGCACTAATGCATATGTCAGACAACCAAATACATCCAGGTGAGCAACAGATGGCTTGCAACCACTCATATGGAGTGATAGATTGCAATGCTTTAGTGGGACACCTGTTAAGTACATATGATGCACGCATAACAACCTCAAGCCAAAAACAATGTGGTAAAGCCTAACTTTTGACCATACACCTCGCCATCTCCATGAGAGAGTTTTTCTTCCTTTCAGCAACTCCATTATGTTGAGGTGTATACATCATTTTACACTGATGTTTTATCCCACGTTAAGTCAGAAATGCATTAAAGTCAGAAGACATATATTCCCTCCCTCGATGAGAATAGACGGTCCCCATTTTACATGCTGACAAGTTTTTAGCCAAAATCAGAAAATGTTTGAAGCACGTAAACACTTCAGATTTTGCTTTCAATGGATATACCCATGCATGCTTGGAAAAATCATCAATGAAATTCATGAAGTAAAGGTAGTTCCCAAAAAAAGGTGTGTGCATAGGACCACAGACATCATTATGAACAAGCTACAATTTTTTAATAGCTCAAATTGAACCATCTTTTGGGAAGGAGAAACGTTCCATTTTGCCCAAAATACAGCCTTCACAAACATGTTTACTAGGAGCCTCAAGTTTGGGCAGAGAGGAAACCATTTCAAATTTTTGTAGGCATAGCAAACTAGCAAAATTCAGATGAACAAAGCGTGCATGCCAAAGCTTTTACATCTAACATAACCTGAGAATCATGTACTACACATGTTGAATCATTCACAGATTTTTCATAGTCTATGAGCTTATACAACCCAATACATAAAATGTCAGAAGCAATAATGACATCCCCACTTGATGGATCATGAACTGTACATTTGTCATCAACAAATTTCAAAACCAAACCAATCTTGGCTAATGTTGAAACTGATAACATATTTTTTTTTATCCCTAGCACGTACGATCAACAATAGTTAGAATGATCTTATCAACTCCCATGACTAGATAAAAGGAGTGGTTGGTGCATGTGACAGTATTCCCTGTGGGGGCATGCTCAAGTGAAGTGAATAAACTACGTTGTGAGATAATATGTTTGGTTTCCCCACTATCAAAGTACCAAACATCTAAGTCTAGTGCAGGCATACACTGTTCATGAGAAGATGGTTCATAACTGCAAGCAGTAGTAAATGTCCATTCTTCATTTTGCACAAGATTAGGAGACTTTGTTTTGGGTTTAGAAGCCTTTGCAACAACCATTCCAACCTCTTTCTTCTTTCCCTCTTTTGCAGTGAGTTTGGGACTGTTACACTTATGTGTTCCTCGAGTAGCTTTGATGTGAACCTTTTCCCTATACATGCGCACTTTTTACTCTAGTGCTGGCTAGAGGTTTTTTCCCCATGTTACCACATACTTGATACTCTCATATGTGGTGGTACTTTGTACTTAGGGACATTATTCAGCTCTTACTTCAGTTCAGTTCATCATCAATAGAGAGAGCTATTCTAGCCATCGTCTTCTCCATGTGTCTTGCTGCATTTGTGCTCCTTGTGTGTGCTTTTCGTGTGTCTCTCACACTTCTACACACACCCAACAGAGGTATCAGAGCAGGTTCAACTCCTTCTCAAGTTTCGGTTTTTCGCGTCGTGGCACGCGCATACTTTTGACAGTGCAAATCGACTTCGGAGCATAGAACTGTGAATTTCAGCAGCCAAGAAACATTTCCAGAAGGTGCACTGGAGTTTTACCCCCATTTCGAAGCCATTCGTGCAATCAGAATCGCCATCAGAGTGACAGTTTGTGAGCCGAAATTTCAGCACTCGTTTCAGCTTTCGTCAAAGTTTTTGTCACTTTCTTGTTCCTTAGTGAAATGGCAGGCAGCAATCACTTGTTTGGCATGCTTCAAGCTGAAGATAAGCTTGATGGGACCAACTATCCGATGTGGTCTTACATGATGAAGCATGTTCTTGTTGCAAAACAACTTTGGAACATAGTGGCAGATGTAGATCGAAGACCAGCAGGTGCTTCCACTTCATAGTATACTGTCACAGATGGAGCTTCTTCTTAGTACAGTGGTTTCTCCTTCTCCACCTACACAGGAGCAACTTAGATGGGATGGAAAAGATGCTCAAGCTCATGCTTTGATTCTGCTTTCTATGAAGCTTCATATAGTTCCACACATTCGGTCATGTTCTACATCACGATAGGCATGGGACACTCTTGCTTCTTTTATGCCGTGCATAATGAACCACGTGTTTCATACTTGAGGAAGCAACTTGAGGATGCATGTATGGCTGAAAATGAGTCGGTGGATGTGTATGTGACACGCATCAAGGACTTGAAAGAGCAATTGGCAAACATAGATGAGATCATTCCGGATGCATCACTCATTTCTACATTGCTAAAAGGGTTACCAAAATCTTTTCAAATCTTTGCTACTATACTCCATTTGGTTGCAAAAGGAAATCCTAATATGTATGCATTTGATGAGGTTGTGTCTCTTCTTTTGCAAGAAAAGCAATCTAGAGTGAATAGGAGTGGCTTGATTTAGGGAACGCAAGCACTTGCTATCTCACAAAAGGGGAAAAGCAAGTATGGCTCAGCATTGGGTTCATCAAAACCAAAGCCTCAAGCTTCCTCTTCCACTCATTCCTCTAATGATAGCGATTTGCAAAAGAAGAAGAGATGCAAATATTGTCGAAAGTCTGGTCATACTATTGATGAGTGTAGAAAGCTTGTTAAACACAATTAAAAGAAGGAATCTGGCATATCTATTGCTGAAAACTCAGCAAATGTAAAGAATGATGAAGCTAATATGGCTCAAGATTTTTGGGCATGTATTGTTACATGTCATTATGATGCTTCTTTGCATTCTAAATGTATGGTTGTGAGTGAGACTAGTTCCAATTGGTTCTTTGATAGTGGTGCTTGAAAGCACATAACATCATGCAAAATATTTTCTTCCTCTTTGAAAGATGCACCCAAAGGAGGACATGTGGTATGTGCAAACAATGCCTCTTATCCTATCATTGGAGTAGGAGAAATTAAGCTTACGGCTGCAAATGGAGGTGTGATTCTCTTGAAAACTGCATTGTATGTGCCCAGTATCAAGAAGAACTTAATTTCAGTTCCGTTGATTACCAAAGCTGGACTTCATGTACACTTCGTTGATGATAAGTGCATGGTTCATGATTTCAGCAATGATTATGTTATTGTGATGTCTGGTAATGGTTTGTATCACATAGATACATACAAGAGGGTTGCCTCGAATGCTTTGGTTACTCATACTTCTTCCATGGCTGAAATGGAGCTTTGGCATGCTCATTTCGGTCACTTGAACTTCATTACTTTGTTTTACTTGCAAAAGAAGGACATGGTTATTGGCTTGCCTACACTTGAGTCCATTAAAAAGCATGCATGTGAAGGTTGCATTCTTGGAAAAATGCATCGTGCTTCTTTTCCAAAAGATAGTCATACACACACTACAAGAAAATTGTAGCTTGTTCATAGTGATGTATGTGGTCCCGTCAAGACTCCATCTTTTGGGAAGCATGTATATTTTGTTACTTTCATTGATGATGCTACTCGCCATACTTGGGTGTATCCTATGAAAGCAAAGAATGAGGTATTTTCTTGCTTCAAAGCATTTTTAGCTGTGGCTAATAATTTTTCTTCACAAAAGCTTTTGAGTCTACACACAGATCATGGTGGTGAATACATGTCACATAAGTTTAGTGCTTTTCTTCATGAAAGAGGTATTTCACACCAATGTATGGTGCCATATACACCTCAACAAAATGGTGTTGCCGAGCGTAAAAATAGAACCCTTCTTTAAATGGCATGATGTATGGTTAAAGGAAAGCATCTTTCTGATAAGTTTTGGATGGAAGTGGTCATGTGTGCAAACTATGTGTTGAATTGTTGCACTACAAAAGCATTGAGAGTCATCACTCCTTATGATGCTTGGAATGGTCATAAGCCTATGGTTAGTCATATGCGTGTGTTTGGTTGTTTAGCATATGCTCTTGTGCCATCACAACATCACAAACTTGATGACAAGGCAAAGAAATGTATATTTGTCGGTTGGATATCGTTTGTACCATCCATTGACGAACACAATTATTGTGAGTCAAGATGTGGTATTTGCTAAAAATTCAGTTTTCCCTCTACTTGAATGCAAAAAACAGCCAATAGTTAGCTCACAACATGTGTTCGATACACTCATGCCTTTGTTCCAAAATGGTGCACTTGAATATGGCCCTGTAGACCAGCCAACTGAGGTTCAAAGGGCTGAAAAATTCCAACCAAATAGGGCTGAAAATGTAGAGAATTTCCAGCCAAACATGGCTGAAAATTTTCAACCAAAAATCGTCAAAATTGCTGGAAATTTCCAGCCACATATGGCTGAACATTTGCGTCAAAATATGGCTGAAAATGAGCATGAAATTCAGCCCATGCATGATGTACATGTTGAAGATGTATTACATAATGAACGCATGTCTATCAAGAGTGCACAATCTATGCCAAAGTGGCTGAAACAAACTTTACAAAACAGCAAATTGAGTGCACCTTTACTGGTAGAACAAGATCAAGCTCTCACCATGCATCAAGTAATTTTGTGGATTATTCCCTTATTGCTACAGCATGTAATGAAGAGCCACTTTCTTTCGAAGATGCATGTGACGATCCACAATGGATGAGTTTTATGCAATCATAAATGGATTCCATACATAGGAATGGTACTTGGGAGTTATGTGAATTGCCAAAAGGAAAGAATGCCATTGGTACAAAGTGGGTTTATAAGATTAAGAGAAAATCTGATGGTAGCATTGATCACTACAAAGCTAGATTGGTTGCCAAAGGATGTGCGCAACAATATGGCATTGACTATGAGAAAAATTTTGCACCTACTTCACGCATGACTACCATTCGTACCATGGTTGCATTGACTGTCCATCGAGGTTGGAAAGTGCATCAATTGGACATAAAAACAGCCTTCTTGAATGGTGATTTGCAAGAAGAGGTTTATGTGAAGCAACCTCCTGGATTTGCTATGAAAGGGAAAGAGCATATGGTTTGTCACTTGCATAAATCCTTGTATGGTCTCAAGCAAGCTCCACGTGCATGGCATGACAAAATCCATAAGCACTTGATTGCTCTTGGCTTCACATGTAGTCCGATTGAAAGCACACTCTATGTACGCAAAAATGGGGCTGATCTTATAGTGCTTGTTCTTTATGTCGATAACATACTCTTGACTGGGTCATGTGATGCAAAACTTGACATTCTTATGGCTGATTTGCAGCATACTTTTGATGTCACTTATCTTGGTCTTTTGAGCTACTATCTTGGTATCCAGTTTGTATCCTTTGAGGGGGGAATTGTTATGCATCAAGCAAAGTATGTTGAAAAACTACTTCAGCGTTTTGACTTTGAGGATTGCAAGCCAATTTCCACACCAGTTGAGATAGGATTTAGATTCTCAGTTGAGGATTCCAGTGATGCATTTGACATTTCTCTTTATTAGCAAGCTGTGGAATGTCTTATATATGCATGCAACACAAGGCCGGATATACAGTATGCAATTTCCCAGTTGAGTGGATTCATGCATAGCCGTGGCTCTAAGCATTGGCAAGCGATGAAACATGTGTTTAGATATCTCCGAGGCACTTTGAGCTTAGGTCTCTTTTATGGCAGAGATATTCAGCCATGCTTGCATGCTTTTACAGATAGTAATTGGGTTGGTTTTTATGATACTCACATGTCCACTAATAGTAATTTTCTTTTTCCTTGAAGACTCATGCATATCTTGGTTGAATAAGAAGCAACCTATAGTGGCCACATCGAGTTGTGAAGCTGAATATAGGGCAGTTTTCACAGCTATAGTGGAGTCTATATGGTTGATATGCCTATTGATGGATCTTTGCATGGAGATTGATGCTTCTACGCATATTCTCACTAATAGTCAGAGTGCTTTGTCTATTGCACGAAACCCAATGTTTCATGCACGGACCAAACATATTGAGGTGCATTATCACTATGTGAGAGAGCGTCTTCATGCAGGAGATATTGATTTGGTATATGTGCCTACACAAGATAATGTGGCATACATATTCACCAAAGCTCTTCCACAGGAAAAGTTTGAAGCTTTTCGCAAAGCTTTAGGCTTATTACCTTGTGGGGGTTGATATGTCACTCCCTATATGTGTTCACATAATTCGCTCCAGGGGGGTTTGTTACACTTATGTGTTCATCGAGTAGCTTTGATGTGAACCTTTTCCCTATACATAGGCACTTTTTACTCTAGTGCTGGCCAGAGGTTTTTTCCCCATGTTACCACATACTTGATGCTCTCATATGTGGTGGTACTTTGTACTTAGGGACATTATTCAGCTCTTACTTCAGTTCAGTTCATCATCAGTAGAGAGAGCTATTCTAGCCGTCATCTTCTCCGTGTGTCTTGTTCCGTTTCTGCTCCTTGTGTGTGCTTCTCGTGTGCCTCTCACACTTCTACACACACCCAACAGGGACAACTCTTTATGACATGATCATTTCCTTTACAATATTTGCAAAAAAAAATTTCTTTTCTGTTTTCTTCTTGTCTCTATCATCCTTCTTTGATTGTGCAAAATTAGTAGATTTATGCTTACTAGTAGATGAGCTCCATTTACCTTTTCCCTTTTGACTAATCAGTAAAGCTTGATCTGCAAAACACATAATGGACATGTTCTGCCTAGAGTCATCTTCCTACAATAGAACAGAGACTAACTCCTCAAATGTTAAGGCATTTGAATTACCTTTCATCATCAATCAAAGAGTAGAAGCAAAACTCTGATATGAATCTAGAAGACCATTCGGAACAGTCTGCACAAGTGCACTGTCAGGAAAGACTTCATCAACAAAAATCAATTCCTCCTTCAAATCTTTGATCTTTGTAAATCCATGGAGTCCTTCATTCATGTGCTCACTCTTCAACTGTTTTCAGAGGTAAGCAACACGAGCCTAATTTCTTGCCTAACATAAAGTGGTAAGTGTATCCCAAGCATCCTTTATTGTTTTGCAAGAGCAAATGTGAGGAATAATGGCATGTTTCATAGATAAGGCTATCAATGCATGTGCCTGAGCATCTCTGCCATCCCAACAAAGTTTCCCTATAGTAGGTGTAGTAGGAACCACATCACAAATAGTAACTTCAAGAATATCACCATCTTCAATGCCATGTGACTCACCTTTAGTAACTATATATGCAAGTGTAATAGGACCTTTTTCAACACCCTGCACAATGTTCCACATTCTTTTTGCAACCAATACATGATGCATCATATAAGCCCATAATGGGTACTCGGTACCGTCCAACTTATCCTCAACAGCCAACATATGGAATACATCACTACTTTCATCCATGGCCACTGACTAAAATACCCTGATGCAAAAAAATGATTGTATCTCAGAAAGTTGAACAGAACTACCCTGTCATGTTCTGCTAAACCTGTAGCAAACTTCGAGATGCTTATGTTGGCAAACCAAAACCTGTATATATCTTTGGCACAAAAAGATAAAATTGCTTGCACAAGCACTATGATAATGCATTCGAAGACCAAGACAAGCTCAGATCACAATTTCAACAGTAGTGAAGCTATTTTGAACTCCTAATCGTCTAGACTATGCTCACCAAATTTCATGCGATTTTGAGACTGTGACTGGAGGGGTATCAAAAATTCCCTATATGAAGCTATGACCTTCTTTGGTACCACTTGTTGGATTTTGAGGTCTATGAAAGCATGCAAACAGCACAAGGAAGAAGAAGATGTTTGGAGCACAACACACAATATTGAATGTATTACCAAGAGAATGTACAAAGATACGTAACCCATTAGGGTTATAGGCATATATACAAGCCCGAGGGAAAAACCTCCTAAAGAGGGAAAAAAGTGCCCCGACGGTCTTAGTGTGTTCACACACATCACTACCAAAATATGTCAACACGTATGCATCAAACAATGATCATATATTTGACCAACGTTGGAAATCTGGATTCCAAAGGGATGCCTAAGTCAATTGCATAGTATCAAGAAGTATGTTAGCTTGAGGAAGCTAAGCATAAGCATGTAGAGTCCAAGGAGGAAGAGAAAGACTTGATCTTTGAGGTCCCTAGGCACTTCAAGACATACACAATTGACAAAAGGAATATCCAAGAAAAATTCTATAGCAAGGTAGTCTTATGATAATAAAGAGACCACTATGAAAGTAATCATTTCCCATGCGAATAGTGAAAATTTGTGCAAGTAGGTTGCTAGTGACCTCACTAGAGAAGAAGAGATAGCTTTGATTAGCAGTTTGAGAGAGTATCGAGATGTATTCAATAAGGATTTAAAAGGTGTGGTTCCAAAGATATGCTTTGATTGGATGCCCATGAAGAGCATAGCTATTTTGGTAAAAAAAAGACCATATACATATAATAAGGCATACTCTAAGAAGATCAAAGAGGAGATTGATAAATTACTCAAAGTAGGTTTTACAAATGAAATTGAACATAATGAATGGGTCTCTCTAGTGGTAGTGGCTCCCAAAAAGAATGGAAAACTCTTTGTGTGTATCAATTTAAAAAAATCAATGAATAAATCATTAGATATAGTTATCCTTTGTCAACAATTGATCATCTCTTGGAATGGGTGGTAGGAAAAGAATTTTATAGCTTCTTAGATGCATTTTTAGGATACAATCAAGTATCCATTGCCCATTGAGATGAGGATTAAATTGCTTCTGCAACATAATGGGGTATTTTTGCATTTTGGGTGATGCCCTTTGGATTGATCAATACATTTGCAACCTTTTACCAACTTATGTGATGCATGTTCAAAGAATTCCTTATTGAATGCTTGAAAGTACGTATTGATGACCTATGTGCACATTCTAATATGCAAAAACCACCAATTCTTGACCTTGCATGGATCTTTGATCAATGTAGGATTTACAAAGTATGTCTAAATCCAAAAAGGAGTGTGTTTATAGTGTGCCAAGGTAAAATCCTTGGCCATATCATCTCTAAACATGATATTTCAACCAATCAAGAGAAAGTTAGAGTGAATTTTGAATTATCAAGACCTAGAAATGAAAAAGATGCACAAGCCTTCTTGGGCCATTGTGGCTATTACCATGGCTTCATTCATATGTACACCATAATTGAATGAACCCTTTATTCGTTAATCAATCACTTTGAGTGAATAGTTAACTATAAAAGTCTTTCCAAGAACTAAAAAAATACTTGATGTCAAAACCTATACCTAGAGTTCTTTACTTGAATAAGACATTTCATATTCATGTGGATACTTTGAATTATGCAATAGGATGTATCTTAGCCCAATCGATGAATGATGGCAAGATGGATTTCCCTCTTGCAAATGCCAAGTGACAATTGAATAGTGCTAAGAGGAATTACACAACAATTAAAGGAGAAGGACTAGGTATAGTCTATGTTGTGAAAAGGTTTAGGCATTACTTGATGTCTAAAAATTTTAGAAATCTTTATTACACCACCAAGCTCTCTTGTACTTAGTGGAAAAACCATGTCGCATAGGAAGATCAATAAGATGATTCCTACTACATATGGAATATGACTTTGAGGTAGTAGTGAAGAAAGGCAAGACTCATAGTGGACCATCTTTCAAGACTTACCAATGGAGAAGCTAAAAGTGTTGTCAATGACAATATTGCTTATGAATATGTATTCACCTTGGAGGTAATGCCAAAGTGGATTGAGCCCCTTGTGCTAATTCTCACTTTTGGTCCTAGCCATCCTCAAGTGAAAATTTCTCCAAAAAGAGTACAAGAAGCACATTAGCTTCAAATCAATGCATGTTGTCTTTGCCATGGAGATAACTAAGGCATACTATATCATTGTATGGAGGAAGCAACAAAAAGAATGATTATAGGGAGAGCT
This sequence comes from Ceratopteris richardii, assembly GCA_020310875.1. NCBI lineage: Eukaryota > Viridiplantae > Streptophyta > Polypodiopsida > Polypodiales > Pteridaceae > Ceratopteris > Ceratopteris richardii. The sequence goes on from CM035442.1 coordinate 118,297,752, forward strand.
CATACAAGCATATTGGGTAGCCATTTTCCTAATTCCCACACATTTTAGAACTTGAAAAGAGATGCACTACATTGACCAACAATGGAAAAAGATGTAGCTATCTATATTCGAGAGTGCAATGAGTGTAAACCCATGAAAACTATGGAAAATGCTACACTGTATAAAATAATGGATTGGAGTCTTCCCAAAAACCTGCAAATATGACTCAAATAAGGCAAAGATTATTTGAGGATATTGCAAAGGAAAACACATTGATAGGAAATCAATTGTATCGACACAGTAAGGATAACTTCCTTTGCATCTATGTCAAAGAATTTTTAGTACAAAGAGATTTGTCCTACTGTGCACTCCACAGAAGGAGCTTAAATGGTCACTAACACTCTACACCAATTACAAAGTACTGAGGACTATACAAGGTTATTTTGTCAACTAGAAACCACTATAGACGACTATCGGTTGCTCTCTCATTACCCCTCTCTTTTTTTAGATGTACAAGCTCTATCTCTTATATGGCTTGTTGTCTAGATCACCCTATCTAGATGGGTGTTTTTGATATTTCTCTTGCACCACTCTTGCAGTTAATTTTTGATTGACAGAATCTCAGGCACTTTGATTATGCTGCTTGAAAAAATCAAAGATTGATAGTTCTCTATCCCATATCTGCAAACATAGAGCCGCAAAACCGATTTTCAAGGATCCCCATAGTGTGCACAATGAACTTGGACATGGATTGTAATACATGTTTACATAGGTCTAGAATGTTGTCCCAAATCCGTTCATTCTTTGGTCCAAAGAGCTACACTTGAGTACTTTGGTCTTTGCTCTGTAGAGCTACTCTGGAGTTGTGTTGTCTTAAGTCTAAAGACTTGCATCGAATTCTTTTAGTCTCCCAAACACTAGTCTCAAAAATTTTGAACTCTTGGATTCCGATCTTCCAAATACTACCTAAGTCCTCACCATCTTTGGCCTTCCCTTGAACTTATCTCATCAAACTGGTTAGGTTCCACCACTTTGTCAAGAGTCTAGAATCAGCCAAGACTATAGTGGTTGGATCGTGAGAGCTACATCATTGAGTTACTCTAACACCCCCTCTCAATGTTCACCTCGAGTGAACTTATTTCCTTGCACTTATTCTAAGGTGCTCTGTATGAAAATGGAATTGTTCTCCTAGAAATTCCTTTGTGAAGATGTCTACCATAGTGGTTAGATGGACAATACCTTATATCAACCACACCATCTTCAAGTAATTCTCAAAGGTAGTGATAATGAATCTCGATGTGTTTAGTATGTGCATGGAACAGCACGCTCTTAGCTATCACCATGCAACTCTGATTATTGCATTTCAGCATTGTTGGTTCTTTTCAGAGTACGCCTAATCACCAAAGGATTTGCGTGAGCCACACAATTTTGCATGCAGCAAAACAAGCTTCTTTGTACTCACCTTTGGTCGAAAATAACGCTATTGTGGGGTGCTACTTACTGCACCAAGAGACAACTCTGAAACCAAGTGAAAAAAAACTCTCCGGTCTAATTAGAATCACAAAATCTTGAAAAACTCATAGCGGATTACTTATAGATTATGCCAAAGTCTTTTGTTCCTTCGACAAATCTCAACACCTACATTTCAGTTTTACAATGGTTCTCCTTTAGATTGTTTGAGAACCTGCTTAGCACTTTGATTGTAAAACTAATATCCAATCTAGTGTTGCAAACATATACAAGGTTATCGACCAACTTCTAGTAATCCTTTATCACCACAGTAGGTGAGGTGCCTTTTGAAGATAAGTTAATATTGACTTCCATAAGTCTAGATGTAGAGTTACACTCATTCATCCCCAAAGCCTTCAAAGTTTCTCGAGCATACTTCTATTGGGAAATAAAGATATACCCTAGCTTTTGCGAAACCTCTATCCCTAAGCGCTAATGCATGGGACCCAATTCTATCATTTCAAACTCAACACTTAAGTCTTTTCTAGTACATTTTATCATGTCAAGTAAGTCACTTTTAACAAAAAGAGCATCCGCATAAAAGATGATTATCACACACTTTCCATTATGCTTATATGTATATAAAGTTTCATTTGCAAGAAGTTCAGATTTTCAAACAACCTATATATCCTTTGGTACCATGCTCTTGGAGTTTGTTTTAGTCCATAAAGATCCTCTTTAGTCAACATACTTATTTTCTAAATGGGTGCCTAAAACCACAATGATTGTTCCATGCATGTCTCCTTCTTGAGTTCGCCATTTAGAAATATCTATTTCATATTCAATTGGTATACTAACCACTTGCAATGAGTGACAATAGCTAAAACTATGTGGATAGTGTTCATTCTTGCTATTGGTGCAAAACATTCTTCAAAGTCAAATCCTTCCACTTGTCTAAAACCTTGTGCAATGAGTTTCCCTTTGAACTCATCTAAACTTCCATCATAATTCTAATTGATTTTCCGTATCCATTAGTGTCAATTACATCTTCTTTGGTGGTCTATCCACCAACTTCCAAGTATCACTATGGATTATGTTGTGATACTCGGCTTCCACTGCTGCCTTCTATCTTGGATCAACCACAACTTCCTCCAAGATGACCGATTCCCTGGCCTCCTCCATGTTACACTTATGTGTCCCTCAAGTAGCTTTGATGTGAAGTGTTTCCCTAAACATAAGTACTTTTTACTCTAGATCTGGTTAGAGGTTTTTTTCCCATGTAACCAGATATACATGATATACTCATATATATGTGGTGGTACTTTGTCCTTAGGGATTTACTGATAACTCTCACTTCACTTGTTCTCATCATCATTGATCATCTATCAACAAAGAGCTCTTCTAGCCATTGCTTTTCTTGGTGTGTTGATATCCTTCTTTGCTCTTACATGTGCTTCTATTTATGCTTCCTCACTCTCTCACACTCCCAATAGTGCTATCAGAGCAAGCTCAACTTCTTCTTAACCTACTATTTTTTGCATCCACCTTTGCATGCACTTTTAACAATGCAAATTGGTTTAGAAGCATAGAATTATAAATTTCATCACTCTTAGATCATTTCCATCATGTGCATTGGGGTTTCAACCCCCCTTTTTAAGCCATTCATGCAATCAAATTTTCCAATGGAGTTATAGTTTATCAGCTTCATCTCAACTTGCATTTTAGCCAAGCAACAATAACTTGTATGACATGCTTCAAGTTGAAGATAAGTTTGACAGGAACTATCCAATGTGGTCTTACATGATGAAGCATGTTCTTGTTGTAAAGCAATGATAGAAAATAGTGGTAGATGTTGATAAGCGACCCGACAGCTCTTCTACTATGTAGCTTATTGTCATAGATTCAGGTTCTTCTTCAAGTACAGTGACTATGCCATCTCCTTCTACACAAAAGTAAATTAGATGGGGTAAAGAGGATCTTCAAGATCATGCATTGATTTCCCTTTTTGTGAAGCAATGTATTGTTCTAGACACTCAATACTCCTTGGGCATGAAAAGAAGAGGTGTCCCAAGTCTTCACCATTTAAGTAGTGTTTACACCACGAAGGGGCCTTACAAATTGTGTTGCCTTTAGCATTAGCCCAAAGTCCCAAGTTTAGAATTTACCACATCATAATAGCTTTTTTTCTCAATGAGGGGATGTCATAGGGTAAGGAACTTAAAATCCTATCTATTACTCGACCAATTCAAACACCACACCTTGTTTAGTGAAATATGAAACTCCATATTCTTCTTGAACTAGGAATTTTTTCAAAGTGATTGCCATTGTGCCATTTTATACCTTCTACGCGAGGGGGGGGGGAGGGGATCTTGACCAAGGAGGAGGCAAGACTTCAAGTTTTCCTAAGCATTGATTCTCTTTGTTAAGGGGCATCAGTCATCATAGTCCAATCTCCAAGTTGGGGTAATGTCCTTAAATTTGATCCATTGTCCTTTCTCTTGATTCCAAAGGTGCTTCCACATATAAAACCCTTTATTTCATAATTTCTTTGTTTTTTGGAGGTTTTCATAATTGACAACCTTGGTTCCCTTTATTAAGAACCAAATTGAATCATTGTGTCTAATATTGACAGCCCACTTCCACTCTTCATTTAGCTTGAAGGAGGTTTCATCTTGTTCCAACCTTTTCCATAATGAACAAACCCAATACAAGCCTCTCAGAGTACCCAAAAAGGGAGACCAAAAAAATGAGTAAATATTGACCATTCCAACCAGGCATACCTACAAAAGTAAGAGCACTTTTGTTTCTGAAAATCAATTTGTCCTAGGAGGTATCCTTATTGCTCCAATTTTTAATTAGCCATTTAGCTACCAACTTATTGGTCAATCTTCAATGTCCATAATGCCTAGCCCACCCAAGCCTTCTACTCACACAAATAGTCCATTTGATTTTGGTCACACCTCTCCTATTGGGATCACACGTCCAAAGAAAATTACTTCAAATTCTTTCCATGTTAGCTAGATCTTTGTCTTTTGGTCTCCCCAATGAAAAAAAGTAGTTGATTGAGGTAATGAGGAACATGTTGACCACCATAGCACACCTTGCAAAGTTGACTTGCATCCCTTTCTAGTTACCACGTTTGTTGTCGAGCTTGGTTAGAGCCCATTCCCACCTCTAGTCCATAGTAACATCAAAGTCCAATGGAATACCCAAGAGATGAAATATTTGACCATTTGAATCACTTGACACCCCTGATTAACCAGAAATTGCGGTGGATGCCCAATAATAGCCTCGAACATAGTTTTGAGTGGTTAATTTTTTATCATAAGGCCACACATAAGGTATTTAGACACTTCCAAAAGAAGGTGATATTGTCTGTATCATTGTTTAAGAAAGCATTTGTGTCATCATCAAACATTCTCGTGAGCATTTGTTCATGCCAATTAGGCAAAACAAGCCCACAAATTTGGTCACTTTGGGCATGATGATTAACCAAGAAACTAAGGTCATCGATAGCAATACCAAAAGAGTAGTGGATTCAAAGGCAACCTTGTCTAATTCATCATTTTAATTTAAGTGATTGAGAGAGTTGGCCATTAATATTAATGCAAGCAAAGGCATTTCCCATAAGCATCAAGATCATCTTGATAAACTTCATCATGCATCCAAGTTCTTTTAGAGATTGAAGAATCGAGTCCCACTCGAATCTATCAAAAGCTTCGATTTTGAAAAAGAGAACATCCTGTGAGGATTCCTCCAGAAAGACAAGTCCTTTTCAAACATCAATGATGGCCTCAAGGATTGACCTTCTCTTAATGAACCCTTTTTAGTCCTTATTGATCCATGAGTGCAGATGGCAAGCAATGGGATTAGCAAGAACCTTAGCAAAGACCTTGTAGCTCATTTGTAGCATCATAATTGGCCTCTAATTTTCGATCTTGTTTTTATAGCCTTTTTTTGTGAATAAACTTTAATTGCACCTTCATTGAGACAACCACACAACGTGGCTCCTGAAAACAAAACTAAAGAGGTCACCAAAACCTACTTGTAGGACTTGAAGAACTCATTGGTGAGAGCATCTAGAGTCGGGCTTTGACCATTTGGAAGAGAATCAATCGCTCCTAAAATCTGTGTCAACAAAAGGAGAATCAAGAAGCAACAACATATTTTGTAGTATTCTTTTGGTTCTAACTCTAGAGACAGCGACCATAGAATCCTGCTTATGTAGAAAAAGTGGCATAATCACCACCAAAAGCTGGGTGAAGTGGTTGACATTAAGAGCACTATTCTCTTTGTTCATTTTGCATTCCTTACAAGGCTATCAATCATGAATGAAATAGATTCCTTATCCTATTTCTTCTTTAAACGCTTGCACATTTCTTTCGTTGATTGCTTTCTGTGCCCACCAATCCCTAAAGCCCAAACTAGGGGTGGGAATGACATTTGTTTACTTCTATCTCAAGCTATCATATCCTCCCATAAAGATTCTCCCTTCTAGGATGACAAATGTTTTGGAGTTCCATCCGAATCTTGAGCATTTAGAGTGTTCTTAATGGCCACCATCCAACACTTGGTCAGAGCAGAACAGGTGGTGAAGGCCTCATTCTAGGATGAGGTGATCTCTTGTCGAACAAAGGGGAGAGAGGAGGTTGCACAATTTGGCATGGAACCAGGGAGCTTTCCTATGCTACATGTGTCATTTGAAGATGAGTAATGTGGGATAGTGAACCGAAACAACAAGGTCCACACACTGAGTAAGGAATGGAGGGCCCAACTTCTCTATGATATTCTACTTCACATAATTTCTATCCAGACTAGCGTTTCACAAATCAGCTCCAATCTGAAGGTTTAACATAGGGAAGCCACACACATCTTTGACCTTCACTAGATCATGGTGGAGCTTCACCTAGTCCCACCTAGTCCCAAACGTCCTCAAGTCCTTTGAAAACATGCCTTCTTTGTTCCCATCTATTGGACTTAGTTTCCACCATATTAAAGTCCCTGCAAAGGATTATATATGTGGACAAAGAGCCCAACGATTTCCAGGTAACTTGTCTATGTATGTCGAGATTGGGCACATAAACCAAAACAATAGTGAATTGCAAGCATCCTTTAAACGATGTAGCAAACCCCCATGCTTCTAATCCTTGTGGGCCTCCAATTGGCTATGCATCCAACCATGGTTGATGCCAACAGTCGAGCCACCACAACCCCACTAGTGTGCACCACACATGAGAAGAAGAAATTCAACTAAGTCTCTTAAGAAGCTATTCACCGACGATTTTGATCTCTTGAAGACACATGAAATCTTGGGATGCTGCGTTTATCTTGAAGCCATTGTCAAATAACGGTAGCTCTTGAGGAATCAAAAAGCCCTCAGATGTTGAAAGAAAAATCTATCATTTCTTATGTCAATATCCTTTGCGGAACAAGGTCTTGTCCCTCTTTTTCTTGTTTTAATCTTCATCTCTACTTCTCAAAGTAGAGGGGTCCTGACACAAAAATCTATCCTTTAAGGGGCTCTTCCAAGAGATTTCTTTTAGCATTTTCCCTCTTTGAGACTCCTTTGTGGACAAATCTAGAACCCAATCAAGAATCATGGATCCAATGATCAAACTTCCACTATCAAGGTTATCTTCTTCGTTGGTGGTGAATCCCATCCTCTTTGCTTGTGGTATACCCCTCTAGATTGTCTTCATTACTAATGGAATAATACTCTAGATTTTCTCCTCATTTAAGGTCAAAATTTAATTAATTCCGCCAAGGTAGTCAAACAGATTGATCTCCTTTTCCAAATTATTGAACAGATTTTTTTCTTGGACCGAGCACAAGGGACTCATCTTAATATTACCTTTGGGGCTTTTTCTCCTCCTACAACTCACTTATGTGAAGCCTTTATAATTTGGTTTCTTGTACTTTCTCTAATTCCAACGAGAGATCTCATGGATCACTAAGTCCATTTCGCTGGGTCACCATGCCTTCTTTGTTGACATGGTATGATCAGATAAGATAAGACATGTTCCATAAACATTCAAAAAACTTATGTACAAGTAGTCATGCTCAAGAAAAAACCTTGCAATTGCTATAGGCACATTTGCAATTAGATCTCGTTCAATGATTGACACAAGCATATAATAAGTGGGCTCTGCCAGATTGACCATGACTCAGCAAAGCCAAGGTTATGATCTTTCACACATCCAAAGCAATAAGGAGCACTACCACCTTCATAGCAACAAGAGGCCATGTTGATGTGGTCACCATGTCTACCGCGGAGTCACATTCACCAATCTACATGAACCCTTCACTATGAAGAAGGCCAATAATGACAAGCTCATTCGAGGATACACAACCCTAGCCATACTAGATCATAGTTGCCACAAGGCCCACTTTCAAGAGCCCCGCATGAGGCTCAACTCGCAGTACTACCTATGGTCATAGAGGCACTATCCTAGACTATCTTCTTCATCTAAAGTATGAGATAGCTACCCTCAACTAAACTTATATGCAAGGCAATGAGGAGGGGCTCCCTAATTATCAGACTTGGCATGAGAGCATGTTATTCACAAGTCAGGCATGGTCTCATATACGGAGAGCATACCTCCCTCACCCTATGTTCACGTCTTTCATAACGAGAGTATCTTGGTGTTAAACAAGACCCAACAACTATACGACATGAGGGTTTGGGATTCACCTAGCTTGGGGACAAAGATGTCAAATCCTGTAGGCCAATTCCTCACTATCTTGCTTGGGGGGTTCATACATGCAACAACTCATGAGTGGTGATTGGCCAATTGAAGGTGGGATCAAACAAACCATAGATCAATATCGAGGACAAACTAATGTTCCCAAGGAGAAGCGAGCCAATAAAGCATGTGCAAAGGAGCTGCAGAGTGAGGAGCCTTTTGTATGTTGATGCAATGCACATGTTGAGATTGAAAGCAAATATAAGGCTTTATTCAAAGGACAACCCACTCTCCAGGAGATCATAGACTCTCAAGATAAAAGGCAGCTAGGGTGTTCCTTATTAGAGATAGGGAGCCATCAGGACACACTATTACAACCACACATAGCTACACAAAGAGAGTAGAGACAGTCTAGCTGAGACCTTTTTCAGAGGACTGCCACACCCCCACCTCATCCAACACTCAAATGAGAGTCACACTCACACGGGTGTAGGTGAGAAGAGCTAGACAACGAGCTTCAAGGGTGTGCACCTCCATCATGAACAAACCCAAGAAATCCCTACTTGGAGTCATGCAATTGAATAGAAACATTTACATACTGGTTCTTTATGAGAAGTCTCTTTGAAGTTTCAAGCCTTTACAAGTCCAATGTCCATTTCTTCTTTCTTAGAAATTCTAACTGATGGCTGATAATGTTATGTACATACATACATATGCACGTACGTACGTACATACATACATACATGCATCCTCTCGACTTTTTAAATAAAGGATAATTAATCTAGTGATCAAGTGTTCAAATCAATTGACGTATACGATGGAGTCGATATATGTATAACATCCTTCGTCCTTTACCTCCTCTACGTTTTATAATCTCCAAAGTCGTCAAAACAAAAGATCGAACCTTCAATAATGCATGGATGGATGTTGATAGATATTGACAACCATATTTTTTGGAGCAAAGATATGTTCACATCTGCGTCCCACACATTGTCACTTTTGAAGGCAATGAGAAAACCGACACAACAAACAAATTAGAGGATAATATACGTTTGACGTTTTCCTCAGAATTAGCAATCCAAACTTCAATAAATGTTTTTCTTTGTCTAATCTATACATCCATTAATCACAAGATTGGCAAGTAAAGTCCTCTTTTGTTCCTCTTTTTGTACTCAAGTTTTTCTTAAGATTAGATCATTTATGAATCAGGGTGCATTTTAAAGAAATCTTGATGGAGAAATGTTTGTATTAGGGGGCCACACCTTTTGATTAAGACCCTACAAAGGGTTGAGATTCACCTTCAGTAGATACAAAGCACTTGCAGAGTCAAAAGATGCATCATTTTAATGGGCTTGCAGCTTTACACATGCACAAAACCCACATTCTAGATATACAACATCCATTTTCCCAACTCCACAGTAAAATAGCTACCAAGCTTATCCGCAGGCTGACAACTCTCCACTATCAGAAAGAGGGTTTGCACCCACTATATAGAAGAAGATAAGAGAATAGAACACAAGGAGTTGCCATGGAGAATCTCAGAAAGTGCTTTTGTGATATGCCTCAACATGGCAGTACAGATTTGTCATTTAGATGTCAAGTCGCTCAACCATTGGATCCCTGGGTAGGAATCGAACCTACATCTTGTTCATAAGCCTTCCATCAACAGCTCTGCCACTGAGCTACCAAGGAAAACAAAATTGACAAAACATATCACGGCTTTCACCTCTGACACTGCTCAGCAACAAGACACCACAGACATGGGAACAAGAGACATGGCAGATGGGTCTTCTTTACACGTGTGGACTTGCATGGAGTTACATCTGTCTCCATGGATCAAAAGCAAAGTAACTTCGGGCCTGACAGACAACCATGCATATACTAAATTTAACAATTCTGCTGCATCAGAAAGCCCATTCGGACTGACACAGTAAAGTAGAAAGAAAACTTTTCAACAAGAGCACTTGAATTTATAGAACGACCGTGAATGTAACTATGTTATATAAGTGAAGAAAAATATACAACGTCCCTGTCAGTGGTCTTTGTCCCTCCTACAAAGACCACAAAGTAAATTTCTCTCATGCACATCGCAGTAACACCCTGTGGCATCTGAAAACCCCACAAAGTAAATTTCTCTCATGCACATCGCAGTAACACCCTGTGGCATCTCTTGCAGCATATGTTTATATAATGAGAGAACCTATAGTACCTCTTGCAGGATCTCTTTATATAAAAACAGAACCAAGTAAGAAATAAGGGACCTGTATATTAGTGTTTTGGTCCTACAATAGAGCTGAGGAAATTATTGAGGCTGTAGTAAGCCCACAGCCAACTGTATACTAGGATTTCATGCAAGTAAAGGTGCAGCCTAGTTTGTGTCTATTCATGAAATTAAGGACTTACGGGTGCATATGCCAACAATCTCATCAGACCATACTATAAGCATTATTTATACTCATGCATCCATAAGCATTATTCATTTGGTTGCATCGTTATCAGTTTAACATCCAATCAGATTTCCACCCATATACATTCCTTATTTATTGCCCTCCTTGCTTTACATCTCAAACATTTCATCTTGTTCTCCCTCTTTCTCTATTGTTTCCCTCATTCCCTCACAACTACACTTTCTTTTGGGTTAAGTAGATACCTAAATGTTACATACAAAAACAGGTATGCATATCAGATTTCCACCCATACACATTCCTTATTTATTGCCCTCCTTGCTTTACATCTCAAACATTTCATCTTGTTCTCCCTCTTTCTCCATTGTGTCCCTCATTCCCTCACAACTACACTTTCTTTTTGGTTAAGTAGATACTTAAATGTTACATACAAAAACAGGTATGCATATTGTTAAAACCTAAAAATTTTCCATGTGTAACCTGAAATATAACTAAAATAAGAACATGAAGTTAAGATACATGATGAGACTCGTTGAAAAAAAAAATGGATGCAGCTAAATTGAATACCTTTTATGTGAATTCTGCAATTTAGACCTTAGTTTTCGATGCATCACATATATATCTCTCATTTATCATTCGTACCTATTCAAGTTTCAAAATTTCTCAATAACTGTTAATAAAGGCCGAATTGCAAGGAGATACTGGCTATTTTTAACTAGATTGGCCATTCGGTGTCCTGCTTTCTCAACAGCTTTAATGTAGCTCCAGTAGTCAGTGTCTGAATTTTAAAAACAGAGGATGACAATAGCTTTGTAACTAGACGCAATAATGAAATTAGTGAGTGCTGCGGCTTCTTCAAGGAGACTTGATATCAATACATTTCCAGGGAGGGCCAATGGATGCATTTTTCTTCCATGGAGAGGATGCCCTTTTACCTTTGATAAATAGGAGGGAGCACTTTTTTACAGTGTCTGGCGAGCATTGTCATGCAATCATGTATGTGCCATGTGGTGTTCACAGCAGGGGGAGGCACAAAAGATATTTCATTCCACATCACAGACCATCCATCATGTTTTTATTCCTGCCTCCCCCTCTCCCTTATTTCATTCCACGTCACAAACCATACATTATGTTTTTGTTCCTGTCCCTCCCCTTGCCCTTATTTCATTCCACATCACAGACCATACATCATGTTTTTGTGCCTGCCTTTCACCCTCTCCCTTTAAGTGTACCATGTACCAACTCATCTAGAAAATTTATATTTTATTTATCTTTTTTAGCTAGATTTCATGCTATTTTTGGTGTTCAGAGGGCAGTGGTCTAAAAGAAGTTTTCGTATAATCCACCCTCTTATGTGAAGACATAAGAGACAGTAGCACAATTTTTTAATCCGTTTATACAATTGTGATATTTTTGGTGTTCACAAAGGGCAGTAGTCTAAAATAAGTTTTTGTTTAATCCATCCTCATTCTGTGAACACATAAGAGGAAGCACCAATTTTTGCACTGTTCCGGCTGAGACATAGCTGAAATTGTAGGAACCACCGCCAGGTCTGTGTTAATCCAGCCTCAGTAGATGTGTGTAGCCTGATAGATAAAAGTTTGGATGCTGCCATTTAGACTAATCTGCCAGCACATTTAGCTGTGGCAAGAAAATAATAACCAATTTCACTTTCGAAACACTCCTGTGCAGCCCAAGTAGGAAATTCCACCTGTTGTATGTTCTTTCATGTAAACACGATCATGCATACTTTGGTCAAAAGAACTGTAGGTATAAATAAAGCATTTTCTAAGGGTTGTCTAGTAACTGCCACAGTGCCACTTGCGACTGCATACAGCAAGTTAATTTAATTTCCAATATACAACAGAGTCATCACCAAACAGCAAAAGAGCCCTAGGGAGGCTGCATATTATTGATAAATCTCCATCATCAACATAACAAGATTGACTTTTTGCTACAATTTCGGATGATTTTGTAGAGCATGTTTTTGACACTTTTGGAACCAAATCTAATGCTAATTTCAGCAGAATAGAGACCACGAGGATTTATTATTCAACCACGTTTTCAACACCACTATGCTTCTGAATATAGACAAGAAAATCAATATGATTTTCCATGAGGCTTTGTCATGAAAGACATAAGCCCCTTCCAATAATGTATGTCAACTTCTCTTCATTCTCTCATCAACCTTATAAACCCACAACTGGACCAGTCTACTCCAAGAAATGTAATGGCATATTGAAACAATAGCCACTCAAACATACAAAAACTTGCAACAGCTTCTTTAAAGGACACACATGCCATGTTTATCTTTCTTTTGCTCACATACATAGGTTCACAATTGTTGCAGAAGAAAAGATGCTTCAAAGTCCTTAACACTTCTCCAATGAAACTCTCTTCTGCCACCTGGAAACAAAGATAACTCCACATGCCATCTTTATACTTTAACAACAAAATGTGCATCCACAATTGATGCAGAGAAAAACATGCTTGAAAATCCTTTCATTTCTCGGTGGCATCACTTTTATTTCCATCTGTTCTCATAAATCATGAGTTAGAATATCATTGAATAAAACAAACGATAACAACAATTATTATGTAATCTTATTCACCTGTTGCAGTTTCATTGCATTATCAGCATAGAACCTGAGGAATTCAATCAGATAGTATAATCTTCTCTGACATGTATAATCAGATAGTATAATCCAACCCACTACAATATACTAATGAATTATTACCATATGCTGGTGATCACATATGCATAGCTGTGTTAATGATGTTATCAAACTATCTTATGAACCAGCCAGTTTTTGCCATTTTGGTTAAGTAAGAAGCAACCTACAGTGGTGATATTGAGTTGTGAAGCCGAGTACAGGGCAGTTTTCACAACTACAATGGAGTGTATATGGTTGAGACGTCTATTGATGGATCTTTGCATGGAGATTGATGCTTCTACACGTATTCTCATTGATAGTCAGAGTGCATTGGTTATTGCACAAAACCCAGTGTTTCATGCATGGACCAGACACATTGAGGTGCATTATCACTATGTGAGAGAGCACCTTCATGCCGGAGATATTGATGTGGTATATGTGCCTACACAAGATAATGTGGTAGACATATTCACAAAAGCTCTTCCATGGAAAAAGTTTGAGGATTTTCGCAAAGCTTTAGGCTTATCACCTTGTGGGGGTTGATCCGTCACTCATTGTATGTGTTCACATCATTTGCTCCAGGGGGGTTTGTTACACTTATGTGTTCCTCAAGTAGCTTTGATGTGAACCTTTTCCCTATACATGGGCACTTTTTACTCTAATGCTAGCTAGAGGTTTTGTCCCCATGCTACCACATACTTGATACACTCATATGTGGTGGTACTTTGTACTTAGGGATATTATTCAAATCTTACTTCAATTCTAATCATTGTCAATAAAGAGAGTTATTCCAGCCATTTGTTTTCTCCATGTGTCTTGTTGCATTTGTGCTCCTTATGTGTGCTTCTCGTGTGTCTCTCGTGTTTCTATACACACCCAACAAAAACTACACTGTGAGGTAATATGTTTGATTGCCCCACTGTCAAAGTACCAAACATCTAAGTCTACTACATACATACACTATTAACAAGAAGATGGGTCATAACTGCAAACAATAGTAAATGCCCATTCTTCATTCTACACAAGATTAGCGGACCTTGTTTTGGGTGTATAGGCCTCTGTAACAATTTCCCATTCCAACCTCTTTTTTCTTTGCCTCTTTTGCACCCATTTTTGGAGAACTCTTTATGACATGATCATTTCCTTTAGAGTATTCGAAGAACAACTTTTGCTTTTCTAATTTCTTCTCGTCTTTGTCTTTCTTTTTCAACTGTGCAAAAGTAGCATATTTCTGCTTACTAGTAGATGAACTCCACTTACCTTTGCCCTTCTGACTAGCTAAGAAAGCTTGAGTGCAAATTTATAATGGATGTGTTCTGCTTGACTAGTCTTCTTGCAGCAAAACAAAGACTAACTCCTTAAATTTTAAAGCATTTGGATTGCCTTTCATCATCAACCGAAGAGTAGAAGCAAAACTCTTATATGAATCTGGAAGACCATTAAGAATGGTCTACACAAGTGAACTATCTAGCAAGACTTCATCCGTAGAAATCAAATGCTCTTTGAAATCTTTGATCTTTGTCAAAAAATTATCCATAACATCTCCTTCATTCATATACTCACTCTCTAACTGTTTTTGGAGGTAAGAAATATGGGCCTAATTTCTTGCCTGGTACAAAGTGATAAGTGTATCCCAAGCATCCTTTGCTATTTGCAAGAGTGAATATGAGGGATAATGGCATGTTTGATAGACAATGCTATCAGTACATGCAACAAGAATTGCAACATGAGTAGGAATTTGAAGATCGTCATCTTCAATGCCATTTGCATCACCTTCAATAATTGTATTTGCAAGTGTACTAGGTCATTTTTCAACACCCTACACAATATTCCACACTCCTTTTGCAAATAATACATGATGCACCATAATGGGTAATTGGTACCATCCGACTTGTCCTCAACAACCAACATATGGAATACATCATTGCTTTTAGCCATGGCCACTGACTAAAATACCCTGATGCAGAAAATGATTTTATCTCAAAAAGTTGTACATAACTACCATATCAAGCTCTGCTAAACATGTAGTACACTTTGAGGCACTTGTATGGGAAAACTGAAACCTATATATATGTTTGGCACAAAAGATGAAATTACTTGTATAGGCACTATGATAGTGCATTTGGAGGTTGAAACGAGCAAATCCAAATTTTGACACTTTAGAGTGAAGCCATTTTGAACTTCTAAACACCCTAGGTATGCTCACCAAGTTTCGTGAGATTTTGAGATTGTGACCCGAGGGGTGTGGACAACATGCTTGATGAAGGGGCAGCCTACTTTGATACCAATTATTGGAGTTTGAGGTTTGTGGAAGCATGCAAATAGTACAAGGAATAAGAAGAAGAAGTTTGGTGCACAACACACAATATTGAATGTATTACCAAGTGAATGTACAAAGATAAGTGACTCGTTAGGGTTATAGGTGTATATACAAGCCAGGGAAAAAAAACTCCTAAAGAGGAAAAAAGGTGCCCCAGTAGTCCAAAGTGTGCTCACACACATCCCTACCGAAAATATATCAACACTTTTAAGAAAGGTGGCTCCTAGATTGTATGAGCCTACTTGTTTTCTATATATTAGGTTTGGATCATGATTTTTTGTGTGATCAGGTGTGTTTCTTGTGTGTATTAGGGATTTCTTAGAATTTTGAAGTGCATCAAGCAATCCCATAACTTAAAGAAGCCCCCTACTTGCTTCCATCCTAGGTTTGAGTTAGATATTCATTGTCTCCATATGTAGTGACTAGTTTTTATTTCTCAGAGTTATGTTCAATGGTTCTCTTATTGTAGGAATCGATTTGCTATGGTTTTACTCTTGTTGGATAGCTAATAGAGTCCTCTAAAGTTGGGTCATTTTCTTTGGATCTATCTCAACACATTCTTTGAGTTATTGTGTCTCGAGTGTAGGTGTGCCTCTCCACAAGTGTGTGAGAGTGTACGTTGAGTAACTTGTCTTGCATATATCACCATTTCATGTGTGATCATCCAATTTGCATGAGATCTGTTTCGTTTGGAAGCTCATTTTTTCTAATTTGAATAATCAAAAGATCTCGGAAATCCCTCCATAATCTTTTATAAATAACTAGAGATTCGAGACAATCTGCATTTGTGTGTATCCTAGGAAGACACACTATGATTTTGGTTGCATAGGGAGTTATCGAATCTCCCAACAATGGTATCAAAGCATCTTGAAGTTCTTTGAAGGCACCAAATATAAATCAAATGAGCTAGTAAAGCTTTTATTTCAAAGGCTTCTTCATCAAAGGTGGTTGGACAAGGACCTTTGGAGTTTGATCGGTGGGAATAATCAAAGGCCTAGGTTGGAGAATACTCCAACCAATGACCAACTTAGAGCATTTAGGGAATTGAATGTGTGTGAAAAAAGAGTTATTTTCATTCTTTCACAACACACTAATACCAGTATGATAGGATGCATCCAAGACCTAGACTCAAGCATGAGGGTTTGGGAAACCTTGGAGAGGCTCTACTCTACTAGTACCAAAGCAAGAAAGATTTAGCTCAAGAATGAATTGAAAAACTTAAAGAAGACCGCAGGGAGAAGCATCAATGACTTCACTCTCAAAGTCAAGGAACTCTTGAATGCATTGAGATATATGGGAAGCCACATAAATGATGATGATGATATAGTGCCTTATACCCTAAATGGTTTGAAGGATGATGAGAACTGGAAAGATGGGTACACTTCCAAATTTTGAGCAATTAGATTCTCTTATGGTAACCGAACAAATAAATATAAATGGAGAAAGATGGGTACACTTCCAGATTTTGAGCAATTAGATTCTCTTATGGTAACCAAACAAGTAAATATAAATGGAGGTTCATCAAAGGGTAAAGATGCCTAAGTGTTTTGTAAAGGAAACTCTAGAAGAAAAGGACAAAGAGACTATGAAAGATGGGGTAGAAGAAGGTCTCGAGGAAGAAAAAATCAATCGAGGACATGAGCAAGAAGGTTGTGCATATAGAGGAAGAAGAGGAAGACATAAACAATCAAGAAGCCAAGATTTTGAAGGATGCTACATAATTGTATGACATGGACACTATGCAAGGGATTGCTACCAAGAGAGAAATCAAAGGAATTCCGAAAAAAGGCTCAACATACAAAGGGCAAGATGGTTATGCATCAACGAGCTATGAAAATGAAAATGTCTTTATGATGCATATGCATGGAAGCTCAAAAAAAGTAAATATTACATAGTATATCAATAGTGGTCGCAAAAACCATAAGACTTGCAACCAAACTTGGTTCACTGATCTACAAAGGGCATGTAGAAACAAATGATGATATAGCCCATGAGATCACACACATAGATGATGTGGTTTTGGATGACAAAGAACTAAGGTCGGATGGAGGAGGAGAGTACTCCTCCAATAAATTTTAGATTTTCTTTGGGATCAAGGCATCAAAATACAAGTAATATGCAGGTTTACACACTAAGGAAACGGGGTTTCAAAGAGGAACAATGGGTACATTGCAAAGATAGCTAGGGCAATGTTGAATGAAATGAATATGCCCAACCAGTTTTGGAGTAATGTAGCCAATATAGTCATATGCCTCACGAATAGGGATCCAACTTCAAGAATGCACACTTCAACACATTCTGAACCTTGGTATGGTAAGAAGAAAAATCTCTTTGACCTCAAAATATTCGGTTGTACATGCTATGTTCATGCTCCTAGTGAGCTAATGCACAAGTTGCAAGTTAAGTAAAAAAAGTGTGTCTTCAGTGGCTATGCAAATGATCAAAAAGGTTTTAGGTGTTTCAATCCTAATACACAAAAGATCAAAGTTCCAAGAGATGTAGCTTTTGATGAGCTACTTCCATGGTACAAGAAGGTAGAGTATTTGCAAGAACATGAAGTTGATGAATCTATGCATGAAGAAGCTCAAAGTCAAATAAATATTGAACTTATTGGTCATCAAATCGTAACTCCATAGGGCGAACATTAAAACTTATCACCTTGGAAAGGAGGATCAAGAAGAAGTTCAGCATCACGTCATTACAAAGCGGAAAACAAAGCTTGTGGATTTGAAGTGGAGGATGAAGACAAGATGGATTTGAAGTGGAAGATGAAGACCATGGAGAGTCTTCACATGTACCAAAGTGTAAGCCAAGGAATAGATGGTTCGTACCTCCAAAACGTGAAAAGATGAAGTCCTTAATCTAAGATGTCAAGTAGATAGGTTCATGTATGATTCCTTTATGGCAATTCATTATGTTTACATGAATCACATACACCATAATCATGAATCATTATGGTGTAGACGATCATAAGCCTACATGTTTTGAAGAAGCAAACATGTATATAGAATGGAGCGAAGTTATGAAAGAAGAGATTGAAGCTCTTGAAGAAAACAAGAAAAGGAGTCTTGTGTCCAAGAATGAAGGCCTGAAAGTGATAGGAAGAAAATGAGTCTACAAGGTAAAGAGGAAAGTCAATGGGATTATTTCTAAGTATAAATCAAGGCTTGTTGCAAAAGGATTTGCACAAACATATGGAGTGGACTTTGAGGAAAATTTCTGCCTCATGGACAAAATGAGTACCATCGGAACCTTAAAAAGCTTTGGTGATAAAAAAGGGATGGAAATTATGTAAATTGGTCATCCAAAATGCATTCCTTAATAGAGACTTGGAAGAAAAAGTGTATATGGATCAGTCACAAGGCTTTGTAAGTCGTAAGTTTCCTACACACTTTTGCAAGTAAAAAAAGGTTCTTTATGGCTAAATCCATCACCAAGGGCCTAGAATCATAGATTGGTGGAGTATCTCAAAAAGTGCGTGTTGGATGGTTATGGAAAGGCCCAAAAGTTATTCAAGTTCAAATTTGAGTTTACCCATTTTTTAGAGAGTTAACCCTTGTATTTTTATCTACCCTTGTACAAATAATTTAAATCTTGTAGCAATAAGAGTTGTATATATACAAGGCTTTGTTAGCATTTTCTTGTAATTGTAGGGAAGAGTCTTCACTCAAAAATCTCGTAAGAAAAAAAAGTTTTAGATTTTTTCTTTTATTTTTTAGGATCTTTTTCAGAATAAAAAGGGAGGGGTCTAAGAAGAAGCCTGTAGAGACCTTTTGGTGGAATGAAGTTGCCATATCTCATCTTGCAAATTTGTATTTGTGCTTCTATGTGCATTTTGAGTGAGTTTTGTGATTGATCGTAGGTGTATGTCACCTTTTTGTGAGTTATGGAAGTATCATCTATCATGTTTGCCTCATTTTGGTTGCTTAAACATGATTAATTTACTGTTCTAGGTGATGAAAACGTGAGGGGAAGGAATTTCACAAGTTTTTCAGCTTTGTACAAGGATCTAGACCTCCTCTTTTTCCATTTTAGGCTCTTTCAAGTTGTAGCACTCATTTAGAGTTCTGAAACAAGTTAAGGCATGCACGAAACATACAAGTATTAAGGTTAGACAAGCATTTTGGTTGTTTAGCCATGTTTGAAGCATCTGAAAGAAGTGCACCTATAGAAGCATTGGATAGCATGCATCTTTGAATGCATTGAATAGCAAGGGCTTGAAAGCATAGGATAGTGTGCACTCAACTCCATCAAGCATTGGAGATCTTGGGCTTGAGAGAAGGACATTCTTGTGTACCTTTTAGAAGGCTAGCAAGAGGAGATACTTTTGTCACTCTACTTGAAGCTCGTCCATCACAACTGCCTATGTCGCTGATTAGAAGTAGGTTGAAGTCTAATATTTGTGGATTCATAATTTAGAAATGTGTGAGTGCACCCTATTATACAACTCAACACTTTGTTACGTCATTTAAAAAATTAGAAAATGAGAAAAAAGGTAGAAAAAATAATGAAAAATATCAAAAACATGCTACATAGTCCAAGTCTATAATGATTAGCTGATGTAATTATTGATTCACGAAACAATTTGGAGTCGATGACATGATCCATCTATACACTTCTAGAGAAGGCCATGCCATCGATCAACCTCTTCATGCTAGGTATGTTTTCTCTTACTCTTACCTACTAAATAGGAAGTTTCTTCATTGCCATACCTTGAGCACTCTGTCAACCCATCTTTTTGCACCAACATGTGACCTTGTATTCTACGAGTATGCATGCATAGGGCCACATTACAAAGCCATGCACAAGCACATATTTTCCATCATCCATGCACATGTGCTACTCCAAGATATTCAAGATGGAGGGTGTTGAAGACATTTTTCAACAAACAAAGACCACAACTCAATATCTATTTGGTGGCAATTTCAACATGGTTTGAGATGCTCTAGACACCACAGACGATGATCAACACATGTACTATTTGACTTGATGGGACCGTCCATGCAAACTCAACAATAGTCTTGCCAAGGCTAACAAGATTTAGGAGGGGGGAGTGTTACACAACTATGACAAAGTCCATAAATTCTTCAATTTTTTTTTTACCTTTTAATTAAACATTTTTTTAAGAGTTAACCCTTTTACTTTTATATATCCTTGTACAAATCCCTTTAATTTTTTTAGAAAGAAGAGTTTTATATTTTCAAGTCTTTGTTAACATTTCTTTGTAATTGTAAGGAAGAGTCTTCCCTCAAAAATCCCACAAGAAAGAAGAGTTTTAGGGTTTTTACTTTTATTTTTTGGGATATTTTTCAAATAAAAAAGGGAAGGGTCTTGGGAGAAGCCTATTAAAAGGCCAAAACCTTACTTGTAAGGAATCTTTTATCTATACTTGATGCTCACCCATCACATCTGCTTATGCTTCCAATCGGAACTAGGTTGAGGTCTACTCTTTGCAAATTGATATTTAGAAGTGTGTGAGCATGCCCTATGCTACAAATTGACAGTTTTTTATGTCATTGTTTGAGAGAGAGAAAAAAAATAGAAAAAGAGGAAAAAATCACAAAAAACAATCAATATATAAAAGTTGCTACACTCAATCCTACTATGTAATGATATAGCCAATGTAGTTGTAGATTCACAAAACACTTTGGAGTTGGTGACATGATCTATCTATGCGCTTTTGGAAGAGACCACACTAGTGATCAACCTCTACACATCAGGTACGTTTTCTCTTACTCTTACCTACTAGATAGGAAGTTTCTTCATTGGCATACCCTGAGCAATTAAATCAGCCCATCTTTTTGCATCGACATGTGATTTTGCATTCCATGAGTATGCATGCATAGGGGTACATTACAAGGCCATGCACAAGGCACATCTTTTCCATCACCCATGCACACACACTACTACAAGTTATCCAAGATTGTTGGGAATCGAACTCACAACCTCCCGGTTAGGAGTGTGATGGGCTAACCACTTGCCCCAAAAGCCATGGTTGAGGATTACTTCCTAATCCTCCCTCTTAGGGTGTGGTTCAACCATCTCCTACTAGGATTATGTGACATTCCTTCCCCCTTAGATTGAGCATTGTCCTCAATGCTCACTTGTGGACCTTCCTGAATCTCTTGGACCCACTCTCCATGCATGAGTGCTTCCACCAACCTCAAACTCCAGCCCATGGACCAAATTTGGACCTATCCCACCCTCCGTGGGTGCCCAAATGCCCATGTACCTTCATCCAACGCTAGTTTCACACTCACCACAGATAAGTGCTTCTTCCAAGTGCCCACGGATGTACCCTGGCAGGACTGGGACTGGCAGGATGTACCCTGGCAAGTGTACCCTGACAGATGTACCCTGAGACGCGTCGCGCCGCGCCGCCGTCTACCAAGCCCAATCTCTCAACTAGGCTCTGATACCAATGTCGGGAATCGAACTCACAATCTCCCGGTTAGGAGTGTGATGGGCTAACCACTTGCCCCAAAAGCCATGGTTGAGGATTACTTCCTAATCCTCCCTCTTAGGGTGTGGTTCAACCATCTCCTGCCAGGATTATGTGACAAAGATGGAGGACCTTGAATACATTTTGCAGTAGACAAAAACCCCAACACAACATCTAATTGGTAGCAGTTTCGACATGGTTCCAAACGCCTTGAATTCACCATAGATGATCTAGCACATGGACTAGTCAACTTGACATGAGTATTGAGAAACATGGATCAAGATTCACATAAACTAAAACCAAAATAAAGTGCAATAATGGATTTTAATATGCTAACCTTCTCTCTATCCAAAGCTTTAGTCATCATGTCTACACATTGTTGTTGAGTTGAGACATATAAAGTCTCAATATCCTTGCTCGTAATCTTCTCCTTGAGATAGTAATAATGGACCTCAATGTGTTTGGTCCTAGTGTGATAAATATGATTAGCTACAAGATGCAAGGAATTCTTGTTATCACCAAATATGTGAGCAATGGATGATTTTATTCCTAAATTAGAGTATAGTTTCTTAATCCACATTGCTTCCTTAGTAGCATTGACCAGTCCTTTGTATTCAGACTCTATAGATGAGAGAGAAGTAGTAGATTTCTTCTTTGATGACCAAGATGTTGATATATTTTGGTAGTGATGTGTGTGAACATACTTAGGACTGCCAAGGCACTTTTTGCCTTGTTTAGGAGCTTTTTCCCCTAGCTTGTATATATGCCATATAACCCTAACTGGTGACCTATTCTTGTACATTCAGTTGGTAATTCATTCACTGTGGTGTTGTGCTCCAAGCTTCTTCTTCTTCCTTGTGTTGTTCGCATGCACCCACATACCTCAAACTCCAACAATTGGTATTAGAGTAGGTCATCGCTTCATCTAGGGTGTCATCAAGACCCCTCCGACCATAGTCTCAAAATTGCATGAAAATTGGTGAGCATACTAAGGGCGATTAGAAGTTCAAAATTACTTTGTTGTGCAGCATCAAAATTTTGATTTGAGCTTGTTTCGGCCTCCAAACTCACTATCACAGTGCTTGTGCAAGCAATTTCATCCTTCTGTGCCAAACATATACATAGGTTTTGGTTTGCTAGTACAAGTGCCTCAAATTTCGGTACAGTTCTAGCAAAGCTCGATAGGGTGTTTTTGTTCAACTTTTTTTAGATACAATCTCTGGCCATGCCTGAAAGCAATGATGTATTCAGTATCTTGGTTGTTGGGGACAAGTTGGAAGGTACTAATTACCTATTATGGGTACATATGATGTTACATGTATTGATAGCAAAAGGGTTGTGGAATATTGTGCAGGGTATTGAAAAACACCCTCTACACCTATAAATATAGTTATTGACGGTGATGCAGATGGTGTTGAAGATGATGACCTTCAGATTCTTGTTCGTGTTGTGGTTCTTGTTGCACCTGCTATAGAGCAACTTTGTTGGGATGGCAGAGATGCTCAAGCACATGCATTGATAGTCGTGTTTGTCAAACGTGCCATTATCCCTCACATTCACTCTTACAAGAAAACAAATGATGCTTGGGATACACTTACAACCTTATACCAGACAAGAAATGAGGCTCATGTTGCTTACCTCCAAAAGTAGTTTGAGAGTGAGCATATGAACGAAGGAGATTCAATGGATAGTTTTTTGACAAAGATCAAAGATTTGAAGGAATATTTATTTCTGTTGATGATGCCTTGCCATATAGTTTACTTGTGCAAACTGCTCTTAATGGTCTTCTAGATTCATACCAAAGTTTTTCTTCTACTCTTTGGTCGATGATGAAAGGCAATCCAAATGCCTTAACATTTGAGGAATTAGTCTATGTTTTGTTGTAGGAAGATCAGTCTAGGCAAAATAGGTCCATTATGCATGTTGCATATCAAGATTTCTTAGCTAGTCAGAAGGGCAAAGATAAATGGATCTCATCTATTAGTAAGCAAAAATCTGCTAATGCTACATAGTCGAAGAAGGAAGAAAAAGATGAGAAGAAAACAAAAAAGCAAAAATAGTTTTGCAAATATCGTAAAGGAAATGATTATGTGATAAAGAGTTGTCCAAAACGGGCTGCAAAAGAGGCAAATAAAAAGAGGCTAGAATGGTTGTTGCAAAGGCCTTTACACCTAAAATAAGGTCTACCAATCTAGTGAAGAATGAAGAATGAGTGTTCACTACTGTTTACAAAGTATCCTAAATATTTTGCCCCTATATCTCAACCAATGTGACCACCTACTCCAAGAGAACCATGTTACTGATGTACATGAGACCACTTTATAAAGGAATGCCCAATGCCTAACACTCGAGCACCCAAGCCTTAGGAAGAGTATTATGTAGATTACGGTAAAGAGAATACCTTCTAAAATTTCCCAAAGGATCCCTATAAGACATATTCAACCACACACATATCAACGTGATTGAGGTGATTGACCCTCCTGGAAGTGACATGGAGTGCGTAGTCATGGTGAAAGAAGTCACAAGAGGCCAATTCAAGAGAAAAGAGAATAGCAAATTCAAGTGGGAGTGAACCACTAGGATCCAAGAGCCCGTTACTCAAAGACCCTTTTCCCATTACAATGAAAGATTCAATAGACCCTTCTAAGTCAATGAAGAGGAAGAAAGCTCAGAGCTGGAAGAATAGGAGAGAAAGACTCAGAACCAAATGGACTAGGAGATTGATGGAAGGAGAGGAAGATTTTCAACCCAAAGAGAATCTCTCTCAACTTGAGATAAGCTTGAAAGGCAATGAAAGGAAAAGTGTTATAAAGGAAAATCATATGTGGAACAAGGAAGGTTCAATTCTAGTTGATCCTAAGCTTGAAGATTTGGATATGCTTTAAAGAGAGACTTGAAAATGGCAAGAGACTAATGGAAGTTGCTCAAGCCATGCTAGAAAAAGCACCAACTCCCATTCTTGAGACTAGAATTCGAGATGGGAAATTTGAGGAATGGTTACAAACTCAAAAGCATGATGCACTATTAGATGCAAAACATATCATTAAAAATAATGAACGTTTGGAGCAAGTTGAGGATAGTAACATCAACTCTTTGGTTCCTGAAGTGGAAGTATCATGGCCTCTAGACCTTTGAGCTAAGGTCCAAGAGTCGGTAAATGTATATTTGTTTTGAAAAAAAAAATCAAAAGATATTTAAAAAAAGGCATCCAAAAAATGAGAAGATTTAGATTCAAAAGGATGTACAAAACCTTGAATTAAACGCCGACGTGAAGGGTGGCGATTTTGCATCAATGACATCATTAAAGATCCATGAAGAGTTGCTTAAAGATCCATGGAGAGTTGTTGAGGGCAAATGCCTTGTTTGACATATATTTATCCTTGACATTGAAAAGAATTGAAGCCTAGTGTTATTGTGATGGTTGATGCAGCTAGATTAATGGCTCTATGTTCCATGCATTTTACTAGAACACAATCCAGTTCTCAATAGGCACAGCAATAGGTCCGAGACTTGCACAAGCAAAATGTACTATTGAGGCAAAAAATGAATGAATTGGAGGATAGTCTCATTGGAAGAGCAGATGTCTTTGTAGAATAGGTTATGGCTATGGAACACTCTAGCTTTGCAGACCATTGTGGGGTAAGTTGAAGTAGAAAAAGCTGGATTGAAGACCGAAGTAGAAAAATTTAGAGTTCAGGCCTTTGCAAAAGGAATTTGACAATATTGAAAGCTAAGAAGTCCTCTTTGGAAGACCAAATTGTATCCTTTTTAAATCATCTTAATGCCGCCATTTTTATGACCATTTGTCAATGAATAATGGACGATTACACAAGTATAATACATATTAACTCATGAATGCCAATCAAATGTCAATTGTCATGCCTTCAAATCCCTCTATCTAGGTCCCATGGGACTTTGAGCAAGCTTGATGCAATTCTCTCATAGCATGGCAAGGGGGATTGAATGCAAATCAATCTCTCGGCACACAATCGGGTTCATATAGATTCTATAAATTGTCCCAAGATTCAAGTGCATGGGACTTGGCAATTCCATGGGATTCCACATAAGAATAACCCCATAAGATTTGAGCATCTCACAAACCAAAGCTGCCTCAAGTGCATGGGACTTCAAGTCCACACATCAATGCTCAATCCATGTAGGGTGGATGGATAATTAAGAGAACTAGTCTGGGTGCAAGTGCGATTTCATTAGGCATATTGAAGGAGTAGCCCAAGCTCCATGCTGAATCTGCAAAGGTCTCTTGGGGTTGCATCAGATTGTGAAAGGTTAGATAACATCAATCGATTGCACATTTCCCTAAATCTAAAACATTATAGACCTTACAAGGATCAAGTTCTTATTGGCCTACCATGGAAAAAGTAGTGCACACTGATGTGTAACAATGTTCTCAATGTTAAGTCTTGCCTCCTATAGAACATGCCACTTTTGTATCAAGTTACAGTAGCACATACATGAAGCAAGCATATTCTTGACTATTTACGTGACCATAAGTTCTTCGAAGGAGCAAATAGATTCAAACGGAGAACCCTAGAGAAACTTGTCAACAATTCGGGCTAACTAGAAATCAACTTTAAAAATAAGGTCAAGATAGTTTCTTGAGGTTGTGCATGCACGAAAGTGACCAATCATCAATTCTAAAGATGGAAAATGCAGGTGGAGTTAGAGGCCACTTCATTCATTTTTTCCTTTTGCATTTTTGAGTATGCATGCCTAGGGCCACCCTACAAGCATGCGTAGGTAATTTTTTCTTCTTCTTTGGCCATCCACTGCACTAAGTAGTATGCTCTTTCTAGTTCAACAAAAAAAAAAACAAAAAAAAATCAATAAACATCACTTGCTACGTCTATCAAATCTTGTTCTATAGGAATTCAATAATCCCAATATCTTCAAGCCATGCTTCCCTAGGACCAACTTTTGCACCTATCATCTATTTGTATATACGCTTATTGCCCTAACGGGCTACTAATATTTTTGTACATTCTAGTGGTAATACATTCAGTATTGTGTGTTGTGCTCCAAGCTTCTTCTTCTTCCTTGTGCTATTCGTGTGCTTCCACAGACATCTAACTCCAACAATTGGCATCAGAGCAGGTCGCCGCTTCATCTAGGGTGTTGTCTACACCTCTCCGGTTGCAGTCTCAGAATCACACAAAATTTGCACTTGTGCAGGCTATTTCATCTTTTTGTGCCAAAGATACATACCAATTTCGGTTTGCCAGTATAAGCGTTTCAAAGTCTACTACAAGTCTAGCAAAACTCGTTTGGGTAGTTCTATTCAACTTTTTCATATACAATCATTTTTCTGCATCAAGGTATTTTAGTCAATGGCCATGGTTGAAAGCAGTGATGTATTTCGTATGTTGGAGGTTGAGGATAAGTTGGATGGTACGAATTACCCATTGTGGGCTTATATGATGCGTCATGTATTGGTTGCAAAAGGACTATGGAATATTGTGCATGGTGTTGAAAGACGTCTTGTTACACCTGCAAATACATGCACTACAAATACAGGTGCTGGAGCTGATGGAGATGGTGTCGAAGACGATGATATTCTACAGATTCCTGTTCGTGCTGCTGTTTCTATTGCACCTACTATAGAGCAAATTCCTTGGGATGGCAGAGATGCTCAGACACATGCATTGATAGCTTTGTCTATCAAACGTGCCATTATTCCTCACATTCACGCTTGCAGAACAACTAAGGATGCTTGGGATACTGATTGTGCCTCTTCCAAGAGGATAGATGCTTATTTGTATTCCAATTTTTTGCCCAAACCCTTGGAAGTCAATTGCTTGTACTGCCTTGGCTCTACAAATTTACTTCTAATCGATAACTCCGTACTCTTGTCCCACTATCTCGAACCACTTCGCTTACTCCCGCCAACATCCACTTTCTCCTTTTTGTTCCCACAAGCTTTTCCTTTGCTCATGCACTTCCTCCTACACCTATTTGTTCCATTATACTCATGCCACCCCTTCTTCCCAAAAGCTTGAATCCCTGGTGGATTGCTGAACTACTAAGTTAACTCCTTGTTTTCATCAGGATAATATTGCCTTGCTAGTTTCTTTCTTTTTTTTCTACTACAATCATCATTATCATTAAGGTCATTTTCATTACTAATAAATTCTCCACAGAAAGATAGCAATTCTCTGAGATGCCGGTACACTATTCATTAGCTACAAGCCATACGATTGGTTGAGGGCGCCATAGAAATTATCAATGGGGTAGCAGTATGACCTGTAACGTTAGCTGATTAACCATGCCTGATTATCTATGAGATTTCACTGCATTGTACAAAAGCTACAAGGCATGCGAATGATGGACGCCATAGCCCAACGTGTAGGAGTAGAGTTGACCAAGCTGCAACTCACAATGAAAACAGACTCTGCTCTTTGGGTCGGGCCAGGCAGCTAAGGTCGTATCACGTAAAATCGATTCTTCGCTCCCCTTCTTTTCTGCATAGTAGCGTTTATTAGAAACCTTACCGGAATCAAGGTTCCTAGTCGGATTGTCATCATGTGGGGAGGCTCGAGACCAAAATACTTCTGGCACTCAGAACATCTACAACTTTATAGTTTCTTCTCCAATGTGTAGAATTCTCCAGTAGGTGTTCCATAAGCTAATTTCATTTCCTCGATATTCTGATAGCATTCCATCTATTCCCCAAAAATCTACAACCCTTGATTTCCAAAAATCAGGTTGTTTGTGTATCACCTTCTTAATCAGATATGCATAAACTGACTCAACGTAAGTACATATATACAATTCGAACTGGTCATGCACGTCACCTTCCCAATCTCATCAATGTTGCGTCGATGAATATCAATTGTTACCAATTCTATTCTAGGAAAAGAAAAACAGATTTTGCATTCATAAACCATTGATATGCAATCACAATGGTCGATTGAGTAAAACATTTCTGATGCACATAACCAAATAAAGTCGATTCACTATAATATTTACTTATCATAGCCTTTCTGCTCACTTTGAAAAGCATGTACGGACCTACAACGGACAACATCTAAACCCCGTGCAATAGCCCTCAGTAGTCAAATACACAGAAATTCGCACACAAGAATGTCGGGAGGACTATTTGGAATGCCGCTACAGAAGGAGATCTAAGTCACCAAAGACATAATGGCGACAAAAGGACTACATGTACAGAAAAGTTCAGAAATAATCCAGCGACCTCTAGATATACCACTAAAGGCTTAGATAGGACATTAAACATAAAGTACCCAAGATTCAGATACGTGATACTCATTAATTTCAGTAGGAGAAAAGCAAAACTAGTGTGACCTCGCAACTCAGTCGTACAGTTCAACGCAGGATGAAAGCCACATTCGAGTAAAAGTCTTGAAGTCCGAAACACCCAGACATACGAAAAAAATACACATACCTAACCCAAAGTTCCAAAACCTAACTCACAATTGCAAAGGCTTCAATTTCTACCACGCCGGATCATACGACAGAATAAGCAAAATTACATTCCAATGAAAAGCCTGTGAGCTGCTTTGAAAGTTTCTCTCCTGACAGCTCTTCCGATTCATCACAGCTTTCGACGCACACATAATACATAACTCCATCCAAATGTCAAATCAGTGGTTTCCATGTCAAGTGCACTGTATGAGCAGCCCTCAGCAATCCAGTATGGTGATCCACAATTCAAACGCAAACTTGTCCCCTGAGGAAAACAAGCGTGGTTCAGATCTCAAAGATAAAACCATCACAGGGCTAGCTGCCCCATAAAGGTTCCAATCCCTCCAATTGAAAATAAACCACACAACCCTTGTAACAAAAAAAACAAAAGTAACTTCCTCCCTTCTGCACACAAAACAGAAAGCTGCCAATTTGTTTTTTATTCTCTGACAATTAAAACAGCCAGCCTTTGGGATGAGGTCAAAGAAATGGCTGAACACCTCCACATCTCTGAATTCTTTTGCGGTGAGGTGTCGAATATCAAATTCCTGAAATCAGTCAAACGATTGCATTTGATATTTGATAAGAAAGCATTCCCCCTGAAACAAAGCCGCTTCTAATTTCTCTGCACGTCAGTATTTCCTATGTTCTTAGAAGGCTTCTCCATGCTCAATCCCTTTTCTCCACATCCCTGCAATCTGCAATAAGAAGATCCCACCATCACCGGAATCCTCCAAATCGAAACATTCTTCACAGTTTCTTCTTGTTCGAGTTCTTATCCTTTCCCGTTCCACCAGCCCATTCTTGAATTCTCATTATAATTCATAATCGATAGCCCTGTTTTCCTTTACCAATACCTCCACATGCTTCTCGTCAATCATCAAATCCACTCTTCAAGTACCTGAAATCAAACGTATTTTCCTGCCAAATAGAACCACATTAGTGCATTAAAACCAACCATTTTCTGAGCTAACAGATACACTTACCACATTGTACCAGGCTAGGAATGAGGTTGGTGTTGCTTACCTCCAAAAACAATTGGAGAGTGAGCACATGAATGAAGGTGATTCTGTGGACAGTTTTCTCACAAAGATCAAGGATTTGAAAGAACAATTGATTTCTACTGATGAAGTTATACTAGGTAGCTCACTTTTGCAGACCATTCTGAATGGTCTTCCTGACTCATATCAGAGTTTTGCTTCTACTCTTCCTTTGATGATGAAAGGCAACCCAAATTCCTTTTCATTTGAGGAGTTAGTCTTTGTTCTATTGCACGAAGATCAATCTAGGTAGAACACGTCCATCATGCATGTTGCACATCCAGCTTTCCTGGCTAGTCAGAAGGGCAAAGGTAAATGGAGCTCTTCTACTAGTAAGTAGAAATCTGCAAATGCTACACATTCAAAGAAGGAAGACAAAGATGAGAAGAAATCAAAAAAGCAGAAATTGTTTTGCAAATAATATAAAGCAAATGATCATGTCATTAAGAGCTATCCAAAACTCACTACAAAAAAGACAAAGAAGAAAGAGGACGGAATGGTTGTTGCAGATGCCTCTACACCAAAAATAGAGTCTGCTAATCTTGTACAAGAATAAGAATGGGCATTTATGATTGTTTACAGTTTTGACCCATCCTCTCATGAGCAGTGCATGTCTGTAATAGACTCAGATGTTTGGTACTTTGATAGTGGGGCGACCAAACATATTACCTCGCAGCATAGTTTCTTCTCTTCACTCGAACCTGCCCCTATAGGGAATACTGTTACATGCACCAACAACTCCTCTTATCCTGTTATGGGAGTTGGTAAGATCATTTTGACTACTGCTGATGGTAGTTCTTTCACTTTGTCAGATGCTTTATTTGTGCCAGGGATCAAGAAAAATATGTTATCAATTCTTGCATTAGCCAAGATTGGCTTGGTTGTGAAATTTGTTGATGACAGATGTACAGTTCATGATTTTTCAAATGGTGATGTCATTATTGCTTCTGGCATTTTATGTCGTGGGCTATATAAGCTCATAGACTATGAAAGATCTGTAAATGATTTGGCTGTGCAGTACATGATTCTCAGGGTATGTCAAATGCAAAGCTTTGGCATGCATGCTTTGGTCATCTGAATTTTGCTAGTTTGCTATGCCTACGGAAATCTAAAATGGTGTCCTCTTGCCCAAACTTTAGGTACCCAGAAAACATGTTTATGAAGGTTGTATTTTGTGCAAAATGCAGCGTTCCTCCTTTCCAAAAGATTGTTCAGTTCGAGCTACTCAGAAATTGTAGCTTGTACATAATGATGTTCGTGGTCCTATGGAGACACCTTCTTTTGGGAACTATCTTTACTTCGTGACTTTCATCAATGATTTTTCCAGGCATGCATGGGTATATCCATTGAAGGCAAAGTCCGAAGTCTTTATGTGCTTCAAACAGTTTTTGGTTTTGGCTGAGAATCTATCAGGATGTAAAATGGGCACCCTCCATTCTGATCGAGGGGGGGAATATATGTCTTCTGACTTTAATGCATTTCTGGTTGAACGTGGGATAAAACGTCAGTGTACAGTGCCACATACACCTCAACAGAATGGGGTTGCTGAACGGAAGAACAGGTCACTCGTGGAGATGGCGAGGTGTATGGTCAAGAGTCAGGCTTTACCACAGGTTTTAGCTTTCCCACTAAAATGCTGCAGTACATCAATCCATATGAAGCTTGGCATGGTCGCAAGCCATCTGCTGCTCATCTGCCTGTTTTTTGTTGTTTGGCATATGCATTAGTGCCTAAACACCATCGCAGAAAATTGGATGATAAAGCAATAAAATGTATTTTTGTTGGGTACAATTCTGAAAGCAAAGGCTATCATCTGTATCATCCGAAGACTAGACGCATTTTGGTTAGCCATGATGTTGTTTTTGTGGAAGATGCTATTCAACCCTTACTTTTATGTACTAAGGAGACATGTGTTAGCTCCAAAGTCATGTATGATACTTTACTACCTCTTTTTATAGGTGGACAGTCTAGTGCTGGTCCTACTGAGGCAACTACTTAGCCTTTGTAGGTTTCATGGTTTCATGTGATGATGCAGATCATTCCATTTTTTATGCAAATTTACATGATGCACTTGTTGATGAGAGAGCTGATATTGAGCAGGCAAAAACTATGCCAAAATGGCTCTTGCAGACTTTGCAACACAACAAATTAGATGCACCTCTATCATATCGTACTCGTTCAGGCTCTTATAGTGCCTCTTTTGCATCAGATTGCTATGCTATGGCTACCTCTAGTCTCTATGATGAGACTGAACATGTTTCGTTTGATGAAGCACAAAATTCAGAACATTGGATGGTTGCAATGCAATTTGAATATGATGTGTAGCTCAGTGATGAGTAGCACCTCCTTTAATGTCAATCCGGGAAGACGTGAGGACGGTATGATGACCTCGAGCAAGTGAAGGCACAAGTGCGTGAGTGAGAAGCACACTAACATGCACACACATACACGCACACGCGCACACATGGCAAGACAAAGAGTGAGAAGCAATGGAGTTCTTAGATTACTTTCAAAAAGCTCTTACAAGTTCAAATAAATTACAAGCTAACCTCAAAAATGAGCTCTCTAGCTCTATTTATAGTTTTTGACTAGGTTTTGGCCTTGTCTAGACCTAGTGTCTGGCCTAGTTAAAAATTAGGTTCTCTACCCTATTTGGAGGTTCAAACGAAGTCTAAAAAATGTGAAAACTGACAGGTAGATACTTCTAAAGCTCCTCAAGCTCAAGGACTCCTTGGCTTGCACAAAATGGAGCTACAAAAATGTGAAATGGTATTTACAATGGTTTTTAGTGATGAAAATCACTGTTTTTGTAGGGATTTCTTCTAACATTTTGACATACATTTCCTGGAGCTCCCTACTTGCTCCTTCTCCTTGTGTGTCCGCCTCTTCGATATGCTTGAAAAAATATTGGCCTACTTGCCAGATCGTCGTTGACTACCCTGTCTGCTTGTGCTTTCTCTTCTCTCTGACTCCCTTGGTAAGCTTCCTTGCCTTGTGAATCCTTCAGTTCCAACACCCCCCCCCTCTCTCGCGTCTGTCGTCCCTGATAGACCCTTGTTGGGTGGGTCGTTGGATGTAGTACTCAACAACGTCTTGTGCTAAGTGATGTTCTTCAATCCGCAACCCTTTGGCCAAGTCCGTGAGTAGAGCATCCCAATCTACCGGCCCGGGAACCTCTGGATGTGGTATACGTAACTTTTTGGAATGGAGAGCTTGTTCCACTGCAAACAACTGCAATAAATGTGATGGTCTGGGAATGAATATCTCGGAATGATATTCCCAGAATCCCGTGACAAACATTTCTTCAAACGTCTGTTTGAAGCAGGCTGGTAGATACTTGATACGCGCGTGCCATGCATATACAACATTAATAGATGGTGTTGCGCTCATGTCGTAGACCAGGTCCTGATTACCTTCATTAAATGCAAGAGCTGACAGATGAGGTTCTTTGACATTTTTGAAAGTCCTGAAGGTGACCAACATGAGTTCAAAAATTTTAAGGCGCATTTGGGCCATGATATCTGGTACATTTTTAAACTTGACCCCCCAATGCCGAATCGTCGAAATCATATATCCTATGGTAGGTTGGCCTTTAGGTGGTGCTAAGTAGATGTAATTGAGCCATTTTTCGCATCCTTTGGTTGTCAGCACAGTTTTGGTGTATTCTGGCCATGACCTTCTTCGAAATACAGGGCAGTAACATGGGTTGTATTTGATGTACAAAGGCATGTTATTCCATGTTCTTACCATCTCCGGGTAGGTTTCCAGTAGGCGAATCCTCCACGTCGGTTGATGTATATTGCCCTGCTTGGCACGTGCTGGGATGTCATCCGGTGCAAACTGTGTAACCGAGGTTGGTTCTTTTGAGGTGTGTTGCTTGATTTCGGCATTATAGTCTGCCATTAAGACTCAGAAAGGAACATACAAATCATCGGATGTGCCGATCCACCTATGATGGGAGAGGTTCCTAAAGTAATCCGATTTTATGACTACCTCTTCCAAGCGTGACATAGATGCTATCTGAACTGCCACTCTATCATCATGGGTTGTGGCCACTTTCTCTAACCTCTGCATCCATTCAGGAGCCTCGATCTCGATGGTGTCCATACCCTCTTCTGTTTGCTTGCCCCCTGGTGCAGGCATGGGAACGTATGGGTCTTCGAAGGTTTCCTCTACTTCAATGGGTACTAAGTCTTCAGGTTCCGGTTCTACAAGTGGAGAGGGTTGATGCTCATATTGCATGACTTTACTGCGTAATTCTTCGAGTTCTGCTCTGAGTTTTGTGACTTCTTCGGATATGTCGTCTGTGGCAGTGAATTTGCTTGGTAACTCTTGCTGAGTTGCCAGTTGCTTAAGTAGGTCATCTCTTTCTCGTTCTAATGCTGCATGGGCCTCCAGGAGGTCGGCATGGGTCTTTAACACAATTTTCATATTCTCTGAGGGAATGGCCTTGAAGTTCTCTGGGTCGATTTCCTTCGGGGAACCCTCCATGGCTGCTTCCAAGTTCTCTTCATTTTGTTTCTGCAGTCGTTTATTCTCTTCGAGTGCTGTAGACATGTGTTTTCGTAGGAGGGCCAGATTGCATCTGAGCTTGAGATTCTCCATTATCTGGGAGTGCAGCAAATCATCCATTTGTTTCTTTTCTTCTACATCTGACTGGGGTGGGTTTGCTACTAACTGTTCGTGTTGTTCCTGTAAGGTGGCATGCTGTTGTTGTAGTAGCCGCTTTTCCCTTTCGAGATCAATGAAGCGTAGTTGAAGTTCCTCATGACTTCGAAAGAGTGTATGTTGGTTATCAAGATGCTGGTAGTGCTGTTGTAGTTGCGACATACACTGATACATATTATTAAATACATTATTAATAGGGGTGGATGTGGGAAGGGTGTTGAATGCAGAAGGGAAGGGAAAGGGGAAGGGGAATGGAAGTGTGGATGCGGTGCTGGAAAATGGTGAAGTGGGAGGTGGGGGAATGGGAGATGGTGGGTGTATGGGGGGAGGGAGAGGTGCGGAGGTGGGTGAGATGTCCATAAATTCAACAGTGGATGCAGTAGTGGGAGTGATTGTGAATATTGGAACTATGGGTGCGGTGATGGTGGTGAAAGTGTACAGTGGTGAGTGCAATTGTGAATATGAACTACACGGAAGTGTGATCGGGGGGTTGAGATTGTCTGTGGCAGCGGTTAGAACTACTGTTTCAGTGGCCGTATAGACAAAAGAAGTGGAGATAGGGTGTGTGGGTTGTGTGACGGTCTGTGCTTCGGTATGGGTAGTGGACTCGGAGGCGGTGACAGTAGTGGTTACACTGGTTGTGGGAGGTGAATGTGGTGGAGTTGGAGGCAGGGGTGGCAACGGGGGTGACGGAGGTGCACTTGATACATTGGTTTCCTCAGTATCGTGGACCGTGTGTGCAGTGCCCGTGGTTGTGGATGTGTCTTGTGGTTCTGATACTAGTACATTCATCTGCTTTCCTGATCGAGGGGGACGTCTGCCGTATCTTCGCTCCGTTCTTCATGCTTGTGCAAGGGTGGTATGCACCGTCTCAGGTACTCCCAAAGCCTCAGATATCATGTCAAGAGTGGTGCGGTATTGCTCGTCTACGCCTTCCTCCTCAAGGATTTGATTCATGAGGGCCTTGCCTGCTGCTAGGGACAGTCTATGTTGCTCTTGAACACTGTTCATGGTATCATAGAGCTTCTTCAATGCCTTTGTATAAGCTGGGGCACCTTCAAGTACCTGCAGAGCTTCCTGATCATATTCCTGCTCTTCTTCCTCGGATTGTCCATCTTGTTCCTCCTCTTGTCCTTCTCCTTCTTCACCCTCCACATCGACGACATCTGGTTGTCTGGGATGGGGTTGGTCTGTAGCAGTTTGTTGTCCACTAGCTTGCTCTGCCTCAACTTCCGCGTTAACAGCCTCTATGATTCTGGCTACCTCCTCATCAGTTAGGTCTTCTAAAGTGAATCCGTGAGGGAACTCTAGGTCGGTTGGTACAGGTGGAAACACTAGATTTGGTCCATTAGTGCTGTGTCTTGGTAATCTAATAGTGAAGGGTTGTACCCGCCTTGGAAGTCATGGAGTTGTCTCTGGTGTCAATGTCGCACCGCGGGGTTGTGCACATGGCATCTGAACGGCGCCTCTCATTTTCTTGGAGGGTGGCCCTACGGAGGATAATCTGCGCTGAAACTCCTGTACCCTGGTCCAAATGAGTGCCCTTTGCACTGGTACATCATACGCGAGACATCTATACACAATCCTGGTAAGAGCACAGCATCCATATAGTACCGACTTTTGTTTCTTATACCACCTTTGATGAGCCAAGTGGATTTGGTCGATAATCCAATGGGGCATATTGATTGTCAGATCAAAGGCATCAGCCAAATATAGACTAAACCATATCTTCTTAGGTGGCATTGTGAACCTCTCTTGAGCGGGAAATGCAAAGTGTTGCATGACCATTCGCAAATGAATGGCGATTGTAGGCGTCATTGCCACCACGTCCTTTAACTTCGTCAGATTCCTGTTCTTCATATTGTCGGGGACCATAGTCTCTTTCTCCGTAGGAATGTGCATACCTTTCATGTCGAGAGCTTCCCTTACCAAGTTGATAGTTAATCTGAAACGCTTGAGCTCCTTGCCCCTTGTGAGAGATGGGAGGACAAAGGAGATGTATCCCTTTTTGTCTTTGCTCGGAGTGAGGGTGCTAATCAAATAAGAGCACCTTAGAAAATCGGGCTTTGGCAATTGGAATTTAAAGTACTCGTAGAGTCCTGCCTTCTTCCATATAGGTTTCAATCCTTCATTATTCTACAGTCTCTCAAATTCCCTGGTGAAAAAGTGATATCTGCCCCAGTGCCCATTGAATTCTATCTCGGCCTCCCACATATAAGTGCCTTCACCTAGGGGTCCTGCCACATCACTGAACCAATGAGAGTTTTTGCTGACTGGCATTGTGTGCCCCTGTGGAGGATTCTGAACCGGTATGGCGTGTAATGCCCTCAATGCCACTGGGCATTCCTTCAATTCCTCCTCAACGGGAAGACTTTCAATGTCCACTACTTGGGGGCTGGTGCCTGCCTGGGAGCTAGTTCCTGCCGTATCTGCCATGTTACTTCTTGCCTCCTGATTCTGTGAGAATATAGAAACATGTGTTAACATTGTAAAGGACCAAATAGAACCGTTTTTGTCCCCATTACAACATTAACATGAGGTTCGGGAGAGATTAGGGGGTTATTAAGTGCTCAGTGCTTGTGTGTGTAGTTAGGGATTGGTTAGACCTAGGAGCTAGGTGGAATGATGTAGTGTGAGAGTGACGTAGTTAGTAGGTGGGCATGGATTTACAATTGTGTCCGGGGGTTTATTACCAGTTTTAGGTTGCCAAATGCAATGGATGGGCTTGGATCTTGATTTTGTGGAGACTCTGGAAGGTTTGATAGGAGTATCTACTTGAGAATGAGACTTTTTAAGGGCCCATTGACGAGTGATTCTACTTTTGCGCATGGAAGAATATGTGTCCGTGCGTGATGTGTAAGACTGGGCCTCAGATGTTCGAGTGCGTGAAACATGTTGTATCGGGTGTGGCCTTGGTGTAGCCATTTGAGCCCGCAAGCAAGCCTTAGGCACCCAGATTTGTCGTGATGGTGGGCTGGCCTTCATCGACTTCTTGGGTACCCAAATGAACTTTACTTTTGCAGAAGAATTTATGAAAGACTTCTTATTAGCGTCATGTTGTCGATTACTAATAAGAGGTTTTGGTCGTGGGGCTAGCCTGTTCGCAACAGGGTGTTCGCCTTTCTGCACCCACACTCGTTTCAACGGTTGAAACAATCTGCTTTGCTCCTTTTTTTGGCCTCCAGTGTAGGTAGTACTCTGCTCCTTCTGTACTTGGACTGCCTTTGGTTGCTGCCTCCTTCTGGCCTTTGGAAAAGAAGGGAGTGCCATCTCATCCTTGATTCCGTTGTTGAAACAATCCTCTTTCTGCATCATACAGTTTTGGACAAGAATAGCATTGTCAACTTCATGTGCGCCCCTAGAAGGACTAGGAGTTCGTGCCTTACCTAATTCTTTGAG
Organism: Ceratopteris richardii; assembly: GCA_020310875.1. NCBI lineage: Eukaryota > Viridiplantae > Streptophyta > Polypodiopsida > Polypodiales > Pteridaceae > Ceratopteris > Ceratopteris richardii. The sequence goes on from CM035442.1 coordinate 118,336,231, forward strand.
TGCCTCATTTTCCAATTCAACTGTAATTCGACTATGATTTACCCATACCTGAAGAAGTCCACTTCTTAGGTTTAGGTTGACTGCATGATCATAGATCCAGTCCTCACCCAAGACAAGAGGCTCAGTGAGGTCCTCATCTTGACACACTAGTACTTTGACTGTCATTACTTCGTCTTGAATGTAGAGGGGAAGTTCCACCTCGCCCATGCAAGGGGTTTCCACACCTCCCAATCCTATGAGATATGCTTCTATAGGATTGACAGTTAATTTCAAGTCTTGACAGTAAGACAATTTGACAGCACTAGTGGTTGCACCTGAGTCAATCAAGGCTCTTACAGTCCTTGCACCCTTTCCTTGTCCTATATCTAAGGTTATAAAAGGACGTCGATGAATTATCCTATGAGAGCTGACACCTGAAACTTCACACATAGCCATGTGATATCCTTGATCTGCATATGCATCTGGCCTAGGTTGCTCTCTGCCTTGTCTTCTTAATTTCATTCTCCGTATGCGCTCTAAAGCTTTTGCTTGAGCTTCTTCTCGAATTCGCTTTTCTTCTTCTTTGCGTTTCTTAGCAGCATTGAGTCGACTCAGCATTTCCTCTGTGAGAGGTTCCTGATATAATTGACTCTGCATCCGCTTATGTAGCTCGGAAGAATATCGCCTTCTAATGTGGCTAGTTGCACTGCTCCGCTTGTTGAGATTCTATTAATGATCATGGGTCCGTAGCCTCTTTTCTCTAGTTTCCTCGCATGTTGTTTCAAAGTGTATACTAGTACTAGGTTGCCTGCCTTCAAACCTTTGTCCTTAACATGGGCATCAAAGTATGCCTTCTGTCGTTTCTTAGCTACATATATCCCTGCAGCCGCTCTCAGTCTTGTTTCTCCTAATCGTTCAAGGTCAAAAAGTCTAGAGGAGAGTTCATGACCCTTCCATTCATGCTCTTGTGCTACTTTCAATGTAGGTATTAGGAAGTCCAACGGTAGCACCGCGTTTTGGCCAAACACCATCTGAAAGGGGGTGGCTTGGAGTACCGTTTTGTAGGCGACTCGGTATGCCCAAACAACATGGTGTAGCTGTTTGTCCCAATCAGAGCGTTTATTATTCACTAATTTGGTCAACACATTGCACAGAATCTTGTTTGTACTTTCGGCTTGCCCATTAGCTTGTGGGTGGTAGGGGGCAGACTTCTTATGTACTACCAAGAATTCTTGGAGCAGATTTTCAATAACTTCATTCAAGAAGTGAGTGCCTCTGTCACTGACTAGCTCAATAGGTAACCCGTATCTAGTGAACACATTTTCGAATAAAAACTTAGCTGTTGTTTGAGCATCGTTCTTCGTTGTGGCTTTTACCTCTACCCACTTGGTTAGATAGTCCGTGGCAACAATGATATATTCAGCATGTGAACCCTTAGCAGGGGGATTAATAGGACCTACAAAGTCTATTCCCCACTTAGAGAATGCACGTCCACCCATCATAGGTTTTAGTGGCATCTCATCTTTGCGTATAGGATACTGAGTTCGCTGACAGACATCACATCATTTCACATAGGTATGTGCATCCATGTGAAGGGTCGGCCACCAGAAGCCCGCAAATAGTATGGCCTTGATCACCCGATTTGGTCCAAAGTGTCCTCCTGCTACACCTTGGTGAGCAGTTTCCAAGATCTTGAGATATTCACTTTCATGGACACATAGTCTCAGGTAACCATCTTTACCACGCTTGTATAGATTATCACCAATGAGTGAGTAATCATGGGCGTCTTGTTCTAAACTCCTTTTCCTAGCCAGAGTCATGTCTGGAGGGAATGTTTTCATCCTCAGGAAGCATACTAGTGGTTCACTCCAATCTGGCACTATGGACACTTGATAAAGAGTGGCATGTTCCATGGGTGGTTTAGTGCAGCAGATTGGGCATTCCTTGCACAACTTCTGGACATCAGCTTCCATCGTCGGCCAATGCACTCTGAGTCTCCTTAGTGTCTGTAGGGTTCATTGCTTTGAGTAGTGTTGCTCTAATGCACCTACATGTGCTAATTGCAACCATTTAGCGTACTCATCCTCTTCCACACAACAAGCCAAGATCCCTTGATCTGTGTGCTTGTACATACTTCCTGCCATGATGTGATACTTTTGGGCTTTTACTACCTCTCTATCCTACGTGTTTATTACTGGGTGATTAGGCCCGTATGTCAATACTGGCACTAATGGCTTAGCCCACTGCGGCACCACTTCCAAATTAAACAAGTAAGCATCAGGAAGGTCATCTGACACTCCTTGTGGAGCTTCTCCAGACGTGAGTCTAGAGAGATGGTCTGCTCTCAAGTGAGTTCTACCTTTCCTTACCACAACCTCGAAGTCGTATTCCATTAGTAAGAGAAACCATCTTACTAATCTACCTATATTGCAAGGTTTGTTTACCAGGTACAACAATGCCTGATGATCAGTAAAAAATTTAAACTTATTTGCAAGCAAGTAATGTCTAAACTTTTTAACCGCATATACCATGCCTAATCCTTCTCGTTCGGTGGTTGTATAATTTCGTTCAGCTGCATTCAATTGTCTACTAGCATAGGCAATTGGAAGATCCATATTACCTTCACCAGTAGGTTGCGCGAGTACGCACCCAATAGAATAATTGGATGCATCCACATGAACATGGAAATGCTTATTCCAATCTGGTGTGGTTAAGATTGGTGCTGAACATAATCGCCGTTTAAGCTCATTGAAGGAATTCTCACATTCATCCGTCCACTCAAAGTTAGTCAGAAGTCCGTACATGGGCTTTCCAATGACATCATACATGTGAATGAACCGGCGGTAGTAACCACAATGTCCCATGAAAGCCTGCACTTCCTTGATGTTCTTTGGCCTAGGTAACTCGGCTATGGCTCTCACTTTCTCTTCATCAGTGGATATGCCATTCTTTGACACGATGTGTCCTAGAATCTTGCCTTGCCTGACCATAAAAACGCACTTTTCTGGGTTCAGGCAGACTTGATATTCTCTACATTTGTCAAAGATTTGTCTGAGTTCAGGAATATGGGTTTGTCTAATGTTGCAATGAGCACAAAGATCATCAACATAGACTTCTAAGTTCTTCCTCAAGAACTCTTTAAATACATGGCACATCAGCCTCTGGAAGGTAGCTGGTGCATTGATAAGCCCAAATGGCATTACTCTAAAGGCAAAAATGCCCCACTCTGTGGCAAAAGCAGTCTTATGCTGGTCCTCAGGAGCAATGGCTACTTGATTGTAGCCCGAAAATCCATCAAGGAAGCTGTACACTTCCTTGCCTGCTACTCTTTCTAAGAGATGTTCAGTGATAGGAAGCGGATAGTTATCTCTAATAGTGGCTGCATTGACCTTCTTCAAGTTAATGCATACACGCAGCTTGCCATTCTTCTTGGGCACCACTACAATGGGGGATACCCATTCAATGTGCTCAATTTCATAGATGAATCCAGCTTCTACCAGTCTATCTATCTCCTCTTTAATCTTAGCAGCATAGTTATCATTATATGTGTATGGCTTTTGCTTAGAAGGTTTGGCTTTTGAGGTCATGGGGATAGTGTGTGAGCATATGTCTGGATCAACACCCTTCAAATCCTTGTAACTCCAAGCGAATACATCTCTGTATTCTCTTAGCAAGGCTATCAATTCGTGCTCTTCGTCTTCCGTCAGGTCATGACCTATGTACGTGCATCTCTCTTCTCCTTCTTCTATGGTTACAACTACTTTCTTCATGGTTTCTTTGTTATCATAGGCCTCCCCTGATTGCACCTCTCGTTTAGGCATTCTGATCATGACTCTCCTGTCATCTATCTCATACTTCTTAAAATTTTCCGGGACCTCAAACAAAGATTCTTCCTCTTCTGGTGAGACTTCTCTCTTCTTTCTTTTCTTTCCTTCTTCCTTCGGGGTCACATGTGTGGCTAGCCTTACATCATTTGTAAGCTCTCCATACCTCTAGGGTTGAAATTCTACTCCGTAGAAGTATTCTTCATCTGATGCAAAAGGTGGGTCCATAATGATTGACTCTAGATCGGAGTCACTTGCATCCTCAAATGCATCAGGGCTAGGTTCGCATTCTTCTAGAACTGCCTCTCCCATGATGGGCTCTATGGAGAAGACTGAAATGTCATAGCCATCCTCATCACAGTGGGGTGTCCATTGTTCTTCATTGAAGGCTACATCCATTGTTGCTAGAATTTTTGCCCAGCCGTGGGGTTCAAATTCTTCGTCAGGAAAGACTACAGGGGCATAGGCTGGGTCTTGGATTGATCTATGTGTTTCTTTTGCACCTATCTCTCTGGCTTTTTCTCTCTTCTCTTCTTCTACTGCTACTTTGCACATCCATAAGTGGGTGTCTTCATGCATCCATGAGGATCCTGATCCTATGGAATGCACCGATTCCGTATCATCTTTGGCTCTATGGATGGGATTCCATTGGATAAGAGGGACATCTCTATGAGAGTAATCTTTGAGATTCACTTTGGTTGTGACACCTAAGTTTTGCAAATACAAGGAGTTGGTTCCCCAATCCTGTACCACTTGCAACTGGCGCATAAATGGTCTTCCCAAAATCATCTCATAGGCATGGTTCTTGCTAAAGTCACATATGGCGAAAGTGTGCTCAAACTCAACACCACAAGTGGTGAGAGTTATTCCTTCTAGCAAGCCTAAGGGTCTCTCTATGTGACCATCGGCCATTTGCAATTTCATCCTTGTGGGTCTGAGTGCTGGCTTGCCCCAACGCTTCCATAGGGAAGTGGTAGCAATTGCAACTCCTGCGCCTCAGTCTAAAATGGCCTTGGTGGTGTATCCTTGATGGGTGATAGGAAGATATGTGTTTCCTTCTTCGCCCTCACTCATGTCTCCTATCTTGTCCAATGGTATTTCTGGCACTGTTCTCTGAGATCCTACCTGGGAACGAGGTTTTGCTATCTCTGGTACTTGTTTGGCTACATGTTTCCATAGCTCTGGCCTTACTTTGAGTAGCTCTTCTAAGGTGAGGTTGCACTGCACTTTAGTATTCTTTACTACCTCCGTATTCCTAGGTATGATCGAATCTTCGTTTGTTACCATGACTGTGGGTGCTCTCATGCACGTGGATTTAGCTTCCCATGGGCCTGTGAAGTGGGGTAATTCTTGTAAAGAGTTAGACTCAAAGTCTAATCTTTCCTGAGAGTGGGTGCTCTCCTGCTCCTCATAAATGGATGGGATGTCTTGTGGAAATTGGTCGTGTGCATCATCCACCAGTTCAATGGGAGGAGGGACTTCACTTTCTTTAGCCCATTTGTCTTCTTGAATCTCTCGTAGGAATTCTGGTGTGAACCGATTCATAGAAGATGATGTGTCCGGCTCCGTAGAGTTAGGCACATAAGCCTCCTGGGCCGGAATGCTTACTCTTTCACTTGCCTTGTCCTTGTGTTGAGAGGCGGGTTCCTTTTTTGATTGTGCAATTAGCTTCTCTATTCTTTCTAACAGTCCATCAAAGTGCAACTGTGTCTTTGCTAAACTAGAGATGTTAAATAGGCGACTGGCTTCAAACATGGTCTGAGCCAATTCCACCATCTTCGCACAAATTTTGGTTCATTCTAGCTCTAGTTCTGCTATAGGGTAACACTTTTCATGATCAGTTACGTTTGGCCCTTCTTGGATTCTGGCTTGATATGCTTTAAGCATCATGTTTAAGTCCTCGGGAGTGGGATCTGCTAGGACTGATCCTACTCTTGGGAGTGGTGGGATTAGGTGAGGCGGGTTGGAAGGTGGCGGGTCGGATGGAGATGGGAATGGTAGTGGTGGGGGAGAGTGAGAGGGATTTTGAGATGTGAGTTCAGTTATCCTGGCCTTTGTTTCTCTGAGACTTTCCTCCAGTTCACTCATCTTTTTTGCCCATTGCCTTTTCATTCTTTCACGACTATCTCTCCAGGCTCTAGTCCTCTTCTTGGTCATGCTCTCCGTTTCACTAACATCTGGGCTCTTTTCCTGGCCTACACCTGGGTTCTGCTGTAAGGCTTGGGCTCTAGTAACCACTTGCACTGGTGCAGTGGAACTTACACTTCCTATAGAGTCGACCACTAACCCAATAACGTTAATTGGAGTGATTTTTGGCATATTGCTGGGATTCTTTGGACAATCTCGTAAGAGATGCTCCTTTCCACAATCTTGGCAAAAGCCTTGAATTCTCACTGACTGGGGTTGCGTAGGTGGAGGTAAGGGGCAATCACGAATGAGGTGATCTCCCTGACATCTGTAGCATGGTCCTCTAGGGAATGGGGGTCTTACCTACCTAGGTTGGGGTCTAGGGTTGGGGTTTGCATACATGATGTTTGTGTAATCTGACTCCCAACTAGGTTCATTTGGCTCTTCACTATAGTAGGACTCACCATGTTCAGGAGACTGCATGTAGTAGGCTTGGGGACTATCGATATGTGTAGAATCAAAGCTATGGTCACTGGGATCACTTTCTGAAATTAATGGTGTTACTGGGACTATAGCTCTATTCAGGTTTTCTTCTGCAACAGCATACTTTACTAGAATTACATTAGCTGGAGCAGGGGGTTGTTGTGCTAGCACTGGCTGAGGTCTCAATTGGGCCTGATATTGAGGTTGGTAGTTTTGTTGAGGCCTCATATACTGTTGTGGTGGGTATGGAATCTGTATCTGCCTTGTTGAGGGTATGGTTGTGGGTACGTCTGCCTAACGGTTTGCTTATTGTAGGGGCAATCTTGCGCGGTGTGATTGGTGTACCTCCGTTCTATGGTGCAGTACTGGCTACTAGGATTTACTTGGGGTTGAGCCATAATGGGACATACGTTTGCCATATGGTCACCCCCACAAGTATAGCATCTTTTCACAGGGGCAAACCTTGGGATTTGTTTGCTAGTGACACCTAATTTCTGAGCTACTTTCTCTGCAAGTTCCTCAATTGATGTGGACTGCGTGGACGAGAGGCTAGAGGCACTATCTGAATCTTTGTATATCTTGGAAAGCTCTAACTCCTCCCCTAGGTTATCCTCAATGTCAATGCACATGCGTACACACTCTTCTATGGTCCTAGGGTCCTTCAAGTACACATAAGATCTCAATTTGGCACTTAGCAATCCATCCAAGAATAAAGCCACTTGCTTAGCTGGTGTGGGTAGCTCCGAAACAGGGCATCTTTCTAAGTATTGCCTAAATATCCTTCCTGCAAGTCTCACGGTTTCTTGAGGGGTTTGCTTGAAGCTGTGAATCAGCGAGGAAGTGTTATGTCTTATGCCACTTTTAGAGAATTCGATAATGAATGCCTCTAGAAGTTGGTCTATGCTCCTGAACTGCCTCTCGTTTAGTGGTTGAAACCATGTCAGGGCAGTGTTCCTAAGGGTTAGACCAAAGGCATTGTACTGCGTGAACAGATCTTCAACTTGTTCAGCTCTCAAGACTTGCCTAAACTCAGCCACATGATTGTATGGATCTCCTGTGCCATCGAAGTAGTTCTTCATGGACTTAACTAGCTAAGTCGGTCTCAAAATCCTTGTGTGCTCTCTAGGTCGTGGTAGAGGGAACTCATCCGCATTTATTTGATTCCTGGGAGCTCTAAGTACCTCAGGTTCTACTCTATTTGTTTCCGTCCTCGTTCTTTCTCTGCCCCCTGGGTTGGCAAAGCTTACTTCTGGCCTATCTCTACTTCTGTCTCTTTGAGTTCCATGAGCTTGGGATGTTCTAGCTCCAAGGTGACCATAGGACACGTTCGATCTTGGTTGGGGGAAAACGAATTCACCCTTCCCAGTGTAAGCATGTCTATCATGTTCTGTAACCACAAAGATCCTCTCTGAAGCGTGATCTAGATAGGTCACTCTGCCTGGGCTATCTGGATCTTTGAACTCATAGATCATGATTGTTCCTATGTCATTTGGCCGATCAGATTTATACCTCCAAAAGGCTTCATCAGTCTCTCGGTTCAGAAGCAGATCTATGCTCTTGTTGTCCTGTGGAACCCACTCGGGATTGAGGATTCTAGTAAGAACAGATTTGCCTCGGGGGTTTCTAGGTTCTACACCCATGTTTCCTTGCTCCAGGTCACCTAAATCTGCTTCTGAGATCACATTCCCAAATTCATCTGTCCTATCTGGGTGACTGGTGACTACATATATTGTCCCTTCCTTGTCTAGGTATGCTCTGTTTTCAAACTTGACAGCTGGGTGCTCTAGTCCTATGGATTGGTAAGGGTTTTTAATTTGGATCACGGATCTTCCTACGCCGTCCTCATAGATGCTAGCACCTAATCGGTTGGTCCTAATGTATTCCAACTGCGTCTTGTAGGGGCCTTCCACCCTATACAGATATGGCACTCCTGAACTTCTAGTAGGTCTGTCCATCCCTTGAGACATCACTGATTCGCTAGTCTCGGAGCTAGGGTAATGCGAGTGGTGACTCAACTGCTGGGCCCAAGACCTAGCAGTATGATTGACACTAGCCTCTAAAGACCTAAGGCTTTGTCTATCCCTTACTAGATGCCGTCTTGATCTAAGGTTCATAAGCCTAATTGAATAGCCCAAATTTTCCCAAGTACAACCTCGTTGCTGAGTTCTTCTGTATCAGTTACTTGATTCTTTTTTTTGTTGATTACCGTGTTTATGGTCTTGTCTAATATCACGTCGTCAGGTATACTTGAGTGTATTTCCGCACTTGAAGTTGATTGTTCCACGTTAAGTCTTTTCCTTTAAAGTTCTCGGTCACACACAGGTTATCTCCTGAACTTGATTTCTTAGATAGTCTTTGACTTGTCACGTGCCTATCGTGTCCTAACTTGCTCCTAGCACTACTCGAACTTAGCCTAAGCTAGGAATTGACAAAGGGAGTTGAGAATATTCCGACCTTTCTTGCTGATCCCTTGTTCTTTAGTGCTCGAGAACCTGATTCTCAAGCTTGCACAAAGCCCTTGCTTGGATGCTCTCAATTGCTCTCAATAGACCTGTATCAGTCCCAAGATTAGCTCAAGAGTTAAATTCAAAGGACAGACAGATCACTTTCATGCATGTAATTCACAGACAAACTTGCCTTTTGCCTTTATGGAAAACAATCTCAAGGATCCTTTAGTTTTCCTACCCCGGGTATGGTCAACTTCAAAATACCCTATCTAATACTCCCCACGAGCTTTCCAACAAGACAAGAATCACAGCAATTGGATTTCGTATGAGAAAGTTATGCCAGTTTAGGGTTCTGGTGCTAAAACAGGTTCAAACAGACTAACAGATCACAGGATTTTTCTCAAAAACACATGTGTAGGGACCTCACAAATCACTAATGGCTTGCTAATTATGCCCAAAATTACCCCAAAGACTTGGAAATATTAACCCTAATTTTTTGGCCGAAAAGCCTGTCAATCGCGATCGACAGGTCTGTCAATCGCGATTGACAGAGGTGTCCGTCGGGGCCTGTCGGTCGCGATCGACACGTCAGTCGCGATTGACAGCGTCAATCGCGATCGACAGAGTCGGTCATGAGTCCTGTCAATCGCGATCGACGGTGTCAATCGTGATCGACACTTTTTCCGGGTTTTTCACCGTAAATTCAGTGGATCGGGGCTGTGTCCGTCGCGATGGACATGTGGCTACGTGAGAAAGTCAAACAATCGTTGAAATTCAGTCGGTCGCGATCGACGGTGTCAATCGTGACTGACAGAGGTGTCGGTCGTGGCTGTCGATCGGGATCGACAGTGTCAATCGTGATTGACAGGGTCCTACGTGGCAGTCAGTCGGTCGTGGGGTCTGTCGGTCACGATCGACAGGTCTGTCGGTCGCGATTGACAGGGTCTGTCGATCGTGGCTGTCAAGCACGATCGACGGTGTCAATCATGATTGACAGAGAAACACGGAATTTTTCAACTGTTTTTAGTGATTTAGAATGTGCTCATCATGTGGATTGTGGTGGTGCACTTTGTTTTACCAAATGGGCGATTTTTCTGTCGATCGCGATCGACAGAGGTCTGCGACACAGAGACAGTTTCGTGATGTTTCGTACCTGCACGGAGTGCTGGAGATGATGATGCTGCCAGTACCTGCAAGAAAGCTCAAGAAACATGCAAAAACAACGCACACAATATCGCTCTCTCGCTCTCTCTCACAAGTGGAATGAGGGAAATGAAGTGGAGAAGGTGATATAATCAAAAACTGAAAATTGTCGCGATGATGGAGATGGAGGTGGGGGATGGTGATGATGATGGTGAGGTAAGAAAGAGAAAAATAAGAAAAATAAGAAAAGTAAAGAGATTACCTACAACGCCAACGTCTCAAATCTACGTCTTACCATCACACGCTCGTCCTCAAAGCTCGATCCCCGGCAACGGCACCAAAATTTGGTGTAGCTCAGTGATGAGTAGCACCTCCTTTAATGTCAATCCGGGAAGACGTGAGGATGGTATGATGACCTCGAGCAAGTGAAGGCACAAGTGTGTGAGTAAGAAGCACACTAACATGCACACACATACACGCACACGCGCACACACGGCAAGACAAAGAGTGAGAAGCAATGGAGTTCTTAGATTACTTTCAAAAAGCTCTTACAAGTTCAAATAAATTACAAGCTAACCTCAAAAATGAGCTCTCTAGCTCTATTTATAGTTTTTGACTAGGTTTTGGCCTTGTCCAGACCTAGTGTCCGGCCTAGTTAAAAATTAGGTTCTCTACCCTATTTGGAGGTTCAAACGAAGTCTAAAAAATGTGAAAACTGACAGGTAGATACTTCTAAAGCTCCTCAAGCTCAAGGACTCCTTGGCTTGCACAAAATGGAGCTACAAAAATGTGAAATGGTATTTACAATGGTTTTTAGTGATAAAAATCACTGTTTTTGTAGGGATTTCTTCTAACATTTTGACATACATCTCCTGGAGCTCCCTACTTGCTCCTTCTCCTTGTGTGTCCGCCTCTTCGATATGCTTTAGTGTCCTGAAAAAATATTGGCCTACTTGCCAGATCGTCGTTGACTACCCTGTCTGCTTGTGCTTTCTCTTCTCTCTGACTCCCTTCGTAAGCTTCCTTGCCTTGTGAGTCCTTCAGTTCCAACATGATGTTATCATGAAAAATGGTGCATGGTCTTTATGTGACTTGCCTCCTGACAAGAAGGCCATTGGCACTAAGTGGGTATACAAGCTGAAGTGTAAACCTGATGGAACAATTGACAGGTATAAGGCTAGGCTTGTTGCAAAGGGTTATGCGCAAGAAATAGGCATTGATTTTGATGAAACCTTTGCTCCTACTTGCCAAATGACTACTATTCGTAGCATTTGTGCACTTGCAGCTCATCATGGTTGGAATGTACATTAGTCGGACATTAAAACAACATTCATGAATGGTGACTTGCATGAAGAAGTGTATGTTTTTCAACCCCGTGGCTTTGTTTAGAAAGGGTATGAAAACCAGGTGTGCAGGTTAAAGAAGGCATTATATGGTTTAAAGCAAGCACCACGTGCTTGGAATGAAAAGATACATGCCTATCTGATTGCACATGGTTTTGAGAACAGACCAACCAAAAGCACCTTATATGTTAAGCATGCTATTGATTTGCTTCTGATCATCGTGGTATATGTTGATGACATGCTGCTCACTGGACCTCATGGCACGCATATTGTTGATTCTAAGGATGATTTGCATGCCTCATTTGAGATGTCTAATTTGAGGCATTTACATCACTATTTGGGCATTCAGTTTATGCAAGTTGATGGTGGAATGGCTTTGTGTCGAATGAAATATATTGACACATTATTGCAACATTTTGGGCTTGAGGACTGTAAGCCTATTGCCACTCCTATAGAGACAGGTTTACGATTGAGTCTTCATAATGCTAGAGATGCATTTGATGCTCTTCTCTATTAGCAGGTTGTTGGATGCTTGATTTACTTATGCATTACTCGGCCAGATATTTAGTTTGTTGTCTCACAGATGAGCAGGTTTATGCATTGTCCAGGTATCAAGCATTGGCAGATAATTAAGCGCATCTTTCGCTACTTGAGTGGTACCCGGCTACTTGGATTGTTTTATCCCAAGGGGGGATCACTACCACCAAATTTGCATTCTTTTTCTGACAGTTATTGGGATGGTTGCTATGACACTCGTGTGTCCACTAGTGGTTTTCGCTTCATGCTTGGTAGCTCATGTATATCTTGGTTGAGCAAGAAGCAGCCTATTGTGGCCACTTCCAGTTGTGAGGCTGAGTATAAGGCAGCTTTCATAGTGACTGTTGAGTGTGTGTGGTTCAGACGCCTTATGGCTGATTTGGGTGTTGGTCAGGCGTCTACCACCACCATCTTCACTAACAGTCAGAGTGCATTGGCAGTTGCGAGGAACCCTATGTTCCATGCTTGCACTAAGCACATTGAGGTGCATTATCAATATGCCAGGGAGAGGTTCTCAGCTGGGGAGATCAGCTTGGCATATGTGCCCACACAGGAGAACATTGCAGACCTTTTTGCAAAGGCTCTGCCTAGGGAGAAGTTTGAAGCTTTCTGCAAAGCTTTGGGCTTACTTCCTTTTGTGGATTGATTCCACATAGCTTGGCACTTCCTTATACATGAGTGTGAGCTCCTTGTTCACCGCATCACTCCCAGGGGGGATTTGTTGATATATTTAGGTGGTGATGTGTGTGAACACTCTAGGACCATCGGGGCACTTTTTTCCCTCCTTAGGAGGTTTTTTCCACCGGCTTGTATATATGCCTATTGCCCTAACGGGCTATTGATCTTTTTGTACATTCTAGTGGTAATACATTCAATATTGTGTGTTGTGCTCCAAGCTTCTTCTTCCTCCTTGTGTTGTTCACATGCTTAACTCCAACACTATCAGGGATGAGAGTGTTGGAGATGGAAACCTACCAATGTGTTTTGGATATCTAAAAAAGGGAGAAGATGAATAGGTTTGATTCAAAGCTAAGGATCTTGGTGGACATGCTCAAGTGACGCAAGGACCAATAAGGGCCACAAAGCTTCCAAAATTTCCCATCTATACATAAAAATCCACCTGTAGGAATTATGTCGAGATGCCATTTGTTGTAAAATCTTCCACTTTTGTGTAAGACAATGAGTACTCAAGCATGTAAAGTCTTCCACTTTTGTGTAAGCTAATGATTCCTCAAGCATATGCATTGATATGCTAACCATCTAGAATTTTATAGGATTTTTTTGTACTCAATTTGGAGGTCAAATGAGGGTTTGTACCTATATATAACTAGGGCAGACATAAGAGTGTGAACATGGTCACTTTTTAAGAAGATCCCATAAAAGTGAACTCACACTCATTTATAAAGGTTCCTTCTTCTTCCTACTCTTCTCTCTAATCAACTAATGAGTTTCTTGGAGCTTCTTGTTCCTTGATTATGAGTGAGGATACTTCCATACTTGTTTGCATTGCATATTTGTGTATGCTCATGCATGTGTGCGTACTTCCTCTTGTGCATGTGTCCATGGAATGTTGAAGATCTCCATACCACTGACTCTTCTCTTGGTTTGACAATTTGTGGGCAAAAATCCATTGCTTGATGTTGCTTTGTATGTGTGTTATGTGAGCAAGCATACAAGTCAAATAGCCTTGCAATAAATCTATAATATTCAAGCTTTTCTATTGGATGCCTGATCCTACACTCACTCCTTTTTGAAACCTCTAATGTGATGACTTCTTCAAGCTCTTCTTCATTGGTATCATGCATTTCATATTTGAGTTGATATTCTTTACCTTTGATTATGCTCATTTTTTTATTGAGGTCTGGTATATGAGCTCCTAAGAATCCCATTTATGACTTATGGAAGGCTTTCAGTTGTTTGGTCCACTTAATTCCATGATTTCATGTCTTCTTTATTTTTCCTATATATCTTTAACCTAAAATTTATCCTTAGATGCATACCATGATTTTTTCTCATTAAACACAACATCCCTAGAAACCCTAAGATGCTTCTAGGATTGTAGCACCTAAAGCCCATTCGCTCAATGGGATGACCAATAACACACTTTTTCGCCCTAATGTCTAGCTTTTTCCTTACCTCTTATGGAAAATGGGTGTAGAAAACACATCCAAACACTTTCAAGTGTGAGAGATCTTTTCTATGACATCAAGCTTCCTTTAGTGACAAATAATGAGTCCTTGAAGTTGGGAACGTGCTCATTATATATACAATAGTAGAAACAACATCTCTCCAAAAGTATAGAGGTTAAAACATCTCATTTAACATGCATCTAGATGCCTCTGCAATCTCTTTATTTTTTCTCTATGTCACCCCACTTTGTTGGGGTGTATACCTACAAGTATATGATCTTTTGATGCCTTAAACCTATAAACAATTCAAGAGAAGTATTATAGACCTTTATTAAACCTTAAGTTCTTATGTATCTCCATGTCTCCTTTTGAAATTGAGTTTTGAATAATTTAAACATGTGTGTACCTAAGCACAAACTTAGGGACTTGTGACGAAAGAGATTATTCCTCTATCACCATCAAGTGCCTATAGTGGGGATTACACATTTAAATTATCAATCTGAGAAGTACCTTGAACCTAACTGAGTGTATGAAGACATGCACTTGCAGAATGGTCAATGAAGTGAGATAGCTATCATGGCATGCAAATGAGTATTATCTCTCATATTCATCACTCTCATAGGTGGAAATGGTGTCGCGATACATGAAACACTAGTAAGCACAAAAACGGACTTTTCTCTTGGCTCCAAACTTGAAATATAGTGAATATCAAGTTCATTTTGAAGCTCTCAATGAGACGCATCCAATGATAGTACTCTTGTCAGATTCTGACAAATGTACCTCAAGTTATGGGCAAAAAATAGAGCTATGCAACTCACCTAGTTTTATCACACACCTCCTCACGCCTCACACACACATTATACCCTTCAGAAAAGCAATGTTGGATAGAAAACACTTCCATGCACTCATTCCAAGCTACAATCAGACAAGCAAGCAAATTCAAAAATCAGAGCTCTCTCTTACTCACAATGGCCAAAAGTCTTTACAAAGTGTCCTCAAATGACTTATATACATGTGCCCTAAAAATGGTCCTTTCACACAAGAGACCGGCACTTTATTAAAAAAACCCTAATTTTCTATTATTTTACAAGGATTATGATACAATCCTTGGGATTTATGCATCTAGAGGACTCCTCTAGTGCATTTACATGGCTTTAAGAGATTTTCATGGGAATTTGAAGAAGAGAAATTGTCCCCATAATTTTGAAAATTTTGGGGCTCCTCTTTTATGCTCTTTTACTATGCGACACTCTCCCCCTCTTTGTCTCCGTCGTCCCTTGATAGGTTTTGCTTCATGTCTTCGTTGGCTGTGTTAATTTGGGCTACCACGCACGCATCCAGTAACTAGGAATGTGATACTCTTAGTCACCCTCTTCAACTTTTCAACCTCTCCCCTTTCTAACTTTTGGTCTTTAGATATGTCTTTGTTCTCACACATCTAAACCTGTTGTATTTCTCTAGCCTGATTACTTCTTTCCACCGCATGCACCTACTGGACGAGGAAGTGGTGTGCAACCTCCCCTTGAAAGGTCCTGGTTGTTATTCTTTGTTACCACTCTTCGGGACCTGGTCCATTGGTGTTGCAGCCTGATGTGTGCCCCTGCGTGGCTTTGGGCAGAGGGTGGTACTTTCTATTGAACAATCTTTCTTTTTTATTTTCTTCTTCTTCTTCTTTTGTTGGATTCTCCTATCTCTCCTTCCACACATCCTCCCTCTTGAACTTTGTTGTCCCCGACAGGCTTTGGAATTCGACGGGAGTACATCTTGTATACCTTTTGCTCTGTTTCGTTCAACAAATTAGCTTCACGTATCATTAGTTGCTTCCACTGTTCGGACTTAACACCATCGTGTGGTGGTTGACGATGGTCAGCAAAAAAGCTTAATTCATAAGCTACTAGTCTTGCATTTAGGTTAGCGAACATCTTTAGGAATATCTCTGAATCGATTTCAAAAAAGCCGCTGAAGAAGGCTTCTTCAAAAGTTTGCATATATGTGCTAGGCAAAAACATTATCCGTGAGTAGTAGGCCATAATAGTTAGTCTACTCGACATGATAGAAAGATCAAATACCAAAATATATGTTCCTTGATTGATGCCAATAAAGTTCAAAAATGTATATCCTACGTGTTTGAATACTTTGAGTATGGTTAGAATCATGCTGAGTATTTTATTCATTAGCTTGATGGTGAGATCAAGAACATTTCTGTACTGAGATAACCAAAATTCGATGGTCCTGATCATGTACTCTTCCGTAGGTAGATAATTATGTGGCGGGCTTGGGAGTAATGGAAAATTGAGCCACTATTTATTCAATTTACCTTGACTTAGCAATTCCCAAAATTTTGGACAGTATCGTCGACGTGGCATAGGACAAAATGCTAGATTAACTTGGAGTAAATATGGTGCTTTCTACCAATGCACCCGCAATGTTGGATTTTTCTCCAAAACATTTCTCTGCGAGATGGGATCGGCAACTTTGAACACTTGTTGAGTGTACTGAAAAGTGGTTGCTTTAAAATTCAGTTGCTCATCCGGATCCTTTCCCGTGGCATACAGGTCATATGAAGAGCATACCGGTACAATAGAGTAGTCATGCACAATACGGCAACAAGGCCTAATCATTTTTTCCATGGATCATTCACAACTCAAGTGATTTTAATCACTACACAAACATTGTAAATTCCGTTTTTGGTAGAATAGACTCCATTTTGTTCAAGCCGAGGAGTCCTTGAGCTTGAGGAGTATGAGAATTAGCTACATATCAATTTTCATAATTTTTAGACTCTGTTTGAGCCCTCAAATAGGCTCTAGAACCTAATTTTCAACTAGGCCGGACACTAGGTCTGGACAAGACCAAAGCTAGTTAGAAAACTATAAAAAGAGCTAGAGAGCTCATTTTTGGGGTTAGATTGTTTGTGAATTGAGTTTATGTAAGAGACTTCTTGACTAATGCAAAGAACTCCATTGTTCCTCTCCTTGTTCTTGCCTTGTGTGCACGTGTGTGTGTATGTGTGTGCATGCTTGTATGCTTCTCACTCGCACACTTGTGCCTTCACTTGCTCATAGTCTTCATACTAGTCCTCACGTCTCCACGGATTGACAATTATGAGGTGAATCTTCTCACGTTGGTACTCACCATTGTGCTAGAGTGACACCAAATTTGGCACCGTTGCCGGGGAGAGAGCTTCAAGGACGAGCGTGTGATGGTAAGATGTCGAGTTGAGACATTGGAGTTATAGGTAATATCCTTTTGTTCCCTTATTTTTCTTCATTTTTTCTTCTTATTTTTGCATCACCATCATCACCATCATCATCCCCACCATCTCCCACCTCCATCTCCATCTCCACAAAAATTTCAGTTTTTTGGTCATATTCCACTCCCCACCTCATTTCCCTCATTTCATTGTGAGAGAGAGCGAGAAAGAGCTTGCATGCGATCTGTTTTTGTGTGTTTTTTGAGCTTGTGTTGCAGGAACTAGCTGTACCACCATCTCCAGTAGCTTGCGTAGGTACGACAGACTCTGCACAGGTCCCGGGGCGATGACTTCTGTCTGTCGCGACAGACAGAAAAACTTGATATTTTGTGAATGCGTGTTTGGCACGGTAACCTACACCATTAGAGCACTCCAAATCACTAGAAGTTTCTCAAAAATTTGCGTTTTTCAGTCTATCGCGACAGACACCGTCTATCGCGACAGACAGAGACCCACGATAGACCCCGTCTATCGCGACAGACCAAATTCCACGATAGACACCGTCTATTGCGACAGACACCGTCTATTGCGACAGACCAAATTCCACGATAGACACCGTCTATCGCGACAGACACCGTCTATCACGACAGACCCATCTATCACGACAGACACCGTCTATCGCGACAGACGAAAACACGACAGACGATAGACACCGTCTATCGCGATAGACCCATCTATCACGACAGACACCGTCTATCGCGACAGACCCGTCTATCGCGACAGACACTGTCTATCGCGACAGACACCGTCTATCGCGACAGACACCGTCTATCGCGACAGACCCATCTATCGCGATAGACACCGTCTATCGCGACAGACCCATCTATCGCGACAGACACCGTCTATCGCGACAGACCCATCTATCGCGATAGACACCGTCTATCGTGATAGACAGACATTTTCGGCAAAAATTAAGGGGTGATTTTTTTGAAAATTCAGGCTAAATTTTGGGCATATTTGCATACTCAGGGGTAGGTACACCAAGGGAGCTCTAGAGGAAATTTTTTTTTTAGCAATAAAAAAGGGGGAACCAGGGTCATTAAAAAGTGTCTGAAATAAATTTTCTGTCAATTGAAGGACCAAATTGAAGCTAAACTTGGGGTTCTTACAGGATCATCGAGAGCTTTTGGAGAAAGCAAAGTAAGTGCCAGGGCGAACAAGCTTGGGAACGTGCTTCTTGGGTAGACAAGCATCACCAGGAGGAGCGACTTGAGGTTGGAACATCTCGTAACCCCCTCAGTCCATTCTTAGCATAGTCTAAGTGCGAGTAGTTGTCCTGATTGACTAGGGGTACGATAGGAACACTCAAGTTTGAAGAGCCTTTAATTTCTCAAGTGCAAGGATAGGCTAAATTGCAGTCAAGGGATAACTTAAAGGGAAAGACCTTAAACTAAGCGGACGCAGAACATCAAGTACGACACACTAAAGTGCTCCTGACGACGCTTAATTAAAAAACAAGAAAACACATCCAAAGGAACTTAAAAGCAACAAGTGATTGGTACCAAAGAATCAGCAACGTACAAAGGGCATATGAACCTGAGATCGGGTAGACATCTAGAGAGAGACCTGAGGTAAGCTTTGCCAACTCTTGGGGAAGAGAAAGAACAAGAACGGAAACAAATAGAGTGGAACCTGAGGGACATAGAGCCCCAGGGAACCGAAGAAATGCCGATGATTTCCCTTTACCAAGACCGAGAGAGCACACGAGGACCTTGAGACCAACCCAGCTAGTTAAGTCCATGAAAAACTACTTTGATGGCACTGGAGACCCCTACGATCATGTAGCTGAGTTTAGGCAAGTCTTGAGAGCTGAACAAGTTGAAGATCTGTTCACGCAGTACAATGCCTTTGGTCTAACCCTTAGGAACACTGCCCTGACATGGTTTCAGCCACTAAACGAGAGGTAGTTTAGGAGCATAGATCAACTTCTAGAGGCATTCATTATCGAATTCTCTAAAAGTGGCATAAGACATAACACATCCTCCCTGATATACAGCTTCAAACAAACATCTCAAGAGATAGTGAGGCTCGCAGGCAAAAGATTTAGGCAATATCTAGAGAGATGCCCGGCCCCAGAGTTACCCACTCCAACCAAGCAAGTGGCCTTATTTTTAGATGGATTGTTAAGCACCAAACTGAGATCATATGTGTACTTGAAGGACCCTAGATCCATAGAGGAATGTGCACGCATGTGCATAGACATTGAGGATAATCTAGGGGAGGAATTAGAGCTCTCAAAAATCTATAAAGATTTAGATAGTTCTAGTAGCCTCATTTCCTCACAATCCACATCAATTGAGGATCTAGCAGAAAAGGTAGCTCTGAAATTAGGTGTCTCTAGCAAGCAGATTCCCAGATTTGCCCCCGAAAAACGATGCTATACCTATGGAGGAGACCATATGGCTAATGTGTGCCCCATCATGGCTCAACCCCAAGTGAACCCTAACAACCAGTACTGCACCATAGAAAGGAGGTACACCAATCACACAGCACAAGACTGTCCATATAACAAACAAGTTGTTAGACAAATTATTCTCAGCCATATCCACCACAAGGAAAGTACCCTAATCAGTACCCACAACAACAGTATGCTAGACCCCAACAAATCTATCAACCACCCTATCAAGGGCAACAAAGACCGCAACCAGTCCTAGCGCAGCAACCTCCTGCCCCCACCAATGTGATTCCAGTAAAGTATGCAGCGGCAAAAGAAAATCTAAATAGAGCTTTAGTGCCAGTGACATCCTTGCTTTCAGAAAGTGATCCAAGTGATCATAGTTTTGACTCCACCCATGTTGAGAGCCCCTAGGCCTACTACATGCAATCACCGGAGCATAGTGAGTCATATTATTATGAAGAACCAAATGAATCTAGTGGGGAGCCAGAATACGCAAACGTCATGTATGCCAACCCCAACTCGAGATCCCAACCTAGGCCAATGAGACCTCCATTTCCTAGAGGGCCATGCTATCGTTGTCAGTGAGATCATCTCATTCATGATTGCCCTCTACCTGCACCGACACAAACCCAATCTGTGACAATTCAAGGCTTTTGTCCCGATTGTGGAAAGGAGCATTTGTTACAAGAGTGTCCCAAGAACCCCGCTAATATACCAAAAATTGCTCCTATCAATGTCATCGGGCTAGTGGTGGACTCCACGGGAAGTGTGACTTCCACGGCTCCAGTACAAGTCATCACGAGAGCTCAGGCACTTAAGCAAAACCAAGACTTAGGCCAAGTAGACTGTGGAGGTTAGCGAGACTGAGAGTCAGAATAAGAAGAGGACAAGAGCTTGGAGAGATAGCCGTGAACGTATGACAAGGCAATGGGCAAGAAAGATGAGCGAACTTGAGGAAAGTCTACGAGAAACCAAAGCCAAAATCATAGAAATCACATCTCAAACGCACTCTCACACATCCCTGCCACTACCACCCCCTTCACCCTCCATTCCCCCACCCACCACCCCACCACACGTAACCCAACCACCACCCCGAGTAGGATCAGTCTTAGCCGATCCCACTCTTGAAGATCTAGACATGATGCTTAAAGCATATCAGGCCAGAATCCAAGAAGGGCCCAATGTAACAGATCATGAGAAATGTTACCCTAGAGCTGACCTAGAGCTTGAACGAACTCAGTTGTGTGCCAAGATGGTGGAATTGGCTCAAGCCATGTTTGAGACCAGTCACCTTTTCACTTGCTCTAGCTCCACTAGAACACCATTGCATTTTGATGGTCTGTTAGACAGATTGGAGATGTTAATTGCAAAGTCTCGAAAAGGAGCCAACTCCCAGGCTAAGGAGAAGGCAAGTGATAGAATAAGCATTCCTCCCCCGGAAGCCTATGTGCCTAACTCTACGGAGCCAGACACACCATCTTCTATGAATCGGTTCACACCCGAATTCCTACGAGAGATTCAAGAAGACAAATGGTGTTGGAAAACAGGTCATATGAAGAGCATACCAGTACAATAGAGCAGTCATGCACAATACGGCAACAAGGCCTAATCATTTTTTCCATGGATCATTCACAACTCAAGTGATTTTAATCACTACACAAACATTGTAAATTCCGTTTTTGGTAGAATAGACTCCATTTTGTTCAAGCTGAGGAGTCCTCGAGCTTGAGGAGTATTAGAATTAGCTACATATCAATTTTCATAATTTTTAGACTCCGTTTGAGGCCTCCAATAGGCTCTAGAACCTAATTTTTAACTAGGCCGGACACTAGGTCTGGACAAGACCAAAGCTAGTTAGAAAATTATAAAAAGAGCTAGAGAGCTCATTTTTGGGGTAGATTGTTTGTGAATTGAGCTTATGTAAGAGACTTTTTGACTAATGCAAAGAACTCCATTATTCCTCTCCTTGTTCTTGCCTTGTGTGCGCGTGTGTGTGTATGTGTGTGCATGCTTGTGTGCTTCTCACTCACACACTTGTGCCTTCACTTGCTCATAGTCTTCATACTAGTCCTCACGTCTCCACGGATTGACAATTATGAGGTGAATCTTCTCACGTTGGTACTCACCATTGTGCTAGAGTGACACCAAATTTGGCGCCGTTGCCGAGGAGAGAGCTTCGAGGTCGAGCGTGTGATGGTAAGATGTCGAGTTGAGACATTGGAGTTATAGGTAATATCCTTTCTTTTCCTTATTTTTCTTCATTTTTTCTTATTTTTTGCATCACCATCATCACCATCATCATTCCCACCATCTCTCACCTCCATCTCCATCTCCACAAAAATTTCAGTCTTTTGGTCATATTCCACTCCCCACCTCATTTCCCTCATTTCATGGTGAGAGAGAGCGAGAGAGAGCTTGCATGCGATCTGTTTTTGTGTGTTTTTTGAGCTTTTGTTGCAGGAACTACCTGTACCACCATCTCCAACAGCTTGCCGAGGTACGACAGACTCTGCACAGGTCCTGGGACGATGACTTCTGTCTGTCGCGACAGACAGAAAAACTTGATATTTTGTGAATGTGTGTTTGGCACGGTAACCTACACCATTAGAGCACTCCAAATCACTAGAAGTTTCTCAAAAATTTGTGTTTTTTCAGTCTATCGCGATAGACACCGTCTATCGCAACAGACACCGTCTATCGCGACAGACAGAGACCCACGATAGAGACCGTCTATCGCGACAGACACCCGTCTATCGCGACAGACCAAATTCCACGATAGATACCGTCTATCGCGACAGACACCGTCTATTGCGACAGACCCATCTATAGCGACAAACACCGTCTATCACGACAGACCAAAATCACGACAGACGATAGACACCGTCTATCGCGACAGACACCGTCTATCGCGACAGACCCGTCTATCGCGACAGACACCGTCTATCGCGACAGACCCATCTATCGCGATAGACCCATCTATTGCGAAAGACACCGTCTATCGCGACAGACCAAAACCACGACAGACGATAGACACCGTCTATCACGACAGACCCATCTATCGCGACAGACACCATCTATTGCGACAGACCCATCTATCGTGACAGACACCGTCTATCGCGACAGACCAAAACCACGACAGACGATAGACACCGTCTATCGCGACAGACCCATCTATCGCGACAGACGACACCGTCTATCGCGACAGACCCATCTATCGCGACAGACACCGTCTATCGCGACAGACCAATCTATCGCGACAGACACCGTCTATTGTGACAAACACCGTCTATCGCGACAGACACTGTCTATCGCGACAGACCCATCTATCGCGACAGACACCGTCTATCGCGACAGACAGACATTCTCGGCAAAAATTAAGGGGTGATTTTTTTGAAAATTCAGGCTAAATTTTGGGCATATTTGCATACTCAAATACTCACATACTTACAAAGGCCTTAGAAAAATGCATTAACACTCCTGAAAGGTTCTGTTTGTCTGTTTAACCCCCTAAACCCTGAACGGACATAACTTTTTCATACAAAATCCATTTTTTGAGCTCTAGGGCTTGTCAGAAAGCTCGTGGCATATACTACACGCCCTCAACTGTTTTTTATAAAGATAATGCGTTGATTTTCAGACATGATGCATTGAGTAGGATCAGTCTTAGCCGATCCCACCCCTGAAGATCTAGACATGATGCTTAAAGCATATCAGGCCAGAATCCAAGAAGGGCCCAATGTAACAGATCATGAGAAATGTTACCCTAGAGCTGACCTAGAGCTTGAAAGAACTAAGTTGTGTGCCAAGATGGTGGAATTGGCTCAAGCCATGTTTGAGACCAGTCGCCTTTTCACTTGCTCTAGCTCCACTAGAACACCATTGCATTTTGATGGTCTGTTAGACAGATTGGAGATGTTAATTGCAAAGTCTGGAAAAGGAGCCAACTCCCAGGCTAAGGAGAAGGCAAGTGATAGAATAAGCATTCCTCCCCAGGAAACCTATGTGCCTAACTCTACGGAGCCGGACACATCATCTTCTATGAATCGGTTCACACCTGAATTCCTACGACAGATTCAAGAAGACAAATGGGCTAAAGAAAGTGAAGTCCCTCCTCCTATTGAACTTGTGGATGATGCACATGACCAATTCCCACAAGACATCCCATCCATTTATGAGGAGCAGGAGAGCACCCCATCTCAGGAAAGATTAGACTTTGAGTCTAACTCTCTACAAGAATTACCCCACTTCACAGGCCCATGGGAAGCTAAGTCCACCTGTATGAGAGCACCCACGGTCATGGTACGAATTGAAGATTCAGTCATACCTAGGAACACAGAGGTAGTGAAAAACACTAAAGTGCAGTGCAACCTCACCTTAGAAGAGCTGCTTAAGGTTAGACCAGAAGTGTGGAAACATGTAGCCAATCAAGTGCTCGAGATAGCAAAACCTCGTTCCTAGGTAGGATCCCAGAGAATAGTGCCAGAAATACCCTTAGACAAGATAGGAGACATGAGTGAGGGCGAAGAGGGAAACACATATCTCCCCATCACTCATCAGGGATACACAACCAAGGCCATTTTGGACTCAGGTGCAGGAGTTGCAATTGCTACAGCTTCCTTATGGAAACGTTGGGGCAAGCCAGCACTCAGGCCAACGAGAATGAAATTACAGATGGCCGATGGTCATATTGAGAGACCCTTGGGATTGCTAGAAGGAATAACTCTCACTACATGTGGTGTTGAGTTCGAGCATACTTTTGCTATATGTGACTTTAGCAAAAATCAATCCTATGAGATGATTTTGGGGAGACCATTTATGCGGCAGTTGCAAGTAGTACAGGATTGGGGAACCAATTCCTTGTATTTGCAACACTTAGGTGTTACAACCAAAGTCAATCTCAAGGATTACTTGTATTTGCAAGTAGTACAGGATTGGGGAACCAATTCCTTGTATTTGCAACACTTAGGTGTTACAACCAAAGTCAATCTCAAGGATTACTCTCATAGAGATGTCCCTCCCATCCAATGGAACCCCATCCATAGAGCCAAGGATGATACGGAATCGGTGCATTCCATAGGATCAGGATCCTCATGGATGCATGAATGCAAGTGACTCCGATCTTGAGTCAATCATCATGGATCCACCCTTTGCATCAGACGAAGAATACTTCTATGAAGTAGAAGTTTACCCTCAGAAACATGAAGAGCTCACTAATGATGTGAGATTAACCACACGAGTGACCACTAAGAGTGAAGGAAAGAAAAGGAAGAAGAGAGGAGCCGCACCAGAGGAGGAAGAATCCGTGTTTGAGGTCCCTGAAAATTTCAAGAAGTATGCAATAGAAGATAGGAGAGTCATGGTAAGAATGCCAAAACGTGATGCACAAGCAGGAGAGGCCTATGATAACAAAGAAACCACCAAGAAGGTAGTGGTAGCCATAGAAGAAGGAGAAGAGAGGTGCACTTACATAGGACATGACCTCACTGAGGAAGAGGAGCATGAGCTGATAGCTTTGCTAAGGGAGTGCAGAGATGTATTCGCTTGGAGCTACAAAGATTTGAAAGGTGTAGACCCTGACATATGCGCCAATACAATTCCCATGACCACAGAGGCCAGACCGTCTAAACAAAAGCCATACACATACAATGACAACTATGCTGCCAAGATCAAAGAAGAGATAGACCGCTTGGTTGAAGCTGGATTTATCTATGAAATTGAGCACACTCAATGGGTGTCCCCCATTGGTGCCCAGAAAGAATGGTAAATTACGTGTATGCATTAACTTGAAGAAGGTTAACGCAGGCACTATCAGGGATAGTTATCCGCTTCCTATCATCGAGCATTTATTAGAAAGGGTAGCCGGCAAGGAAGTGTACAGCTTCCTAGATGGGTTCTCTGGCTACAACCAAGTAGCCATTGCACCAGAAGATCAGCATAAGACGGCTTTTGCCACAGAGTGGGGCATATTCGCTTTTAGGGTAATGCCATTTGGGCTTACCAATGCTCCCGCAACCTTCTAGAGATTGATGTGCCATGTCTTTAAAGAGTTCTTGAGAAAGAATTTGGAATTCTATGTTGATGATCTCTGTGCTCATTCCAACATTAGACAAACACATATACCTGAACTCAGGCAAATCTTTGACAAATGTAGAGAATATCAAGTCTTCCTGAACTGAAAAGTGTGTTTTCATGGTCAGGCAAGGCAAGATTTTAGGACACATAGTGTCAAAGAACGGCATCTCCACTGACGAAGAGAAGGTGAGAGCTATTGCAGAACTACCTAGGCCAAAGAATGTCAAGGAAGTGCAAGCTTTCATGGGGCATTGTGCTTATTACCGACGTTTCATTCACATGTATGCCATCATTGCAAAGCCTCTGTACGGACTTCTGACAAACTTTGAGTGGACTGAGGAATGTGAGAACTCTTTCAATGAGCTCAAATGGCGATTATGCTCAGCACCAATCTTGACTACACCAGATTGGAATAAGCCCTTCCATGTGCATGTGGATGCATCCAATTATGCCATTGGATGTGTACTCGCACAACCTACGGGCGAAGGTAATATGGATCTCCCAATTGCCTATGCGAGTAGACAGTTGAATGCAGCTGAACGAAACTATACGACCACTGAGCGAGAAGGATTAGGCATGGTATATGCAGTTAAAAAGTTTAGACACTATTTGCTTGCAATTAAGTTTAAATTTTTTACTGATCATCAGGCCCTGTTGTACTTGGTAAACAAACCATGCAATACCGGTAGATTAGTAAGATGGTTCCTCTTACTAATGGAATATGACTTTGAGGTAGTGGTGAGAAGAGGCAAAACTCATTTGAGAGCAGATCATCTCTCTAGGCTCACATCGGGAGAAGCCCCACAAGGAGTATCAGATGACCTTCCTGACGCTTACTTGTTTAATTTGGAAGTTGTACCTCAGTGGCCTAAGCCAATAGTGCTAGTATTTACATACGGGCCTAATCACCCAGTCATAAACACTCAAGATAGAGAGGTAGTAAAAGCCCAGAAGTACCATATTATGGCGGGAAGTATGTACAAACAGACAGATCAAGGGATATTGGCTTGCTGTGTGGAAGAGGATGAGTACGCTAAATGGTTGCAGTTGGCACACGTAGGTGCATTAGAGCAACACTACTCAAAACAACGAACCCTACAGACACTAAGGAGACTCGGAGTGCATTGGCCTACTATGGAAGCTGATGTACATAAGATGTGTAAAGAATGCCCAATCTGTTGCACTAAACCACCTGTGGAACATGCCACTCTTTACCAAGTGTCCATAGTGCCAAATTGGAGTGAACCATTAGTAGCCTTCTTGAGGATGCAAACATTCCCTCCAAATATGACCCTGACGAGACAAAAAAGTCTAGAACAAGAAGCCCTAGATTACTCACTCATTGGTGATAATCTATACAAGCATGGTAAAGATGGTTACCTGAGATTGTGTGTCCATGAAAGTGAATATCTCAAGATCTTGGAAACCGCTCACCAAGGTGTAGCAGGAGGACACTTTGGACCAGATCGGGTGATCAAGGCAATACTATTTGCGGGCTTTTGGTGGCCAACTCTTCACATGGATGCACATACCTATGTGAAACGGTGTGATGTTTGTCAGAGAACTCAGTATCCTATACGCAAGGATGAGATGCCACTGAAACCTATGATGGATGGACGTGCATTTTCTAAGTGGGGAATAGACTTTGTTGGTCCTATTAATCCCCCAGCTAAGGGTTCACACGCTGAGTATATCATTGTGGCCACGGATTATCTAACCAAGTGGGTAGAAGTGAAAGCCACATCAAAGAATGATGCCCAAACGACCGCTAAATTCTTATTTGAGAATGTGTTCACTCGATACGGGCTACCCATAGAGCTAGTAAGTGATAGAGGGACTCACTTCTTGAATGAAGTTATTGAAAATCTGCTCCAAGAATTCTTGGTAGTACATAAGAAGTCTGCCCATTATCACCCCCAAGCTAATGGCCAGGCTGAGAGCACAAATAAGATCTTATGCAATGTACTGACAAAATTAGTAAACAATAAACGCTCTGACTGGGACAAACAGCTACACCATGCTGTTTGGGCATACAGAGTTGCCTATAAAACGGTACTCCAAGCCACGCCCTTTCAGATGGTTTTCAGCCAGAATGCAGTGCTACCATTGGATTTTTTGATACCAACCTTGAAAGTAGCACAAGAGCATGATTGGACAGGTGTAGAGGGACAATCAAGCAAGAAGAAAAGAAGAAGAAGATCAAAGTCCAAACCTATGCATTAAGAAGAGAAAAAGAACATATATCTGCAGGAAGCCCCGCAGGGGCGCAACACCCATCTCTGCACAGAGCCCCGCAGGGGCACGCACCAGGCTACAAAGCTAAACCCCAGGGTCCCGAGTAGTGGACTTTTCAAACATCAGAGTGGGACCAAAAGTTAGAAAGGGGTAGAGGCTGAAAAGTTGAAGAGGGTGACTAAGAACAGCACATTCCTAGTCACTGGTGGCGTGCGTGGCAACCCGAGTCAACAGGCACGACAACTACATCAGGCTCTCGAGTTGTAGAGCTTGAATCAAGAAGGCCATCGAATCTGCATGTCTGTTTAACTGCAGCCAACACTGACCAAGGGGAGCGTGCAGTGGAAAAGCTGAAGCGCCTCTAAAACGTAATGCAAGATCAAGAAGCAGACAACACTACCCACGGGACGCGTTCGCGAAGCAAAGTCTGTCAAGGGACGACAGAGACGAAGAGGGGGAGAGTGTTGCAGAGCTAAAGAGCGCAGAAAGCAGAGAAAAAAGACGGGCCCCAAAATTTTTCCGATTTGGACACACAATTTTTGTAACATAACCACCTTTGTACATATTTTCCATTGTAAATGCACTAGAGGAGTCCTCTAGATGCATCCCCTCAGAAGATTAGTGAATTACCCATGTATATTAGTAGGAAGTTAGCAATTTAGTGAATAAAGTGCCGGTCTCTTGTGTGAAAGGACCAAACTTAGGGCACTAGTATATAAGTCAAAAGTGACTCATTGTAAAGAACTTCTTGTCATTGTGAAGAAGAGCACTTCTGAAATTTCGAGTTTGCCTCTTCCTTGCTGATTTTGATCTTCATTTTGCTCATGTATGTGTGTGTGATGCTTGAAATGCAAGTGTAGGACTGTTGTCCACCCCTTCCCCCTTGTTTTGAGTGGCTGTAGTGCGTGCGTAAGCTAGGAGAAGCAAAAACGCGGGTGTTAGTAGTTCCCGTAATTCACTGTTTCTGCCATAACTTGCAGCAGAGTGGTCAGAATTGAGTGAAACCACCACCGTTGGATTCGTCTTGTCGAGAGCTTCGAAACGAGTACCCTATTGCCTATGTTCGGAGTTCTGGGCTGGGAGAAAACCTCAAAAAACCAAAACTGCTGAAAGTAGGTTTGCGGCAACACTTCCAGTTTATCAGTAGGTGTGGGTAGTATTGGTCTTTTCTCTTGCTTGGATAGTTAACTCACTTCATTTTCTATCACGTGTGCAAATGTCTTCATACACTTGGTAAGTCACTCCTTGGATTGATAATTAAATGTGTGTGAAAAGAACTCCACTATATGCACTTGTATGGCAATCGAGGTATAGTCTCATTGGTACAAGTCCTTGAGTCATTGCGGCTCAAGTACACACGTTTTTGGCGCCGTTGCCGGGGAGGCACTCCACCAAGTTGCCTTCGTGATAGTTAGAGAGCAAGTGTGATCGAATCGTACTTGTAGAGGTGAATTTGTTCATTGACGAATAGTATTCCTTTTCAGCACTTGTCACTTCCCATCCTTGAGGTGTGTGTGATAAGTTTTAGGTTTAAGCGTAGGAGGAGGGAAGAGAAGGAAGAGCTAGGGTTAGGTTAGAAGGAGAGGAGAAGTGAGGAGAAGAGGAGTAGGAGTAGCCAAAAATCCCCAAAACTACCAAAAAAATTAGCAAATTTCAAATTCTGTCAAAAAAAGTATAAAAAACCAAAAATTTGGCTCATTTGACACTTCACTGTGTGCTGGTATCGTCTGCTAGCAGCGACTGGTATCGCGAGTGAAGTATCGTGGAATTCAGGCTCTTAAGGCTAGAGATTGTGCTCAAAGTGCAAGCAAGGATAGATAGAGGTGAGATTCTACTCAGATTATTTGCCAAAAACTCTCTAAACATGCATAAACACGTAATTAAGGAAATGCGCAGTATCGTGGGAGGGGGAAACTGAGTTCTTTGCCATCTTTTTGTGTAATACAGAGGTATAGGAGGGAAGAGGAGAGTAAGAAGAGCAAGGGGGTAAAAAAATCTTTGGAAAAACTCGCATTTTGGCTTGAGTATCGCGATCGGTTGAGTTTTGGTATCGCGATACCAAAATTCCCTTGTATCGCGACACTCGCCGAAGTATCGTATCGCTTGATACCTGCCTTGGTATCGCGATACTATTTTTGGTATCGTGACCCTGAGTTGGTATCGCGATCGCACAATTGCGGTAGTATCGTATCGCTGGTCATCGACCCTGGTATCGCGATACCATTCTGGTATCGTGTAGCCAAGTCGGTATCGCGATCGCGCTTACTACAGTGATATCGTATCGTCTCCCACTAAGGACAGTATCGCGACACCATCGTGAGATCGTATTGTCATAGTCTCTAGTATCGTATCGTGGAGTTCCTAGGGAAGTATCGCGATACCATACTTAGTATCGTATCGTCGAAGTTTAAAGATCGTATCGCGATACTGTCACAGGTATCGTATCGGCCAAAAATTCGGTGGTATCGTATCGCTTCCTCCTAGAGTAAGTATCGCGAAATCACACAGGTATCGTATCGGCAGAAGATCAGGTATCGTATTGTTGGAATCCTTTGGTATCGTATCGTCATAGTTCCAGTATCGTATCGTGTGCAGCAGGGGTATCGTATCGTCTCCTTCCCAAAGTGGTATCGCGACACCACACTGGTATCGTATCGCCTCTGTGCCTGATATCGTATCGTGGGCATGGTCTCGTATCGTATCGTGTGATTCTGGTATCGTATCGCAGTCAAAGGAGTATCGCCGAGAGCAGTATCGTCAGGAAGTGGTATCGCCGAGATAAACCCTTTCTTTAGTCAGACACTTTGAGCCTTTAGGAGAGCTAACCAAGGGGAGTCTAAGAAGTATAAAGGGAGGCTTAGGTGTGTGAATGAACCTGAGGTCAGGAAGAGTGCTAAGTAGCCGAAGGAGCGTCATCTCTTCTATAGGAAGCACTGCTCAGGTCAGCCACCACTCAGTCTACTCAGAGACCTCTAGTGAGTCTGAGGAAGACATACCCATGGCATCGGAAGACATGCAAGGTCCAGCACCACATAGGAACTTCATGTCTACAGTGGAGGGTGAGTACCGCACTGCCTTACAATATGTGTCCACAAATGCCCAGGAGATTCCAATCTACCTGGATGGCTTAAACAGGTCCGTTGCCAGAATGGCAACAGCCCAAGATGTCACAATTGTACCTCGACCTGCTGTCAAGTACGAGGGAGGTGCTTACACTGACAAAATGGGTCACATCTACATAGTAACTGAATTTCCTGAGAGAATCAATGAAAGAGGAGAGTTTATGGATCCCAACAACCTTGAAGAGTTAGTGACCACCCCTAGAGGCAGATCACAAGTATCACGGGTCTTGAGAGGAGACTTGATACCTCAAGACGACTACTTGTTGGAAGTCTACATGATTCAAGGAGCAGACTTATTGCTCCAAACTGACGTACTTGTTCAAGGAATAGGAGAGAGCCCCATGACATTCTATGAGTTGAAAGACCCAGAGGACGAAACTAGACTCACTTACCTAGATAAGAATCGAAGAAGATATTGGCCGGTAGGTGTCCTAGACAAGGCTCGGCTGAGATATATGGGTGCGCCTGTATTTCCTCAGAGGGAGCAGGCAACTACCTCGCAGAATCCTTTTGGAGATCAACAAGAGACGGAACATACCACATCAGGACAGACCAGTCAAAGAAGTGTGCCCAACCGCACTCATGTACAGTTTGCAACTCCAGGTGAGCACACACATAATCAGACCTACACAGGGATGGGGAACCATTTCCGACCACCGGTCAGACCACGACCACCTGTGGGAGGACAGCCAGGAATGCCTCCATTACGACCAGCTGTCCCGGTCTTCCCTGTAATGCCCAGACCGCCTGAACCAATGAGAAGATTGAGACCAATCCAAGTAGCTAAGTTTATGAGAAACCATTATGATGGATCAGGAGAGCCATACGATCATATTGCTGAATTTAAACAAGTTCTAAGAGCGGAGCAAGTAGAGGACTTCTTTGTGCAGTACGAGTCTTTTGGACTCACTCTCACAGGAACAGCTCTAACTTGGTTCCAACCGCTAGATCCCAATCGATTTGGAAACATGGAGCAATTCTTTCAAGAATTCATAGGAGAATTCACAAAGAGAGGGATTAAACACAATTCTGCATCATTAATCCATAGCTTTAAGCAAAACCCTAATGAAACTGTGAAGACTGCTGCCCGAAGATTCAACCAATACGTGGATAGATGCCCTACGGCTGAGAGACCGACTCAACAAAAGATGATTTCATTATTTTTGGATGGACTCTCTAACGGGACCTTAAGAACCCTAGTGTATGTGAAAAGGCTGCAAACATTGAGTGAGTGTCTGCAAGAGTGCATCGACTTGGAGGATAACCTTGCTGAGGACCTTAAGGGTACTACCGACCTCACAAAATCAGAAGACTCAAGAAGTACGGTTACGTCCAATTCTAGTAATGTGGAAGAACTAGCGGAACTATTAGCTAAGAAACTAGGAGTCCAAGGACAGAGAGCTTACCAATATCCAGCTCAAAGAGTGCCTATGATGAGGAGGTGTAACTTATGTGGAGGAGAACATCCCACACACTTGTGTGCCAGAGGAGGAGCTGGTGCACAACCAATGTATCCACACAACAGACAGCAACAACAAGGGACTTCTTCATACTGTCACATCGAGCAAAAATATACCAATCATACAACTGAGAACTGTCCCTTTAATAGGCAACCACGACCTGTCAATCCACCACAATACCGACCTTATGGATACCCTCCTAGAGAGCTTGGTAGGGAGATGCCTAGATACAACCCGTATCCGGTAGGAGTCCCAAGACAATATGAGCAAGCACTGTATCCACCACCACAACCAGTATTGGGACCCCAACTGTCACAACCTCAACAAGTTGTACCTGTGAAGTATACTCAACCAGAAGAAAACTTGGAAAGAGCCATAATACCAGCTTCAATAGCAACCAATGTAGAATCACCCAACCAAGGGTATGAACCTCCGCCAGGAGAGTACTATTCATATGAAGCCAACAGGATGGAATATGAACCAGCATATGACGCGGCTTATTATGGATATGAAGGATTTGATCAAACTTATGGAGCGGAAACTGCAACTTTAATGTACACAGTGCCCAAAGCACAACAACCATTGAGACCTCCCATTAGACCACCAGTGCAGAGAGGACCGTGTTATAGATGCGGAGGGGATCACTTCATTCGGGAGTGTCCTCGACCTTACAACCCTCCACCACCCAGGATTTGGGAAGGATATTGTAGTGACTGTGGGAAAGAACATCTTTTCAGAGATTGCCCTAAGAACCCTACAAAAACTCAAGGTCCTGCACCAATCAATGTAATAGAGGTCATAGAAGAATCTGGAAGTGATAAGGAGTACACTGTGCCGCTAAAAGCTATTACTAGAGCTCAAACAAAACAACAAAAAGGAAATAAACCGGAAGAAAAACCAGAGCACAATAAAACAGTAGAACCAAACATTCAAGTAGTTGAGGATTCAGAGAACTCATGTGAGAATACCCAAAACACCAAAGTACAAAAATGGAAAGAAAGACGAGAAAAGCTCAAAGAGAAATGGGCAAGAAACAAGAGCCAAGACAGAAAAAAACAAACGAAGGGTTCTAGAAAGATTAATGAACAAAAAACGCATAAGGAGATCCCTGAAACACCATCAATTAGCCCAGAGGCAAAGAAGCCAGAATCAATTCTAGCGGACCCAAAACCAGAGGAATTGGACATGTGGTTAAAAGCATACCAAGCTAGAATCCAAATGGGACCAAACCTAGAACAACAAGAAAGACTCTATCCTCAAGGGGAATTAGAGAAAGAAAGACTGGCGATATGCAAAAAGCTCATCGAAGTAGCACAGGCGACTCTAGAAACAACTATCCCAATTTTGCCTGAAACAAGGGTCGCACAGGAACTATATGAAGAGTGCATACAACCTAAGGATAAGGAACCTAGTCGGGAAGATGATCGAAATGAACGAATGAAATCTCAAGAAGAACAGGTATCCATAATACCCGACCTAGAGGAAGATTGGTCCAAAGATTTGTGGAAAAGAATTAGAGAAGAGCAATGGAAAAAGGATGGAATCAGTCCACCTCCTTTTGAGGAAATAATTGGAGCAGATAGTCACCATGATCATAACCTAGAGGAAGCATATGAGGAAGTGTCAAGGTTTGATAAAGAAAGAGAGGAAACAATGAGCATTTCAACATTGCCTAATTACGTGGGAGAATATGAAAGAGAGTCGATAATAATACGAGCACCCACAGTGCATGGGAAAGAAAAAGGAAACTCAGAAGAGAGTTCACACAATCTAACAGAACTTAAGAAAACAAAGGTGCAATGTAAATTGACGGTGGAAGAGTTGCTTCAACTTAGACCACATCTATGGAGACAGCTAGCAAATCAAATAGAGCCACGGGCAGAGAAAGGAGAAATGAAAGGAAAGGAAAAAGAAAACCACTCCAAAATACGAGTTCCAGTTGATAAAGTAGGAGAATTTAGTGAAGGAGATGAAGGTAATACGTGCTTACCTGTCACCTACAATGGGTACATGACCAAGGCCATCTTAGACACTGGAGCCGGGGTAGGAATTGCAACGAAGGAAATTTGGGAAAAGTGGGGTAAACCAGCCTTACGACCCACTCGCATGAAGCTACAATTAGCAGATGGACATGTAGAGAGACCCCTAGGAATATTGGAAGGAATTAGGTTAACCACGTGTGGGGTAGAGTTTGAACACACATTGGCCATATGTAAGTTTGAAAAAGCAAACAATTATGAAATGATATTAGGACGACCATTCATGCGACAGATGCGAGTAGTACAAGATTGGGGCAGAGATTCATTATATCTCCAACATCAAGGGAACACTACCAAGATAAACCTGCACACATTCGCTTATAGGGATGTCCCTCCATTACAATGGAATCCAGTCCACAAAGAAGAAGATGACCTATCCATTCACAGTGCTGGATCAAGTGACCAATCTTGGATGCATGAGGATGCCCAGTTGTGGATGTGCAAAGAAGCCAAGAAGGAGGAGTGTAAAAAACAAATGTGGCCAATAGGGCACCTTAATTATCGATCGGTAGAAGACCCCGATTATATGCCTCAAATTTTTTCAGATGAACTCTTTGAACCACATGGCTGGATGGAAATCCTAGCCACATTAGATGTTTGCGTGAATGAGGAAGTCTTGACGATGAACGACTGTATAGACGAGGAAGGATATGATGTGAACCTCTACATGGTTGTCCTCCAAGAAGTAGAAGCAGGAGAACTTGCAGAGGAAGAGGAGAAAGAAGAATACGAAAGCATAGAAATGGAACCAGAGTTCGACTCTGAAGAACAATATTTAGAAACTATGCAAAAAGAATCAGAAGAAAAAACGACAGAAGTCTTAGCAATTGAGACTGTCCCAAGAATGCACGAGCATAGAGAGGACACAAGTAAAGTGGAACCTGAACCAGACCACTTCGAAGTTCCAGAACATTTTAAAAGATACGAAGTGGAAGATAGAAAAATAGCAACTCAAATGCCTAAACGAGAAGCACGAGACGGAGAAGCCTATGATAACAAAGAACAAACCAAAAAAGTGGTTGTAACGATAGAAGACGGAGAAGAGAGGTGCACGTATATTGGAAATGATGTATCGGAAGAAGAAGAAGAGGATCTCATACACCTCATCCGAGAATACCGAGATGTGTTTGCGTGGACGTACAAAGACCTTAAGGGTGTAGAACCTAGCATATGCGCTCATCGAATCCCTATGACTGCAGATGCGAAACCTTCTAAACAACGCCCTTACACATATAACGAGGTTTATGCAGCCAAAATCAAGGAAGAAATTGACAAACTACTAGCGGCAGGATTCATTTATGAGATTGAACACACAGAATGGGTATCGCCACTAGTTGTAGTGCCCAAGAAAAACGGAAAATTAAGGGTGTGTATCAACTTGAAAAAAGTAAATGCAGCAACTATACGAGATAGTTTTCCTTTACCCATCACAGACCATCTTTTGGAAAGAGTCGCCGGCAAGGAGGTCTATAGCTTCTTGGATGGATTCTCTGGTTATAACCAAGTAGCTATTGCAACTGAGGACCAGCATAAAACCGCATTCGCGACTGAATGGGGAATCTATGCATTTAGAGTGATGCCTTTCGGACTCACTAATGCACCGGCCACCTTCCAACGATTGATGTGTCATGTTTTCAAAGAATTTCTCAGAAAAAGCATGGAAGTGTATGTAGATGATCTTTGCACGTATTCCAATCAAAGACCTGACCACATACCGGAACTGCGGAAAATATTCAACAAATGTAGGCAGTATAGAGTTTGTCTGAACCCAGAAAAATGTGTCTTCATGGTACGACAAGGGAAAATCCTAGGACACATTGTCTCAAGGAACGGAATATCTACAGATGAAGACAAGATTAAGGTAATTCTAGATTTGCCAAGACCTAAGAATGCGAAAGAAGTACAAGCCTTTATGGGACACTGTGGATATTACCGTAGGTTTATTCACATGTATGCCATAATAGCTAAGCCTTTATACGGTCTATTGACTCAGTTCACTTGGACGGACGAGTGTGAGAAGGCCTTCAACGAGCTTAAAAAGAGGCTGAGTACAGCCCCAATTCTAAAATCACCCAACTGGAACAAGCCTTTTCATATTCATGTTGATGCTTCTAACTATGCAATTGGATGTATCTTGGCTCAACCGGTCGATGAAGGAAAGCTTGATCATCCAATCGCTTACGCGAGTAGACAATTAAACCAAGCAGAGAGAAATTACACGACTACGGAAAGAGAGGGCTTAGGAATGGTCTACGCAGTGAAGAAGTTTAGACATTACCTCTTAGCCAACAAGTTCAAATTCTTCATTGACCATCAAGCCTTGTTGTATCTAGTCAATAAGCCTTGCAACACAGGGAGATTAGTACGATGGTTCTTGTTACTAATGGAGTTTGACTTTGAGGTAGTGGTCAAAAAAGGAAACACACATGTGAGAGCAGACCACCTTTCTAGATTAAAACACGGAGAGCCACCTAGCGGAGTGCCTGATGATCTACCAGATGCTTATCTGTTTAATCTTGAGGTATGTCCAAAGTGGGCGGAACGACTAATTCCTATACTCACCCATGGCCCTCAACACTCAATAAATAAGGATAGCAAAAAAGAGATTCTCCAAACAAGAAATTTACACATTGTTGCGGGAAGTATGTATTATAAGGAACCCAACGGTGTCTTATCAAGATGTGTCGAGGAGGACGAGCAGAAGCAATTAATTCAGCAAGCACACATAAACAAGTGGAAAACCCATCAAGGAATGCACGGAACAATACGAGAATTGAAGAGGTTAGGCGTATATTGGCCTGATATGTCCAAGGACGTTCACGAGCATGTAAGTAATTGTGTGGAATGCAAAGAAATTAGCTCAGAGGATCATGTGTCCTTACCCTTTTCTACCATAGCGCCTAATTGGAGTAAATCATTAGTGCAATTCCTCAAAACCAAAGAGCACGAAATAGGAGCTAGCCTAGCAAGAAAGCGATCCCTAGAAGAATTGAGCAAAGATTATGTGATAATGGGAAAACAATTGTTCAAAAGAGGACGAGACAATCAACTCAGATTATGTGTTCATGAAGGAGAGTATTTTCCCATCTTAGAAATGGCACACACAGGAGCGGCGGGAGGACATTTTTCAGCAGATAGAACGGTCAAGATGATTCTCTTTGCAGGCTTGTGGTGGCCAACTCTACATATGGATGCGGAGACATATGTGAGAAGTTGCGAAACATGCCAGAGAGCAAAATACCCCATTAGAAGAGATGACATGCCTTTGAGACCCATGGTTTGTGCGAGAGCATTCACCAAGTGGGGAATTGACTTCATAGGACCAATCAACCCACCTGCGAAAGGATCACATGCGGAGTATATAATAGTAGCCACCGACTACTTGACAAAATGGGTAGAAGCCAAGGCTACCAGAAAGAATGATGCTCAAACAACTGCAAAATTTCTCTTTGAGCATATTTTCACACGATTTGGACTACCGATCGAGATAGTGAGTGATCGAGGAACTCACTTCCTAAACGAAGTCATTGAATCACTTATGAATGAATTCCTAGTAATCCATAAAAAATCTGCCCCATACCATCCCCAAGCCAATGGTCAGGCAGAGAGTTCCAACAAGGTACTATGTACGGTATTGACAAAGATTGTCAATAATGGAAGGTCAGATTGGGACAAACAATTGCATCATGCAATTTGGGCCTTCCGAGTGGCATATAAAACGGCCATTGGAACTACACCTTTCAACCTAGTGTATGGGCAGAATGCAATTTTGCCAATTGACTTCTTAATACCTACATTGAAAGTAGCCCAGCAATATGAGTGGAGCGGTCATGAATTGTCTCAGCAATTAGATCAAATCGAAAAGCTGCATGAGACTAGATTGCAAGCGGTAGCAGGCATCTATGCCGCTAAACGGAGACAAAAGGCATACCATGACTCACATATTAAAGATAAGGGACTCAAAGAAGGTGATTTAGTCTTGGTGTACACCCTAAAACAGCACGCAAAGAAGCTCCAAAAACGCGGATATGGTCCCCTGATCATAAATCGAATCTCCACTAGTGGTGCAGTCAATCTCGCCACACTAGACGGCGACATTCTTCCTAATTACATCAGTGGATGCCGAGTGAAAAGATTCGTGGAGCCTCTGACTGATGAAATGCTGACTAGACTATTGGGAGCCCAAAGTAGGAAAAGGGAAGAAGAACGAATACGAGAAGAAGCACGACAGGAAGCCCTAGAACGCATTAGAAAACGCAAGGAGTGGATCAGGCAAAGAGACGAACGTTATCTTCAAGGGGAAGAGCCCATCCCTATGGCAAACTACCAGGTCAAAAATGATGATACAACGGGTATCTGTAAAACACAACCTTACTTAAACCTAGGGATTGGGCAGACGGAGTATAAATTGATAGACGCTTTGATCGACTCAGGAGCAAGCCTTAGCTGCATGCGAAAGAGAATAGCAAATGAACTGCAATTGCAATTGAATCCCACGAAAGCCAAACTAATAGGAATTGGAGGTCACACCCTAGATTGTATTGGAACAACTAATGTATCCCTTCACATAGGAAATTCCTCCATGGAACAAAGAGTCCTAGTATGTGAGGATGACGATTTAGTAGAAGACTTCATTCTAGGACAAGACTGGATCATTGAAACCGAAGCATGTATCCATTTAGCTCAAGGATATATTTCAGCCACAATAGGGCATAAAGAGGTTTTCAGCTTGCTTGAAGAGAAACCATGTAACCAAGTCATGTCCATACCACGATCAGAGAAAGTTCAAGAAGCAATGAAAGATAGTAGCGACTGTGATCAACTCTCAGGAAGCCAATGCATAGAAATTGAAACTTTAATCATTCCGACATCCCCTGTAGCGTTGAAGCTACCCGAAATAAATGAGGATCAGCCAACGATTGAGGAGACGCTCTCTCCTAAACAGGCTCAAGGCCTCCAAAGATCGAACTATTGGAAACCAACAAGCAGATACTCGAACAGACCACCATCCAAATATATATGGGTACGAAAGGATCAGGTACAGAGTCAAAAAATGTCTACAAGCGCTTTGAAAAAGGAAACGGACATCACCAAATCAGCTACAAAGAACTACAAACGAAGAGAACCAGTACAAGTATGGATTGCCAAGCCCCTGCTTGAAGCTCAAAGATCTCGACATCAGATATGGATTCCCAAAAAGGTCATACAAGCAGCTAAACAGAATGTGAAGACCAAAGAGGAAACGCCACAGCAGACGAGGCAAATGCCACCACCACCAAAGAATCATCAGAAAAGATCACAAAGCAATGTCAAATTCCATCGGACTGTGGATAAGGCAAATGGAACACCAACAACTACACGAGTCGAGGACACCCGACAACCTTTCTTAGTGTTCACAAAATGGGTGTGGAAACCAAAGCAACCACAAGGAGCAAAAGATCGAGGAGAAAAAGCACCCAATTGCACTCATGTTGTGTCTGATGCACCCAAAGTATGCATGATAGGGCCACATTACAAGGCCAAGCATTCGGCACAGGATGTACATTATCAAAGTAGTGGTGCACGATCTCCAAGTGAGACTAGCTCTTAGCTTTAAATTGTTAGGAATGGACATACTATGTACATAACCTACGCTTCGGCTTTGGACTGACTTTTATGTTTCCCTTTCAGCAAAAATATATAAAAATACATGAAAAATTCAGGTATTACCCTTCTCACACCCACGGGAAAGGGATGGCACCATGCACTCGGAGCAATATCAAATTATTAATCAACACATGGAGGAGGATTTCTGGACAAAATAGGGATACTGATTCATACTCTATATTAAGTGCAGATGGCTTCTCAAGACTCTGAAGCTACGATCCAAGAGGAGGTCCAGGAATTTCCTCCTCAATGTCTTACGAAAGCAAAAGGACATTGGTTCAGAGATGAGCAGCCGGTTGAGGAGTATCTCTTCTTGGCCAACATAAAGATCATGGACACAGAGCATCATTTTCCGATCATGTCCCAGGACTTTAAGGACTGCCTTCCACGATCGACATCATGAAGAAAGCAGGAATTCATAAGTATTTTGAACTACCTATCTATAAACCGGACTTCCAACGTTGTACACAAGTCATGAACACCCTTCGACCAGCACTACATGATCCATTGGCACCAGAAGCCACTGTGATGGACAAGAATGGAGAATGGGTGGTGATTCAGTTTTCCCATGATTTAATCAAAGAAGCATTTGGATGGGAAAAGGATGGTGTCAACACGGTCAAGGAAGAGAGTCGTGGTGCAAAAACAAGAACCTTCGTAGACATTAATAGGGTGGACATCGAAGAAGAAGTCAGATTGATTCACCAACATTTCTGCTTCCCGAGTATGAACAGATACACGGCACCTCAAAAAATCATTGTGCAATTATTGTCTCATGCCATAAAACAGATCGGCAATCAGGTAAACCTTACACCCTATGTGCAAGAAAGATTGTTCGAGGCGAAGAAGAAATGGGAAAATAAGAAATTCCTCAATGGAACGACGGCCCTAACCATCATGATTTACCATGCATTGGGCATGCGAGAGTACTTACAAGAGATGCCATCTTCGATGGAGTTGGCTCAATTTGTTAAAGCAGCCACTGTACCGAAACAGAAGAAAGGTGCAAAGATCGTAGAAGAAGCAGAAACAAGCTCGCAACCCAGAATGAGAGGCACAAAAAGACTCAGAGAACTCGAGTTACAGGAAGAGGACACACAAATTCGGAAGAGGGTCCATGTTCTTCCTAAGGCCACCATTGAGAAAAGAAAAGAAATAACGGAAAAAGACTTGACAGAAGCTCTCGAAGAGACTCATCAATATACAAAAGGGCAAGTTAATTTGCCAGTGCAAGGTCACCACTATAAGCAATCACAACAAGCAACAGACCAGAAAGCCAAGCTCACAAAAGTCCATAGATATAAAGAAATAGGCTTGGATAATTCTAGTTCGGTCTCGGAGAAACAAGAAGAACCAGACAATTCATTGCTTAATGTCGATATTCAAAGTGAATCAAAAGATGATGGACATTGGGATGAATTAAATGAAGTGGACTATGGCACAACCCAAGACGGCCACAAAGAACAGGATCAGACAAAAGAGGTAGACACAAATGCTACTAAACAGCCGGAAGAAGAAGAAAGGCAACAACCTGTTCAATCAAAAGACGCCTCCACTACCCATATCAAAGAAGGTAAATCTGATAATGAGGAACAATTAGTGCTATCAGAGGATAAGCCTCAAGAAGAAGGACATGACGAAGAACCCTTCACTCCACTTAGGGTTGTGGCAGAACCATCCCCCCTGGACGTCACATTTCAAGGAAGTGCCACGAAATCTAAGGATCCAGGTAAAAACAACGAAAAATTGAATGTACAACTACAAGTCCGACAACCACATAATGAAACTATTCATGTGGAAAAAGGGAACGATGTACACACAGGAGAAACCCCAAGTATACCACGGACATGGCTAAACGTCGATATAGCTCAGCTCAAGCCTGTGGTGCAGGATATGATTCGAACTGCACTAGACACTCAACAGTTAATGCTTGATGCTGATGAAGATTACGATCAGGCCATGCGTGAAAAGCAGGAGCTTCAAAAAGAAGGTGTGGATCTGGCTAATAGGTTATCAAAAGCAGAAGCTCAAGCCTTAAAGAAACACGAGGAAATAAAGAAGACCAAAACACAATGCCAGATATTAGAAAAGGAAAATGCCCAACTAAAAGAACAAATCTTGGAGCTCACGAAGAAATTAGATATGACAGAAAAAGAGAAGACAAGGATCAACGCTCGTGGTAAAATACTCGAATCACAGCTCAAGGTGAGTATGGAGGAAGCGGAAAATTTAAGGAACAGGAACAAGGAACTCATGACCGCTCTCCTCAATGATCAACCACCAGCAGAAACTAATCATTCAACGGAGGACATAAAAGAACTGGAAGAAAAGATCACCAAGATGGCAGATCAGCTCAAACAGGAGCAAGACACCATTGCTGATTGGGAAAAAAGGTATATGCATGATACTGCAGCTCTACGCAAGAAATGGAAAAAAGCTGAAAATGATTATTTCAGACAGTGCAAAGAAGACACAGATCACATGAATATAGTTGCTCAAGAATTGATCAAACATCAGGAGACGATTGCCAAGGCTGAAGCAGAATTAAAGAATAAAGATGACATCATTAAACAGCTGCAGGAGCAGATTGAGCTAACAGAGAAACAAGGGACACCAGTAGTTCCTCCAGAAACCACGGCTACTGTGGAGGAAGAGGTACGTCCTCTCTCTCCCCCCTTGTATCTTTCTCCAATAAGGGCGGAAAAGGAGGTTCCACTAGAACCTAACACACGCGACATTGCAGAATTGAGCAGACCAGAAAGGGCACTACTGGTGTCCTAGCTCACTGCTGAATTTGAAGATCAAATAATTCAGATAATGAAAGAGGCTCAGATTGAGCATAAACAATTGGATCAAATTTTGAAGCCATTCAACGTACCATACGGCCTACTTAAAGAACAGACGCGGCAGTATATACAATCTGCAACGAATAAAGATCCGGACCACAACCTTCAATTCAAAAAAGACACTTTCAATTACACTCAAGAGGAGTTCGAGAAAGCAGATCCGATATGGAGACGAAAGCTTTTGGAAAAGAATCCTACATTGCGGGTACAGTGGGAAGCATCTCCATATGCACTTCAAGTCAATCCATCTTTTTGTCCTGTACCCCGCAGACGCTCTTGGACGCAATTTTGGGAAGGACAGCGCCAAGGCAATATTAATAACCAGTGGCTCAATTATCCATTACTACCTAGTCCGCCACATAACTACCTACCGACAGAAGAATATATGGTCAAAACAATGGAATTTTGGATTGCAAGATATGCTACAGTTCCGGACTTAGCCGTCAAGATGACCAACAAAATATTCAGCATGCTTATTACAGTTTTGAAGGTGTTCCAGCATGCTAAGTACACATTTTTAAATTTCATCGGCATTACGCAGGGCTCAGAAGCATTAATTTTTGATTTATCTACTATTCCCAGCCGACTAACTATCATGGCATATTATTCTCGTCTCATGTTTTTGCCATCGACGTATATGCAGACGTTTGAAGAAGCATTCTTCACAGGCTTCTTTGAAATTGATTCAGAAATTTTTGTGAAGATGACTTCAAATTTAAATGCAAGACTGGTGGCCTATGAAACTAGCTTTTTCGCTGATCACAGACAGGCGCCAGAAGACGGAGTGAAGTCAAAGCAATGGAAGGAATTTATGATATGTCATGCAAATCTGCTGAACCAACGAGAGCAAACCGCCATCCAAACATACACGCGTCGCCTCAGAAAGCCTGTCGAGGACGACAGAGTTCAGGAGGAGGGACGTGTAGAGGGACAATCAAGCAAGAAGAAAAGAAGAAGAAGATCAAAGTCCAAACCTATGCATTAAGAAGAGAAAAAGAACATATATCTGCAGGAAGCCCCGCAGGGGCGCAACACCCATCTCTGCACAGAGCCCCGCAGGGGCACGCACCAGGCTACAAAGCTAAACCCCAGGGTCCCGAGTAGTGGACTTTTCAAACATCAGAGTGGGACCAAAAGTTAGAAAGGGGTAGAGGCTAAAAAGTTGAAGAGGGTGACTAAGAACAGCACATTCCTAGTCACTGGTGGCGTGCGTGGCAACCCGAGTCAACAGGCACGACAACTACATCAGGCTCTCGAGTTGTAGAGCTTGAATCAAGAAGGCCATCGAATCTGCATGTCTGTTTAACTGCAGCCAACACTGACCAAGGGGAGCGTGCAGTGGAAAAGCTGAAGCGCCTCTAAAACGTAATGCAAGATCAAGAAGCAGACAACACTACCCACGGGACGCGTTCGCGAAGCAAAGTCTCCCCGGCAACGGCGCCAAAAACGTGTGTACTTGAGCCGCAATGACTCAAGGACTTGTACCAATGAGACTATACCTCGATTGCCATACAAGTGCATATAGTGGAGTTCTTTTCACACACATTTAATTATCAATCCAAGGAGTGACTTACCAAGTGTATGAAGACATTTGCACACGTGATAGAAAATGAAGTGAGTTAACTATCCAAGCAAGAGAAAAGACCAATACTACCCACACCTACTGATAAACTGGAAGTGTTGCCGCAAACCTACTTTCAGCAGTTTTGGTTTTTTGAGGTTTTCTCCCAGCCCAGAACTCCGAACATAGGCAATAGGGTACTCGTTTCGAAGCTCTCGACAAGACGAATCCAACGGTGGTGGTTTCACTCAATTCTGACCACTCTGCTGCAAGTTATGGCAGAAACAGTGAATTACGGGAAC
The DNA here is from genome assembly GCA_020310875.1 of Ceratopteris richardii. Lineage (NCBI taxonomy): Eukaryota > Viridiplantae > Streptophyta > Polypodiopsida > Polypodiales > Pteridaceae > Ceratopteris > Ceratopteris richardii. Next base: position 118,381,177 of record CM035442.1, read on the forward strand.
TACTAACACCCGCGTTTTTGCTTCTCCTAGCTTACGCACGCACTACAGCCACTCAAAACAAGGGGGAAGGGGTAGACAACAGTCCTACACTTGCATTTCAAGCATCACACACACATACATGAGCAAAATGAAGATCAAAATCAGCAAGGAAGAGGCAAACTCGAAATTTCAGAAGTGCTCTTCTTCACAATGACAAGAAGTTCTTTACAATGAGTCACTTTTGACTTATATACTAGTGCCCTAAGTTTGGTCCTTTCACACAAGAGACCGGCACTTTATTCACTAAATTGCTAACTTCCTACTAATATACATGGGTAATTCACTAATCTTCTGAGGGGATGCATCTAGAGGACTCCTCTAGTGCATTTACAATGGAAAATATGTACAAAGGTGGTTATGTTACAAAAATTGTGTGTCCAAATCGGAAAAATTTTGGGGCCCGTCTTTTTTCTCTGCTTTCTGCGCTCTTTAGCTCTGCAACACTCTCCCCCTCTTCGTCTCTGTCGTCCCTTGACAGACTTTGCTTCGCGAACGCGTCCCGTGGGTAGTGTTGTCTGCTTCTTGATCTTGCATTACGTTTTAGAGGCGCTTCAGCTTTTCCACTGCACGCTCCCCTTGGTCAGTGTTGGCTGCAGTTAAACAGACATGCAGATTCGATGGCCTTCTTGATTCAAGCTCTACAACTCGAGAGCCTGATGTAGTTGTCGTGCCTGTTGACTCGGGTTGCCACGCACGCCACCAGTGACTAGGAATGTGCTGTTCTTAGTCACCCTCTTCAACTTTTCAGCCTCTACCCCTTTCTAACTTTTGGTCCCACTCTGATGTTTGAAAAGTCCACTACTCGGGACCCTGGGGTTTAGCTTTGTAGCCTGGTGCGTGCCCCTGCGGGGCTCTGTGCAGAGATGGGTGTTGCGCCCCTGCGGGGCTTCCTGCAGATATATGTTCTTTTTCTCTTCTTAATGCATAGGTTTGGACTTTGATCTTCTTCTTCTTTTCTTCTTGCTTGATTGTCCCTCTACACGTCCCTCCTCCTGAACTCTGTCGTCCTCGACAGGCTTTCTGAGGCGACGCGTGTATGTTTGGATGGCGGTTTGCCGCAATGACTCAAGGACTTGTACCAATGAGACTATACCTCGATTGCCATACAAGTGCATATAGTGGAGTTCTTTTCACACACATTTAATTATCAATCCAAGGAGTGACTTACCAAGTGTATGAAGACATTTGCACACGTGATAGAAAATGAAGTGAGTTAACTATCCAAGCAAGAGAAAAGACCAATACTACCCACACCTACTGATAAACTGGAAGTGTTGCCGCAAACCTACTTTCAGCAGTTTTGGTTTTTTGAGGTTTTCTCCCAACCCAGAACTCCGAACATAGGCAATAGGGTACTCGTTTCGAAGCTCTCGACAAGACGAATCCAACGGTGGTGGTTTCACTCAATTCTGACCACTCTGCTGCAAGTTATGGCAGAAACAGTGAATTACGGGAACTACTAACACCCGCGTTTTTGCTTCTCCTAGCTTACGCACGCACTACAGCCACTCAAAACAAGGGGGAAGGGGTAGACAACAGTCCTACACTTGCATTTCAAGCATCACACACACATACATGAGCAAAATGAAGATCAAAATCAGCAAGGAAGAGGCAAACTCGAAATTTCAGAAGTGCTCTTCTTCACAATGACAAGAAGTTCTTTACAATGAGTCACTTTTGACTTATATACTAGTGCCCTAAGTTTGGTCCTTTCACACAAGAGACCGGCACTTTATTCACTAAATTGCTAACTTCCTACTAATATACATGGGTAATTCACTAATCTTCTGAGGGGATGCATCTAGAGGACTCCTCTAGTGCATTTACAATGGAAAATATGTACAAAGGTGGTTATGTTACAAAAATTGTGTGTCCAAATCGGAAAAATTTTGGGGCCCGTCTTTTTTCTCTGCTTTCTGCGCTCTTTAGCTCTGCAACACTCTCCCCCTCTTCGTCTCTGTCGTCCCTTGACAGACTTTGCTTCGCGAACGCGTCCCGTGGGTAGTGTTGTCTGCTTCTTGATCTTGCATTACGTTTTAGAGGCGCTTCAGCTTTTCCACTGCACGCTCCCCTTGGTCAGTGTTGGCTGCAGTTAAACAGACATGCAGATTCGATGGCCTTCTTGATTCAAGCTCTACAACTCGAGAGCCTGATGTAGTTGTCGTGCCTGTTGACTCGGGTTGCCACGCACGCCACCAGTGACTAGGAATGTGCTGTTCTTAGTCACCCTCTTCAACTTTTCAGCCTCTACCCCTTTCTAACTTTTGGTCCCACTCTGATGTTTGAAAAGTCCACTACTCGGGACCCTAGGGTTTAGCTTTGTAGCCTGGTGCGTGCCCCTGCGGGGCTCTGTGCAGAGATGGGTGTTGCGCCCCTGCGGGGCTTCCTGCAGATATATGTTCTTTTTCTCTTCTTAATGCATAGGTTTGGACTTTGATCTTCTTCTTCTTTTCTTCTTGCTTGATTGTCCCTCTACAACAGGCCATGAGTTGTCCTCTAGAATCTTCAATCTTGAACGACTAGGTGAAACACGATTGAGGGCTGCAGCAGGAATTTATGCAGCCAAGAAGAGGCAAAAGGCATATTTCGATGCACACGTCAAGGATAAGGGCTTGAAAGCAGGAGACCTAGTCCTAGTCTGCACCTTGAAGCAACATGCACGGAAGTTAGAGAAGAGGGGTTACGGGCCAATGATTATCAATAGAATCTCCACAAGTGGAGCAGTTCAACTAGCCACTCTAGAGGGTGATATTCTACCGAGTTACATAAGTGGATGCAGAGTCAAGTTATATCAAAAACCCCTGACTGAAGAGATGCTAAATCGACTCAACACTGCCAAGAAATGTAAAGAAGAAGAGAAACGAATTAGAGAAGAAGCCCAGGCAGAAGCTTTAGAACGCATCCGACGAATGAAATTGAGGAGACAAGGCAAAGACCCGCCTATGCCTGACACTCAAGAATTTGTAGGCTATCCTATGGCCATGTGCGAGGCTTCAAGGGGACGTTCCCATAGAATAATTGACCGACGGCCTTTTGTAACCCTAGAAGTAGGACAAGGAGAGAGTGTAAGGACAGTGAGAGCTTTAATTGACTCAGGGGCAGCCACTAGTGCAGTTCGACTTTCTTACTGCCAAGAGCTTCAATTACAAATCAATCCTATAGAGGCATATCTCATAGGATTGGGAGGTGTGGAAACCCCTTGCATTGGTGAGGTGGAGCTTCCCCTCTACATTCACGAGGTGCTAATGGTAGTCAAAGTGCTAGTGTGTGAAGACGAGGATCTTACCGAACCTCTTGTCCTAGGCCAAGACTGGATCTATGATCATGCAGTCAGCCTCAACCTAAGAAGCGGACTTCTTCAGGCATGGGTAGGCCAAAACCACATCACGATTGAATTAGAAAATCAAGCACATAGGCCGCTAGAAGAGGCACCGAATCCTGGTCCTTCCAGGAGTTCACCTGAAATGAACCATGCTACTCTTGACCAAAGTTCTATGATGCAAAGGATTGCCACTCATGACGAAGGTGCAGAAGTCAACCAGGAGTTCCCTTCTTTTCCAAAGAGAATTTGAGGAAAGCAAGCCGGAAAATGCCAAATACAGAGGAGCCCGAGGACCAAGAAGAATGAACACCAACCAGTACACTACAGAAGACCCCATGGCATGAAGCAGATCTAGATGCGCAAAGGTGAACAACCCTCGGCTTTGGAGACAGGATTCCAAAGAGGCATCAAACAAGCTACAGTGTCGAGGACTACAGCGAAGGAGTACCCTAGGCATCAATCTAGACAAACTATTTCCATTTGGGTTCCAAAGCAGTCAATGAAGGCTATCCCAAAGTCGAGACAAATATGGGTGCCCAAGACCTGCTTACTAGCTCAAATAACTTCACCTCCAATCACTAGATCAAACCAACACTCACGGGTCCTATTGGCTCCCATCCAAAGGCAAACATCTACACTCCACACCTCCACATTCTCGGTCACGCCTCGGAATGTTTGGAAATGTGTACCCAAAAGGCCCCAAACCCAACACACTCCAGTCCACAAACCTTCACACATCATCGCCACTAAAAGCAACGATCCCAACATCAAAATTTGGAGACCTAAACCTTATATCAAACCCCCTAACCCACACCTGTAAATCCTTTCCCTCTGATGTAGGTGCATTCTGAGAACATTGCACAACCAAAGTATGCATCTAGAGTGAACCATAACCTACTAACCCACTTGTACACACATCACGACCACTTCACCCACTAACCTCTAACCACTCGGAATGTCATGTTGGTATTGTGGAGGGAACACCATAACATCCTGTTTCCAATGCAATGCTAATATGCCTCTCTCTTCTTCTAGCAGATAAGCATCAACAACTACAAGCACTCTCATGGCAGAGGCAACAGGTCCGAGCTCACAGGTAGGAATAATTACTGCAGGAATTGATGTGGATAGTCTACCTGTTGATGTGCCTCCAACTGAACGACCTGTGGAGCTGCAACACCTTCAGCAGATCCCGGTACCGGATCCACCCACAGGGATCACAGAAAGAGTCCATGCCAATTCTCATTGGTTCAATGGCATGCCAGGCCCATTAGGAGAGGCCAAGTATATATGGGAGTCTAAGTGCGAGTATGACAGATCTTGGGTCAGATTCCAATTCTTCTCCAAGCAGTTTGAGACTCTACAGAACACAGAAGATCTCCAGACCATATGGCAACGTGCAAGGCTAGCAGAATACTTTGAAGCACCACTACCTAAACCGGATCTCCTCCGATGCTATTATTTGGTCTCCACATTACAAGCTAACGAAGAAAAGGACAAACGAGGATCATTTGTTCTTCCTTCCTTGCTGGGCAACAACGAGTTAAAGAGGTTTGAACTTACCTTGGAGTTGGTGAGCTCTGCTTTGAATATGCACGGCACACATGTACCTTGTGAGAAGGATGCTCTCGTTCCTACTAACATGAAGGATAGGAAACTATTGAAGCTTAAAGACATGGCAGCACTCACACCAAACGTGTCCATCCCTCTCCGTATGTGCATGCAACATTTTGCTTTCCCCGATCAAGACCGCTTCACACAACCGCACAAAAGAATTTGGTTCGCTCTCTACTTAGCGGAGACAGGTGCGTTACCAATTAAGCTTCCTGTATGGATTATAGATCAGTTGTATGAAGCAAATAAAAGGTCTTCTAGGAAATTAGTGGTGAACGGCTGTTGTGCTATCACACGCATTATCTACCGGTGCTTAGCATACGATGTACCCATTGAACGTGCCTTAACTTGGGCACAATTACAAATGTTTAAGAAGCTCAAGACGTCCACACATCAATCCAAGCGCATGAGGGGTTCGATCCCTTGTGTCCAGACACGGTAAGTTTTGAATACTCCTGAAGTATCGCCACGAGGAGAGGCCATTGTACCTCCTTTTACCATTAGAATACCCAGGCCTGGATCTGAAACTACAACACAAGCTGCCCCTTCGGCTCCTCTTGCTCCATCTGAATTTGAGTTTGCTACAACTGGAGATGCTGAAGGGATGGATCCCGAGGACTTCGAAGCATTCTTACAAAGTACACAACTCTCGGATGTAGAGTTTTATTCAGATGCAGAAGAACAAGGCACATCTTCACAAAGAAGAAGAAAATCCGCAGAAGGTCGCCATGTACATTGGAGTGACGATCAGCAAGGTCAACGACAAGCACACCTAGAAGAAGAAGGAGAACACGAAGAGGAGACCATTGAAGCCCCCACGTATACAGCAGAACTCCGAAGGTTGTATCAAATCATGGAACGAGTGCGATCGCAACAACTGCTCACCGAACAGAGCAGTAGGGTACTCATGACTCAGCTGTTGGAAGAAGCAGGAGTTGACTCAGAATATAGTGAAGGTCTCTTATTAATGGCAGAGACATATGGGGTAGTAGAAGCAGTTCGGACCTCCATTAGGAGGTCTCCAGTTCAATATGATCCACGACGATTCCAAACACGACCACGATCAGGTAAAAACATCCACATTCCCATTACAACGGCAGAAGGGCCGATTATTACATCCGAACCCATTGGGACAACCTCCCAAGCAGCAAAAACCGCTAGCCAAGAGCACCCAGTCACCCATGAGGAATCAACCGAGCCACTACCACCCACACCCCCACCATCGCCTCCTAGAGCAGAAGCCGTGGAGATCACCTCAACCACTCAACCCACCGAACAAACCTTCCTCTTCCGTACTCCCATCCCTAGTTCAACCCTATTCTCCTCCTCTGAAAACCCACTCTATGAAGCAACCACCATCACTAGACAATCCACCGAATCGCTCATAGAGCCTGTCCTAGGACAACCATCCCCCATACCCTCAGCCATTGGTCATCTTGACGCTAGGTCCATATTCATGGGATTCCCTGCTACCACGCAACCTTTCATGACCTCCCCACCTCTACGACCTCAACCCCCAACCACCATCTCTCCACTTCTCCAATCCCTCCATGCCTTCCTTGCTAGAACTTTTCAACCCAGATCTCATCCATTCCCTTTATTTTTGGCTCCCAACCCCACTTCTCATCTATACACCACTTTCACACACACACCACCTACCATTCCAATGTATATGGTAGACCCCACACTTGCACCCACTCCTGAAAGTATGGACATTTCACCACCCATGGCACCTCCCCCACACCCCACACTTCCACCTTCTCCCATTCCCCCCCCCCACCAATTTCACCGACACACACATCTCCATTAGACACATCATTCATTCTTCCCCTTCCCCAATCCCCTTCCCGTGCATCCTCCATTGTACAAACCACACCATCATCCATAGGAAATGCATTGGACACCATGCTCACATGTATATCACAGTTGAGGACAGAATACAATCACCTCCAGCAACATGACGCACGACTGCAAGAGCACTCGGAGGTGCTACAGAATCATCTTGATGCAGTAGAAGAGGAGAATGCTCGCCTCCATACACACTTCCAAACTTTACAAGAGGCTCATAGTGTATTGGAAGTACAGTTGCAGAATACAGATCAAGAAGCAATACAAGTGGTAGAAGGCCATCTAAAAACACAACTAGAACGCAATTCAAGACTTCAACGAAATATGGCACTTCTTAGAAGACACCTGGCAGCTGCTCATGAGGAGAATCGACGCCTACAGCAACACAACCAAGAGAACTTAGAAGTAGCCATCGAAAGCACACCAGGGGCACCCATCAGCCCATCAAAGTTCCAAGCAGTGACCCCCGACAATATCAAGATCATATTGGACGACTATGCCTTGCTTCTTGAAGCACATGACCAGCTATCAGAGGAACTGAGTCAACTGAAGCAGAAACAACAAAAAGACACAACGACTGCCCCTCAAACCACCTCATCAGCGGCTTCACTTCTCACAGACTCAGAGGCCCTACAAGATCTCCAGACACAGGTCATAGAGTTGAAATAACTCCTACTACAATATGAAAGGCCACCTTCCCCTCCAGAAGCTCCCACCGACGAAGACATAGTACAAATTCCTGTGGAACAAACATTTGAAGAAGAATACGACCCACAACCTTTCCCAGGAGGTCAACAAACGGAAGAAGCTAATGACACATTCGAAGCACCACGGCCCCCATGGCTACGACAAGTGGAGGAAATCGGAAGTTCTCATGAAGAGCGCACAGTGGTGCAAAATCAGGCCATGAGGGTCATAGAGGAAACTGTGCTGCAATCTGATTACTTCAAGAACCTATCATCGAGACGTCTTATCCTCTCATCTGAACTCCAATACAGGCCTTACTATATTATTCTGGCTGATTATAATGCAGAAATACAGAGAGTCACAGGGAAGATACCTTCCTTCGCAACCCAATTTCAACCCGAAGACCTTCCTCCCGAGGTGCAAAAAGGCAAGATCCGTCAACCAACATGGCGGTAGAAACTTCTTGAAACCTATCCTGAAATGCTCCGCACCTGGAACAATGCGCCATTACATCTTCTCTATAATCCATGCTATGGCCCTGTTCCACGATGCCGCTCATGGAAAGCATTCAACATAAAGGTCCAGCAGTCAAAGTGCTAGTGTGTGAAGACCAGGATCTTACCGAACCTCTTGTCCAGGGCCAAGACTGGATCTATGATCATGCAGTCAGCCTCAACCTAAGAAGTGGACTTCTTCAGGCATGGGTAGGCCAAAACCACATCACGATTGAATTAGAAACTCAAGCACATAGGCCGTTAGAAGAGGCACCGAATCCTGGTCCTTCCAGGAGTCCACCTGAAATGAACTATGCTACTCTTGACCAAAGTTCTATGGTGCAAAGGATTGCCTCTCATGACGAAGGTACAGAAGTCACCAAGGAGTTCCCTTCTTTTCCAAAGAGAATTCGAGGAAAGCAAGCCGGAAAATACAAGATACAGAGGAGCCCGAGGACCACGAAGAGTGAACACCAACCAGTACAATAAAGAATACCCCAGGGCATGAAGCAGATCTGGATACGCAAAGGTGAACAACCCTCGGCTTTGGAGATAGGATTCCAAAGAGGCATCAAGCAAGCTCCCCAGCTTATACAACAGAACTCCGAAGGCTGTATCAAATCATGGAACGAGTGCGATCGCAACAACTACTCATCGAACAGAGCAGTAGGGTACTCATGACTCAGCTGTTGGAAGAAGCAGGAGTTGACTCAGAATATAGTGAAGGTCTCTTATTAATGGTAGAGGTAGTTCGGACCGCCATTAGGAGGTCTCCAGTTCAATATGATCCACGAAGATTCCAAACACAACCACGGTTAGGTAAAAATATCCAGATCCCCATTACAACGGCAGAAGGGCCAATTATTACATTCGAACCCATCGGGACAACCTCCCAAGCAACAAAAACCGCGAGCCAAGAGCACCCAGTCACCTATGAGGAATCCACCGAGCCACTACCACCCACACCCCCACCATCGCCTCCTAGAGCAGAAGCCGTGGAGATCACCTCGACCACTCAACCCACCGAATAAACCTTCATCTTCCGTACTCCCATCTCTAGTTCAACCCTATTCTCCACCTCTGATAACCCAATCTATGAGGCAACCACCATCACTACACAATCCACCGAATCCCTCATAGAGCCTGCCCTAGGACAACCATCCTCCATGCCCTCAGCCATAGGTCATCCTGACTCCAGATCCATATTCATGGGTTTTCCTACTACCACACCACCCTTCATGACCTCCCCACCTCTACGACCTCAACCCCCAACCCCCATCAACCCACTTCTCCAATCCCTCCATGCCTTTCTTGCTAGAACGTTTCAACCTAGGTCTCAACCATTCCCTTTATTTTCAGCTCCCCACCCCACTTCTCATCTATTCACCACTTTCACTCACCCACCACCTACCATTCCAATGTATATGGTAGACACCACACTTGCTTCCACTCCTGAAAGCATGGACATTTCACCATCCACGGCACCTCCCCCTCCCCCCACACTTCCACCTTCTCCCATTCCCCCTCCACCAATTTCACCCACACACACATCTCCAGTAGACACATCATTCACGCTTCCCATTCCCCAATCCCCTTCCCATGCATTCTCCATTGTACAAACAACACCATCATCTATAGGAAATGCATTGGACACTATGCTAGCATGTATTTCACAGTTAAGGAACGAGTACAATCAGCTCCAGCAACATAACGCACGACTGCAAGAGCACTCGGAAGGGCTACAAAATCGTCTTGCTGCAGTAGAAGAGGAGAATGCTCGCCTCCATACACAATTCCAAACTCTACAAGAGGCTCATAGTGTATTGGAAGTACAGTTACAGAATACAGACCAAGAAGCAATACAAGTGGTAGAAGGCCATCTAAAAACACAACAAGAACGCAATTCAAGACTTCAACGAAATATGGCACTTCTTAAAAGACACCTTGCAGCTGCTCACAAGGAGAATCGACGCCTACAACAATAGAACCAAGAGAACTTAGAATCAGCCATAGAAAGCACACCAGGGGCACCCATCAGCCCATCAAAGTTTCAAGCAGTGACCCCCGACAATATCAATATCATATTGGAAGACTATGCCATGCTGCTTGAAGCACATGACCAGCTCTCAGAGGAACTGAGTCAACTGAAGCAGAAACAACAAAAAGACACAACGACTGCCCCTCAAACCACCTCATCAGCAGCTTCACTTCTCACAGACTCAGAGGCCCTACAAGATCTCCAGACACAGGTCACAGAGTTGAAAGCACGCCTACTACAATATGAAAGGCCACCTTCCCCTCTAGAAGCTCCCACCGATGAAGACATAGTACAAATTCCTATGGAACAAACATTTGAAGAAGAATTCGACCCACAACCTTTTCCAGGAGGTCAACAAACAGAAGAAGCTCAAGACACATTCGAAGCACCACGGCCCCCATGGCTACGACAAGTGGAGGAAATCAGGAGTTCTCATGAAGAGCGCACAGTAGTGCAAAATCAGGCCATGAGGGTCATAGAGGAAACTGTGCTGCAATCTGATTACTTCAAGAACCTGTCATCGAAATGTCTTATCCTCTCATCTGAACTCCAATACAGGCCTTACTATATTATTTTGGCTGATTATAATGCAGAAATACAGAGAGTCACAGGGAAGATACCTTCCTTCGCAACCCAATTTCAACCCGAAGACCTTCCTCCCGAGGTGCAAAAAGGCAAGATCCGTCAACCAACATGGCAGCAGAAACTTCTTGAAACCTATCCTGAAATGCTCCGCACCTGGAACAATGCGCCATTACATCTTCTCTATAATCCATGCTATGGCCCTGTTCCATGACGCCGCTCATGGAAAGCATTCAACATAAAGGTCCAGAATAACGCACAATGCAAGGAATGGCTCAATTATCCATACATTGCGCCAACACAGGGACCACCGTCAATAGCGTACATGATGGGAACAATTCGACATTGGATGCCACGATTGAAGCCCATGCCAGATGTGGCAGCCCAGATGATGCTTAAGATTTTGGATATGATGCAGGTAGTACTCAAAACCTTCCGAAATGCAGCAGCACCACAGATACGGCTACCGGGGTTTACTAATGGAAACTATGATTTGGTGTATGATATGAGCACCACCCCCAACATTCGAGTAGCTTATGCTTGGCATGCACGGATAAAGTATCTTCCCGCATGCTACAAATAGACATCCGAAGAAATGTTCAGATCAGGTTTCTGGGAGTATCACTCGGAGGTCTTCGCACCGAAGCCAACACACCTGCTCCATCTCTTTGCTTGTGAACAAGCCATGTACTCTGAGTACTACACCACACCGCAACCAGAGGTCCTCGGTGCAATAAATTGGGATGCATTGGAAGCTGATCTAGCAAGAGGCTTACGGATAGGAGAACACGAACTTGCCACCAATGTCATCCAATACTATATCGACCACTCGATAGAACAGAGGTCTGTCAGGGACGACAGACGCTAGGAAGGGGGGAGAATGTTGGCATACAGGTCATATGAAGAGCATACCGGTACAATAGAGCAGTCATGCACAATACGGCAACAAGGCTTAATCATTTTTTCCATGGATCATTCACAACTCAAGTGATTTTAATCACTACACAAACATTGAAAATTCCGTTTTTGGTAGAATAGACTCCATTTTGTTCAAGCCGAGGAGTCCTTGAGCTTGAGGAGTATGAGAATTAGCTACATATCAATTTTCATAATTTTTAGACTCCGTTTGAGCCCTCAAATAGGCTCTAGAACCTAATTTTTAACTAGGCCGGACACTAGGTCTGGACAAGACCAAAGCTAGTTAGAAAACTATAAAAAGAGCTAGAGAGCTCATTTTTGGGGTTAGATTGTTTGTGAATTGAGTTTATGTAAGAGACTTCTTGACTAATGCAAAGAACTCCATTGTTCCTCTCCTTGTTCTTGCCTTGTGTGCACGTGTGTGTGTATGTGTGTGCATGCTTGTATGCTTCTCACTCACACACTTGTGCCTTCACTTGCTCATAGTCTTCATACTAGTCCTCACGTCTTCACGGATTGACAATTATGAGGTGAATCTTCTCACGTTGGTACTCACCATTGTGCTAGAGTGACAGATGGCGTACCTTAGTTTCATCAGTAGCCATCTCAGATGGTTGCACTATTGGTGTCCCCAAGTTCTTGGCCTATTCTAATTGTGCTCTAAGATCGGCTATGTGTTTGTCTTTCTCTTCATGGTGTCTCTTACTAGCTTTGAGCTCATCCTCAACTTTTGCCTTTGCTTCACATATAGTCTTTATTTGATTAGCATCCTCATTACATTGCTCCATGTATTTGTGAGCTTCTTCATTCCATTTAAGTTCCCATGGCTTGGCCTCCGCTTTATATTTGGTCGCTAACTCAGCCTATTTGCTCTTTTCTTGTGTATTCTCATCTTCCATTGCTGCCAACCTGGCCTGCAACTCTTGTATTCCTCTGTCATTAGTGCTTTCCAATGGCTGATTCAACAAAATGGAGTTCATTAATTCTTTATTCCTCATACTTAGATTGTCAGCTTCGTCCATATACACTTTGATCTGACTTTCTAGTAATTTGCTGCGATTGAGGATCCTTATTTTCTCTATTTCATACATTTGTTGTTTCTTTTTCAATGTCTTCACTTCAACTTGAAGTTCTGATATAGATGTGGTCATTTCCTATAATCTTCCCTTCAACAACACATCTTCTTGGACATGATTGCATTTTTCTGTCTTGCATGCCAAGTCTTCTATTTTCTGAGCAAGTTCTTTTTGAATGGCTATCTTCTTGGCAGAGAGCTCTTCAATTATATTCTGGAATCGACTTCTTGCTTCACATAATTTACCTTTTCCTTCTCCTCATCCATCAAGAGGTTTTGAGCCGTCATGGTAGTGTCTATCATGTTCCTGACTATAGGTTTTAGTTTGTTTACATCTACATTACATGTTTTCGATATAACTGGCTCTTCTCCTGTTTGCACATCTTTGCCTTGTGCCACATGTAATGTTTCCTAGTGTGGCTGCCTTATATGCAGGTGGATGTGTGGTTTGGCCTTCTCGATGGGGTTGGTGGTGTCTTGTATTGCTGGTTCCTCAGAGGGAATTTTATGAGAATCAACCACCACATCCAAGGGTGATGGTTCAGCCACAACCTGTATAGGTAGTATAGGTTGATCCTCATCTTGTATCTCGGTGGTGTTTGGTTCCATCTTTGGATGTACCATCGTTTTGGACTTTGGAGGTGACATTTCCTTGAGGGATATCCTTGTTTGCTCGTTCAATTATATAAGATGATCTTGTTCTATTGACTCTTCATTCATAGACTGAGTTTGTGCTCCTTGTGCATCTTCCTTTTCCGCTGATCGCTGGACTTGATTGAGTTCCTCCCATTCTTCTCTCATATGTTCGTCCATTTGGATATCAATAATAAGTGTATCATGATCTTGGGATGACTCATCATTCGAATTTGAATCATCTAATCCCAATTCTTTATACCTGTCTTGTTGAGATGCCTTCTTTGCTGTCGGTGGTAATCTTTGTTTACTTGCCTAATGTTATTGGTGGCCTTGTACTATAAGGTTGACTTGACCTCTCATATAAACATGTGTGGCTTCTAATGTGGTGGAGAGTTCTCTTCTTCTGATGGCCGTTGTTGTTGTTAAGGGAACCTTCAGAACTTCATGTGTTCTCTTGGACTGTGGGGTTTTTGATGCTTCAGCCATTCGAGCTCGTTTTGCACCTCTCATAGTTGTTTTGGAGCTAGTGCCAACTTCCTCCACTAGGGCTACACCCTTCCTTTTCTTTGGTACCGTCTAAACCTTCACATATCTTGCCATTTTTGCGGTTGAGATCATAGGCGGTAAACAATCTTTCATGTTTAATGCTTGATATATAAGCAATGTCAAAGCAGAGCTTCCATTTAAGAACTGCTTGTGGCCCCACTGCTTTTTGGCTTCAAATATCCGCTCCTGAATGTATGGGGTCAGATTGATTTGGTTCCCAATTTTCTTAACTGCATGGGATAACAATTGTACTATGACTTTCTGCGGAGCTGTGTAAAAGAAAGTTCTCTTCTTTGCCTCATGGCATTCATCCTTCAAATCTATGAGACCATCCACTGTCCAGCTGAATGTTGTCTTAATCAGCTCATGGTTGAAATGAATGGTCTGAGATTCCCCATTGTGATCTAATACCATAGCTTCGAGGACAGATGGCTTATCAAGTGCATAATGTATGGTATTCATGACTTGGGTGCACCTTTGGAAATCCGGTTTATAGATGGGAAGCTTCAAATATGCCTCAATTCCAGCTTGTGTCCACACATTCACTATGCTTGGCATATCATGCAAAATTCTAAAATCTTGAGTCATCATTAGGAATTGATGCTCTCTATCCATGATCTTTATAGTGATGAGAAACAAATGCTCACTTGTTGGGTTGTCATCTTTGAACCAGTGTCCTCGGGCCTTAATAGGTGATTCTAGAGGAAACTCTAATATTTCAGGCCCATGGGTAGCTTCAAAATCAAATGATGCTTCCTTGGTAGCTTCAAAGCTTGAGGAAGCCATTTGCAATTGAAGGATTTAATGATTAATATCAAACTTGAAGTAAGTTGTCATGGTGTTTCGATCGTTCACTCCGTGCGTTGTGTCCCCACTCATAGAGTGTATAAGGAACATAGTACCTGGTCTTTTTATAAACTTATATTTTTCTTAAGCTACAATGAAAATAGAAAACATTAATGACATAGCCGAGCAATTGTGTTTATTATTTATTGTACATGGTGTCTCCCATTCCCAATGAGCGAAATGTGCTCACTTAGTAGTGCAACGATGTTGTTGTGCCTAATGCATGGCCTTGTGATGTGGCCCTATTATGCTTACTCGAGGTGCATAGGACTCATCATGTGTGCAAGAGGAATTTACTGCTCTGATCATTGGTGATGGTATTCTGGACTTGGGAATCCACATGTTTCTAGCCTTGGTGCTTTGAATGTCCTTTTGGAAGCTTCTTATGTTTGTTGAAGGTAGTCAGTTTTGCTGTAATTTCACTCTCCCTTGGTGTCAATTTTCATTGGAAGTTCCTACTTGTTTCATTGGTGGCATTGGGTTATGATAATTTCTTATCTTCTAAAGAGCTGTCTGTGTTGCCTGTGATCTCTACATAAATTTGTTGGCTTCTCCTTGATGATCTTGATAGTTGTCTTTGGTATCCATATTTGATTCCTTGAAGTTTGAGCTTCCTTCAATATCTTTGGTATCCATACTTGCACTACGTGTGTGGAACTATCTTTGATCAACATTTCAGGTCGATGTCGCTTTTGATTGAATTCCTTTTGGTTTTCCTTTACTTGAGATTTGTAGTTGTCTAACTGATCCTTTCAAATCCATTTGTTGCATCCCTTTCCTCACTATTGAATGGATTGGTGTTGAATTTGTGTTTGGTCATTGGGCTCTTAGTAACTTATCTCTAATAAGACCCTCACTTGTTCCCTCCAATTGGCTAAGTTGAGATGACTGGCTGAGATGAGTATCATGAGTAAGAAGAGTAGGGGTTTCTAGGCATGAGACAGGAGTGGAAACTAGTTGATCAGGGTTTGTCATTGATGGAGAGACACATGCTGACACACATTCGGCATTGTTACACTTCAGACCTATCGTCTTTAGAGGTTTCTCATCTAGTAGACAAAAGACTTCTCTATGTCCAATCTCCATGGATATGTAGCCTAAGGATAACTCGATTGTTACTTTGAATTCGTATATCTAGTCTTGACCTAACACTAGCTCTTCCACTAGGTCATCATCTTTAAAAACTAAAAACTTTTGATGCATTGAATTGTTTCCCATGTGTAGAGGTAGGTTGACCTCTCCTACATATTCAATGGTATTTCCTCCTATGCCCACCATGTAGGCCTTAGTTGGATTAAATGATGTGCTTGATTGTCTAGCTAATGATAAGCATATGCAACTTAATGCTGCCCTGGTATCAATCAATGCATCTACTAAGTGGTTTTCCTCCGTTCCGATTCCCAGATTTAGGTAGGGTTGTCTAGCTTGTCATCATATAGTCATAGGTTCTTCTGCCCTATAGTTGGCTATGAGAATTGGTTCCTCTCCTTGGCGATATCTCTCATCTCTTTTTCTCATCCATTCTTTTCATTTTCATATGGGTTCCAAAAAGGATTCTAAGTATTCCCTCACACAACAACCACTTATGTAATTTGGTAGGACCTCTCCATCCAGGGTGGCTAAATTTACCACTCCACTAGTAGAAATATGATTAATTACCAGAGGTCCATGTCCTCGCGTTTGCAACTTCTTAGCGTGTTGTTTCAAGGTGTATACCAAGACTAAATCACCCTCTTTGAGTCCCTTATCTTTCATATGGGCATCATAGTAGGCCTTTTGTTCGCCTCTTAGCCGCATAAATACCTGCTACTGCTTGTGATATAGTGCAATCATTCAATCTGATCCAATTGTTGGGACAATTCATGTCCCATCCACTCATATCTTTCAGCTACTCGAAGAGTAAGAATCAAGAAATCAATTGGTAAGATTGCATTTTGACCATACACAAGATTGAAAGGTGTTGTGCCTATAGCCGTCTTATAGGCAACTCAAAAAGCCCAAATGGCATGATGTAATTGTTTATCCCAATCTAATCGTTTATTATTTACAATCTTGGTTAAAATGGTACATAGCACTTTATTGGAACTTTCTGCATGTCCATTAGCTTGCGGTGGTAAGGGGCTGATTTCTTATGAATTACTAGGAATTCATTCATCAATGTTTCTATCTTCATTAATGAAGTGTGTGCCGCAATCACTCACGATTTCAATGGGTAGTCCGAACCTTGTGAAAATATTTTCGAAGAGAAACTTGGCTGTAGTTCTTGCATCATTCTTCCTTGTGACCTTTGCTTCTACCCATTTGGTTAAATAATCTCTCGCTACTATTACATATTCAGCATGAGACCCTTTAGCTAGAAGGCTAATTGGTCTGATGAAATCTATACCCCATTTAGTGAAATCTCTAGCACTGATCGTAGTGGCATTTCATCTCTTCGTATAGGATATTTTGTTCCTTGACACACATCACACCTTTGAACATATGTCGTTGCATCCTGATACAAAGTTGGCCACCATAATCCGGCAAAGAGAATAGTTTTTGCGGTTTTATTAGCCGAAAAATGACCTCTTGCTGCTCCAGTATGTGCAATCTCCAACACATAGATATACTCGTCTTCATGTATGCACAATCATAGTTGTTGGTCTTGGCCGTGTCTAAATAGTTGTCTCCCTATAAGGGTGTAATCTTTACTCTGCTCCTCTAGAGCTCGTTTTCTTGCTAGGCTTGCTCCTTCTAGGTATTCACATGTCTTCAAGAATTTCACTAAAGGCAAGCTCCATCTAGGTGCTTTGGTTGAATAGCATAGCATAGAGTTCTCCTCATGTCTTTCTTCTTGGTAGGTGGGACAACTCGTTACATGCGTGTGAACATCCTTTTGCATCCTTGGCCAATACACTCTTAATATTTTTAATTCTTGTATTGTACCACTGATTCTTCTATGTTTCTTCCATGGGTTTATGTGGGCATGTCTTAACCAATTTTCTTGTTCGTCCTCATCTACACACCTCATTAGAAGTTCGCTAGAATCTTGAGTGTATAGACTTCCTGCTACAATGTGAAGATTCCTAGAGTCTACCATAATTGTTGGGCTTTATCTGAATTAATCCGATGACAAGGTCCATGGGTGAGTATAGGTATCAATTTTTTAGCCCATTGTGGACAAAATTCTAAATTAAAAAGATAGGTTTCAGGCAAGTCATCTGATACTCCATTTGGGGGTTCTCCATGTGTCATTCGAGATAGATGATCAGCCCTGACATGTGTGTTTCCTTTATTGACCACTACATCAAAATCAAATTCCATTAACAAGAGGAACCATCTCACTAGCCTTCCCGTGTTACAATGTTTATTGAATAGGTATAGTAAAGCTTGGTGATCAATAAAGAATTTGAACTTGTTCACCAATAAGTAGTGTCAGAATTTTTTTACCGCATATACCATTCTTAATCCTTCCCGTTCGGTGGTAGTGTAATTGCATTATGCTTGGTTGAGCTATCTGCTAGCGTAGGCTATAGGGTGATCGAGTTTTCCTTCATCTGTCGATTGTGTTAAGATGCATCATATGGCAAATTTGGAAGCATCCACATGGATGTGAAATGGCTTCTTCCAATTTGGTACTTTTAGAATAGGCACTGAACTCAGTCTGCTTTTCAACTCATTGAATGCTTTCTCACAATCTTCAGTCTAGTTGAACTGATTTAGTAAGCCATATAGAGGTCGGGCAATTATGGCATACATGTGGATAAATCTACGATAGTATCCATAGTGTCCCATAAATGCTTGTACTTCTTTCACAGTTTTCGATTGGGGTAGTTCTAGAATGACTTTGATCTTGTCTTCATCTGTGGATATTCCGTTTGTAGACACTATATGCCCTAATTTTTTTCCTTATCTTACCATGAAGACACATTTTTCTGGGTTTAAACAGACTCTATATTGTTTACACTTTTCAAAAATCCTCCTTAACTCGGGTATGTGCTCCACTCTTTTTGAGGAATACGTGCATAAATCGTCTACGTATACTTCCATGCTCTTCCTAAGAAATTCTTTAAATACATGACACATTAATCTCTAGAAGGTAGTTGGCACATTGGTTAGTCCAAACGGCATAACCCTAAAAGCATAAACTCCCCATTCTATGGCAAATGCAGTTTTGTGTTGATCTTTTGTAGCAATCACAACTTGGTTGTAGCCAGAGAATCCATCAAGGAAGCTATAAACTTCATTGCCTGCCACCCTCTCCAAGAGGTGGTCTATAATGTGTAAAGGGTAACTATCTTGAATGGTGGCTGCGTTAACTTTTTTGAGGTTGATGCGCACCCTAAGTTTTCCATTTTTCTTTGGTACTACTACCAAGGGTGATACCCATTCTGTTGGGCAAATTTCACTGGAACTACATTCTAAGGGTGAGGTGGTTGTTGTCCTCAGACCATCTGTGGTGGATTGTATCTCGGGTATTCATAAGGACGTTGATTTGGAGGTGGGTTTAGGTACTGAGGGTATCTAGGAAACTCCCTACCTGGGTCTCTAGTTGGGTATCCATATGGCTTGAATTGTGGTGGTTGGACTGGTCTAGGTTGTCTATTGTAAGGATAATGTTCAACATTTTGATTGGTGTATTTATGTTCAATACTACAATACTAGGCTTGACTCTGTGCTGGTGGATGGTTGTAAACATATGGGTTTGACGGAACAATTCCCCTATTGCACACGTGGGAAGGATGATCCCCTCCACAGTTACACATCTCCTTAGCATCAACATTCGTAATGGGGGGTTGGGGTAATTCTTTTGTCCCTGCACACCTAACTTCTTGGCCACTAAGTTTGCAATTTCTTCTATGTTATTGCTTGTACTAGTGATGCTGCTGGAACTATCTTCACTCTTACTCTTGGTTTGGGGAATCTTCAAGTCTTCATATAAGTTATCTTCCAAATCTATGCATTCCTTCAAGCATTCACTCAATGTTTGGAATCTCTTTACATAGACTAGTTCTCTCAGAGATCCATTGACTAGTCCTTCTAAGAATAATGAAATCATTTTCTATTGACTAAGCCTTTCTTTTGTGGGGCATCTATCCATATATTGCTTAAATCTCCAAGTTGTAGTCGTATTGACTCTGTAGGGGACTATTTGAAGCTGTGGATCAATGATGAAGAGTTATTTTTAATGCCAGTCTTAGTGAATTCCTTGATCATTTCCTGAAATACGCATTCCATATTTAGGAAATGATAGGGTTCAAGTGGTTGGAACCAGGACAAAGTAGTATCCATAAGGGTCAACCCGAATGACTCATATTGAATCATGAAATCCTCCACTTGTTCAGCACAAATCACTTGCTTGAATTCCGGTATGTGATTATAAGGTTCATCGAACCCATCATAGTGGCTTCTCATGCACTTGGCCACTTGAATTGGTTGTAATCTTCTACCCGGTTTTGGTGGTCTAGATATAATAGGAATGGCTAGATGTCTTACTTGAACACCAATTCCCCTACCTAATGGTGGTCTCTTATGCACAAGATTTCTATTTCTAGGTTCTCCATTGGTTGGGACTTGATAGTTAGGGTTGGCTCCTAGTGTGGAAAACTAAACATTGGTCCTTGCAAGAATATTCTGTTGTTGGTCCTACCCCGAGTTCTGATAAGCATAGGTTTGGTACGTTCCTTGAGGATTCTAGGAAGTAGTTCCTAAGTCTCTAGGGGGAAACATTAGAATGCCTTGATATCTTAATGAGGATCTATCTAGATCTGATATGGGCCAATAAGTCCTTATATTTGTGTCAAGATAGGTGATTCTAGAGAGATCCTCTGGATCTTATAGCTCATAAATGGTGACAAGGTTATTACTTTCTCCCCACAAAGATGAAGGTGCTTATAATAATTTCTCCATTCCAACTACCATATACACATTATTCAATGCATCATCTTGAGGTATTTTGTCACCTCTCCAAACTTTGGTTACTTTAGACTTGCCTCGGGGTGTAGAAACCCTACCTTCGGAACCTTCCCCATTAAGGTGATCCACATTCCCACTCTCTCGTTGTTCACTTATAGGTTCCGAACAGTTGGTTACTGCATAGATTATTCCTCTTTTATCCATATAGAACCCTCCTTCATATTTTACTGCAGGTTGAGGAACTATCTTAGATTCACTTGTTTTCTTCGTTTGTGCTACTATACTATTTAGTCCATCTATGTAAATTGGTAGTTCATGCTGATTTGTGTTCACATACTCCAGAGAGGTCCTATATTCTCCTTCAATGACAAACATAAATCCTGTCAAAGGTATTGAACTATGCATGTCCTCCAAAGCCATCCTAGCTTCTTCGACTGATTCACTAGAGGTGTGAGAATACTGGGAATTGACACTAGGTAAATTTACACTCCCTGCTCATGATATGACACTACATCAGCTTCCTAATACACATCCTGAGCGTAGGTTCATCTGTTGAATACCTCAGTCAGTTTTGCAGGTCTCTCAGACTTGTATTTATTCTAGGAGTTGGCTTAGCCCAATTTAGGTTCTCCTTCTCTAGAATGTCCAACTAGTTACTGTTTTTTTTTTCAGAATACATGATACTTAGCTTCTGACAATACACAATACATAGGTTGTCATGACACATGATACTCCAACTACCACGATACACGATACCGGAGTATCGTGATACATGAATAGTCACGATACATGATACACAATACTTCAACTAACACGATACATGATACGCGATACTTTCGTATCGTGATACACGGATGGTCACGATACACGATACACGATACTTAAACTTACGCAATACATGATACACAATACTTCAGTATCGCGATACACGGATGGTCACGATACACGATACCTTAGTATCGTGATACACGAAAATCACGATACACGATACTCAAATCTCATGATACACAATACTCAACGATCACGGTGATACACAATACATGGTGTGTCATGATACACGATACTTGGGTATCATGATACTCCCGACGATACACGATACCAAGGTATCGTGATACACGGGGAGTATAGGTATCGATGATATATGATACCTGCCAGGTATCGTCTTGCACGAGAATTCAAGTATCACGATACTTGAACTCACCCGATCATGATACTTGGGCTTAACTCACTCAAATGAAATAATTTTTTAGAATTTTTTGTGTATCTGATCCTTGTGCACTCCTCTTTCCCCCTATGTGCCTGTAGAAAATAAACTCTCACTCTATCCCACGATATCTACCCTGCGATACCGATCGCACCTCCGATCACGTTTTCAAAGAATTTAATTTGATTTTCATAGTAAATCTTAGGTGGTCCCACCTCACTGATGCTCTCTCTTGGTTCTCCCTTTGCTTAGCTTCTCTCTAAGGTATAAGTGCACACGATCTCTGGGCCATGATACCTATTTTCTGCACCTCACGATACTTGCATAAACAAGTGACTCTACAAATGATTTTTTTGGCTTTTATATCCTTGGGCTAACCCAAGGCTGAAAGGTACAGAATAAGGACAATTTTTTTTGTAATTTTGGGGAATCTACCTACCTATTCTACTCCTCCCCTCTCCTTCCTACTCACTACACCTACTTAATCACTTTCCTAAGTCTACGAACTTACTACTCACACTTTCCACGTGCGAAGTAATAAGTGCAAAAAGATTTGACTTACCAAAGCAAATTATTCACCTCTTCACAACTCATATCTTCTCCTAAGACCTCTTACCATCATGCGAGTACCTTGGTTGGATTCGTACTTCCCCAGCAACAGCCCCAAAAAATGTGTGTATCGAAGCACAAACTTAGGGACTTGTGACGAAAGAGACTATTCCCCTATCACCATCAAATGCATATAGTGGGGATTACACATTTAAATTATCAATCCGAGAAGCACCTTGAACCTAACCGAGTGTATGAAGACATGCACTTGCACAATGATCAATGAAGTGAGATAGCTATCATGGCATGCAAATGAGTATTATCTCTCATATTCATCACTCTCACAGGTGGAAATGGTGTCACGATACATGAAACAATAGTAAGCACAAAAATAGACTTTTCTCTCACCTCCAAACTTGGAATATGGTCAATAGGAGTTCATTTCAAAGTTCTTGATGAGATGCATCCAATGGTTGTACTCTTGTATCATTATGACAAATCTACCTCAAGTTATGGACACAAAATAGAGCTGCTCAACTCACATAGTTTAACCACACACCTCCTCACGCCTCACACACACATTACACCCTTCAAAAAAGCAATGAATTGGATAGAAAACACTTCCATGCACTCATTCCAAGCTACAATCACACAAGCAAGCCCACAAGCATGGAGATACAAGAGGAAGAAGAAGCAAATTCGAAAATCAAAGCTCTCTCTTACTCACAATGGCCAAAAGTCTTTACAAAGTATCCTCAAATGACTTATATACATGTGCCCTAAAAATGGTCCTTTCATAGAAGAGACCGGCACTTTATTACAAAAACCCTAATTTCCTACTATTTTACGAGGATTATGATACAATGCTTGGGATTTATGCATCTAGAGGAATCCTCTAGTGCATTTACATGGCTTTATGAGGTTTTCATAGGAATTTGAAGAAGAAAAATTGTGCCCATAATTTTGAAAATTTTGGGGCTCCTCTTTTATGCTCTTTTATTATGCAAGAACATGAAAAACACATCTTATTCATGTTTAATACAATAAAACCAAGCTCTCATTATGTCATCATCAATAAAGTTCACATAAAACCTGATCCCTTCAAGGCTTGCCACTTTGATAGCTCTTCAAACGTTTGAATGTACCAAATCAAGTAGATTTGGTGCTATGTATTTGCTCCTTTTGAATGGAACTCTTATTTGCTTTCCTATTTGAAAAGGTTCACATATTTCATCAAATGAGTTCGATGTAAAGTGAGGGAGACCTCTTACCACTTGATTTCTTAGCCTTTTGTTTTCGTGTATTAACATCCCTTATCTTTTGTGCCATAAATCCATATCTTCTATTTTTCTTGTTGCCACATGATATGAACATAGGTTTGTTACCTATTTTGTGTGATATTCATTGTAAACATTCTCCCTTATCTTCTTTCTCTTGATATGAGCTGGTGACATCTCTTTAGATCCTCTATGAAGCACCCTTTGTGGTTTAACTTCACCTGGTAGCCGTTTTCCACCATTCGTCCTATAGAAATAAGGTTTTTAGTGATAGAAGGTATATGAAGTACCTTCAATAAAAAATTGGTTTTATGTCTTCCTTCAAACTTGATATCTCTAACATGCTTGATCATATGTTGTGAGTTATGAATTGTTTCACCACATCATTTTTTATGCAATACTTAATATTATAAAAAAAAGATCTTCTCTCGAAGAAATATGGTTGTTATAGCTATTGCCTATGTACCATGTGTCATCTATAACTTGATTGTCTTCATAATCATGCCTCATTGCAAGTAACTGATCATTCTCTTAGTTATTTTGTAGATTATAATAGTGCTTATAACCTCCATAATATTTAGATCCATACCTTGATCCTCTATGGTGGCATTCATTGGCATAATGTCCCAATTTGCCCCAAGCATATCATCCATTTCTTTTATTCCTATTTGAGTTGTAAGTATTCTTATGCCTTCCTCTTGAACCCCTTGATCTTCCTCTTCTGCGATGGTCCATCCTTCCTCTTCCTCTATTTCAACCTCTTCCAAAATTGTGTTTGCCTCTACCTTCATAAAAAAGTTGATTTTGCCCATCCTTGGCTTTACTTCCACTAACTTAGCCCATTCAGAGTTTGGGTAACTAGATCATCATTTTTTATGGTGCAACCAATGGATCCTAAAGAATCTAAAATCTCCTTCACTTTGAGAATGTAGTCATTATTTCTTTGGTTGAGGATCTTCCTAAGGTTGTTAACCTCATTTTTTAGCTGAATTTTCCTTGCTTTAGTGCTAGTGGAGTATAGTCTTTCAAGACACTTCCATATCTCCTTGGTCATGTCAAAATTCTATACATGAACTAATCACAATGTTTCCTATATATTGAGACACTATGAAGATTACAGAACATAACCATAAATTACCTCAAAAGGTGTGAACTTAGTAGTTTTGTGTTTTCAACTATTATAGCAAGCTTTACGAACAAAAGGAAACTATCCCAATCTGTTTGCTTTTCTAAAACATATGCGAGAAGCATATCTTCAATTATTTGATTTAATCTTTCCGTTTGACCATCTGTCTATGGATGCTTTCCACTACTTTCCTTGAGTTGAACTTATAGCTTATTAAACACATGTATCCAAGAAATCCATGTAAATATATCGTCCTTGTCTAAAACTATGGAGTTAGGTAAACCATGTAGTCTAAAGATGTTTTAATTGAACAATTTTGCACCTTGCAAAGCTTCCACTATTTCCTTAGTAGGGATAAAGTGTGCCATTTTACTCAATTGATCAACCACTAGACGAATAATATTTTTTTGACACGATGTACTAGGTATGCCCACTATAGAATCCATGGAAATATTGTCCCAAAAATACCACAATATCTCCAATGGCTATAAAAAACCTAGAGGACGTATCCTCTCTACCTTATTTATCTGACACTCAAAACATTGCCTCACATAATTCTTGACATCTTTGACCATCTTTGTCAATTCTAAATTTTTCTCAACACCAGGATGTCTTGTGTACACATCATGATTCTCAAAAATGATTTGCTTTCTAAACTTTCCTTCTTTAGAACTAGGCACACAAATATTTCATTTTCTTTTAAGCAAACCTTGCTCAGCTTGGAAATTGGAGGACTTGTTCTCATGATTATTTGACAATTTGTTTACAAAAGACTTATTGTGTTCATCCTCACTCTAGGAATCTTTGATCTCTTGGATCAAAGAACTATCTTAAATTGCAAAATTGATATGATACATAATATGAGATAATGCATTTGCAATGGTATTACTATTGCCTCATATAGACATAGCTATGTCTTCTCTGGGTTGACATACAATGTATTCTCATTTAACATACCAAAAACTATATGCAAATGAAATTCACAATCTTTTAAGTTTTTACCATAAATTAATAGATCATCCACAAAGTCCACAACAAATTGGCCAATAAAAGGACAAAAAATATCACTCACAAGCATCATAAAAGTAGATGGATCATTTGTTCAACCAACAAGCATTACAAAATACTCATAATGACCAAATCTAGTATATAAAGTTGTGTTATGTATGTGATTGTTGGGTGTGTGTAAAAGTGCAAGAGACACACGGGAAGCACACACATGGAGCACAAATGCAACAAGACACACAAAGAAGACAATGGCTGGAATAGCTCTCTCTACTGATGATGAACTGAACACAAGTAAGAGTTGAATAATATCCCTAAGTACAAAGTACCACCACATATGAGAATATCAAGTATGTGGTAACATGGGAAAAAACCTTTAGCCAACACTAGAGTAAAAAGTGCCCATGTATAGGGAAAAGGTTCACATCAAAGCTACTCGAGGAACACATAAGTGTAACAAACCCCCCCTGGAGAGAATGATGGGAACACATATAGGGAGTGATAGATCAACCCCCACAAGGTAAAAAGCCTACAACTTTGCGAAAAGCTTCAAACTTTTCTCGTGGAAGAGCTTTGGTGAATATGTCTGCCACATTATCTTGTGTAGGCACATATACCAAATCAATGTCTCTTGCATGAAGGCGCTCTCTCACATAGTAATAATGCACCTCAATATGTTTGGTCTGTGCATGAAACACTGGGTTTCGTGCAATAGTCAAAGCACTCTGACTATCAGTGAGAATATGCGTAGCAGCATCAATCTCCATGCAAAGATCCATCAATAGGCATCTCAACCATATACACTCCATTGTAGTTGTCAAACCTGCCCTGTACTCAGCTTCACAACTCGATGTCGCCACTGTAGGTTGCTTCTTACTCAACCAAGATATGCATAAGTCTCCAAGGAAAAAGCAATTACCACTAGTGGACACGCGAGTATCATAACAACCAGTCCAATCACTATCTATAAAAGCATGCAAGCATGGCTGAACATCTCTGCCATAAAAGAGACCTGAGCTCAAAGTGCCTCTGAGATATCTAAACACACGTTTTACCGCTTGCCAATGCTTAGTGCGAGGGCTATGCATGAATTGACTCAACTGGGAAACTGCATATTGTATATCCGGCTTTGTGTTGCATGCATATATAAGACATCCCACAGCTTGATGATAAAGAGAAGTGTCAAAGGCATCACTGGAATCCTCAACTGAGAACCTGAATCCTGTCTCAACTAGTGTGGAAACTGGCTTGCAATCCTCAAAGTCAAAACGTTGAAGTAGTTTTTTAACATACTTTGCTTGATACATAACAATTCCCCCCTCAACGGATACAACTTGGATGCCAAGATAGTAGCTCAAAGGACCAAGATAAGTGACATCAAAAGTATGTTGCAAATCAGCCATAAGAATGAGCTTTGAAGCGATCAATGCTACCATTAGATTTTCTCTTAATCTTATAGACCCACTTGTACCAATGGCATTCTTTCCTTTTGGAAATTCACATAACTCCCAAGTACCATTCCTATGTATGGAATCCATTTCCGATTGCATAGCACTCATCCATTGTGGATCGTCACATGCATCTTCAAAAGAAAGTGGTTGTTCATTACATGCTATAGCAATAAGAGAATAATCCACAAAATTACTTGATGCATGGTGACAGCTTGATCTCGTTCTACCAAGTAAAGATGCACTCAATTTGCTGTCCTACAAAGTTTGTTTCAACCATTTTGGAATAGTTTGTGCACTCTTGATAGACATGGATTCATTATGTAAAACATCTTCAATATGTACATCATGCGTGGGTTGAATTTCATGTTCATTTTCAGCCATATTTTGACACAAATGTTCAGACATATGTGGCTGGAAATTTCCAGCAGTTTTGATAATTTTTGGCTGAAAACTTTCAGCCATGTTTAGCTCGAAATTCTCTGCATTTTCAACACATTTTGTTGGAACTTTTCAGCCCTTTGAGCCTCAGTTGGCTGGTCTACATGGCCATAGTCAAGCGCACCATTTTGGAACAAAGGCATGAGTGTATTCAACACATCTTATGAGCTAACTGTTGGCTGTTTTTGCATTAGAGTAGATGGAAAACTAAATTTTCAGCAAATACCACATCTTGACTGACAATAATTGTGTTCGTCAATGGATGGTACAAACGATATCCCTTACTTTCAGCACTATAACCAACAATATACATTTATTTGCCTTGTTATCAAGTTTGTGATGTTGTTGTGATGGCACAAGAGCATATGCCAAACAACCAAACACACGGATATGACTAACCATAGGCTTATGACCATTCCAAGCCTCATAAGGAGTGATGAATCTCAATGCCTTTGTAGGGCAACAATTCAACACATAGTTTGCACACATGACCACTTCCATCTAAAACTTATCAGGAAGATGCTTTCCTTTAACCATACATCATGCCATTTCAAGTAGAGTTCTATTTTTACGCTTGATAAAACCATTTTGTTGAGGTGTATATGGCACCATACATTGGTGTGAAATACCTCTTTCACGAAGAAAAGCATTAAACTCATGTGACATGTATTCACCACCACAATCCATGCATAGAGTTAAAAGCTTTTGTGAAGAAAAATTTTCAGCCATAGCTAAAAATGCTTTGAAGCAAGAAAATACCTCATTCTTTGCTTTCATAGGATACGCCCTTGTATGGCGAGTAGCATCATCAATGAAGGTAACAAAATATGCATGCTTCCCAAAAGATGGAGTCTTTACGGGACCACATACATCACTATGAACAAGCTGCAATTTTCTTGTAGTGTGTGTATGACTATCTTTTCGAAAAGAAGCACGATGCATTTTTCCAAGAATGCAACCTTCACATGCATGCTTTTCAATGGACTCAAGTGTAGACAAACCAATAACCATGTCCTTCTTTTGTAAGTAAAGCAAACTATTGAAGTTCAAGTGACCAAACGAGCGTGCCAAAGCTCCATTTCAGCCATGGAAGAAGTATGAGCAACTAAGGCATTCGAGGCAGCCCTCTTGTATGTATCCATGTGATACAAACCATTACATAATGTACTGGACATCACAATAACATCACCATTGCTGAAATCATGAACCATACACATCATCAACAAAGTGTACATGAAGTCAAGCTTTGGAAATCAATGAAACTGAAATTAAGTTCTTCTTTATACCGGGCACATACAATGCATTTTTCAAGAGAATCACACCTCCATTTCCTACTCCAATGATAGGATAAGAGGCATTGTTTGCACACGCCACATGTCCTCCTTTGGGTGCATCTTTCAAAGAGGCAAAAAATCTTTTGCATGATGTTATGTTTTTTGAAGCACCACTATCAAAAAACCAATCCGAATCAGCCTCACTCACAACCATACATTTAGAATGCAAAGAAGCATCATAATGACATGTAACAACACATGCCAAAAAATCTTTAGCCATGTTAGCTTCATCATTCTTTACATTTGCTTAATTTTCAACAATAGACATGCCGGATTCCTTCTTTTTTTCATCGCGTTTAGCAAGCTTTCTACTTTCATCAATAGTATGACCAGCCTTCCGACAATATTTGCATCTCTTCTTCTTTTGCAAATCACCATCATTAAAGAAATGAGTGGAAGAGGAAGGTTGAGGCTTTGGTTTTGATGAACCCAAAGCTGAACCATACTTGCTTTTCCCCTTTTGTGAGAGAGCAAGTGCTTGTGTTCCCTCAATCAAACCACTTCTATTCACTCTGTATTCTCTTCTTGCAAAAGAAGAGACACAACCTCATCAAATGCGTACATATTAGGATTTCCTTTTGCAACGAAACGGAGTGTAGTAGCTAAGCTTTGAAAAGATTCCGATAATCCTTTCAACAATGAAGAAATGAGTGATGCATCCGGAATAATCTCATCTATGTTTGCCAATTGCTCTTTCAAGTCCTTGATGCGTGTCACATACACATCCGCCGACTCATTTTCAGCCATACATACATCCTCAAGTTGCTTCCTCAAGTATGAAACACATGCTTCATTATACACGGCATACAAAGAAGCAAGAGTGTTCTATGTCTGTCTCGATGTAGAACATGAGCGAATGTGTGGAACTATATGATGCTTCATTGAACGCGCAATCAAAGCATGAGCTTGAGCATCTTTTCCATCCCATCTAAGTTGCTTCTATGTAGGTTGAGACATTTGTGTTTCCTAGTCAGTATATTTCTCCCCTCCATGCTTCCAAGTTAAAAGCCCCCAGTGAAGAGCATAACATATGAAAAATCTCTTATATCGTGGTACAATGAAGGTAGCATAGTACTTGGTGATAATTGTTCCAGATAGTGCAGCTCACAAGCCACGTTTAGTCAAGAGGCAGAGAAAAAAGAGGGAGAAAGTAAAGGGAATCATCGCTCAATCCTTGAGAGTAGGTAGATAGTGACACAAAAGCTCCCATTAGAGCCCAAGCGAGGATTGAGGACTAAGTCATGGTTTTACTAGCGCAAAATTAGAGATGCCAACAAATTTGGTGAAGCATGGCTCAACCTCGAGCCTAAAGATAGGGCCATAGCTCACCCACATGAACTAGTGATTCAAAGGAGACAGGAACCGGAGAGGGCTCTTCCGTGAAATGAATGGGTGAAGGAGGGAAGAAGGAGATAAAGGCCAGTTGCTTTGCATTACATCCTCCATTGTTGAAGCATGGTTGCGAGGAACATAAGGTGTGTTGCAGAGCAAAGAAGCACAGGAGAAGAGCCCCAAAATTTTCAAATTAATGGGCATAATTTTTCTTCTTCAAAGTCTTAGAGAATTCCCTCAAACCATGTAAATGCACTAGAGGAGTCCTCTAGTTGCATAATCCAAACTTATTGTAAAATATCCCTTGTAAATTAGTAGGAAATTCACTTTTTAGTAATAAAGTGCCGGTCTCTTGTGTGAAAGGACCAAGTTTAGGGCACATGTATATAAGTCACTAAGTGACTCTTTGTAAACACTTTTTGCTATTGTGAACAAGGAGAGCTTTGGAATCTCGAATTTACCTCTTTCCTGCAGATTTCCATCTTGTCTTTGAATCTTCTATGTGTGTGTAATGCTTGGAATGTGTGTGTAGGACTGTTGTCTACCCCTCCCCACTGTTTTTTTGCTACTGTAGTGTGTGTGTGAGCTTGTAGGAGTTGTGGCGTGAGTGTAGGTACTTACCGCCATTCACTATTTTGGTTGTAACTTTAAGCAAGGTTGTTAGAATCGAGTGAAACCACTTGCAATAATGCATCTCGTCGAGAGCTTCGAAATGAGTACCCTATTGACTATATACGGAGCTTGGAGCTGGGAGAAATCCTTGATTTATTGAAAACTGTTGTAAGAGGTATCGCGGCAGATACTTTCAGTCTTTCAGTGAGTTTGAGAGGTGGATTAGTCCTTTCTCATGCATATCAGCTGAACCACTTCATTCTCCATCATGAGCACACGTGTCCTCATACACTTGGTCCGCATTCGGTATCGCGGAGAGGGACTGTGTGTTTTTTGAGCTTTCTTGAAAGAGACAGAAGGCTAGGAGTGAAAAGGGGTGAGAGAGGAGCAAGGGGGTGTAAAAATTTTTGCATTTGAAGGTATTTTGGCTTGAGTATCATGACCGGTTGAGTTTTTGGTATCGCGATACCAAAAATTCCCTTGTATCGCGATACTCGACGAAGTATCGTATCGTCAGTTACCAGCCCTGGTATCGCGATACCATTTGTGGTATCGTATCGCCGGGTTGGTATCGTAATCTCACTTTGCCAAAGTGGTATCGTATCGCGGTCCACTTTTGGTATCGAATCGTCCTCTTCTCTGTGTGGTATCGCGATACCGTTCCAGTATCGTATCGTGTTGTTTGGTGGTATCGTATTGCCTAATCGCCGATATCGTATCGCGATCCATTAGTGGTATCGTATCGTCTCGAGTCTCGCCTAGTATCACGATACCATACTAGTATCATATCGTGCACTTCGGTGGTATCGTATCGCCTAACTACAGGTATCGTATCGTGCACCAATAGTGGTATCGTATCATCGTAGCATTTGATATCGTATCGTCCAGTTCCCAAGTATCATATCATCTCACTTTCAGGCGTATCGCGATACCAATTTGGTATCGTATCGTCGCTTTGCAAGTGGTATCGTATCATCTGGGTTTCCAGTATCGTATCGTCAGCCTTTTTCAATAATCGTATCGTTCTAATTTTGGTATCGTATCGACTAATCTGAAGGTATCGTATCGTCAGGATTAGCTCGTATCATATCGTGATCAACAGCAGTATCGTATCGTCTGTTGCGGCAGTATCGTATCGCCGAGGCTTCAGGTATCGTATCATGAACAGAGTGGTATCGCCTAGTGTGGTATCGCCCAGAGTGGTATTGCCCAGAGCGGTATCGCCTAGAGCGATTGAAGCATTTGTTAAGGGCAACTTTGAGGCAATTGAGGAGCCACTTAAGGAGAGTTGTA
The DNA here is from genome assembly GCA_020310875.1 of Ceratopteris richardii. Taxonomy (NCBI): domain Eukaryota; kingdom Viridiplantae; phylum Streptophyta; class Polypodiopsida; order Polypodiales; family Pteridaceae; genus Ceratopteris; species Ceratopteris richardii. The sequence goes on from CM035442.1 coordinate 118,413,338, forward strand.
GAGACCTAGAGAGCTTTAGGAGGGTGAATGAACTTGAGGTCAGGGAGAGTGCTAAGTAGCCAAAGAAGTGTCATATCTTCTGTAGGGAGTGCCACCCAAGTGAGTCACCACTCGGTCTATTCAGACACCTCTAGTGACTCCGAGGAGGAGATACCAATGGCCTCAGAAGACATGCATGGCCCAACTCCAGGTAGAAACTTCATGACCGCTATAGAAGGAGACTACCGAACCTCCTTACAATATGTGTCTAGTAATGCCCATGAGATCCCCATCTATCTGGATGGCTTAAACCGATCTGTGGCTAGAATGGTAACTTCCATGGATGCCATGCTTGTACCCAGACCTACTGTTAAGTACGAAGGAGGGGCATACATGGACAAGATAGGTCACATATACATAGTAACTGAATTTCCAGAGATGATCAATGAAAGGGGAGAGTTAGTGGAACAAGAAAAGCCAGGAAGAACAAACCCTGAGGAACTAGTGACGACCCCTAGAGGTAGATCCCGAGTAACACGAGTCTTGAGAGGAGACTTGATACCTCAAGATGATTACCTTTTGGAAGTCTATATGATCCATGGATCAGATGTATTACTTCAAACAGACTTACCGGCTCCAGGAAGAGAAGAAAGCCCTATGACATTTTATGAGCTAAAGGATCCAGAAGACGAAACTAGAATCACATACCTACACAAAAATCAGAGAAGATATTGGTTGGTTAGTGCCTTGGACAGAGCTCGATTGAAATACATGGGTTTGCCTATGTTCCCTCAGAGAGATCAGGCAACTACTTCGCAGAACCCCTTTGGAAATCAACAAGAGATAGAACACACCACGTTAGGACAAACTAGCCAACTGAGTGTCCCAAACCGTACTCATGTACAATTTGCGACTCCAAGAGTGCAAGCACATGATCAGACCCACCCAGCAGTAGGGAATCAGTATCGACCACCAGTAAGACCACGACCACCAGTAGGAGGGCAGCCTGGAATACCCCTAGTTAGACCAGTTGTTCTTGCCTTTCCCGTAATGCCTAGACTGCCAGAACCAATGAGAAGATTGAGACCTATCCAAGTGGCCAAATGTGTAAGAAATCATTATTACGGATTAGGAGAACCCTATGATCACATTGCTGAATTTAAACAAGTTCTAAGAGCAGAACAAGTAGATGACTTCTTTGTGCAGTATGAGTCTTTTGGACTCACCCTCATAGGAACGGCTCTGACTTGGTTCCAGCCGTTAGATCCTAATCAATTTGGAAACATGGAGCAATTTTTTCAAGAATTCATTAGGGAATTCACTAAGAGAGGGATTAAACACAATTCTGCGTCTTTAATCCATAGTTTTAAACAGAACCCTAATGAAACAGTGAAAACAACTTCCCGGAGATTCAATCAGTACGTGGATAGATATCCAGCTGCCGAGAGGCCCACTCAGCAAAAAATGATCTCATTATTTTTTGATGGACTCACGAACGGAACCCTAAGAACGCTAGTTTACGTGAAGAGGCTACAAACCCTAAGTGAGTGTCTTCAAGAGTGCATTGATCTAGAGGACAATCTAGCTGAGGACCTCAAGAGCACGCTAAGCCCCACTAAATCAGAAGACTCTCAGAGTACCATTACATCCAACTCTAGTAATATGGAAGAATTAGCGGAGCTCCTAGCAAAGAAACTAGGAGTCGAGGGACAAAGAACTTACTGACACCCAGCCTTAAGGATGCCCATATTACGGAGGTGTAGTCTATGTGGAGGAGATCACCCCACTCACATGTGTGGACAAGGAGGGACAGGTGCACAACAGACATATCCATACAATAGACAGCACCAACAAGGAACCGCTTTGTATTGCCACATAGAACAAAAATACACTAATCACACCACAGAGAACTGTCCATTCAATAGGCAGTCACGCCCCTTACAACCACTACAGTATCGACCATACGGATATCCACCTAGAGAGCCAGGCAGAGAGATGCCCAGATACAATCCCTATCCAACACCAGCAGGAGCACCGAGACCTTATGAACAAGCAACATATCCACCACCCCAACCGATGTTAGGGCCACAACTGTCACAACCTCAACAAGTGGTACCTGTGAAGTATGCTTAGCCAGAAGAAAATCTGGAAAGAGCCATAGTGCCAGCATCGACGACAATCAAGGTGGAATCAACGAACCCTGGATATGAGCTGGCCCTAGGAGATTATTATCCATATGAAGCCAACACGTTAGAGTATGAATCAGCTTATGATTCGGCTTATTATGGATATGAAGGATATGATCAAGCTTATGGAACGGAGGTAGCAACTTTGATGTATACTGCACCTAAAGCACAACCATCCATGAGACCACCCATTAGACCACCTGTGCCGAGAGGACCTTGTTTAAGATGTGGAGGAGACCATTTTATTAGAGAATGTCCTCGGCCTTACAATCCACCACCCCCTAGGACTTGGGAAGGATATTGCAATGATTGCGGAAAGGAACACCTTTTCAGGGACTGCCCTAAGAATCCAACCAAAGTCCAAGACACTACGCCAATTAATGTAATTGACGTGGTCGAAGCATCTGGAAGTGATAAGGAATATATTGTACCTTTAAAGGCCATTACTAGAGCTCAAATGAAAGAACAAAAAGGAAAACAACCAGAACAGGAACGAGAGAGCAAAAAAACGGTAAGCCCCAAGATTCAAATAGTTGAAGATTCTGAGGATCCACGTGAGAGTACCCAAAACATTAAAGCCCAGAAATGGAAGGAAAGAAGAGAAAAACTCAAAGAAAAATGGATGAAAAACAAAAGTCGTGATAATAAGAAACAAACTAGAAATACGAAAGAACAGAAAGAACAGGAAATTCAGAAAGAAGTGCTCATTCCACCACCTATCCAAGAGGTAGAGAAACCAAAATCCATTTTAGCTTACCCAAAATCCGACGACCTAGACATGTGGGTGAAAGCTTACCAAGCTAGAATTAAGACTAGACCAAAAGTAGAACATGAAAAACTTTACCCACAAGGAGAATTAGAAAAAGAAAGGCTTGCAATATGTCGAAAGCTTATAGAGGTTGCACAAGCAACCCTAGAAAAGACCATTCCAACCCTCCCAGAGACAAGAATACCAGATAACCAATATAAAGAACACGTCAGAGCCTTGGATAAAGAACTTAGAGGGAAGGATGGTAAGCACGAGCGAATAAGAACTCAGGATGAACTAATGTCGACCATACCTGACTTAGAAGTTGAATGGCCGAAGGAATTATGGAATAGAATATGAGAAGAACAATGGAAGAGGAATTGAGTGACGAAGCCTCCTTTTGAGGAAATAGATGTAGAAGTCTATCAACCAAACCCCAACCTGGAAGAAGTATATGAGGAAGCATCAAGGCTCGATAGAAATAGAGAAGAAACCGAGAGCATTTCAACATTGCCTAATTACATGGGAGAATACGAAAAGGAATCTATGATAATACGAGCACCCACAGTACACGAAAAAGGAAAAGGGAAGCCAGAGAAGAGTTCACACAATTTAACAGAACTTAAGAAGACAAAAGTACAATGCAAATTAACCGTGGAAGAATTACTTCAGGTAAAACCACAATTATGGAGACAATTAGCGAGCCAATTAGAATTGGGGCAAGAGAAGGAAGAAAAGGAAGGAAAGGGAAAAGAAAACACATCTAAAATACAAATCCCAATTGATAGAGTGGGAGAGTTTAGTGAAGGAGACGAAGGTAATACATGTCTACCTGTCACATACAATGGGTACATGACCAAGGCTATATTAGACACGAGAGTCGGGATAGGAATTGCCACAAAGGAAATTTGGGAGAAATGGGGAAAGCTTGCCTTACGACCCACACGCATGAAGCTCCAATTAGCAAATGGTCATGTGGAGAAACCCTTAGGAATACTGGAAAGAATCAAATTGAATACTTGTGGAGTTGAATTTGAACACAAACTAGCAATTTGCAAGTTCAAAAAGGCTAATAATTACGAGATGATATTAGGACGACCCTTCATGAGACAAATGCGAGTAGTACAAGACTGGGGAAGAGATTTGTCGTACCTACAACATCAAGGAAATACAACCAAGATAAACTTGCATACATTTGCATATCGAGATGTCCTCCACTACAATGGAATCCCATACACAAGGAGGAAGGCGACCTATCTATTCATAGTGCTGGAACAAGTGACCAATCATGGATGCACGAGGACGCCCAGTTATGGATGTGCAAAGAAGCCAAGAAAGAGGACAGTAAAAGACATGTGTGGTCAATAGGACATCCTAACTACCGACCTGTAGAGGACCCAAGGTACATGCCACAAATCTTTCCTGATGAAACCTTTGAACCGCATGGATGAATGGAAATCCTAGCAACCTTAGACGTGTGTGTAAATGAAGAAGTCTTGACAATGAATGAGTGCATAGATGAGGAAGGCTATGATGTAAATCTTTATATGGTTGTCCTTCAAGAAGTGGAAGAAGGGGAAATCTTGGAAAAAGAATGGAAAGAGGAATATGAGAGTATAGAAATGGAACCAGAATTCGATTCCGAAGAAAGCTATCTGGACACCATTCGAACCAAAGAGAAACAAGAACCGACAAAGATCTTGGCAATAGAAGCTGCTCCCAGAGTACAAGAACAAGAAGCAAAAATGAGTAAAACTGGGCCAGACCCAGATCTGTTCGAAGTTCCTGAACATTTTCAAATATACGAAGTAGAGGAGAGAAAAATAGCTATTCAAATGCCTAAACGAGAGGCTCGAGATGGAGAAGCATACGACAACAAAGAACAAACAAAAAAGATCATCATAACGGTGGAAGAGGGAGAAGAAAGACGTACCTACATAGCCAAAGATGTGTCGGTGGAAGAGGAGGAAGAGTTAATACAGCTGATCCGAGAATATCGAGACGTGCTTGCATGGACGTATAAGGATCTCAAAGGCGTGGAACCCTCGATTTGTTCTCATAGGATACCAATGACGACAGATGCCAAACCATCGAAACAACGGCCATATACATACAATGAGATGTATGCTGCTAAAATTAAGGAGGAAATAGACAAACTACTAGCGGCAGGCTTCATATATGAGATAGAACACACCGAGTGGGTATCACCACTAGTAGTTGTGCCTAAGAAGAACGGAAAATTGAGAGTGTGGATTAACTTGAAAAAGGTCAATGCAGCCACCATACGTGATAGCTACCCATTACCCATTATGGACCATCTATTGGAAAGAGTAGCACAAAAAGAAGTATATAGCTTCTTAGACGGATTCTCAGGATACAATCAAGTAGCTATTGCTACTGAGGATCAACATAAGACCGCATTCGCGACCGAATGGGGAGTTTATGCTTTCAGAGTGATGCCTTTTGGACTCACTAATGCACCAGCTACTTTCCAACGATTAAATGTGTCATGTTTTCAAGGAATTTCTGAAAAAGAGCATGGAAGTATATGTAGATGACCTATGTACATACTCCAATCAAAGACACGATCATATTCCTGAGTTGAGGAAGATATTTAATAAATGCAGACAATACAGAGTCTGTTTAAACCCAGAGAAGTGTGTCTTCATGGTGAGACAAGGGAAAATCCTCAGACACATAGTCTCTAGGAATGGAATATCCACGGATGAGGACAAGATTAAGGTCATCTTAGAGCTTCCTAGACCAAAGAATGCGAAAGAGGTGCAAGCATTTATGGGACACTCTGAATATTACCGTCGGTTTATCCACATGTATGCCATAATCGCCATACCCCTGTATGGTCTATTAACTCAATTCACTTGGACAGAAGAGTGCGAAAAGGCATTCAATGAGTTAAAAAAGAGGCTTAGCACAGCCCCAATTCTGAAAATGCCAAATTGGAACAAGCCTTTTCATATTCATGTTGATGCGTCTAATTATGCAATAGGATGTATATTAGCCCAGCCAGCTGATGAAGGAAAATTAGATCATCCAATTGCCTATGCAAGCAGACAACTAAATCAAGAAGAAAGGAATTATACCACTACCGAGCGAGAAGGATTAGGAATGGTCTATGAAATGAAGAAATTTAGACACTATCTCTTAGCCAACAAGTTCAAGTTTTTCATAGACCATCAGGCTCTATTGTACCTAGTCAATAAGCCTTGCAACACGGGAAGATTAGTGAGATGGTTCCTACTATTAATGGAGTTCGACTTTGAGGTGATAGTAAAGAAGGGAAACACCCATGTGAGAGCATATCATCTTTCAAGGTTAACACACGGAGAACCACCAAACGGAGTAGCCGATGATGTGCCAGATACTTATTTGTTTAATCTGGAAGTTTGTCCGAAATGGACAGAGAAATTGATTCCTATACTTACTCATGGTCCACAACATTCAATCAATAAGGATAGCACAAAGGAAATTCTCCAATCAAGAAACTTGCATATTATTGCGGGAAGTGTGTACTATAAGGAACCTAATGGGGTATTGCTAAGATGTGTCGAGGAGGACGAACAAGCGAAGCTAATCGAACAAGCACATGTGCACAAATGGAGAACACACCAAGGGACTCATGGAAGCATCAGGGAATTAAAAAGATTAGGAGTATACTGGCCTGAGATGCCCAAGAATGTCCATGACTATGTAAGTAATTGTGCAGAATGCCAGGAGACAATCCCAGAGGATCATACGTCCATACCTTTCTCAACAATAGCACCCAATTGGAGCAAAACATTAGTGAAATTCCTAAAGACAAGAGAACATGAGGAAGGAGTTAGCTTGGCTAGAAAACGATCCCTAGAGGAGATGAGTAAGGATTATGTTCTCATAGGAAGAAACTTGTTCAGAAGAGGAAAAGTCAACCAATTACGATTATGTATTCATGAAGGAGAGTATTTACCCATATTAGAGATGGCACACGCAGGTGCAGTAGGAGGTCATTTTTCCACCGAAAGAACTATAAAAATGATCCTTTTCACAGGCTTGTGGTGGCCAACTTTACATATGGATGCTCAAACATATGTACGAAGTTGTGAGACATCCCAGAGAGCTAAATACCCAATTCAGAGAGATGACATGCCACTGCGACCTATGGTTTGTGCGAGAGCATTCTCTAAATGGGGTATTGACTTCATAGGACCCATTAATCCACCGGCCAAAGGATCACATGCTGAGTACATCATAGTAGCCACTGACTACTTGACAAAATGGGTAGAAGCAAAGGCTACTAGAAAGAACGATGCTCAAACCACTGGTAAGTTCCTTTTTGAGCATATATTCACTCGTTTTGGATTACCAATTGAGATTGTGAGTGACCGAGGAACGCATTTCCTTAACGAAGTAATAGAATCCCTAATGAATGAATTTTTAGTGATCCACAAAAAATCAGCCCCATACCATCCCCAAGCCAATGGTCAAGCGGAAAGTTCCAATAAGGTATTATGTACAATATTGACAAAGATTGTCAATAATGGGAGGTCTGACTAGGACAAGCAATTGCATCATGCAATTTGGGCCTTCCGAGTAGCATATAAAACGGCTATTGGAACTACCCCATTCAATTTAGTGTACGGGCAGAATGCAATTTTGCCAATTGATTTTTTAATCACAACTTTGAGAGTAGCCCAAAAGTATGAATGGAACAGACATGAATTATCCCAACAACTAGAACAAATCGAGAAGTTACATGAAACTAGGTTACAAGCGGTGGTAGGAATCTATGCAGCCAAGAGAAGACAAAAGGCATACTATGATGCACATATAAAAGACAAAGGACTTAAAGAAGGAGACTTAGTCCTGGTTTACACCTTAAAACAACATGCCAAGAAGCTACAAAAACGCGGATATGGACCTCTGATCATCAATAGGATCTCTACTAATGGAGCAGTTGATCTAGCCACTCTAGATGGAGACATTCTTCCTAACTACATAAGTGGATGCAGAGTTAAACGATTCATGGAGCCATTGACGGATCAAATGCTAGCACGTCTAGTAGGTGCTCAAAATAGGAAGAAAGAGGAAGAACGGATTAGAGAGGAGGCTCGACAAGAAGCCCTAGAACGCATCAAGAAAAGGAAAGAATAGATTAGGCAAAGAGGTGAATGATATCTCCAAGGAGAGGAACCTATCCCTATGGCTAACTATCAAGTCCATACATCTGACGCGAATAGAGCTCACAGGTCACAACCTTACCTAAACCTAGGGATTGGAAAGACAGAGTACAAATTGATAGATGCATTGATAGATTCAGGAGCAGGACTTAGTTGCGTACGTAATATGGTCATAAAAGATCTTCAACTGATTATGACTCCCACAAAAGCTCAGATGATAGGAATTGGAGGACAAATCATAGAATGCATGGGAACCACTAACGTATCCCTCCACCTAGGAAATTCTTCCATGGAACAACGAGTCTTAGTGTGCAGAGATGAGGATTTAGTAGAAGATTTGATCCTAGGACAGGATTGGATCATTGAGAATGAAGTGAGCATCAACCTAGCTAAAGGCTATATTTCAGTCAAGATCAGGCACAAGGAAATTTTTAGTTTATTAGGAGAGAAGCCTTTACTCCAATCAACAACCATCGAGAGTGCGGAAGGATGCAAAAAAGAGCTAGTAGAACATGATTCCAGTCCCAATACCTCAAAAACCAATCTAGAAGAAGCAAGGAGCTCAAACCCTAATGTATCCAAGGAAAAGGTGATACCACCCTACTTAGTTGATGAACGGCCAAATGGGTACCCAAATTCAAGTGCAAATTCAAATGGGTACCCAAAGATCAAGTGCAAAAATCGGAAACGTCATCACCAAATCATAGGGAGAATAAGAAGAATAACAAGTCAGCATCACAAAAATCTAAAACAACAATACTGCTGAAAGTAGGCTCCCTAAGCTTTTTATTGAACTCAGAAAGCACGACAGCAGATATGGATTCCCAAGAAGGTTAAGCAAGCAGCCAAGCAAGAAATACGCAATCAGGAGGATACATTACATTAAAACATTTGAGTGACAAAGCAAAAACAAACTCGTCCTAGAATCATGAAGAGCAGGACCTCTATTACTAGGACACTAGAGGAAACAAAGAAAACACATGAAGCCCGAGGAACCAAAGAAAGAAAACGATCTATCCAAGCGCCCACGAAATGGATTTGGAAACCCAAGCGACTGCAAGGAGTGGACCATCGGAACAACAAAGTTTCCAATTGCACTCATGGCGTATCACATGCACCTAAAGTATGCATAATAGAGCCACATTACAAGGCCAAGCATTCGGCACATGATATACATGAAAACAGTAGTGGTGCACATTCTCCAAGGGAAATTAGGGCATAGCTTCAACTCTCTTAGGAATGGACATACTAGGTACATAAATAAATGCTTCGGCTACACTAATGATTGTTTTCTTTCAAGAAAAGAAATAAAAAGATGTGGTAAGAGATCTCACCTATAGAACCATGGGAAACGGAGTGATGGAACGACAACAAATCACGGCAATGCACTACACAGCTTCTATACTTTCCTTTGAAGCTAACGCGCTTTTCCTTACAAGTGTAGATGGCTTCTGAAGATTCTGAAACAACAGTACAAGAGGAAGTATTGGAATTTCCACTCCAGAGTATCACCAAGGCAAAGGGACACTGGTTTCGAGAAGATCAACCGGCTGGGGAGTATCTCTTCTTGGCAACTATAAAAATCATGGATACCAATCATCAATTTCTGATCATGTCCCAAGACTTCAGAGTGTTGCATGAATTACCATCTACAATCGCCATCATGAAGAAAGAGGGCATTCACAAATATTTTGAATTACCAATCTATGAGCCCGACTTTCAAAGGTGCACACAGGTCATGAACACATTACAGCCAGCACTACATGATCCATTGGTGCCGGAGGCTAGAGTGATGGATAAAGTAGGCGAATGGGTTGTCATTCAGTTTACACATGACTTGATCAAGGAAGCTTTTGGATGGGAAAAAGATGGAAACACGATCGTGAAAGAAGAGAGTCGAGTGGCAAAAACCAGAATGTTCATTGACATTAACAGAGCCGACATAGAAGGGGAAGTCAAACTTATTCACCGGCACTTCTGCTTCCCAAATATGCATCAATATACGGCCCCTCAGAAGATAATTGTCCAACTACTCTCACATGCAATCAAGCAGATTGGAAATCAAATCAATCTGACTCCTTACATACAGGAAAGACTATTTGAAGCAAAGAAGCAATGGAATAATAAGAAGTTCCTCAATGGAAGCGTCGCTCTGACAATATTAATTTACCATGATTTATGCATTAGAGAGCACCTGCAGGAAATGCCACCTTCGACTGCCATAGCTAAGTATGCCAAAGTCGCCACAGTTCCTAAAAAGAAAAGGGGAATCAAGATAGTGGAAGAGGCAGAAACTAGCTCTCAACCTAGAATGAGAGGAACAAAGAGATTAAGGGAAGTAAAGCAAGTGGAAGAGGAAGTTCCAGCAGTGAAAAGAATGCATGTGCTTCCAAAGACAACAATTGAAGAGCAGAGGCCGATTACAAAGGAAGATCTAACTCAAGCCCTCGAGGATACACATCTATTCATATCAAGGAGGCAACACCCATGCGTGAGGTGTCAATAAAGGTACCAAAGAAAGAGCCTCAAGAAGCGACAATCGAAGAAGAAGAACCCTTCACACCAATAAGAGTCGTGGCAGAACCCTCCCCCATGGATGTCACATTTCAAGGGAGTGCCACAAAAGTTATTGATTTGAATGAAGAAGAAAAAGAACCACAAATACAACTACAAATTCGACAACCCCACAATGAAACCATCCATGTAGAATAAGGAAAAGATGTGCAAACTGGAGCAGCTCCAAGCATACCGAGGACATGGTTGAATGTCGACATCGCTAAACTCAAGCCTGTAGTACAAGACATGATCGGAACCGCAGTGGACGCACAACAATTAGTGCTTGAGACTGATGAAGACTATGATCACGTGATGCAAGACAAGCGTGAGCTTCAAGAAAAGAGTAAGAGTCTTTCAACAGAATTAAAATTTGCTAGAGAACAAGTACAACAGAAACAAAATGAAGTTCAAGAGATAAAGCAACAATGCAAAACCCTAGCCATGGCAAATGAAGGATTGAAAGCACAACTATAGGAATTAACAAAGAAAATTGAAGCTAGCGAGGCTGAGAAAACACGGATGAATGCAAGAAGTAAAATACTAGAATCACAAATAAAGGTATACATGGAAGAGGCAGAAAACCTAAGGAACCGAAACAAGGAGCTCATGACAGCTCTTCTAAGTGATCAGCCCATTGAAATTCGGGGATGCCTAGCAAAGAATATCAAAGACTTGGAAGAAAACCTAGCTAAGTATGAAGATCAGCTCAAAAAGGAGCAAGCCACCATTGCCGAATGGGAAAAGAGGTACATGGAAGACACCGCAGCTCTTAGAGCCAAATGGGAGAAAGCGGAAAATAGATACCTCATGCATTGTAAAGAAGACACAGATCAACTCGCGATAGTGGCAGAGGAAATCCAAAAGAATAAGGAAACAATTTTGCAGCCACAGGAAGAAATTAAGCAAAAGAAAGAAATGATAAAGCAACTACTGGATCAACTAGCACACAAGGACATTGAGGGGACACCAGTAGTTCCAAAATCCGCAGAGGCTACTGAGGAGACTGAGGTACGTCCTCTCTCTCCCCCCTTGTATCATTCACCAATAAGGGAGGAACAGGAGGTCCAAATTGACCATAATACTCGGGACATTGCAGAACTGAGCCAACCAGAAAGGGCACTACTGGTGTCCCAACTTACTACTGAATTCGAAGATCAGATAATTCAGGTAATGAAGGAGGCCAAAATCAAAGAGAGCAGGCAGCCATACATACCTATTCACGTCGCCACAAAAAGCATGTCGGGGACGACAGAGTTCAGGAGGAGGGACGTGTGGAAGCGGAATCGAGCAAGAAGAGAAGAAGAAGAAGATCAAAACCAAGAACGGCTCAATAAAGAAGGAAGATCATAAAGTGAAAGAACCACCCTCTGCCCAAAGCCCCGCAGGGGCATGCATCAGGCAACAACGCGAAACAGCCAGGTCCTGAGGAATGGAATTAAAGAACAATCAGAACCAGACATTTCATGGGAAGGACGGACCACGGCCAGGAACTATACATGAAGAAGTGCAAGACAATATTTGGTAGGTAGTAATCCTTCCGTTGTTAGCGTGCGTTGGCGACCAAGTAAACATGCTTCAAGCAATGCAACAGGGTCAGATGTGTGAAGACAAAGACAAATCAGAAGACCAAAAGTTAGAAAGAGGTAGAGGTTGAAAAGTTAAAGAGGGTGACTAAGAACAACGCATTCCTAGTCACTAGTGGCATGCGTGGCAGGCCGACTGAATGTACGGGATATCAAGGGGAAAACAGAAGCAAAGGACTTACATCGGATAAAATAACAAATTCTCTGACAGTCCTTACCGCTTCTTCGACCACTGGGTGCGTGTATTCAGAACTATTAAACAAGCTAAAGACAAAAAGTAAAGCCTGTTAAGGGACGACAGAGACAAAGAGGGGGAGAGAGTTGCAGAGCAAAGAAGCACAGGAGAAGAGCCCCAAAATTTTCAAATTAATGGGCATAATTTTTCTTCTTCAAAGTCTTAGAGAATTCCCTCAAACCATGTAAATGCACTAGAGGAGTCCTCTAGTTGCATAATCCAAACTTATTGTAAAATATCCCTTGTAAATTAGTAGGAAATTCACTTTTTAGTAATAAAGTGTCAGTCTCTTGTGTGAAAGGACCAATTTTAGGGCACATGTATATAAGTCACTTGGTGACTCTTTGTAAACACCTTTTTCTATTGTGAACAAGGAGAGCTTTGGAATCTCGAATTTGCCTCTTTCCTGCAGATTTCCATCTTCTCTTTGATCTTCTATGTGTGTGTAATGCTTGGAATGTGTGTGTAGGAATGTTGTCTACCCCTCCCCATTATTTTTGTGCTATTGTAGTGTGTGTGTGTGAGCTTGTAGGAGTTATGGTGTGAGTATAGGTACTTCCCGCCATTCACTATTTTGGTCATAACTTTAAGCAGAGTTGTCAGAATGGACTGAGACCACTTATTATAGATGTGTCTCGTCGAGAGCTTTGAAATAAGTACCCTATTGACTATATTCGAAGCTTGGAGCTGGGAGAAATCCTTGATTTATTGAAAACTATTGTAAGAGGTATCGCGACAGACACTTTCAGTCTTTCAGTGAGTTTGAGAGGTGGATTAGTCCTTTCTCATGCATATCAGCTGAACCACTTCATTCTCCATCATGAGCGCACGTGTCCTCATACACTTGGTTAGGTCGTTCGATCGGATTGACATATAAGCGTGTATCAATTTCCCACTATACGCACTTGTGTTGCAAATGAGGTTTACTCTCTTTGGCATGAGTCCTTGAGTCAAGAGAATGTGTGTGTAGGACTTTTGTCTACCCCTCCCCACTGTTTTTGTGCTACTGTAGTGTGTGTGTGAACTTGTAGGAGTTGTGGTATGAGTGTAGGTACTTCCCACCATTCACTATTTTGATCATAACTTTAAGCAGGGTTGTCACAATCGAGTGGTCTTCACTTTGAATAGATGCATCTCGTCGAGAGCTTCGAAACGAGTACCCTATTGGCTATATTCGGAGCTTGGAGCTGGGAGAAATCCTTGATTTACTGAAAACTGTTGTAAGAGGTATCGTGGTAGACACTTTCAGTCTTTCAGTGAGTTTGAGAGGTGGATTAGTCCTTTCTCATGCATATCAGCTGAACCACTTCATTCTCCATCATGAGCGTACGTGTCCTCATCCACTTGGTTAGGTCGTTCAATCGGATTGACATATAAGCATGTGTCAATTTCCCACTATACACACTTGTGTTGCAAATGAGGTTTAGTCTCTTTGGCAGGAGTCCTTGAGTCTTCTTGACTTAGGTACACACGTTTTCTAGCACCCTTGCAGGGGACTCAAGGACTCGTGCCAAAGAGACTAAACCTCATTTGCAACACAAGTGCGTATAGTGGGAAATTGACACACGCTTATATGTCAATCCGATCGAACGACCTAACCAAGTGTATGAGGACATCTGCGCTCATGATGGAGAATGAAGTGGGTCAGCTGATATGCATGAGAAAGGACTAATCCACCTCTCAAACTCACTGAAAGATTGAAAGTGTCTGCCGCGATACCTCTTACAATAGTTTTCAGTAAATCAAGGATTTCTCTCAGTTCCAAGCTCTGAATATAGTCAATAGGTACTCATTTCGAAGCTCTCGACGAGACGCATCTATTGGAAGTAATTTCACTTGATTCTGACAACCGTGCTTAAAGTTATGATCAAAATAGTGAATGATGGAAAGTACCTACACTCACACCACAACTCCTACAAGCTCACACACACACTACAGTAGCAAAACAACAGTGGAAAGGGGTAGATAACAGTCCTACACACACATTCCAAGCATTACGCACACATAGAAGATCAAAGAGAAGATGGAAATCTGCAGGAAAGAGGCAAATTCGAGATTCCAAAGCTCTCCTTGTTCACAATAGCAAAAAGTGTTTACAAAGAGTCACCAAGTGACTTATATACATGTGCCCTAAACTTGGTCCTTTCACACAGGAGATCAGCACTTTATTACTAAAAAGTGAATTTCCTACTAATTTACAAGGGATATTTTACAATAAGTTTGGATTATGCAACTAGAGGACTCCTCTAGTGCATTTACATGGTTTGAGGGAATTCTCTAAGACTTTGAAGAAGAAAAATTATGCCCATTAATTTGAAAATTTTGGGGCTCTTCTCCTGTGCTTCTTTGCTCTGCAACACTCTCCCCCTCTTTGTCTCTGTCGTCCCTTGACAGGCTTTACTTTTTGTCTTTAGCTTGTTTAATAGTTCTGAATACACGCACCCAGTGGTCGAAGAACGGTAAGGATTGTCAGAGAATTTGTTATTTTATCCGATGTAAGTCCTTTGCTTTTGTTTTCCCCTTGATATCCGGTACATCACAAATCTGGGTTGCTGCATTCAGTCGGCCTGCCACGCATGCCACCAGTGACTAGGAATGTGCTGTTCTTAGTCATGCTCTTTAACTTTTCAGCCTCTACCTCTTTCTAACTTTTGGTCTTCTGATTTGTCTTTGTCTTCACACATCTGACCCTGTTGCATTGCTTGAAGCTTGTTTACTTGGTTGCCAATGCACGCTAACAGCGGAAGGATTACTACCTACCAAATGTTGTCTTGCACTTCTTCATGTATAGTTCCTGGCCCTGGTCCGTCCTTCCCATGAAATGTCCTGGTTCTGATTGTTCTTTAATTCCATTCCTCAGGACCTGGCTGTTTCGCGTTGTTGCTTGACGCGTCCCCCTGCGGGTCTTTGGGCAGAGAGTGGTTCTTTCACTTTATGATCTTCCTTCTTTATTGAGCCGTTCTTGATTTTGATCTTCTTCTTCTTCTCTTCTTGCTCGATTGCCCTTCCACAAGGTGTAGCATGAGACCAAGCGGGGGAATGGATTGGGGGAGCCAATGCTCAGAGTAGCACCCTGAACAGGAAGTGCGAACCCATGAGGGCTTGACCCAAGAGAGGCAAGCACAGGTAGAAGAGCTCCATCCCCACCATGGTAGCTTGATGAAAAGGGAGGGACTCGCGAACGAGCCCAACCACAAATGATGAAGATGGGAGGAAATGAGTTCCCCCAAAAAAACCTAGTATACGATACCCTTAGTAGTCACGAGAGGAAAAAAGAATGGAGGGGTTAGCTCACTCCACCTACCCCTCATAAATTGGAACGGAATGCTCATGCTCATACTGAGAGTCAAGGTGTGGGTATTACAAGCTATAATGCACAACTTGTGAGAGAATCAAAAGAGTGACTCTGCAAACAAAGGAGATTTTGATTTATGAAGAACCTTATACCAAATTAATTAAAAAATGGCTCTTGAGGCTTATAAGTTTTAATGATATTTATTTTTCTTCTTTTTTGGAGATGAGGAGAGGGAAGGGGCCATAGAGGGTACTTCCCCTCCCTCTTCTCAAGGTCATCACTAAAAAGGAGGTGGAAGTGATGGATAGTGATGCCAAGTGAATGTGTGTGAGTGTGTATGTGATAGAGAGAGAGACAAGGGGGCCAAGGGATGTTCTTGTGCAACAACCACAATGAACTAAAACTACCCTAAAAAAATAAAGAAATGGGGAGCTAATGGTCCAAAGGAAGGGCGCAAATGCCATGCAAGAACTCAATCCTACACAGATGAGTAGAAAAAATTGCAACACAATACTTTACCACATGCTCTTGAGCTCTCCAAGTGATGAAAGTCCGTTCTCCCCAACAATGGCACCAAAGTTGTTGTTGTAGTATACCCAAGGGGAGCCAAGACCCACACCACCTTGCATGGAAGCAATAGGGAATCTCAAGGAAGACTCTCCTTTCATCCAACTAACCCTCCAACATGCTCAAGCCATTGGCCATCAGCTCCAAGCTATGCCACATGCCCTTGAGAACATGGAGAGGAAACTAATCAAGGATCCTTGTCACAAGTGGAAAATACAAGAAATGCAACCCTCTGCTCACAAACAAAGGAGAGAAAATCATACACACACACACACCTAAGTGTGCTCACGTTGAACCAAAAGCCCCCCTTTCCAAAAATGAGCTTCCATATTTATAGCGTAAGCTCTTTTCCCCATGTGCTCCTATGACTAGTAAAAAAAGGGAGCATGTGTTAACTAACATAACTTTAAGAGATATTCCAAGATCTTTTTTCTAACAAACAAATCCCAAGTATATGCATGGGTGGGATTTCTACATGGGTATTCCTCTACTTCTTGCAAAAAGGTGAGTTATTTACAAGGCCTCCATACCATAGTATTGGAGAATTATCAAAAAGTGTCCTAAGAGGGTGTTCCCATGTGAAACTCTAAATATATACAAAAAGGGGTATTTGCATTAACAAGGGAGGGTTCTTATGCACAAAAGAGGATGTGTGCACACCTTAAAACCCAACAGTTATGGTAAGGAACTCGGACTCTACTCTACCAAGGAACACGGAAGTAGTGAAGAACATTAAAGTGCAGTGTCGCCTTGTTGATATATTTAGGTAGTGATGTGTGTGAACACACTAGGACCATCGGGGCACTTTTTTCCCTCTGTCAAACGTGCCATTATTCCTTAGATTCACTCTTGAAGAAAAGCCAAGGATGCTTGGGATACACTTACCACATTGTATCAGGTTAGGAATGAGGCTTGTGTTGCTTACCTCCGAAAACAGTTGGAGAGTGAGCATATGAATGAAGGTGATTCTATGGATAGTTTTCTGAAAAAGATCAAAGACTTGAAGTAACAATTGATTTCTACTGATGAAGTTATACTAAATAGCTCACTTGTGCAGATCGTTCTAAATGGTCTTCCTGGTTCATATCAGAATTTTGCTTCTACTCTTTGTTTGATGATGAAAGGCAATCCAAATGCCTTGACATTTGAGGAGTTAGTCTCTGTTCTGTTGTAGGAAGATCAATCTAGGCAAAACAGGTCCATTATGCATGTTGCAGATCAAGCTTTCCTGGCTAGTCAGAAGGGCAAAGGTAAATGGAGCTCATCTACTAGTAAGCAAAAATCTGAAAATGCTGCACATTTGAAGAAGAAAGACAAAGATGAGAAGCAATCATAAAAGCAGAAATTCTTTTGTAAGTGTTGTAAAGGAAATGATTATATCATAAAGAACTGTCCAAAACTGGCTACAAAAGAGGCAAAGAAAAAAGAGGCTACAATGGTGGTTGCAGAGGCCTCTACACTAAAACTAGAGTCTGCAAATCTTATGTAGAATGAAGAATGGGCCTTTACTATTGTTTGCAGTTTTGACCCATCTTGTCATGAGAAGTGTATGTCTGTAGTAGACTAAGATGTTTGGTATTTTGATACTGAGGCAACCAAACATATTAACTCGCAACACAATTTCTTCACTTCACTTGAGCCTGCCCCTATAGGGAATATTGTCACATGTGCCAAAAAATCCTCTTATCCTATCATGGAAGTTGGTAAGATCATTCTGACTACTGTTGATGGTAGTTCTTTCATTTTATCGAATGCTTTATTTGTGCCAAGGATCAAGAAAAAATTGTTATCAGTTTTAGCATTAGCCAAGATTGGCTTGGTTGTGAAATTTATTGATGATAGATGTACAATTCATGATCTCTCAAATGGAGACATGATTATTGCTTCTGGCATATTATGTCGTGGGCTGTATAAGCTCATAGACTATGAAAAATTTGTGAATGATTTAGCATGTGTAGTACATGATTCTCAGGCTATGTCACATACAAAGCTTTGACATGCATGTTTTGGTCATCTGAATTTTTCTAGTTTGCTACGCTTGTAGAAATATGAAATGGTGTCCTCTTTACCCAAACTTGAGGAACCGAGTAAACATGTTTGCAACGTTCATCCTTCCCAAAAGATGGTCCAGAAATTGTAGTTTGTACATAATGATGTTTGTGGTCCTATGCAGACACCTTCTTTTGGAAATTATATTTACTTCATTACTTTGATTGATGATTTCTCCAGACATGCATGGGTATATCCACTCAAAGCAAAGTCGGAAGTATTTATGTGCTTCAAACGGTTTTTGGTTTTGGCTGAAAATCTATCAGCATGTAAAATGGGCACTCTTCGTTTTGATGGAGGGGGGGAATATATGTCTTCTGACTTCAATGCAATTTTGGTTGAACGTGGGATAAAACATCAGTGTACAGTGTCGTATACACCTCAACAAAATGGAGTTACTGAATGGAATAATAGGTCACTCATGGAGATGGCGAGGGGTATTGTCAAGAGTCAGGCTTTACCACATAGTTTCTGGCTTGAGGTTATTATGTGTGCAACATATGTACTTAACATGTGTCCCACTAAAGCACTACAGTCTATCACTCCATATGAGGCTTGGCATGGTAGCAAGCCATCTGTTGCTCATCTGTGTGTTTTTGGTTGTCTGGTATATGGATTAGTGCTTGAACATCGCAGGAAATCGGATGATAAAGAAATAAAATGTATTTTTGTTGGGTATAATTTTGAAATCAAAGGCTATCATCTGTATCATCCACAAACTAAACGCATTTTGGTTAGCCATGATGTTGTTTTTCTGGAAGACGCTGTTCAGCCTTTACTTTCATGTACGAAAGACATGTCTGTTAGCTCCAAAGACATGTATGATACTTTGCTTCCTCTTTATACATGTGGATAGTCTAGTGCTGCTCCTAATGAGGCAACTTCTTAGCCTTTACAAGTTTCATGTGATGATGTAGATCATTCTATTTCTAATGCAGATTTACATGATGCACTTGTTGATGAGAGAGCTAATATTGAGGAGGCAAAAACTATGCAAAAATGGCTGGTGCAGACTTTTGCACTAAGCACATTGAGGTGCATTATCATTATGTCATGAAGAGGTTCTCTGTTGGAGAGATCAACTTGGCATATGTGCCCACGTAGGAGAACATTGCAGACGTTTTCATGAAGGCTCTACCTAGGGAGAAATTTGAAGCTTTCCACAAAGCTTTGGGATTCCCTTTAGTGGATTGATTCCACATAGCTTGGAACTTCATTATACATGAGTGCCAGCTCCTTGTTCACTGCATCACTCCCAAGGGGGGTTTGGTGATATATTTAGGTAGTGATGTGTGTGAACACACTAGGACCACCAGGGCACTTTTTTCCCTCTTTAGGAGGTTTTTTCCCCTGGCTTGTATGTATGCTTATGGCTCTAGCAGGTTAATTATTTTTGTACATTCTAGTGGTAATACATTCAGTATTGTGTGTTGTGCTCCAAGCTTCTTCATCTTCCTTGTGTTGTTAGCGTGTTTCCATAGACCTCAAAGTCCAAAACACCTCACTTTAGAGGAGCTCCTAAAAGTTAAACCTAAACTGTGGAAATGCATAGCCAACCAAGTGCCTGAAGTAGCTAGAACATGTTCTCAAGTAGGATCACATAAGAGAGTGCCAAAAATACCCTTGGATAAATTTGGAGACATGATCAAAGGAGAAGAAGGAAATACCTATCCTCCCATAACTTCTCAGGGTTATACCACCAAAGCAAATTTGGACTCAGGAGCGAGAGTTTCTATTTCTACCACTCACTTATAGAAGAGGGCAAGCCAGGACTCAGGCCAACGAGAATCAAATTATAGATGGCAGACACACGTATTGAGAAACCCCTAGGGTTACTAGATGGGATAACTCTCACTGCTTGTGGTGTGGATTTTGAACATACATTAGCCATATGGGACTTCGATAAAAATAATGTCTATGAGATGATTTTAGGAAGACCCTTCATGTGACAGTTGTAGATAGTGTAGGATTGGGGAACCAATTCCTTGTACTTACAACACTTAGGGGTAACTACTAAAGTCAATCTCAAGGATTATTCTCACATAGATGTACCACCCTTGTAGTGGAACCCAATCCATAGAACATTGGATGAAACTGAGTCAGTGCACTCCATAGGATCAAGTTCCTCATGGATGCATGAAGACACTTACTTATGGATGTGTAAAGTTGCAAGGGAAGAAGAGCAAAGATAACATCGAGAAGCATATGATCTAATGAAAACCCTAGATCAGTTCAAGATCTAGCCTATACACCTATGGTATTTTTGGGTTGCCCCATGAATATTTTTTTCCCTCACTATTGGGTAGAGCATGAATTTGACAAGCCAATACCTTATAATATTAGGGAAAATTCTTTTAGGTATATCCAATTCTTCTGATAAACAAATCCAGTTGCACATCGATAAGCTTGGGTATGTCTAAAATGTTGGAAATAGGTTCAACAATATTTGGAGTCTTGTTAGGTATCAAACCATTTATTGTGGAGGAAGTGAAAAGAGGTACCATGACAATTTGTCATTTTCTAGGTTTCTACCTTTTGAATTGTCCAATAGCATATCTTGTCCTAGTATGGCATCTTTTATGAGATTATTATCCTTGCAAACGAAAAAATTTATAGATAATTTGTCTTTGCCTAAATGCATGGGACATGTAACTTTTCCAACACATGGGGTTTGAATGCCTCCTAAGCCTATCAAGTAAGCTTCAATGGGTTTCAATTTAGCTTTAAAATTCAGTATAAGAGCCAATCTTATCGTGATAGCTATGGCACTTGTATCAATAAGAAACTTGACCATATGTTTAGGAGAGTCCCCTATGCATGGACTTCTATCCTTGATTGGCTTTACAATTAAATGCACATGACACATAGTCATGCCAATGGCTTGTAGTTGTACAAAAGAATCCATTGGGACTTCTCTATGGTCATTAGTGTGCATGTCTTAGTCAACGTGCTTTAAAAGCAATATTTTCTTAAGGATACACTCTAAGTCTTGTTAATGAGCTTCTGATATGATGTGTTGTTCTTCTTTTCATCTATTCGTGGCCACTTGTAATTTTCTTAAGATATCTAGAGTAAGGAGTTTCTAGTAGAGTTTGAATCTACAACCATTGATATAATTTGGAAAAATATCACCTTCAGGTGATGGATGGCACCTCTTTTTTGCAAGTAGTAGATCACCTTCTTGAAGCTTCCTATCCTTGATATGGCATAATAATAATCTTTTTGGTGTTTCTTATGTGCATAGATGCCCGTGAAAGCCTTAAGGCACACCTCTAATGCATCAGGTTTATTTACCAAAGCAGATAATTCATGAACATTTCACTCATACTGCCAGTTTCAGAGTGGTACAAGGAAGTCAATAGGTAAAATGGCATGTTGTCCATATAGCAAATTCAATGGGCTTGCTCTAAGCAGTCTTATATGCAACACGATAAGCCCAAACTGCATGGTGCAGTTGCTTACCAAATTTGCTATTTTTTTTCAAAACTATGGACAACACCTTGTTAGAACTCTCAGCTTGACCATTCACTTGTGGATGATATGGAGCTGCTTTTTTGTGGAAAACCAAAAAATTCTTTTAGTAAAGCCTCTGTGACTTTCTTGACAAAATGAGTACCTCAATCATTGATTATCTCAATAGGGAGGCCAAATCTTGTAAAAATTGTTCAAACAAGAGTTTTTCAATTATTTGAGCATCAACCTTTGTTGTGGCATGTGCCTCTACCCACTTAGTAAGATAATTTGTCATTCCTACTATGTACATAACATGAGATCCTTTGGTAGATGAGCTAATATGACCAATGAAGTATATTCCCCATTTTGCAAATGCATGGCCTACCATCATTGAACTAAGAAGCATATGATCTCCATTGAATGTATACATAGCTCTTTGGCATGTATCACATCTACTAAAAAATGTTTGAGCATCCATGCATAAGTAGGGAAACCATAGACTAGCAGATAAAACATTTGAATTGTCCAATCTAAAGAGAAATATTTTCTTGCAACACCTAAGTGCATGGATTCTAGGATTGGAAAATAATCATATTCATCTATGCAGAGGTGTAAGAAGTTATCATTGCCTCTATTACATAGCTATGGCGAGGCACATAAATTCTCGATTTTCTTCTTCAAGTCTTAGGAAATTCCCTCAAGCTATGTAAATGCACTAGAGGAGTCCTCTAGTGGCATAATCCCATATTGTTGTAAAATATCCCTTGTAAATTAGTAGGAAATTCACTTTTTAGGAATAAAGTGTCGGTCTGTTGTGTGAAAGGACCAAATTTAGGGCACATGTATATAACTCACTTTGTGACTCTTTGTAGAGACTTTTTGCCATTGTGAAGAAGGAGAACTCTTGAATCTCGAATTTGCCTCTTTTCCTGTAGATTTCCATCTTCTCTTTGATCTTCTATGTGTGTGTAATGCTTGGAATGTGTGTGTAGGACTGTTGTCTACCCCTCCCCACTGTTTTTGAGCTGATGTAGTGTGTGTGTGAGCTTGTAGGAGTTGTGGTGTGAGTGAGGGTGCTTCCTACCATTCACTAATTTGGTCATAACTTGAAGCACAGCTGTCAGATTCGAGTGAAGCCACTTTCAATAGATGCGTCTTGTGGAGAGCTTCGAAATGAGTACCTATTGACTATATTTGGAGCTTGGAGCTGGGAGAAATCCTTGAATTACTGAAAACTGTTGTAAGTGGTATCGTGGCAGACACTTTCAGTCTTTCACTGAGTTAGAGAGGTGAATTAGTCTTTTCTCATACATATCAGCTGAACCACTTCATTCTCCATCATGTGTGAACGTGTCCTCATACACTTGGTTAGGTCGTTTGATTGGATTGAGATATAAGCATGTGTCAATTTCCCACTATACGCACTTGTGTTGCAAATTAGGTTTAGTCTCTTTGGCACAAGTCCTCAAGTCTTCTTGACTTAGGTACACATATGTATATGAAATCAGACACCATTTGGTCTCTCATATGTATGGCCAAATACCTTGAGTTTAGACGTAAGCATAGCTTCATGTTCTCTCGGAAACAAGTGATTCACTTAGCCTAGTGGTTAAGTCTCAAGGATGATAAGCAAGAGGTCTTGAGTTCAACTCTCATGGGGAGCATTGGGAGAGAGTTTTGCCCAAAGAGCTCTAGGGCCTTCTAACTCAAGTTCATATGAGTTGACTTGAGTCCAGAGAGACTTAACTCAAGTGGTGAGTGTAGCCACTAGTGGATCTCTAGTGGAAGGTGCTAAACAAGAGGTGGAGATCAAACATGCACTTCTCGAATCCAGCTACATTTGTGGTCCTCACTGATTTGAGTAGCTATGTGTAGAGGCATACGGTTGGGAGGATAGAAATCTCTCTAGCATGTGGTGGTCCTAATATTCCATTTGATTACATTGGTATCAGAGCCTTATAAGATGTATGGTGACCTTGAGCTTGAGAGGAACCATTCTGATCTTCCTCATCTTCTTCATAAAATCATCTTCTCCCAAAAGAACAAATGTTACTCAAGAATTCATGCATAGTAACACGTTGATTTTAAACTTAAATCCTCTCATGGCTCAGAGACGCTACTATAGTTCATACATTAAGGAAGATCCAAAAGAGAGAGGAGCAAGATTCGAATCAATGTTCTCATATTTTGAGTCATTCATGATATCTATATATCCTGCATTCATAGAACATAATACAAATTGTGTCTGGTTGTTTAAAAATTATACTCTACATGCACTCATGTTGTGGAATAAAGAAAGGGGGCCTTTGGATAACCTATGCACATGCAAAGCTCAAGTATTGAACTCAAGTCATTCATACACAAGCTTCTTATGCTACCATCTAGACAATATAGTACATGATGATCGAGATTGATGTCTTCAGTTTCTTTAAGTTTTTATTGTTGTGTAAAGTAGAATCATTACAAAATTTTAGTATTGCAGAGCCACAGGTGATGGGCGTCAAACCTGGAGTTAAGTGTCGGATATTCTAGCCAATAGTGCCAACACATACCAATGGAATAGTGAACAACCAAGGAATAGCCTATGAGGAAACTTTCCTTTGAGGTAACGCCTCCTATGAGGTGTTATTAATCCTTCCCTTTTTTTTTAAGTGAAGAAAATTGGCTTTTCAAGAAACATCTAGAGGAGATGGTTTAACAATGAAATGGACAATCAAAGAGTGGTGTATTTTGTTGCTTGCGCCTATGAATGACATCTCAAGAGCATGAAGTCACAAGAAGGCCATGAAGTTCTTTTCAAAGGCATCCCAAATTTTTTCCAATAAAGCAAGAAGTGGAGTTGGCAATTAAAGAGTGTCTCTTTGCAATGGATCAATGGGTGGATGTAGGTTATGGAAGAGCTAAGTATTCTCCAAGTTGACGTTTGATTTCAATACTTGTTTGCCTTTGTTCTCATATAGTTTGTATAGAATTATCATTGAAGCATGAACATAAGACTTCAATTAATGTTTATATGAATTTTCACAAAGTTAATGAAAGCTAAATGGGCAAGCATAGATGTATGGAAAGCATGTCAAGCACAAAGAGAACTTGCATGCATTCATAAGCTACTTTTTACTTCACGCATGAAAAAGGAAATAATTTTTATGCAATTTTTATTTCCAATAGAATGCTTTGATGCACAAATTAAAGTTCAAGGATTATTTTTACACAAACTCTAAAGTTATAATCTGTTAGGAAAAGGTTTTAGATGCACAAAAGTATGTGCATAATCATGTTGATACATAAAAGGAGGCATGAATAGTGTTTATGCACAACACAGATACATGAAGTACATGCATGCAAGCACATGCATTTGCATGAGTTACGCATTTCAAGTCAAATTTTCATGATCATATGGGACACCATATTTTAAGGTGATATTTATCCTTTAGTTTGACATTAGGAAAATGAAAAAAAAATCAAGAAAAGACTTTCATGATGATATGGGAGACCATATTCTAAGGTGATATTTATCCTTTAGTTTGACATTAAGAAAATTAACACTAATAAAGCAATACAGCTTTAGAATATCGTTCAAAAGTCTAAAATTTCTATAAGTATCATTCAAGAATTGCAAAGAATTCATATATGGAGTCATTTCCTCATGTTGTTGATTATTAAGAGTAATCTCAAGTACTCGAAGAACAAAATTCTCCATAGAAGTGAGAATGAAAATTTCTTCAAGACAACTAGACAATAAGTAGTTCATAAGAAATCTCCAAACCACTAGTATTGGTATTCAACTCAAATGATTGATATAACCCAAAGGTGTACCGATCTCAAAGAGATTGTTAGCTTTGGAATTTAAAAAGCATTAGAAGATGTCTAAACTTGAGTTACAAGGAATATCTCTCAAGAAATCCTGAGGGAAAACCAATCAGCTTCAAAGATAGTAAAAGAGATCTCAAAGTTGAAGACTAAGTTGTTATCATTATTGAAATGTTCAACAAGAATTGATCAACCTTGGAAACGTGGTCCAAGAAGTTGCAATTGAAACTACTATTGAGTTTGCCCAAATATTAGCAATAAATCTCATGAATGAATCATGAGAGTTGCCACTTGACATGTATAAAATCCTAAGTAGGATTGAATTTTGAAATCAAATTGGCAATCAAGACAGAAAGGGATACAAGGTTCTAGACACACCCTAGATATTTGGCCTAAAAAATTCTTTGTAGGAACTAGTGGTGTGAAAACAAGACATAAAACCTTTATCTTAGCTCTCAAAATTAGCACCAATAGAGAAAATAGAAATGTTCATGAGAGCATTCTAAAGACATAGATAGAAGGCCAAAATCAAGATGTATGTTTGTGGATTGGAGAAAGTATCAACTTGTATGGGATAGTGAAATGCTAACTCCTTTTGAGAATTTTTCTTTGATGAGTAGGAAGAAAAGAACTCATCATTCATAGAAACCATCAATAATTATTCTTTTCTTGGGAAATATATAGAGTTAATGTACTTAAACCACTGGAAGAAAGGATAAAATATGAAGCAATGTTTTACCTCATATTCAGACAAAAAATCAAGTCTGTAAAGCTTCACTAAGTCAAAGTTCTTAATCTAGTTAAGGCCCAAAGATTCAAGATCCTTTAAATCAAGGTTAAACATACTAAGTTAAGCACCAAGCTCATAGTGTAACTAGGTGAAAACAATCTCTTCACTCAAATCAATGCATACGAATTTCACTTCAAGGGAAAAAGTCTTAAAGAAATCGAATAAAGGAAACTTAGTCCTAGTTGAAGCATAAAGGTTTTGAGTAAAAGAGAAAGATACTCAACGATAGCTTGGTGCATCGACACACCGATATTGAGATCATGCTAGTATCTGGTGGTTAGATGATGTTTTAGCTCTACTCCAAGAATCTTTTTGAGAATCCAAGTTTACGTCTCTTATAGATAGATAAAATGCTTCAATACCTTGTTGCAACATATCTTTGAAAAGTTTAAGTCTTGACTCGCATAGAGCTTGAATCTATTTTGTGTTAAAGAATCTTAGAAGTTTAAATTGGTTGCATAGAGCTTAGTTCTTTCCTTCCACTTTCCAAATCTTTTGGATCTCACTCAGATAGAGTATTTGATTCCTTTCAAGAAAGATTAGGGATAGCCAATTGAAAAAGGTTGTTGATATATTTAGGTAGTGATGTGTGTGAACACACTAGGACCTTCGGGGCACTTTTTTCCCTCTTTAGAAGGTTTTTTTCCTCGGCTTGTATATATGCCTATTACCCTAATGGGCTACTTATCTTTGTACATTCTCTTGGTAATACATTCAGTATTGTGTGTTGTGCTCCAGGCTTCTTCTTCTTCTTCCTTGCATTGTTTGTGTGCTTTTGTAGACCTCAAACTCCAACAATCGGTATTAGAGCAGACCACCACCTTATCTAGGGCATTGTCGATACCCCTCCGGTAAGAATCTTAGAATCACACAAAAATTGTTGAGCATACCCAGGGTGTTGAAATCGTGATCTGAGCTCGTTTCAACCTCCAAACGCAGTATCGCAGTGTTTGTGTAGGTAATTTTGTCTTTTTGTTCCAAAGACATATACACGTTTTGGTTTTCCATTATAAATGGCTCAATATCTGCTATATGTTTAGTAGAACTTGATAGGGTAATTCTGTTCAACTTTTTGAGATAAAGTCATTTTTCCACATCAGGATATTT
Organism: Ceratopteris richardii; assembly: GCA_020310875.1. Lineage (NCBI taxonomy): Eukaryota > Viridiplantae > Streptophyta > Polypodiopsida > Polypodiales > Pteridaceae > Ceratopteris > Ceratopteris richardii. The sequence continues at coordinate 118,440,870 of CM035442.1, forward strand.
TAGTCAGTTGCCATCGTTGAACGCAGTGATGTATTTTGTACGCTGGCTGTCAAGGATAAGTTGGACAGTACCAATTACCCATTATGGGCTTATATGATGTGTCATGTATTAGTTGCAAAAGGATTGTGGAATATTGTGCAAGGTGTTGAAAAAAATATTATTACAATTGCAAACACAATTGTTGAAGGTGATGTAGATGGCATTGAAGATGGCAATATTCTTCATGTTCTTATTCATGTTGCGGTTCTTGCTGCACCTACTATAGAGCAAATTTGTTGGGATGGCAGAGATGCTCAAGCACATGCGCTAATAGCCTTGTCTATCAAACATGCCATTATTCCTCACATTCACTCTTGCAAAATAGCTAAGGATGCTTGGTATACACTTACCACTTTATACCAGTCAAGGAATGAGGCTCATATTACTTACCTCCGAAGACAGTTGGAGAGTGAGCACTTGAATGAAGGAGATTCCATGGACAATTTTCTGACAAAGATCAAAGATTTGAAGGAACATTTGATTTTTGCTGATGAAGTCTTGCTTGACAATTCACTTGTGTAGACTGTTCTGAATGTCTTCCTGTTTCATATCAAAGTTGTGCTTCTACTCTTCATTTGATGATGAAATGCAATCCGAATGCCTTAACATTTGAGGAGTTAGTCTTTGTTCTGTTGCAGGAAGATCAGTCTACGTAGAACAGGTCCATTATGCATGTTGCAAATCAAGTTTTCCTGGCTAGTCAGAAGGACAAAGGTAAATGGAGCTCTTCTACTAGTAAGCAAAAATCTACTAATTTTGCACAATCATAGAAGGATGACAGACACGAGAAGGAAACAAAAAAAGAAAAAATTGTTTTGCAAATACTGTAAAAGAAATGATCATGTCATAAAGAGTTGTCCCAAACTGGCTGCTAAAGAGGCAAGGAAGAAAGAGGTTGGAATGGTTGTTGCAGAGGCCTCTACACCCAAAACAAAGTCTGCTAATCTTGTGCACAATGAAGAATGGGCATTTACCACTCTTTGTTTTTTTTTTTTTATATAAAAGGAAGTTCGGCCTTAGCCTATTCTCCCGCACTAGTCCCATTCACTTGTAACCACTGTTTGTAGTTATGACCCATCTTCTTATGAACAATGAATGTCTGTAGTAGATTGAGATGTTTGGTACTTTGATAGTGGGCAACTAAACATATTACCTCATGGTGCAATTTCTTCACTTCACTTGAGCCTTCCCCTATAGGGAATACTATCACATGCACCAACAACTCCTCTTATCCTATTATGGAAGTTGGTAAGATCATTCTGACTATTGCTAATGGTACTTCTTTTACATTGACAAATGCTTTATTTGTGCTAGGGATCAAGAAGAATCTGTTATCAATTTTAGCTTTAGACAAGATTAGCTTGGTTGTGAAATTTGTTGACGACAGATGTGTAGCTCATGATCTACCAAATGGTGATGTCATTATTGCTTCTGGCATTTTATGTTGTGGGTTGTATAAGGTCATAGACTATGAAAAATCTATGAATGATTTAGCATGTGCAGTACATGATTCTTAGGCTCTTTCAGATGCAAAGCTTCGGCATGCACACTTTGGTCATCTGAATTTTGCTAGTTTGCTACACCTGCATAAATTTGAAATTGTGTCCTCTCTACCCAAACTTGTTGGTAAACATGTATGTGAAGGCTATATTTTGGGGAAAAAATATAGCTTACCTCATTCCCAAAAGATGGTTCAATTTGAGCTACTCAAATATTGTAGCTTGTTTACAGTGATGTCTGTGGTCCCATGCAGACACCCTCTTTTCGAAACTATCTTTACTTCATGACTTTGATTGATGATTTTTCCAGGCATGCATGGGTATATCCATTGAAAAAAAAGTCCAAAAAGTTTATGTGCTTCAAACAATTTTTGGTTTTGATTGAAAATCTGTCAGGATGTACAATGGGCACCCTTCGTTCTGATTGAGGGGGGGAATATATGTCTTCTAATTTTAATGCATTTTTTGCTAAATGTGGGATAAAACATCATTGTATAGTGCCATATACACCTCAAGAGAATGGAGTCGCTGAACGAAAGAACACGTCACTCATGGAGATGGCGAGGTGTATGGTCAAGAGTCAAGCTTTACCACATAGTTTTTGGCTTGAGGTTGTATGTGTGCATCATATGTACGTATGAGGTGTCCCACTAAAGCATTGTAGTCTATCACTCCATATGAGGCTTGGCATGGTTGCAAGCCATGTATTGCTCACCTCTGCATTTTTGGTTGTTTGGCATATACATTAGTGCCTGAACAACAACGAAGGAAATTGGATGATAAAGCAATGAAATGTATGTTTGATGGGTATAGTTCCAAAAGCAAAGGCTATCGTCTATATCATCCACAGACTACACACATTTTGGTTAGCCGTGATGTTCTTTTTGTGGAAGATGCTATTCCGCCATTACTTTCATGTACTAAGGAGACATCAATTAGCTCCAAAGACATGTACGACACTTTGTTTCCTCTTTTTATAGGTGGACAGTCTAGTGCTGGTCCTAATGAGGCAACTTCTCAGCCTTTATAGGTTTCATGTGATGATGCAGATCATTCCATTTTCGATGTAGATTTACATGATCCACTTATTGATGCAAGAGCTGATATTGAGGAGGCAAAAACTATGCTAAAATGACTGTTGTGGACTTTGGGTGATAGCAAATTAGATGCACTTCTATCATATTGTACTCGTTCTCGCTCTCATAGTGCTTCTTTTGCATTAGATTGCTATGCTATGGCTGCCTCTAGTCTCTGTGATGAGAATGAGCATGTTTCATTTGATGAAACTCAAGATTCTAAAAATTGGATGGCTGCTATGCAATCAGAATTTGATGCTATTATGAAAAATGGTACCTGGTCTTTATGTGACTTGCCTCCTCGCAAGAAGGCCATTGACACTTAGTGGGTATACAAGCTAAAGCATAAGCCTAATGGAACAAGCTTGTTCCAAAGGTTCATGCTCAGGAAAGAGGCATTGATTTTGATGAGGCCTTTGCTCCTACATGCCGAATGACTACTGTTCCTACCATCTATGCACTTGTAGCTGACCATGGTTGGAATGCACATCAGTTGGACATTAAAATTGCATTTCTGAATGGTGACTTGCATGAAGAAGTGTATGTTTTTTAGCCCCTTGGATTTGTGCAAAAAGGGCATGAAAAAAAAGTGTGCAGATTGAAGAAGGCATTATATGGTTTAAAGCAAGCACCACGTGCTTGGTATGAAAAGATACATGCCTATCTGATTGCACATGGTTTTGAGAACAGTCCAACTAAAGGCACCTTATATGTTAAACGTGCAAATGATGTGCTTCTAATCATTGTTTCCTGTTGATGACATGCTGCTCACTGGTCCTCATGAGAAGCATATTGATGATTTTAAGCCTCATTTGCATGCCTCATTTGAGATGTCAGATTTGGGGCATTTGCATCATTATTTGGGAATTCAATTTATGCAAGTTGATGGTGAAATAGCTTTGTGTCAAACCAAATATATTGACACATTACTGGAGCATTTTGGCCTTGAAGACTACAAACCTATTGCCACTCCTATGGAGACAAGTTTACGATTGAGTCTGCATGATGGTGGAGATGCATTTGATGCTATTCTCTATGTGCAAGTTGTTGGATGCTTGGTTTACCTATGCATTACTCAACAGATATTCAATTTGTTGTCTCACAAATGAGCAAGTTTATGCATTGCCCAAGTGTCAAGCATTGGTAGGCAGTTAAGTGCATTTTTCACTACTTGAGTGGCACTCGACTACTTGGATTGTTTTATCCCAAGGGGGGATCACTACCGCCAAATTTACATGATTTTTTTTTACTCTGACTGGGCTGGTTGCTATGACACTTGTGTGTCCACTAGTGGCTTTTGCTTCATGCTTGGTAGCTCATGTATATCTTGGTTGAGCAAGAAACAACCTATTATGACCACTTCTAGTTGTGAGGCTAAGTATAGGGAAGCTTTCACAATGACTCTTGAGTGTGTGTGGCTCAGATGCCTTATGGCTGTTTTGGGTGTTGGTCAATCTTTTGCCACCACCATCTTCACTAATAGTTAGAGCGCATTGGGAGTTGCGAGGAACCTTATGTTCCATGCTCGCACTAAGCACATTGAGGTGCACTATCATTATGTCAGGGAGAGTTTCTCTGCTAGAGAGATTAGTTTGGCATGTGTGCCCACACAAGAGAACATTGAACACGTTTTCACAAAGGCTCTGCCTACAGAGAATTTTGAAGTTTTCCACAAAGCTTTGGGCTTACTTCCTTTTATGGATTGATTCCACATAGCTTGGTGCTTCCTTATACATGAGTGTGAGATCCCTGTTCATTGCATCACTCCTAGGGGTGGTTTGTTGATATATTTAGGTAGTGATGTGTGTGAACACAATAGGACCATCGGGGCACTTTTTTCCCTCTTTAGGCGGTTTTTTCCCTTGGCTTGTATATATGCCTATTAGCCTAATGGGCTACTTACCTTTTTACATTCTCTTGGTAATACATTCAGTATTGTGTGTTGTGCTCCAAACTTATTCTTCTTCCTTGTGCTATTCGCATGCTTCCATAGACCTCAAACTCCAACAAAGGTAACTAACTCAAACATCCGAGATAGATGGTCTGTACAAGAACCCATTCAATCCTCAAAGATGATAAGTCTAAGTCAAATTAGTCATTTGAGTTTGCTTCAAAGTTTAATGGCATAACTCCAATGAATTTTATAAAGTTTAGAACACTGTTACAGAAAAGAAGTTAGGAAATGCTCATAAGGTTGACAATTTAAAAGTACTTAAAATGGAATCCTTTGAGAAAATTGTCCTACATTGGAAAAAATTATTTTTCTTTGGTCAACTTGAAGTGAAGTTGACCAAAATTGTGTGGCACACTTCAAGCTACATTTTCCCAAGATTTTTAGGCCCAGTTCAATAGCCGTCCTTTGGTAGAGCAAAAAATCAAGTAAATATTGGTTGGAACTGATCACACTACAAATATTTAAGTTAGATGTTTGGGTCAATAAAACTTCTAATTTGGATTCCAAATAAAATTCAAATGAAACAAGAGTTATCAAAGTCTTGATAGGGATAGAAATTCCACCTCAGTTTCTAGGTCCATGCACTAATGATGCCCAAAAATGCACTAGTGATGCCCAAAAATGGACTAGTAATTTGAATTAATCCATTTAATATGTTAGTGCCTAGATAGCACATAGTGAAAATAGTGGAATGGCCAAGGATTTTTTTGGTCAACACTTATCCTTCATCCGTCACTTTGCACTTGGATTAGTTTATCAAGTGCAAATCTAGATGATGCTTTTTAATTATTTGGGCAGGGATTAGAAAATGAATTCCCCTCTATTCATTTTGAATACAAGGTGAATCCCACCACAGAGATGAAAAACATGTTCTTCTATACCTATAGTTTATCATATATAACTCTATTTTTTTAGGATGAAAGTCTTTGCCAAGGGGATGAGAATGTTATAAAGTAAAGTCTATGATATGAGCCTCCGATCGATTTTGATAGATCTCAACTCAGACATCGTCTGATCATTCATATGTATGGACAAAGATATCAACATTAGACTTAAGTACAGGTTCATGTGCTCTCTAAAACAAGTGATTCACTTAGCCTAGTGGTTAAATCTCAAGGATAAGAAGGAGGAGGTCTTGGCTTCAACCCTCATGGGGAGCATGGGGAGAGAGTTTTCCCAAAGAGCTCTAGAGCCTTCTAACTCAATTTAACATGAGTTAACTTGAGTCCAGAGAGACTTAATTTGAGTGGTGAGTACACCTACCACTAGTGGAAGGTGCTAAAGCAGCGGTGGAGATCACACATGCACTTAGGACTTCAATTACATGTGTAGTCCTCGTTGATTTGAGGAGCTATATATACAGGCATAAGGTTGGGAGGATATTCATCTCTTTCGCATGTGGTGATCCTAATATTTTAGTTCATTACAGGTAATGTGTGATGGACATCATGATCATGCATGAGTATCACTCAATAAGATTGTCAAATGTTGTGTGAAAGGAGACTCTTTAACTCTCCAACCAAAGAGTCACTCAAACATCATTCTTGCCTCTGGGGATGAGATTTGGTGATTGGGGTTAGTTATTGTAGATAGATGATTTTGAGTTGATAATTAATACCACCATCCCTTCTTTTTATTATTTATTTATTTTCCTTTTTATTTATATTTCGTCTACTTCTATCATCTTGGGTATCATGCAAATATGGTGACGGAGTGTCAGATAGCTTATAAGTATCAGCTATCATGTCAAGCATCATTGAAAGACCACCATTCCACCTCAAGTATCAAAGAGCTAGAAAACACTTGAAAAAGGAATGTATCACTCAAGGAGTACTACACGTGGAGGAACAAGGGCATGCATTGAAAGGAACGACTGAGAAACAAGTTAGTTCATGTTGATGCATATGGCAAGTGTAAGTGCTTGGCCATAAACTTTGGATTTCTTTGGACTTTGAGTAAAGTCATATGTACATACATATATTTTCTTGTCACTACTAAGGTTAAAAGGCATGTCATTTTTATCCATTTGTAAAAGGCTCATACTTAGATGACGATAATGAAAGTCATGATGGACGAAAAGAAAATGATGAAAATGATTGAAATATGGATGGTTGTGGAATGGACATAACTATGAAGGATGATTGAGATAATTAATGATTTGAAAACACCTTAGAGAGAAAAGAATAAAAAAGTGATTCATGCGTTGAGTGGGGGTTGAGTGTTTTGGATGAATGTGTGTGTGTGTGTGCACGAAAGTGGAGTAGTGCATGTAGTGGTAGGACCTTAGTTAGAACGTTCATCAATCTTTTGTTTCCCTTATCAAAGATGGTTAGGTTAGATAGGTATGGCTCTTCCCAGTGTTCCCCTCTTAGGATGGTATCTGAATTCCTCCAATTCATTGTTTGTATAGGCAAGGGTAAAAACAACATCTTCATAAAAGGGATGGAAGATAATGTATGTGATGACTTTCTTACCATGGAGAGTTTTATGTTGATGTCGATTGCCCAATGTTCAATGGCTTGCCATGATCTACCAAATGTAACCTACCATATCCACTAGTTTGTCAGTATCCTGGTTATACTCCATATTGTGTAAGATAGTCTTGTGGAAATGGCATATTTTTCAAGTTTTTGAAAATGGAAATAATATTCCCACAATACAAGAGTAGAAAGGACTTCAGGTTGTTATGTAAATCGGCATGAAGGTAGAAGGCATCAAAATATTTTCTATAGTTTTCTGTTTAGGGTCACTTGTTTTTGTCAGATGTTCGTTTCAACGCCATCTCCACCTCCATTTCAAGCCTACAAAGTGGGGCCTAGTGAAAAACAAGATCAGTTTGCAAAACTGTAACATGCATCCTATTTGACAACACTCAGATATTCCAGATCCAGAAGTTCAAGTGATTCCATGTAATGTTGATGCACAAAAATTGTGTTTTTCTAAGATCAAACTATCACGTCATAGTGTGATAGTGTTCAAGAAGAAGTACTGCTTGTAGTGTTTTTGTAGTGTTCTGAATTGCTGCAAAAATGGAAAACACAGATGGAATGAGTCAGCTTATGAGCGATAAGCCGACAAGAACGATTTCCATGTTTGGAGATTCAGAATGAAGAATTCCCTAATGGAAAAAGGTTAGTGGAAGTACATCAAAGGAGATAACAAAAATGCTCTACAATTACCAAAGAGGAATCAGACTGCAGACCAGTTAAGAGCGTATGAAGAATGGAATCAAGGAGCACAAACGGTAATGTATTGGCTATTTGTTAGCATACAAGATAATATGTGTGGGCACATATAGGATGCCAAGACTCTAAAAGAGGCTTGGAATATTTTGGTCACATTGTACGAGACCAATACAAAGGCACAAAAATTGCAACTCAAGAATGAGTTCCATACATTGGAGAAAACGGGCATGTCGATAAGTGACTATATCTTGAAAATCAAAAGCATATCTGAGTCACTTGCATCTATTGGCATGAATGGAGATGATGATGATAAGTGGAAGTGTGCCTTCGTGGTTTAGAAGCTGCATATAAGCAGTTCAAAACTTCTATACAAACTAGGGAAAATATTTCAAATTTTGTTGATTTGGTGTCCATGTTGATTATTGAAGAAAAGAATCTTCGTGAGGACTCAAGAAAAACCTAATTTTGAGCAGGTATTCTACCTTGATAGAGGAAGAGGTAGAGATAGATGTTTTGAAAGTGGAAGAGGAAATAGTAACCAAGATCAAGGTCAACATCAGAATCATCCAGGAGGTAGAGGACAATTTTGAGGGAGGGGGAGTCAAAGAGCTAGTAGAAATTTCTAAAGAAATGACTCACTTAATGATGGTAAAGGATGCTAGAATTGTGGTAAACTTGGACACTTTGAACATGATTGCAGGTTGAAGAATCAAAATCACAGAAGGCAGCAAAACAACTATGCATCCACAAGTGTAGATGATTCTAAGAAGCTATTCATGGTTCAACATCATATAATGAATACTATGTGTGCTGATGTTTTGAAATCGAATGGTAATGTCTGCTATGTCAATTTAGGTGCTTCAAATCACATGAGCAGTCATGTAGAATGATTTAATAGTTTGCAGAGATTGCCCGTTCTTGGATGTGTTGAAATAGGTGATGGCACATCACAATTTATTGAGCATATAGGAAGCATAACACTATTTATGGAGGATGGGAAGGTAAAACATATTGTTAATGTGTTGCATGTTCTGAATATAACAAAGAATCTAGTTTTTGTTGGACAAATGGTTGACTAGGGATTACATGTCATGTTCAATGTTGAAGGGTTATATGTAGAAGAGAACAAACAAGATGGAAGATTGATTGACAAAGGAAACAGAATGGGTAGGATGTTCACCTTAAATGTGAAAAATCCTGAAATGAATGCAGCCATGTTTGCAAAAGGTGCAAGAGTTATTGCTGATAAAGAGATCTGACATAAATGAATCGGACGTGCAAACTTGCAGAGGCCGAGATTGATGCAGTCAAAGGAGGTTGTCAATGGATTACCAAATTCGAAGGTTGCAGAGATGCAAAAGGTATGTGCAACATGTCAATTTGATAAACAATCAAGAGCATCATTTTCCCATAACAAGCATGTTAGTGAGAATGTGTCAGAAATAGTGCATACACATGTTTGGGGTCCTGCAAAGACCACATCTATGGGTGGTTGTAGGTTTTATGTTTCTTTCATTGATGACCATACACCGAAAGTATGGGTATATTTCATGAAAGATCACTAACTTCCAGAATTTTAAGGCTATGGTGGAATAGCAGATAATGAAGTATCTTCATACATTAAGATCTGATGGAGGAGGTGAATACATGTCAAATGAGTTTAGTAGCTTTCTAAAAATTCATGGAATCCGATGATTTTTTTCATGGTGGTAACTATGTCCTGAAGGGGCCCATATATGTGGTTGTCGATCAATGACTCTTTTGGAAAATCTTTGAACATACACATTCCCATATGAATATTTTGATACTCCTCTATGTACTTTGTAGCTCTTTTTTTTCCTCAATTTTCTCTTCTTAATATGTTCTAAGGATTCTTTTTGAGCTTCTTGTCAAATTTGTAGTTCTTATGCCTTTCTATCCTTAGATTTTTGCAAGTGAAGCAACACCTCTTTTGTGAGAGGCTCTTGATAGATCTTAGCTCTCCATCCACTTATATGATTAGTGATGATCTCTCCATCCATATAAGCAAGTTGTATGACACCACTATGTGAAATCCTATGGATGATCAATGGTCCATAACCTCTCTTTTCTAACTTATTTGCATGTTGTTTTAGTCTGTATACTAAGTCTAAATCATTTTCTTGCAGTTGTTTATCTTTGACGTGAGCATCAAGGTAAACCTTCCATCTTTTCTTAGCTGCATAAGTGCATGCCACTACTTTCAAGCATGTCCCTTGGATCTTTTTGAGATTATTGACTAACTCAAAAAGTTCATGTACAGTCCAATTATATCCTTGTGCTACTCGTAGAGTAGGCACAAGGATGTATATTGGTAATATAGCTTTTTGATCATATAAAGAGTTAAATGAACTTGCACCTAAAGACATCTTGTAGGCCAGTCTATGCCAAAATTGCATGATGCAATTGCTTTTCCCAACATGATCTTCCATTATTTACCAACTTGGTCAATAGAGTGCAATGGGCCTATTTTGAGCTCTCAGCTTGTCCATTTGCTTGTGGGTGATAGGGAGCAGATTTATTATGCGAGATAGGAATCTATTCAGCAATTTTTCAATCACCTCATTAATGAAGTGAGTCCCTTTGTCACACACAATTTATATGGGAAGATAAAAGAACATAAAGACTTGATCAAATAGAAATATGGTTGTGGATTAACCATCATTTTTTGTCATAGGGTTGACTTCAATCCACTTAGTTAGATAGTATGTATATATATGTATATATATATAAATGAAGGTGCATGTGCTAATGAACACATTATTGATAGATTTTGGTAGTGATGTGTGCAAACAAGGAAAAGAAGAAAGAGGTTAGTATGGTTGTTATAGAGGACTCTACCTAAAACAAAGTTTGCTAATCTTGTTTAGAATGAAGAATGGGCATTTACTATTGTTTTCAGCTATGACCCATCTTCTCATGATCAATGTACATCAACATTAGGCTTGGATGTTTGGTGCTTTGATAGTGGTGCAACCAAACATATTACCTCGTAGCATAATTTCTTCTCTTCACTTGAGCATTCCCCTATTGGGATTAGTGTTACATGTGCTAACAAATCCTCTTATCCTATAATGGGAGTTGGAAATATCATTGTGACTAATGTTGATGGGAGTTCTTTGACATTATCAGATGCCTTCTATGTGCCAAGCATCAAGAAAAAGTTATTGTAGGTTTTAGCATTAACCAAGATTGGCTTAGTTGTCAAATTTGTTGATAATAGATGCACAATCCATGATCTCTTGAATGGTGATGTTATTATTGCTTCTAGAATTTTATGTCATGGGTTGTATAATCTTATTGACTATGCAAAATCCGTGAATGATTCAACATGTGCAATTCGTGACTCTCAGGCTATATTAGATGCAAAGATTTGTCATGAACACTTTGATCATCTGAATTTTGCTATTTTGCTAAAACATAAATGTATAGTGCCGTATACACCTCGACAAAATGTATTTTCTAAAAGGAAGAACATGTCTCTCATGGAAATGGTGAGGTGTATGGTCAAAAGTCATGCTTTGCTACATAACTTCTAGCTTGAGGTTGTTATGTGTGTAACACATGTACTTAATAGGTGTTCCACCAAAGCACTGTAATCAATCACTCCATATGAGGCTTGACATGGTTGCAAGTTATATGTTGCTCACCTGCATGTCTTTGGTTGTTTGGCATATGCATTAGTGCCTGGAAAACAACATAGAAAATTGGATGATAAATGATATGTATTTTTTTTGGTACACTTCTCAAGGCAAAGGCTATCATTTGTATCATCCATAGATTAAACACATTTCGATTAGTTGTGATGTTGTTTTTGTGGAAGATGCAATTCAGCCCTTACTTTCATGTACGAAGGAGATATCAGTTAGCTTGAAGGATGTGGATGACACTTTGCTACATCATTTTATCGGTGCATAATCAAGTGCTGGCTCAAATGAGGCAATTTCTCAACCTTTATAGCTTTTAAATGATGGTGCAGATCATTCCAATTTTTATGTAGATTTACATGATGCACTTGTCGATGAGAGGGATAACATAGAAGAGGCAAAAACTATGCCTAAAGACCTGGTATAGACTTTGAGGGATAGAATATTAGATACACCCTCATCATATCAAACTACAATGGTTGTCTTTAGTCTTTGAAATGAGGATGAGAATGTTTCTTTTAATGAAGCACAAAATTCAAAAAACTGGATAGCTGCTATGCAATCAATATATGATGTTATTATGAAGAATGGTGCTTGCAAAAAGACCATCGACACTAAATGTGTATACAAGCTAAGATTTAACCCTAATGGAGCAAATGATAGGTATAAGGTTAGGCTTGTTGCCAAAGGTTATGCTCAAGAGAGATGCATTGATTTTGATGATACCTTTGGTCCCACATGCCAATGACTACTTTTCATAGCATTTGTGCACTTGTAGCTAATCATGGTTAGAATGTACATTAGTTGGATATTAAAATGGTATTTTTGAATGGTGATTTACATGAATAAGTGTATATATTTCATCCCCATGGTTTTCTATAGAAAGGGCATGAAAACAAAGTGTGCAGGTTGAAGAAGGCATTATATGGTTTGAAGCAAGCATCATGTGCTTGGTATGAGAAAATACATGCCTACTTGCTAGAACATGGTTTTGAGAACAATCCTATTGACCATATTTGTTAAGCATGCAAATGATGTACTTCTGATCATTGTTGTATATGTTGATGATATGCTGCTCAGTGGTCCTAATCACAAGCATATTGCTAGATTTAAGGCTGATTTGCGAAGCTCTTTTGAGATGTTAGATTTGGATTTTTTGCATCATTATTTGGGCATTCATTTTATGCAAGTTGATAGAGAAATAAATTTGTGTCAAACAAAATATATTGACACATTATTGGAGCACTTTGGCCTTGAAGTTTGCAAACCTATTGCCATTCACATGGAAATAGTTTTATGATTAGTCTTCATGATGTTGGAGATGCATTTGATGTAGGCTATTAGTCCAAATGCATCAAATGATACCAATATTAAATATCAGGTCGACACTGATATTTAGTTTGTTGTCTCTCACATCTTTCACAACTTGAGTGGCACTCGGCTACTAGGATTGCTTTATCCCAAGGGGGGTCATTATCACTAAATTTACATGCTTTTTTTTATATTCAAAATAGGCTGGTTACTATGACTTTCGTGTGTACATTAGTGTCTTTTGCTTTATGCTTGGAAGCTTATGCATATCTTGGTGAGCAAGAATCAACCTGCTGTGTCCACCTCTAGTTGTGAGGCTGAGTATAGAGCAAATTTCATAGCAACTATTGAGTGTGTGTGGTGTAGACGCCATTTGGATGATTTGGGTGTTGATCAGTCTTTTGCCACCACCATCTTCATTGATAACCATAGTGCATTGGTAGTTGTGAGGAACCTTGTGTTCCATGCTTGCACAAAGCACATCGAGGTTCACTATCATTATGTCATGGAGAGGTTCTCTACTAGAGAGATCAATTTGGCTTATGTGACCACACATGATAATATTGTAGAACTTTTCACAAAGGCTTTGCCCAATGGGAAGTTCGAGGTGTTTTGCAAAGCTTTGGGCTTACTTCCTTTTGTGGATTGGTTTCTTTCCATGTAGCTCGACACCTCCTTATACATGAGTGCTAGCTCCTTGCTCACTGCATCACTTTGAGGGGGGACTTGTTGATATATTTCGGTAGTGATGTGTGTGCGCACACTTAGAGCCATCGTGGTACTTTTTTCCCTCTTTAGGAGGTTTTCCCCCTTGATTGTATATACACCTATAACCCTAACGTGTCACTTATCTTTGTACATTCACTTGGTAATTCATTCAGTATTGTGTTGTGATCCAAGATTCTTCTTCTTTTTTGTGTTGTTTATGTGCTTCCATAGATCTCAAACTCCAACAAGCATATTGGTAAGCTCATCGTTGTGTCTAGCATGAGGTTGTCTATTCAACCATTGGTGCTCTTTTTGAAGATTTTTCAGCTTTTTTATTAAAAGAAAAATATCAAAGCACTCTATTTTTCAAAAGATAAAGCTTCTGATAATTTTTCTGATGTTAAACATTTGCAAAAACATAGTTTTTTTGCATTCTCTTTTTGGAGAAAACAATCTCATGATGCCTATATAATGCATGTCTCCTTGTTCATAACCAATCAATCAAGCCTATGGAGTGAAGCTCTCACAAAGGAATTGGTGGAGTTGAAGGAGGAGGTGAAGGAGTGTGTCTACACAGTTGGAGACTCATGGAGTGCTTGGAGTAATGTATGCTCATACACTTGCAGAAGGCTTCTTCTACTTTTGTAGAGTTTTAATCTCCTCATCATCTCAACTTGCCCTAAGCACCCTACATGCGGTGTACCTCATAACACATCTTAGTTGGGCCTGATCCACCCAACTCTACACCTTCATGCAATGGTATTCATATCCCATATGTAAGGATATATAAACCAAAAGAGCCTATAATAAGGAACTCATGTGTAGTTTTTATATCTTGAAGGAGTAGGAAGGAGGGAACTCCTTGTGGAGTTGGGTGTTGGTTTGACCTACCACCTTTATATGGCCTCTATGGATGGGTTGTCAAATGATACTATATTGAATGATGAGAGAGCTCTTTGTTTTGGCAATAGCCTGAAGGAAACGTTCGCATGTATATGGCACCTATTATTTCGATTAGAGCATGAAAAATCCTATTATAGTATGTGTTGCATCTTGAGGAAAGGCCATAAAAAAGCACTCGTCATTGTCACTTCCAACTCTAAGGTGGAGAGGAGGAAGATTTCTACCTTAGATTTCCAATTCTAAGGTAGAGCATTCAGAAATCTATCGGCCGGGTGGGCATTCGAGAGCTCTTCTTCACTCCCGAGGTTGATCTCTTTGACCTTCTCCTCCTTATGTCAATCCATCTTTGACCTTCAAGCTTATAGGTCGATGGTGCATGCAACTCCAAGAATGCTCTTTTCTCTTGGGTCCATCCTTTAAGAATTTGCACTATGTGAAATTGACGACTAGTGACCAAAAATTGCTCTACTTTCTTATCTTCACTTTCAATACCATCAGATTTCTTCAACTTCTGATTGAATCTTTTTTTTTTTTAAAATTGTAATTCCTCCTCTTCATCTGACATCTCTCTAATTTCCACTCCTCGACATTTTGGTCTTTCCATCATCCACCTAATCAAATCTTCCTCTTCTTGATAATTGAGCTTCAACGTGGACTCTTATTTTTGTTTGTTGATTACATAATTTGACTCCATATGGGCATGGTCGCAACCACTTTCTAGTTAGAGTGGTACATGCCTTTGGGTCTATGATGTGAACAACGTTCCATTCTTGCCCCAATCTTGTAGGGCTCTGGCTTGCCTTACCCAAGGCCTTCTAGAAAGAAAATGACCACAATTCAATAAAAAATACAGTCTTGAATCGGCATGGTTACCTTCTCCAAACTCAATTGGTTGCACCCTCCATTGGTCTACAAAAGTTATAGAGAAGCATCACAACATTGAGCTTCGGATCATTGATGGGGACATTCAATCTTGAACTTTTTGTCATCTGCTACAAGTGCATGACGAATATCGATTATAAAGCCTTCCAGACTAGGCTTTGGCTGCTTAAAATATGTTATTTGTATAAATTTCAACATGTTAATTCTTACTTTGGGATTCATCTCGATCAATGATAAAAACTAAACTTTTGCTATGTGTTCTGTAACATGTGATCCACATGGTCCCCCGTATCCAACAAAAGAAGAGCTAGATTATGGATTACAAGGAAAAGGCTACCTGAAGACTTCTAATTTCAATGGCCCAAAGATATTACAGGAATAGGTTGATCACATTAGCCTAGGAATGTGGAGGAACCCATAAGGAAGGTATTACATGAATAGACTGATCACATTGGCCCAAGAATGTCCAACAGCCCACACGGGTTGAATACATAACTTTTCCTTCACAAAATGAGTGCTCAACTGAATTTTAGGCTCTTTCTCTTTTTTCCTTAAATAAAGCTAATGTTTTGATTTCAAAAAAAAAACAAAGGAACACGTATGCTAAGAGCCCGTGTAGCTTAGTGACTGATGCTTTGAAGCTTTGGGAGGAAGCCCTGAGTTCAAGTCTTGGCTGGACATGTCCATGAGTCTCTCATGATGGATGCCTCTACCTTACGAAGTTGGGTAAGTACGAAGTTGGGTAAGTTGGGTGTGTGACTGTGTATTTTCAATTCATTGTACTTTCCAAAAGAAAAAGAGCGAATAGTAGGTACCTTCTTTCTTATGTGCAAGTTCTTGTCGTTGTAAAATGCTGACCTCAGACTATGTGTGGCACGTGTAATCTCTTGTAGCGTGAACTCAGAGTATGGAGGGCACGTGTGTTCACAAGAGCTAGGAGGCAATTGGAGCTCGTTTGTGGCACAGAATGTAACAGGCTAAAGTTGGCGTGTCATGCTATAGGAATCGAGATCGGAGAAGGTGTTACACACGCTCCACACTCCTCATCAGCCATCTCTACACTCACTCTTCTATTGGAGAAGGGATATCAGAAAAGCGGCCTTGAATCTGTTTCTGCGCAGCCATGGCGGCACAGCTTTCTGCAGCTTATCATCTCTCCTCGCCCCTCTCACTCCCTCGATTACGTGCCTCATCGGCTCCGACACCATCTCGCTTTTCGGTCATTGCATGTGCGTCGTCCTCTTCTTCGTCGGGTTCTTCTCCTTCGTCTGCTGCTGAAGAAGAACGCCCAGTTCATCTTGTTCCGTCTTACAGTCCGTCACTGAACTCTTTCCTTGCTGTCGCTGCGGGTCTTACTCCAGCTATCCTTGACGATCAGGTTTATCTTTTCATCCCCTGCCATTTCATAATGTGAAAGCACTTTGCATCTACTTCAGTTCGACACTATACTTTTTACATACATTGCAAATGTGTGTCCAAATATCGTCGTAATCGAGACGTTGTGCGTTTCAATGTCCAGAAGAAATGAACAATTTTCGTTTCGTTTGGTATGGCTGTCGCTGGAAGAAAAACATTTCCATTTCATAATTCTAGAGCATCTTCGTCATTTTCTGCATCGTCTTCTGTTTGTGCATTCCATACATGAGTGGAATATCGCCAGTACACCAGTACTCTGCTAATCACGTATTTCGTGAGAATCTTTAAATGTGTCATTATGAAAACAGCAGGCATGGGCTGTCGAAGGGCAATTTGGAATCTTGGAGGGAAGATCATTTGCTCTGGTGCATCCCATTGTCATGGGAGGTCTCCTTATCTACACATTGTGGGCAGGGTACCTCGGCTGGCAGTGGAGGAGGGTGCGTACCATTCAGGATGAAATCAACGTGCTGAAGAAGGACGTAAAGCCTGCTGAGGAGGGTGCACCTCCATCTCCAGTGGAGTCCAAAATTCAGGAGCTGACGGAGGTATACTCCTACAGTGTACATTACAATGTTTCTAAAAAATGTGTAGAAGATCTTGTGCTAGTCCTTATTATGCTCTCCGTTCATTATTTTCTGAGAATCTAGACATTTTGTGCGTTTAGACATTACGTCCATAGAAGTTATTCACAGCCTTAAAGAAGAGGGAAACACGTGATTTTGTGGTTCTAAAGTGCCTGCTACATGAAATAAACTTCTGTGAATTGATATATTTAGTGTCTCGCAAAATCTCAGTGCTGTCTAGCAATTATGGTTTAGCCATACATGTTTTTCACGTGCAATTTGTAAACACAATGTGTTTTACTGGAGACAACCTGACAAGCTCTTATCTTTCTTGAATGGAAGGGCGCCGTTTCATGCTGTTGTTGTCCATGATACAGTTCTTCAGTATGCAGGTGCCTAGAGGCCGTTTACATAGGAACCAAGTCTCATTTTTGGACAATTCTTTAAGCATGATTGAGTGAGAGCCATCTGGTGATGAGTCTGACATGCGGAGAACTTCACCCATACATCATTATTAAGCTGATTGACATCCATGTTCTATTATGTCCTCATTCTCTTGATCTTCCATGCATTCCAGATATGATTGCTCAGAGTGCATCACAGCATATGTAAAAGGCAGAAGAGTGATCAAGTGGGGACGTTTGTCTATAATGAAGACAAACTGCAGCCCCAGGCACCTGATGTTGATGGTCTTGCAGACAATGAATTTGAATGTGCTGGACCGTCACATTTGTATAGCCTGATTTGTGATGCAGATGTGGTGTGTATAAGACACATAATTGGCAGACCGGGTGGGAAATAGGGTTTGATGTAAGCTATTTGACAATGCCTTTAGGTGCATAATACATCTAGAAATCTTCTTCCATATTACACCAATGGTGGAAACTTCAAAGGTTAATTCTCTTGTCATTGTGACCTGAAGGAGGGTTGAGGGGAGACATCCAGTCAACATGCATACAAGAAGGAACATACTCTCACATCTTCTCACTTATCCATCGGCCAACTTCCTCCTAGCACAGCCCACACAGACTCACACTATAAGTTGGATCATATGTCAAGGTTCATTGTCTAATTGACTTGTATCTTATTCATGGGGTATACTTCTTAAGCACATTTTCTTGTTATTGATGCGATTAGTAACAACTTAACATTCCGTGAACCTCGGTAGTGATCCAGTATGGCTCCTGACTATTTGCTCTTCAAGCACATTCATGTAAATGCAGAGTATTTGAATTAATTCATTTGAGGCACATGCTAATTTGGTTTTCAGTTTTCAGGAAAGAAAGAAGCTTTTGAAGGGTGGTTACAGAGATAGACACTTTAATGCAGGTTCTATACTCCTTGCATTTGGTGTTCTAGAGGCAGTTGGAGGATGTGTCAATACATGGTTCAGAACTGGAAAACTTTTCCCAGGTCCTCATCTCTTTGCCGGTGCAGGTGAGTTTCAGTCTGTAAAAAGCACATCTTACATTGCTTCTGTAATGCTAGGACACACTATGGACACTACATCATTCATCTATGGACCAATGAAAGAAACTGAGAATGCAGATGTTTTGCTTGTTTGTGCATGCACACATATGCGTTCATGGTATATAAGATTAAGAGTATTGCTGTCATGGTATCATGATAGGTCACACTTGATTTGAATCTACCGTAGTAACAAACTTAAGAGCGGATATCGTATAAGAATAATTCTTTGAAATTTTTAACAATGTTGCAGGTATTACTGTTTTATGGGCATTGGCTGCATCACTTGTTCCTGCTATGCAGAAGGGGAATGAGACTGCAAGAAGTTTGCATATTGCACTCAACACGGTGAATGTATTACTTTTCCTTTGGCAGGTACCCACAGGTTGGGATATAGTACTGAAAGTATTGCAATTCACCTCTTGGCCTTGATCTGTAATGAGGCCTGTTTCTGCCCCTTCAATTCATTCCCAAAGGATATGTTATCTATTGTACATTGAGTTCATATAAGGCTAGTAACATTCCTTGTATTTTCCAGTAGCCAAAGTGATTGCTCAGGTTAGGTGGCAGTATACTAAAGGTCCATCTTCCTCGTGTCAACCTTTCTTGGCTTCATTTGGTTAACAATACAACATCAACCTTTATGACGAGTTATCATTCAAGTTCATGGAAGCTTTACATCATATTTTTGGCTCTTCACCATGTTTGCAACTTCCATTACATGTTGGACTGATGAAATGAAGGTTGATCTTTGTATTTCAGAGTTCTCCATTGAAATTCATGATATGCTTGTTTATTTGTCTTCTTGTTATGTGGTTGGCTGGCCGAGTATTTTATGATGAGGAAACTTCTAGTAATATTACGAAAAGAGGGATAATATATTGGTTTTTGTAAAAGAATTACACCAAGGGAGAGCATAGCAGAAGAAGATGGAATAGATATGGCAGAAATTCAATGTTTTCTTACATATAGCAAGCTCAAAGATGACGGTACTGTCTACCTTTGTGCTCTCAAAGTAGAGCATCTATGGGGACTTAAACAACTCTGGATAAGGCAATACAAGGTAGGAATATGCTGGCTAAACTTGCGGCTTGGGCTGGAGCAAACATTATTTCTAAGTAGGCCATGTATAGGGGGTGGCTGTACATGGATGGTTGTCCCTATGGGTGGCCATCATGTGTGCATGGCCATCTTCTAATTTGAACCCATATATGAGCTAGCACACAAGGTATGATGACATAAAATACACCAGATAAACCAAGTGTCTTTAAGTCTTGAAATTGCTTTGTAGGAGAACCTACATAACACTTGAATAACATATCAAAGAGCAAGTTTTGTGTTGCACAGATAATAGACCTCCCACATGCTTCTTGTACTTCTTAGCATCCATACCAAGTGTGTCATCATCTAAAGATAACTTAAGGTTTATGTCAATAGGTATATCGATGGTGTTGATTTATTTAGGTAGTGATGTGTGTGAACACTCTAGGACTGCCGGGGCACTTCTTTCCCTCTTTCGGAGGTTTTTTTCCCCCGACCTGTATATACGCCTATTGCCCTAATGGGCTACTTATCTTTGTACATTCTCTAGTAATACATTCAGTATTGTGTGTTTGTGCTCCAAGCTTCTTCTTCCTTGTGCTGTTCGCGTGCTTCCGCAGACGTCTATCTCCAACAATTGGTATCAGAGTAGGTCGTCGCTTCTTCTAGGGCGCCGTCGACACTCCTCCGTTTGCAGTCTCAGATTCGCACAAAATTTGGTGAGCATACTCAGGGTGTTTCCGAGATCAAAACATCTTCGCTCTGTAGTGTCGAAATCACGATGTGAGCTCGTTTCGGCCTTCGAACGCACTATCGCAGAGCTTGTGCAGGCTATTTCGTCCTTTTGTGCCAAAGGTATATACCAGTTTCTGTTCGCCATTTTAAGCGTCTCAAAGTTTGCTACAGGTCTAGCAGAACTCGTCTGGGTTGTTCCGTTCAACTTTTTGAGATACAGTCAATTTTTTGCATCAAGGTATTTTAGTCATCGGCCATGGCTGAAAGCAGTGATGTATTCCATATGTTGGCTGTTGAGGATAAGTTGGATGGTACCAACTACCCATTATGGGCTTATATGATGCGACATGTACTGGTTGCAAAAGGATTGTGGAACATTGTGCAGGGTGTTGAAAGACGTCCTGTTACACCTGTAACGACAGGTACTGCAAATACAGGTGTTGGAGCTGATGAAGATGGTGTCGAAGATGATATTCCGCAGATTCCTGTTCGTGCTTCTGTTTCTGTTGCACCTACTACAGAGCAGATTCGTTGGGATGGCGGAGATGCCCAGGCACATGCATTGATAGCTTTGTCTGTCAAACGTGCCATTATTCCTCACATTCGCTCTTGCAGAACAGCAAAGGATGCTTGGGATACACTTACCACTTTGTACCAGGCTAGGAATGAGGGTCATGTTGCTTACCTCCGAAAACAGTTGGAGAGTGAGCACATGAATGAAGGTGATTCTATGGACAGTTTTCTTACAAAGATCAAAGACCTGAAGGAACAATTGATTTCTGCTGATGAGGTTATACAAGATAGCTCACTTGTGCATACCATTCTGAATGGTCTTCCTGATTCATATCAGAGTTTTTCCTCTACTCTTCGGTTGATGATGAAAAGGCAATCCGAATGCCTTGTCATTTGAGGAATTAGTCTCTGTTCTGTTGCAGGAAGATCAGTCCAGGTAGAACAGGTCCATTATGCGTGTTGCAGATCAAGCTTTCCTGGCTAGTCAGAAGGGCAAAGGAAAATGGAGCTCTTCTACTAGTAAGCAGAAATCTGCAAATGCTGCACAATCGAAGAACCAGGATAAAGATGAGAAGAAATCAGAAAAGTAGAAATTGTTCTGCAAGTACTGTAAAGGAAATGATCATATTATAAAGAACTGTTCAAAACTGGCTGCTAAAGAGGCAAAGAAGAAAGAGGCTGGAATCTTTGTTGCAGAGGCCTCTACACCAAAAACAGAGTCTGCAAATCTTGTGCAGGAAGAAGAATGGGCGTTTACTACTGTCTGTAGTTTTGACCCATCTTCTCATGATCAGTGCATGTCTGCAGTAGACACAGATGTTTGGTACTTTGACAGTGGGGCAACCAAACATATTACCTCGCAGCGCAATTTCTTCTCTTCACTCGAGCCTTCCCCTACAGGGAATACTGTCACATGCGCAAATAACTCCTCTTATCCTGTTATGGGAGTTGGTAAGATCATTCTGACTACTGTTGATGGTAGTTCTTTCACTTTGTCAGATGCTTTATTTGTGCCAGGGATCAAAAAGAACCTGTTATCAGTTTTTGCACTAGCCAAGATTGGCTTGGTTGTGAAATTCGTTGATGACAGGTGTACAGTTCATGATCTCTCAAATGGCGATGTGATTATTGCTTCTGGCATTTTATGTCGTGGGCTGTATAAGCTCATAGACTATGAAAGATCTGTGAATGATTCGGCATGTGCAGTTCATGATTCTCAGGCTATGTCAGATGCAAAGTTTTGGCATGCATGCTTTGGTCATCTGAATTTTGCTAGTTTGTTACGCCTGCAGAAATCTGAAATGGTGTCCTCTTTGCCTAAACTTGAGGCACCTGGAAAACATGTTTGTGAAGGCTGTATTTTGGGCAAAATGCAGCGTTCTTCCTTTCCAAAAGATGGTTCAGTTCGGGCTACGTAGAAATTGCAGCTTGTACATAGTGATGTCTGTGGTCCTATGCAGACACTCTCTTTTGGAAATTACCTTTACTTCGTGACTTTCATTGATGATTTTTCCAGGCATGCATGGGTATATCCACTCAAAGCAAAGTCCGAAGTGTTCATGTGCTTCAAACAGTTTTTGGTTTTGGCTGAAAATCTGTCAGCATGTAAAATGGGCACCCTCCGTTCTGATCGAGGGGGGGAATATATGTCTTCAGATTTTAATGCATTTCTGGTTGAACGTGGGATAAAACACCAGTGTACAGTGCCGTATACATCTCAACAGAATGGAGTTGCTGAACGAAAGTACAGGTCACTCATGGAGATGGCGAGGTGCATGGTCAAAAGTCAAGCTTTACCACATAGTTTCTGGCTTGAGGCTGTCATGTGTGCAGCATATGTACTGAACAGGTGTCCCACTAAAGCGTTGCAGTCTATCACTTCATATGAGGCTTGGCATGACCGCAAGCCATCTGTTGCTCATCTGCGTGTTTTTGGTTGTTTGGCATATGCATTAGTTCCTGAACAACATCGCAGAAAAATTGGATGATAAGGGAGTAAAATGTATTTTTGTTGGGTACAGTTCTGAAAGTAAAGGCTATCGTCTGTATTATCCACAGACTAAACGCATTCTGGTTAGCCGTGATGTTGTCTTTGTGGAAGATGCTATTCAGCCATTGCTTTCATGTACTAAGGAGACATCTGTTAGCTCCAAAGACATGTATGATACTTTGATGCCTCTTTTTACAGGTGGACAGGCTAGTGCTGGTCCTAATGAGGCAACTTCTCAACCTTTGCAGGTTTCATATGATGATGCAGATCATTCCATTTCTGATGCAGATTTACATGATGCACTTGTTGATGAGAGAGTTGATATTGAGCAGGCAAAAACTATGCCAAAATGGCTAGTGCAGACTTTGCGTGACAACAAATTAGATGCACCTTTGTCATATCGTACTCGTTCAGGCTCTCATAGTGCCTCATTTGCATCAAATTGCTATGCTATGGCTACATCTAGTCTCTGTGATGAGAATGAGCCTGTTTCTTTTGATGAAGCACAAAATTCAGAAAATTGGATGGCTGCTATGCAATCTGAATATGATGCTATAATGAAGAATGGTACATGGTCTTTATGTGACTTGCCTCTTGGCAAGAAGGCCATTGGCACTAAGTGGGTATACAAGCTGAAGCGTAAACCTGATGGTACAGTTGACAGGTATAAGGCTAGGCTTGTTGCAAAGAGTTATGCACAGGAAAGAGGCATTGATTTTGATGAGACCTTTGCACCTACATGCCGTATGACTACTCTTCGGAGCATTTGTGCACTTGCAGCCAATCATGGTTGGAATGTACATCAGTTGGACATTAAAACAGCATTTCTGAATGGTGACTTGCATGAAGAAGTGTATGTTTTTCAGCCCCGTTGCTTTGTGCAGAAAGGGCATGAAAACCAGGTTTGCAGGTTAAAGAAGGCATTATATGGTTTAAAGCAAGCACCACGTGCTTGGTATGAAAAGATACATGCCTATCTGATTGCACATGGTTTTGAGAACAGTCCAACTGAAAGCACCTTATATGTTAAGCGTGCTAATGATGTGCTTCTGATCATTGTTGTCTATGTAGACGACATGCTGCTCACTGGTCCTATTGAGAAGCATATTGCTGATTTCAAGGCTGATTTGCATGCCTCATTTGAGATGTCTGATTTAGGGCATTTGCATCACTATTTGGGCATTCAGTTTATGCAAGTTGATGGTGGAATGGCTTTGTGTCAAACGAAATATATTGACACATTATTGCAGCGTTTTGGCCTTGAAGACTGTAAGCCTATTGCCACTCCTATGGAGACAGGTTTACGATTGAGTCTTCATGATGCTGGAGATGCATTTGATGCTGTTCTCTATCAGCAGGCTGTTGGATGCTTGATTTACTTATGCATTTCTCGGCCAGATATTCAGTTTGCTGTCTCACAGATGAGCAGGTTTATGCATTGCCCAGGAGTCACGCATTGGGAAGCGATTAAGCGCATCTTTCGCTACTTGAATGGTACTCGGCTACTTGGGTTGTTTTATCCCAAGGGGGGATCACTACCGCCAGATTTGCATGCTTTTTCTGACTCAGATTGGGCTGGTTGCTATGACACTCGTGTGTCCACCAGTGGTTTTTGCTTCATGCTTGGTAGCTCATGTATATCTTGGTTGAGCAAAAAGAAGCCTACTGTGGCCACTTCCAGTTGTGAGGCTGAGTATAGGGCAGCTTTCACAGCGACTGTTGAGTGTGTGTGGCTCAGACGCCTTATGGTTGATTTGGGTGTTGGCCAGTCTTTTGCCACCACCATCTTCACTGACAGTCAGAGCGCATTGGCAGTTGCGAGGAACCCTGTGTTCCATGCTCGCACTAAGCACATTGAGGTGCATTATCACTATGTCAGGGAGAGGTTCTCTGTTGGGGAGATCAGCTTGGCATATGTGCCCACGCAGGAGAACATTGCAGACCTTTTCACGAAGGCTCTGCCTAGGGATAAGTTTGAAGCTTTCCGCAAAGCTTTGGGCTTACTTCCTTTTGTGGAGTGATTTCCACATAGCTTGGCACTTCCTTATACATGAGTGCCAGCTCCTTGTTCACCGCATCACTCCCAGGGGGGATTTGTTGATATATTTAGGTAGTGATGTGTGTGAACACTCTAGGACTCCCGGGGCACTTTTTTCCCTCTTTAGGAGGTTTTTTTCCCCCGGCTTGTATATACGCCTATTGCCCTAATGGGCTACTTATCTTTGTACATTCTCTAGTAATACATTCAGTATTGTGTGTTTGTGCTCCAAGCTTCTTCTTCTTCCTTGTGAGGGCAACAAGTATGTATCCACCCATAAGGGTATCAGATGCAAGCGAAGTTAGTAATGTGTATAAGCTCCAAGTAAATAGAATGGAAAGAATAAAAATAATTAATACACACCCATTGTGCTTCTATCTATCCATACTTGCTTTCATTTTCTATTACTCTTATGTCTCATGAGATGTCTCCATTACTAATAGTTTCCATGATCTATGTAGAGCGAGTTTTCAAAGAAAGATATTTAGTTATTGGCCCTTTCAAGATAGAGATAACTTGAAGGGCCTCATTCTTTGAAACATAAAGGCCAGATTTTTTGTCGTATTGATTCAAAGCCCATTCAAAATCATATCCAATGTGGACACCACATGACCTTGAACTATAGACTTCTATAAGGACTCATTAGGCACCTTTTGCAACACCTTTTGGGTACTCCACTTCTTCTACAGAGTATCAGGACAAAAGGCCTTGAACATCAATGCTTGAAGGTGTTTTCTCTTTCAAGGAAAACCCATGGCTATTTGACATCTCACATGATCAGTCTACATCTCACTCCAATGTTCCCTTGAACCCATGAACGTCTATCATAGGGTCTAATTTGTTAGCTGATAAAAATTTGTGAATTCCTCTGAAACCACTTCTTCTTGTAATCCACTTCTCATGCAAGCTTGATTGGCTCAAAATTATTAGTGTCACTCTATGCTACTCATTCCTTTAGTTTACTAATATGCCCAATTTTCACTAGTAAAAGTTCCCAAGAAATAATCTTATTGATATCTAAAGTGAAAGCTTGGGTACTATTCCCATTTGCTAAAGATCTCTATTAAGCTACTCCGTCCAAGCACATTTGTGAACAAGTCAGCACAATTGACTTTGTTCGACAATACTCTATCTCCATAATGTCATCTTCTATTAACTCACAAACATAATGGTATTTTACTTCTATATGCTTGGTCCAAGCATGAAACACTGTTGCAATAGTCATGCAATTTTGATTATCAAAGTTAATTTTTGTTTTGATCTCTAATAAGAATCCCAATTCTATTAGTATCCTCATCAACAGGACTAGTTCATGTTGATATATTTAGGTAGTGATGTGTGTGAAATACTAGGACCACAGAGGCACTTTTTTCCCTCTTTAGGAAGTTCTTTTCCCCTGGCTTGTATATATGCCTATCGCCTTAATGGGTTACTTATCTTTGTACATTCTAGTGGTAATACATTCAGTATTGTGTGTTGTGTTTCAAGCTTCTTCTTCTTCCTTGTGTTTTTCATGTGCTTCTGTAGACGTCTAACTCCAACAATTGGTATCAAAGCAGGTCACCACTTCATACTAGTGTGTCTGAATGATCTGAGCTCGTTTCAGCCTCCGAACACACTATCGTGCTGCAGTTTTAACAGAACTTGTCAGGGTAGTTTTGTTGAACTTTTTCAGAGACAGTCATTTTTTTGCATCACGGTATTTTAGTTAGTCGTCATGGTTGAAAGTAATGATGTATTCTGTATGTTGGCTATTGAGGATAAGTTTGATGGTACCAATTACCCATTGTGGGCTTATATGATGTGACATGTATTAGTTGCAAAAGGACTATGGAGCATTGTGCAGGGTATTGAAAAATGTCCTATTACACCTACAAATACAGGTATTGAAGCTGATGCAGATGGCATTAAATATGTTGATATTCTTCACATTCCTGTTTGTGCTGTGATTTCTACTCCACCTACTGTAGAGCAAATTTGTTGGGATGGCAGATGCATAGGCACATGCATTGATAGCCGTGTCTGTCAAACGTGCCATTATTCCTCACATTTTCTCTTGCAGAACAGCTAAGGATGCTTGGGATACACTTACCACATTGTACCAGGCTAGGAATGAGGCTCGTGGTGTTTACTTCCGAAAAAAGTTGGAGAGTGAGCATATGAATGAAGGTGATTCTATGGATAGTTTTCTAACAAAGATCAAAGACTTGAACGAACAATTGATTTTTGTTGATGAAGTTGTACCAGATAGCTCACTTGTGCATACTGTTTTCAATGGTCTTCCTTATTCATTTCAGAGTTTTTCTTCTACTCTTCATTTGATGATGAAAGGCAATCCAAATGCCTTGTCATTTGAGGACTTAGTCTCTGTTCTGTTGCAGGAAGATCAATCTAGGCAGAAAAGGTCCATTATGTATGGTGAAGATCAAGCTTTTCTGGCTAGTCAGAAGGGCAAAGGTAAATGGAGCTCATCAACTAGTAAGTAGAAATTTGCAAATGCTTCACATTCAAAGAAGGAAGACAAAGATGAGAAGAAATAACAAAAGAAGGAATTTTTTTGTAAGTACTATAAAGGAAACGATCATGTCATAAAGAATTGTCCAAAACTGGCTGGAAAAGAGGCAAAGAAAAAGGAGGCTGGAATCGTTGTTACAGAGGCCTCTACACCAAAAACAGAGTCTACTAATCTTGTGCAGAATGAAGAATGGGCGTTTACTACTGTTTGCAGTTTTGACCCATCTTCTCCTGAACAGTGTATGTCTACATTAGACTTAGATGTTTGGTACTTTGATAGTGGGGCAACCACACATATTACCTTGCAATGTAAGTTCTTCACTTCACTCGAGCCTACCCCTACAGGGAATACTGTCACATGCAACAACTCCTCTTATCCTGTGGTGGGAGTTGGTAAGATCATTCTGACTACTACTGATGGCACTTCTTTCACTTTGTCAGATCATTTATTTGTGCCACGAATCAAGAAAAATTTGTTATCAATTTCTGCATTAGCCAAGATTGGCTTGGTTGTGAAATTTGTTGATGACAGATGTACAATTCATGATCTGTCAAATGGCGACATGATTATTGCTTCTGGCATTTTATGTCGTGGACTGTATAATCTCATAGACTATGAAAAATCTATGAATGATTCATCATGTGTAGTACATGATTCTTAGGCTATGTGAGATGCAAAGCTTTGGCATGCACGCTTTGGTCATCTGAATTTCGCTAGTTTGCTATGCCTATAGAAATCTGAAATGGTGTCCTCTTTGCCAAACTTGAGGCACCTGGTAAACATGTTTGTGAAGGCTATATTTTGGTCAAAATTTAGTGTTCCTCCTTTCCAAAAGATGGTTCAGTTTGAGGTACTCAGAAATTGTAGCTTGTTCATAGTGATGTCTGTGGTCCTATGCAGACACCCTCTTTTGGAAACTATCTCTACTTTGTGACTTTCATCGATGATTTTTTCAAGCATGCATGGTTATATCCATTGAAGGCAAGGTTCTAAGTGTTTGTGTGCTTCAAACAGTTTTTTGTTTTGGCTGAAAATGTGTCAACATGTAAAATAGGCACCCTTCGTTCTGATCGAGGGGGGGAATATATGTCTTTTGACTTTAATGCATTTCTAGTTGAACATGGGATAAAACATTAGTGTACAATGTTTTATACACCTCAACAAAATGGAATTGCTGAACGGAAGAACATGTCACTCATGGAGATGGTGAGGTGTATGGTCAAGAGCTAGGCTTTACCACATAGTTTCTGGCTTGAGGCTATCATGTGTGCATCGTATGTGCTATTATTATTTGGGCCTTCATTTTATGCACGTTGATGGTGGAATGGCTTTGTGTCAAAGGAAATATATTGACATATTATTGCAGCATTTTGGCCTTGAAGACTATAAACAGGCTATTGGATGCTTGATTTACTTATGCATTACTCGACAGATATTCAGTTTGTTGTCACAGATGAGCAGGTTTATGCATTGCCCAGGTGTCAAGCATTAGCAGGTGGTTAAACACATCTTTCGCTACTTGAGTTGTAATCGACTACTTGAGTTGTTTTATCCCAAGGGGGGATCACTATCGCTAGATTTTGCATGCTTTTTCTGACTCTCACTGGGCTGGTTGCTATGACACTCATGAGGCTAAGTATAGGTAAGCTTTCACAGCGACTGTTGAGTGCGTGTGGCTCAGATGCCTTATGGTTGATTTGGGTGTTGGTCAGCCTTCTGTCAACACCATCTTCACTGACAGTCAGAGCGCATTGGCAGTTGTGAGGAACCCTTTGCTCCATGCTCGCAATGCAAGAGAACATTGTAGACCTTTTCACAAAGGCTCTATCTAGGGAGAAATTTGAAGCTTTTCGCAAAGCTCTGGGCTTAATTCCTTTTGTGGATTGATTCCACATAGCTTGGCACTTCCTCATTTTCAACACCTTGCACAATATTCCACAATCCTTTTGCACAATAATGGCACATTTGAAAGACATGGCTATCAATGCGTGTGTGTGAGCATCTCTACCATCCCAACATATTTTCTCTATAGTAGGTGCAACAAGAACTGAAGCAGGAACAAGAATATTAGGAATATTATCATCTTCAATGCCATCTGCATCACCTTTAACAACTGTGTTTGCAGGTGTAATAGGATGTTTTTCAACACTCACAATCCATTTGCAACCAATACATGATGCATCATATTAGCCCATAATGGCTAATTGATACCACTCGAGTTATCCTCAATAGCCAACATACAAAATACATCACTGCTTTTAACCATGGCCATGGACTAAAATACCCTGATGCAAGAAAATGATTGTATCTCAAAAAGTTAAACTGAACTACCCGATTTGTTACCGTTAGTGTCCATGTGAAAGGCCAAATGGCCACCGGACACTTCTTTGTATATGTTCTTTAATAAAACATATAGTGGCCTGGTCAGTCACAGACTGTATGTTCGACCGCATTTGTGAAACCTAAGAAGTCTGTCTTGAGGCTCCCTGTGTACTGCGTTTTCTGCGTATTCTACAACATCTGTGCGTAGTACTGTGTGTGGCGACCGGAGCTTGGTTTTCTACTTTGAGCATATCGTCGTGGAGCTCTCGAGGAGGAGAGTCCAGTGTGGTGCACGCCCCCCCCCCCAGGTTGTCTCCAAGGCTTTCGACTAAGGCGGCGACCAAGGCATAGACCTTGGCATACCTTGTCATCCGAGTCACCGAAGTCACCGTTGGCGCCGTTGGCTGCGCGCGAGGGAGGACCTCAACGATCAAGGAATATAGAGGTTCCCGGTACTTCCCGGGAGGTCACCCATCCCAGTACTGTTCCCCCCAGAGCTCGCTTAACCGCGGCAATCTCTTGCCACTAAGCTACACTCTTGTGGTGTTTGAAGAAGGGGAAAGACTAAGGTTGGCATTACCTTGAACAAGTTTTGGTCCCTCAAAGCTTCATTTTTGCTTTTAAAGCCTATTTCTGAAGCAATTTTGGGGTGTTTTTGGAGCCATTTTGGAGTACTTTCGCACGTAGTTCTCTTCACACAGGTCCAAGAACATCAAGAAGAGTGTTCCTTGTACTTCTCAGACAATAAATATCAACCTTTGGGGCTGTATTTTCAGCCACACTCGTAAAACTACAGGTTTCTCGAGGGGCTTTCAGTTTTGGTGGGAGCAGTCGCTGCAAATTTATGCAGGTTTTTAAAGCCTAAAACATCAGAGTTGACAGACACTTGCAGGTGTTATTGGCTAGTTTTTTGGGCTGTGTATTCAGCCTTTCAGTGTCATTTTACTGCATATATTGAGCACATACACACCATGTACGCTTCTGTGGATACCGCTTATGTACGTCCATGTGGGCATTGATATAGCGGTTACGTTCTTTGCATAAAGCCTTTTACGTTTGATAAAGAGGGTCGTGGTGAGGTTTTCTTAACTGGGAGACACCCAGATGTCGGGGTCTCTTCGGTGATGCAGGTGGAAGACTTACCCAGCCTCGCCATAGGAGATGTATGATAGTTGTTCATAGGTGCTCGATAAGCCTAGTTGGCTTCTATTGGGTAACTGATTATATGCAGTGGAGTCAGTGATTCACTATGCAGGTAGACATGTTAGTACTTGCAGTTTTATGATACTTTGACACTGGTCATATGCTAATTTTGCAGAGGATACTCTGGCAAAATTTTTCCAGATTTCTGGTTTAGTCAACTATATAGTGGTCGATTTACTCCTTGATACACTTATTTGTTGGTGTTTGGACTCTTCTAGCTCCATTATCATTCTATTCAGTTCTCTACGATCATGGCATCAGAGGTCTCAGGCACATCCGGTGGATCAGGGTCTAGTGCTAGCGTTCCGAGGAGGAGCTATAACTTGCAGGGCAAAGACCATTTTGAGATCCGAAAATTTGATGGCACAAACTTTGCTCTATGGAAGAATCAGATTAAAGATGTGCTGATTCAAAGAAGGCAATGGAAGCCAGTAAATGGGATTTCAAAGAAGCCTGCTGACATGGATGAAGATGATTGGGATGAGTTAGATGAAATGGCCAGGTCTACCATTCGCTTGCACCTAGCAGATAATGTTTACTTTACAGTATTAGACTGTGAAAGTGCAGAGGAGCTTTGGAAGAAGTTATGCAATACATATGAAAAAGAGACGGCATCAAATAAAGTATATCTGATGAGAAAATTATACGACCTTCGTATGAAGGACACAGATAGTGTTGCTGCTCATCTAAATGAGTTTGATGCCATATTCTCCCAGTTACAGGCTCAGAAAATGGATATGGACAATGAAATGAAAGCAGTATTGCTGTTATGCACCCTGCCATCATCATGGGATACATTTTGCACAGCTATTAGCAATAGTGCACCAGGTGGTAAACTCGTCTATGATGACATATGTGGAGCACTCTTGAGTGAGGAGATTCGTAGAAAATCTATGGTTGGCACTCAGAGTGGAGATGCATATAATGTTCGTGATTCTTACCAAGGAAAGAATCAACAACGTGGCAGGAGCAAGAACAAGGAAAAGAATGGTCAACGGAATAAGAGCAGAAGTAAATCAAGGAAGAGGGATATTGAATGCCATTATTGTCATAAGAAAGGACACATGAAGAAAGACTGTTATGCATTAAAGAATGCTAAAGGTAAAGGACAGAATGTTGATGGGCATGTTAAACAGTTACCTGCACCATCTACTTCGACTGTGAAGATTGAAGAAATTAATGCTATTTCTGATGATGCTGATGTGTTGACACTTGATAGTACTGTGCCATCTGAGGCACTTATGGCTGATTCTCTTTCCCACACCTGGCTGCTAGATTCTGGTGCTTCTTTCCATGTGACACCACATAGAGAATGGTTCTCTAATTATGCAGCAAAGTCTCTTGGTACCGTGAGACTTGGTGACTCTTACCAGTGTGATGTTGTGGGGATTGGAGATGTGGTTGTGCAGTTCATTGACGGTTCAAAATTTACTATGCATAATGTACGCCATGTACCTCAGTTATCACGCAGTTTGATGTCAGTTGGTCAACTTGATGACCTTGGTTACAAGGTGGTCTTCTATGCTCAGTCCTTTCGTATATCAAAGGGCAATATGGTTATTGCAAAAGGAAGGAAAGTTGGCTCACTTTACCCTTTATTTGTATCACAGAAAGAACACTTGTTAGCTGTTACTGAACAGCCTATGGCTTGTATTTGGCATGGTCGTTTGGGCCATATATCTCGTAGTGGAATGGAAAATCTTTCTCGTTCTGGCTACTTACCTGTGTTATCTTTCTCTGATTTTTCATTTTGTGAGCATTGTCAATATGGAAAGCAAACCAGAAATGTGCATAAAACGCACATTGACTCTTCAATTCAGCCTTTAGATCTTGTTCATACAGATGTGTGTGGTCCTATGCCCACTAGGTCCTTAGGTGGTTCTCTTTACTTTTTTACTTTCATAGATGATGCTACTAGAAAAGTCTGGGTATATCCTATCAAATCAAAGGATGATGTATTCCCTACTTTCAGAAAATGGCTTGCTTCAGTTGAGACTGAAAAAGGAACTAAGCTTAAGGCTTTACGTTCAGATAATGGGGGTGAGTATACCTCACATGAATTCAGCCTTTTCTGTCAGTGTAGAGGGATTCGTAGAGAGTTTACAGCTCCTTATACCCCAGTACAGAATGGTGTAGCTGAGAGGATGAATAGAACTATTCAAGATAGAGTAGTCTCTATGTTGCATCATGCAAACCTCTCACAAGGTTTTTGGGCAGAAGCAGTATTGACTGCAGTTCATGTGATTAACCTTTCACCTAGTACTGCCAAAGGTCTGAAAGTGGCACAAGAGTTATGGACAGGGAAACCACCATATTATGATCATCTTCGAGTTTTTTGGTGTGAAGCATATGTTCATATACCCAAGAATCTTAGACAGAAGTTGGACCATAAGTCAAAGAAATGCATTTTTCTTGGATATGGTCGAGAAGGACAATTTGGATATCGCTTATGGGATCCTGAAACACGGTCAGTTATCAGAAGTAGTGATGTCATTTTTAATGAGTCTAAGATGCATAAACAGCCGATTAAGGAGGTTGAAGTGAGAAGAGTGGTGTTTGAGGATACTAGTCCTCCGGTTAGCATGCATAAAAATGCTGCACATAGGGATGTTCAAGAGAATGTCCATTCAGATCAGTCTGCACATGTTCCTGTTCAGCAACCATTGAGACGTTCTGCACGTGTCTCATATCCACCTGATAGATATGTTCCAGGTTTAGATTTTGTTATGCTAACAGATGCCGGTGAGCCCTCTTGCTACAAAGAGGCTATGCAGACAGAGGATCATGTCAAGTGGGAGCGTGCCATGAAGAGTGAGTTGGATTCTATTCACAAGAATGGTACTTGGGACTTAGTACCTTTGCCAAAGGGAAGGAAAGCTTTACCATGTAAATGGGTATATAAGCTGAAATTCACATCAGATAGTGCTTCTCCAAAATATAAAGCACGACTTGTTGCAAAGGGTTTTAAGCAACAACATGGTGTTGATTTTGAGGAAATCTTCTCCCCAGTGGTCAAGATGACTACTTTGCGCATGTTGCTTGGATTCGTTGCAATGGAGGACTTAGAGCTAGTCCAAATGGATGTGAAAACAGCTTTCTTGCATGGAGATCTTACAGATGAGATCTATATGGAACAACCAGAGGGTTATGTAGTTCCTGGCAAGGAAAGTCTAGTTTGTAAGCTCAAGAAGAGCTTGTATGGACTTAAACAGTCTCCTAGACAATGGTACCAAAAGTTTGATGCTTTTATGAAGTCCCAAGGCTATTCTCGGAGCAATGAGGATCATTGTCTCTACACAAAGAGATGTTCTGATGGCAGCTTGATATGCTTGATACTTTACGTCGATGATATGTTGATTGCTGGGAAGTCCTCTTATGATTTTTCAATTCTCAAAAAGAAGTTGAGTCAGACATTTGATATGAAGGATTTGGGGGATGCCAAACATATTCTTGGCATGCGCATTACTCGTGATAGGAGTAAAAGATGCATATACTTGTCTCAAAGTGAGTACATATCCAAAGTACTTCATCGATTCAATATGCAGGGTGGAAAGGCATTGAGTACACCTTTACCCACATATGTGAAATTGAGCAAGGATGACTGCCCCAAATCAGATGAGGAAAAGGAATTCATGACCAAAATTCCCTATCAGTCTGCTGTTGGTAGTCTCATGTATGCTATGGTAGCTACGAGACCAGACATTGCATTTGCAGTGGGAGTTGTGAGCAGATATATGTCTAATCCTGGCAAGAAACATTGGGAAGCGGTCAAAATGATTTTGAGATATCTGAGTGGCACTAAGGACAAGTGTCTATGCTTAGGTAGAGGGAAAGCATCCATTATTGGTTACACA
This sequence comes from Ceratopteris richardii, assembly GCA_020310875.1. Taxonomy (NCBI): domain Eukaryota; kingdom Viridiplantae; phylum Streptophyta; class Polypodiopsida; order Polypodiales; family Pteridaceae; genus Ceratopteris; species Ceratopteris richardii. Next base: position 118,475,752 of record CM035442.1, read on the forward strand.
GATTCTGACTATGCTGGTTGTGTAGACAATCGTAAGTCTACATCAGGGTACATTTTTCATTTTGCTGGAGGTGCTATCTCTTGGAGATCTCGTCTTCAAGAATGTACAGCTGTTTCCACCACAGAAGCAGAGTATGTTGCAGCAAGTGAGGCATGTAAGGAAGCATTGTGGCTTTCTCGTCTTGCTTGTGATATGGGTTTGCCTCAGCATGTACCTCACTTGCTCAGTGATAGTCAGAGTGCCATTGCTTTGGCTAAGAATCCGGTCTATCATGCAAAGACCAAGCACATTGAGGTGAGGTATCACTTCATTAGAGATTGCTTAGCCACTGAGAGCATTATTCTTGAGAAGGTTCACACTCGAGATAATGCTGCAGATGCTTTGACTAAAGCTCTACCACAGGATAGCTTTCGACACTGTTGTCACTTGATGGGGGTTACTTGATTCTTGATCTTACACAGTCACTTGTATACTGTGTAACATGCCCATCAGGTGGGAGGTATAGTTTGTATACTTACACTCAGGTATTCTTTATCATTCTTTCTTTTTTCTCCCATAGTTACTCTGGCCATATTGGCCTTTAGTGGGAGATTGTTACCGTTAGTGTCCATGTGAAAGGCCAAATGGCCACCGGACACTTCTTTGTATATGTTCTTTAATAAAACATATAGTGGCCTGGTCAGTCACAGACTGTATGTTCGACCGCATTTGTGAAACCTAAGAAGTCTGTCTTGAGGCTCCCTGTGTACTGCGTTTTCTGCGTATTCTACAACATCTGTGCGTAGTACTGTGTGTGGCGACCGGAGCTTGGTTTTCTACTTTGAGCATATCGTCGTGGAGCTCTCGAGGAGGAGAGTCCAGTGTGGTGCACGCCATCGAATTACTTCACGATCAAGTTCTGCTAAACCTGTAGCAGATTTTGAGATGCTCATACTGGTGAACCAAAACCTATATATATCTTTGGCACAAAAAGATGAAACTACCTACGCAAGCACTGTGATAATGCATTCAGAGGCCGAAACGAGCTCATATCACGATTTTGGCACCACAGCTGTTTTGAACTCCTAATCACCCTAAGTATGCTCACAAAATTTTGTGTGATTTTGAGACTATGACTGAAGGGGTGTCGATGACACCCTAGATGAAGTGGAGACTTACTCTAATACCAATTGTTGGAGTTTTAGGTCTACAGAAGCACACGAATAGCACAAGGAAGAAGAAGGAGCTTGGAGCACAACACACAATGTATTACCACTACAATGTACGAAGATATATGAACCATTAGGGTTATAGGTGTATATACAATTTGGGGGGAAGAAACCTCCGATTAAGCGCATCTTTTGCTATTTGAGTGATACCCGGCTACTTGGGTTGTTTTATCCCAAGGGGGGATCACTACCACCACATTTGCTTGATTTTTCTGACGACTCTAACTGGGTTGGATGCTATGACACTCGTATGTCCACTAGTGGTTTTTGCTTCATGCGTGGTAGCTCATGCATATCTTGGTTGAGCAAGAAGCAGCCTATTGTAACCACTTCCAGTTATGAGGTTGAATATAGGCCAGCTTTCACAGCAACTGTTGAGTGTGTGTGGCTTAGACACCTTATGGTTGATTTGGGTGTTGGTCAATCTTCTACCCCCACCATCTTCACTGACAGTCAAAGCGCATTGGAAGTTGTGAGGAACCCTGTGTTCCATGCTCGCACTAAGCACATTGAGGTGCATTATCATTATGTCAGGGAGAGGTTCTCTGCTAGAGAGATCAACTTGACATATGTGCCCATGCAGGAGAACATTGCATACCTTTTCATGAAGGCTCTACCTAGGGAGAAGTTTGAAGCTTTTTGCAAAGCTTTGGGCTTACTTCCTTTTGTGGATTGATTCCACATAGCTTGGCATTTCCCTATACATGAGTGCTAGTTCCTTGTTCACCGCATCACTCCCAACTTGGGGGATTTGTTGATATATTAAGGTAGTGATGTATGTGAACACACTAGGACCACTAGGGAACTTTTTTCCCTTTTTAGGAGGTTTTTTCCCCCTGGCTTGTATATACACCGATAGCCCTAAGGGGTTACTTATCTTTGTACATTCTAGTGGTAATACATTCAGTATTGTGTGTTGTGCTCCACGCTTCTTCTTCTTCCTTGTGTTGTTCACATGCTTCCATAGACGTCTAACTCCAACATTAATAACCCATCAAATTTTGCAGGATGAACACAAATACAAACAAGTTGGTCTCTTATATGTTTGATTTCTTGATGAAGTCTTTAGCCTTCTCTGACTCAAAGTGCTTCTCATTTGCTAATTGATTCTCAAGATTTTCAATTGAAGTGTGATTCTTGGTATGATATAGGCCATCCAATATGCCCCAAGCTTCATGTGCTTTACTAGAGTTGGCACATAATCACTTACACTCATAACAATGGCACATAAAGCATTTACATTTTTCCTCTCCAAGCTCAAAGAAATTTGGATCAAGCTACAAATTTATTCTCGCTTATCATCTTGAAGAGTTGCAAAAAACCCTAATGTCTTGCAACAAGTCAATAATTAGTGTTGATTTGAATAAATTGTGGTTATGTCAAGCACCTTGTCGAAGGATGTGCATTCCTTTGTTAGCCCGATTCTTCACCTCAAGTTGTGATTTGTTTCGTGCCTTTGAATTCTTTCTTTTAGTACATGAAATTCTCACTAGCTGTTGAATATACGTTGCTAACCATATATTATTTCTAATAATGTGCAATGATTAGTTACCATGTATGGGGCTTTTTTGGGAGATAATCTATGTATTACTTCCGCTGGACTAATGAAGTTAATGAGATGAGATTTTAGTGTTTGTCCCTCCTATCCTTGATACAATTTACCAAAGCTTGTTATTTTTTTGTGTGACAATCAAAATTGAAAACAAATATTTTGTCCATTTCAACACTACAAAGACCTCATGGGCTCTCCTTCTGTACATCTTCATGAATCATGCTACAAGATTGATGCTCCATAATACTCAAGGACTAGTGTGAGAAAGATTAAGGATTGATATGGGAAAGCTTTTCTATTCATTCTTTGAATATGATTTTTAATCAAAGGAGATTATTATTGATAATGTCAACATGTGAAAATAGGGCCTCTAGGTGCAAGGAAAATGCAAATAGGTGGTCGTTTCAAAAGTTTAGGCATGCTTTAGAAGCAATTATGTGTGAAATCTAGTAGGAAAAATTGAAATGTAAAGATGGATATGTGATGTAAAAACATCATCACTTTAAAGCGAGAGAGAGAGAGAGAAGCCAAAGTAGGAGATACCTATGCAAACAAGGAGGTGAAGAAGAAAGTGGTTCTCATTGTCATAATCAAGATAAATTCACTCACATTGGGAGTGATGTTTTTGAAATGGAAGAGGCTCCATTAAAAGAGTTATTTCAACAATATAGAGATGTATTCACCTGTTCCTACAAGGATTTAAAGGGTGTTGAACCTATATATGTGCCCATAGAATCCCTATGGCATCTGATGCTAAATTCTTTAAACAAAGATCATATACATATAGAGATGTATATTGTACTAAAATCAAAGAAGAAATTTATACAAATATAGAAGCGAGTTTATTTATGAGATTGAACACACCAAATGGATGTCCCCCATCATTGTTGTGTACAAAAAGAATGGACAACTAAAAGTTTGCATCAACTTAGAAGGGATCAATGCAACTATAAGGGATACTTATCCACTAAATGTTATCGATTTGATCTTACTTTAGTTATTTTTTATTAAAGTATGTGTGCATAATAGAAATATCCAAAAAAATTGAAATGCATAACTAAAGCATTTTTACCAGAGTATGATTCTTGAGGAGTAATGTCATGAAGTGCCTTTGTGTAGCTTCTATTTAAAATGTTCACAACTATATTGATTGCTTCACCCCAAAGTGAATCAGAAATATCTTGATCTTTTAGCATACAATAGGCCATTTTCACTTCTGTCATATTTCATCTCTCAACAATGTCATTTTGTTGAGGTGTGTGAGTTGTGGTAAGTTGCCTCTTGATTCTATGAGCATTGCACTAGTTGTTGAATTATGTCAATAAGAATTTTCCTTCTCGATCAATAAGGAACTTCTTATTTTTCTACCCATTTCAATTTCAAAAATCTTGTGCCACATTTTAAATTGGTCAAAAACATTAACCTTCTCCCAAGTAAAATACACCCACATCTTTCTACTATAATCATTGATGATCAGCAAAAAATATAGGTATCCTCAAAAAGCAGGAGTAGACATTTTACCATGGAGATCAGCACATACCAACTCTAAAGGAGTTTTTGAGCTCGATTTCTGATCTCTTTTGGAAATGCTTTCCTTTGTTGTTTGCTCATTATGCAAGTTTCACATGGTTCCTACAAATCTAAACATGTAGGTAAATCTGTTACCATCCCTTTTCTCTACATCTCTTTGAGAATGACAAATCCAAGTTGCCCAAAATGTTGATGTTAAATTCTACTTGTTTCTTTGTCTTTTGTAGTAGTGAGGGCACTTAACTTATACAAGTTACCTTTTCATAATCATTTTCCTACAATATTACTTGTTCCATCCAAGATTTTGCACCATCCTTTTCAAAATATTTTTCAAGATGATGATCTATTATGGGAAAAATTGATAATAAATTTCAACTTAGTGGTAGATCATACAAAACATCTGAGATTTTTCTTTCAATACTAGTTAAAGCAATAAAATAGATGGCTCAAATTGATTTAGTTGGACGTTTTCAATCATTTCCTATACTTAATTGATGGGTTCATATAGAGGCAATAAGGAATTATAATAGTCCTTCTTGTTGGTCATGTGTAAAGATGCTCCACTATCTAATATCCAAAGTCTATCCACACAAGTTTGGACATATGTACATGCCTCCTCCATGGCAACCCATAATTCAAGTTTGGGTTATTTGCAAATTCCCTATTCTTTCATGTGGATGTGAGAAGTACCACTTCTCTCATCGGCTTGCTTTTGCGTACATTCCTTAATGGCATGGCCCTTTTTCTAGCAATAAAAAAAGCTTCTCATGAACTTTTTTTTTCTTTGGATTCTTCTTTGAAATATTAGAAGAGCTTTTGCCCTTTGAATTCACTTTGAAGGTAAGAGGGGAGGATCTAACCTTATTCTTAAGGGTAATTCCAACCCATCAAATTTTGCAGGAAGAACACCAATACAAACAAGTTGATCTCTTATATGTTTGATTTTCTTGATGAAGTAGTCTTCTCGGACTCAAAGTGCTTCTCATTTGCTAATTGATTCTCAAGATTCAGAATTGGAGTGTGATCCTTGGTCTGATATTGGCCATTCAATATGCCCCAAGCTTCATGTGCTTTAGTGGTGTGCTAGACTAGAGTAAGCACATAATCACTTACACTCATAAAAATGGCACATAAAGCATCTACATGTCACCTCTTCCAAGCTTGAAGATGATTTGGATCAAGCTAGATCATTACTCATGGACTTGATGGATCTTCCATTGGAACAGACTTCGAATAGCTCATGTTGGCCCCATGACATTATCCAAAAACCCATAAGAGTCCAAGTTAAAGAAATTTTGAACTTCCAAGGTATGTAAGTTGTTCAATCAAGTTTCTCTTCAATGAATGTGGGTGGATGCATGTGAATTGGTGAAATGATAACATTTGTACTGGATAGTTAAGCCATTTGTAAGCAAATTTCTTCTCCCTTATCAACTTGTAAATTTGCAAAAAACCCTAATGACTTGCAACAAGTCAATAACTAATGCTGATTTGAATGAATCGTGGCTATGTCGAACAAATTCTCAAAGGATGTGCATTCCTTTGAGAACCCAATTCTCTACATAAGGTTGTGATTTGTTTTGTGCCTTTGAATTCTATCTTTTAGTACATGAAATTCCCATTAGGTTTTGAATATACTTTGCTAACGAGATATTATTTGTGTCAATTTGCAATGATTAGTAGCCATGTATGGGGATTGTTCGGGTTGTAATCTATGTACTACTTTGGTTGGAGTAATGAGGTTAATGAGATGAGATTTTAGTAATTGTCCCTCCAATTCTTGATACAATTTATCAAAGCTTTCGATTGTTTTATGTGAAAATAAACATTGAAAACAAATATTTTGTCCATTTCAACACTATAAAGACCTCATGGGATCTCCTTCTGTACATGCTTCATGAATCGTGCTCCAAGCTTGATGCTCCATAACACTCAAGGACTAGTGTGAGAAAGATAAAGGACTGATATGGAAAATTTTTCTACTCATCCTTTTGATAGGCTTTTTATCAAGGGAGATAATTATTGATAATGTCAACGTGTGAAAATAGGTCCTCTAGGTGCAAGGAGAATGCATATTGTTGGTCGTTTCAAAGGTTTAGGCATGCTTTAGATGCAATCGTGTGTGAAATATATTAGAAAGATGGAAAACGTAGATGAAATTTAAAGATGGATATGTGATGTTTAATGCTCATGGAAACAAGTATGCATCCACCTATTTGTGTTGAACATGATTAGTCTGGTTAAAAGTGAGGGCTGAGGCATAAAATATCTTTTTTGCATTTTGAAGAAGGAAGAGCATAACCGAAGTATGCAAATTACTCCATCTTCTATTCTAGAAAAAGTATGTACATAAATGGAGCACAAAGAAAGATTGAGTATAATAAGGATCTCAAATGTTCTTATTTAAATAAAATGGCATTAGGAATTACATAGTATGCAAGAGAATTTATAAAAATATACAAGTTTCAAGTAAATAGAATGCAAAAAATAATAACCATTAATACACACCTTTTATGTTTCTATCCACCCATATTTGCTTTCATTTGCTTTTGCTTTTGTGTCTCATGAGAGGCCACCATATCATTCGTTAAAGAAACAATTGGTAGGTGTACAAAATGTTAGAATTTTAGCAACCTCAAGTGTGGGAACTCATGCTAAATTGAAGTGCCACATCACTCACACTTTTTGGTAGGATATACAACCACTTTTCTATGAATTTTCTCCGCTCATTACTCAACTAATTGATGAAAAAAAAAGTCAAGATCATTTGAAGGGAATTTTTGAATTCAAATTTACAACTACTTTTTTGAGCATTATATAAGCAGACACATGGAACAAAGTCATGGCCATCCTCCTCTACCATTTGAGCACTTGTAGGCTCTCATTAGGAGTGTCTACTCCAAGCCTAAGCTAGCCCCTAGCTTAAGCAAGCCCCTTGCATGCTGTAATTTTCTCATAGGAAGTGATCTTTGATCACCCATATCTCTTTGTGTAGTTGTTCGATTCATTTGCCAGATAGCTCATTTTGTTTCTATGATTGTAAGCTTTCTTACTTGGTATGTGTGTTGGAAGGTACACATAGGTGCAAGCTACCTGTTTGGACAATTTCTAATATGTCTTGTGGAAGGCCATTGATACCCCTCACATTCTCCAAATTGAGCGATCTTTGGCTTTTTGGAAAGGCCATACTGTCTATTTGTAGTATGCAAAATTGCATAGGATCAATCTTCGGGTCGAGAGAGAAATTCAATTTTTGGTGGACTGTGGTAGTGAACTATTTGGTCCTAAAAAGGGCCTATCATTCTTCTGTTGCAACTAAGAGTGGATATACTCCATCAGTGGTATCAGAGCTAAACATTGAGCATTGAGGACATCAAGAGGAGGCCCTAAAGTTGCTTGAGAGCCAAGGATTCAAGCAAAGACCAAGAAGATTTGAAGAAGCATTTGAAGCAAGGGGGAGCTTCTATCATCATCAAAGGTTCAAGACAAGTGGAGGCTCTTGTGGGAAGGTAACATATCATTCTTTCTCACATCTATCACAATCCAAAGAGGGATTAGGAGCCACTTCATAGTCTCATACACAATGGGAGACTATAATACTCATATTGAGAAGCTTGAAAAGAGCAATTACCAACCTTGGAAGTTTAGAATCTCTAACTTCCTCATGAAAAGGGTCTTTGGGGCTTGGTGAGTGTGTAGCTCAAGCGTAAGCACCACCTCCTTTACTTGTCAATCCGCGGAGACGTGAGGACCAATATGAAGATCGTGAGCAATTGTGGTGAGCAAATGTGAGTGACAAGCACATACATGCACGCACACACACACGCACACAAGGCAAGATCAGAGAGAGGAACAATGGAAGGGCTTTGATTACAAAAGAAATCTATTACAAAACTGAAATCTACAACAAGCCAACCTCAAAAATGAGCTCTCTAGCTCTTTTTATAGTTTTTGGACTAGTTTTGGCCCTGTCTAGACCTAGTGTCCAACCTAGTTAAAAATTAGGTTCCAGGGCTTATTTGAGGGCTCAAACGGAGTCTAAAAATTATGAAAATTGGTAGGATGATACTTCTAATACTCTTCAAGCTTGAGGACTCCTCGGCTTGGACAAAATAGAGTTGCAAAAATGTGAAATGGTATTTACAATGGTTTTTAGTGATGAAAATACCTATTTTTGTAGGGGATTCTTGTGAAAAATTGACATACACTTCTTGGAGCTCCCTATTTGCTACTTCTTCTTATGTGTCCACTTCTTTCATGTGCTTCTATGCTTTGTCCTTGACCTTGAGCTTCAACACTCCCCCCCCCCTCTCGAGTCTGTCGTCCCTGACAGACCCTTGTTGTAAGGGTTGTTCCATGTAGTGCTTTGAGAGGTAGTGTCCATCCTTTGTATGTGCTTCTTCCTTGTATTCAAGCAAGAATGTGTCATTGTGAGCTTTCAAAAACTATGATTGGATCAAAAGAGGTTGTCAAGATTGAGTTGGAGCAACTGCTGGCTTCGAATGGCTCCCTAGGTATTGAAGTTGCTCCCATGATATCCTCTAGATCTTCCAAAGGTGATGTTCATTGTAATCATGCCAAGTACTCGTAACCCATAGTGAATGATGGGTAAGGGTGTTAGTGCATGGGTTGAAGAAAGTATGTGCCTTGTGCACGGCCTTGTAATGTGGCCCTATGCATGCATAATTGGGGAATGCAATATAAGAAACATGGTGCAAAGAAATTGGGTCTTGAACGAATTGCTCAAGGGTACGCCGATGAAGTGGTTTCCTAATTTATCATTGTTATAGTGTTACCCAGGGAGAGGGTTCTTACCATGAAAGGTCCATCCATATTCTGCACTTTTTGTTGTATTCCCATTATTGTGATGGACCATGGCTGGTCTATCATTGTCGATGAATGCCCTTGTTGATGATCCACTGATGAGATGCTTTGAGCGTCTGGTCATGTTCCCTCTCTTCAAAGCAACAGTTGCCAAATACTGAGAATTGAATTTCGTTCTATTCCGTGACAAACAGCATTGGGTAAGTATACCAAGCTGAGTTTCACATATTCTCTCTAGCTCACCATAAGTAAGAGTCTTCTCACCCAGTATACATACAAGGATTTGCAATAATATCATCTGCTAGTCAAGCCACACTTCTACAAAACTGATAAATGCCTAGTAATCAACAGCTCCACCTTCAACTAAGCATGACTCATTCATGTCCTAGGATCCACACCTGGGAACAAGCTCTCTCTCTCCTTCTCTTTTTCTTTTTTTTTTTGTACTAGAGGTACATAATGAAAATGCCATGATGACATGTACAATAGATGAATGTAATTCATCTCTTCTTAGTCCATGTGCATGAGGGGAGACTAAGGGTGCATGGGTTGAAAACAAAAAAGTGCCTATGCATGGTCTTATGATGAGACCATATTTCATGCATACTCTAACAAATGCATACAAAAAGCAATGGTGAAAAAATGGATAAATCTTGAGCAAAGTGCTCAAGGGTGAGACGATGATGAGGCTTCCTTCAAATATCCAACTCCAAGAACCTTTTCTTTCCCATCAACCATTTGAAATGGATGATACCTTTGTCCACCAATCTGCCAAAAGAAAAATAAAAAGCAAATTTTTACGATGTATGAACATGTGCCCTCTGGGTGCCTGGGTTAAACTTAGCGTGCCTAGTGCTTGGTTTTTGGATGAGGCCCTATTTTCATGCATACTTGATGTGCATTTTGAGCATATGTTGTGCATTGGGCAAGGTTGGGTTTGACACCCATGGATGCCGCACGAAGAGGTTTTAGGCCGCCAATATGTCTTTGTTGTGCTGATTGTTGCCTTGAAGTCCCTCCCTTGATTTTTTTTGAGTTTAGGCTTGGGTCCTTTGATTGGAAGTGAAATTTCTTGAAGATAAGGCATGGTAGGCCTAGACCATAGATTTTGAAGTCTAGTGTGAGGGGGCTGATTTTGTAAAAGGGCTTTCTTTGGTACCCATATCATAGTGCGATTTGGTTGGGCTCTAAGTAATTGCTTGGCCACCCAAATTTGCTTGAAATTACCAGGAAAATGTGATTTTTGTTTCTTGGTGTAAGGGTCTTTTGGGCCTTCTATGTGAGTTTTTAGAGAAAACTCATCTTTACCTAGGGAACGCAACAAAGGTTGATCTTCTATACATACATCATGCTTATGCGATGGATCCTTGGGTTGTGTAGTTTGAGATTGATCTAGAGATTCATCAATACATTTATCCTTATTACACATAGAATCTTTAGATGTACAAATGGGTGATGGATTGTCATGATTCACCCTAGAGTCGACATCATTTTCCACATCAGTGATACAAAGTATTTGTTGATCATCTCCTTCTTGATGATATGAGTGTAGATCATCCCTGCTTATGGTTTCATGAGGGGAATCCAAATTTACAGGAAGAGAGGGTTCTTCCACATCCCCCAAATACTTGGAGTCCTCCATTTCTCCATTCGTCAAGGTTTCCTGTGACTTAGTTAAAGAAGGATTAGATTCAAAAGCATGAGTAGAAAGAAAATCTTGTGCATAAAAAGCACAATCTTTGAAAAGATGATTTTCTCCCCAATTATCATAAGTCAGATAGTCATTAGGATTTTCAACACACATATATGTAGAAGCGCGTGTAATAGGTGGAGAAGACACCTCAAATTCTTGATGATTTTGTGTAATGAACCTTTGGGTGCCAATGATCAAGTCTTCATCTATAGCGTCCATGACAAAGAATGTTTCAACAAATTGCATGTCATCCACCATAACAGGCAACACAACTTGACCCATGCAATCATAATGTTCACCATCCATGAGGATAGAAGAATGAGTTGGTTGAATGTTCTAAAAAATAATGGTCACTAGGTCAATATGAATTAAATTCCACTCACAATTAGGATTGATATAAACACTCAACCTTCTATGGTCATATCCTATTCTTATATGCGCAAAAGTATTGTTATATTCTCTTGTTGCAAATAAGGATCCTACCCCCTCAGATATTTCCCTGTTTCCTTGACTCCTTGCAATTTTTCTCTAGATTTTTCACCCTTATATGAGATTATTTCATGCATTTTATGTTTATCTCCCTCCTCTTTTTCAATCTTAGCCCCCTTTCTTCTCTCTTTTGCTTTTTTCTTTCTCATGAAACAATTTTTCTCTCCCTTGGCTTCCCAACCCCACTTGAAGGTCAAATTCAAATTACTCTATCTGAAAATCAATGTATTATCCTTACAAAAAACAGTTGAGGCCATGTGGGATTCGAAACAAGCTTTCCAACGAGCTATAGAGCTCAAAAAATGGACTTTTGATGAAAAAGTTATGTCAAATCAGGCTCTTGGAGGCCAAAATAGGGAAACAGGGCCTTTTGGAAAAATCACGATTTTGGACAACCTTGGAAATCACGATTTTGAATGAAAATCGCGATTTTTGGGGGTCAGAAAATCGCGATGCTGAGCTCTTATGAAAATCGCGATTTTGAAGGATTAGGAAAATCGTGATGCTGAGCAACCGCAAAAATCATGATTTTGTGAAATCATGAAAATCGCGATGCTGAGCACCTATGAAAATCGTGATTTTGAGCAATGCACAAAAAATGCGATTTTGAATGAGAATCGTGAAAAACGCAATTTTGAATGAGAATCATAAAACGCGATTTTGAATGAGAATCGTGAAAAACGCGATTTTGAGAATGATTAGAAAATTGCGATTTTGATTGAAAATCGCGTTCTGAAAATCGCGATTTTGTATCTTAGTGAAAATCGTGAAAATCGCGATTTTGGATGAAAATCGTGATTTTGGAGCCACAAAGAAGCGTGTTTTCACAAATCGTGTTTTTAGCTGAAAATCACGATTTTGAGCCCACTGAAAATCGTGTCTTCTCAAAATCGTGTTTTTGAGAAATTTAGAGAATCACTATTTTGACTGAGAATCGTGTTTTTGCTCAGAATCGTGTTTTTTGAGAATCGTGTTTTTTGAGAATCGCCAAAAAATCACGCTTTTGAGGGTGAACAAAGAATCGTGTTTTTTTTTTTGAAGAACTTAGAGAATTGTGGTTTTGAGCACAATCAGAGAATCGCGATTTTGAGAATGACACCAAAATCGTGTTCTTTTCAGAAAGGTTTTAGGTGGGAAATAGAAAATCGCCTTTTTTTTTTTCACTTTGAATTTTATGAAAATCACGATTTTTAGTCAGAATCATGTTTTTTGGCGAGCTCCGTATGTGTAGAAAACCATGAAAAACACAGGTGCTTGCTCTCCCTTGCACTTCCTAACTCCTTCTCTCACAATAATGCATGAAAAATGGTATGAAAATGGTGAAAATGCACTAAAAAACAAGAAATTTCTATGAAGAAGAAGATGGATGAAGATGGTGATGATGATGATGATGATGAAGATGAAGAAGAAAAATCAGAAAATGAACAGAAATGACAGTTTTTTTACCTTCCAACATCGCAAATCTACGATCTTACCATCACAACGCTCGTCCTCGAAGCTCTCTCCCCGGCAACGGTGCCAAAATTTGGTGTATCTCAAGCGTAAGCACCACCTCCTTTACTTGTCAATCCGCAGAGACGTGAGGACCAATATGAAGATCGTGAGCAATTGTGGTGAGCAAATGTGAGTGACAAGCACATACATGCACGCATACACACACACACACAAGGCAAGATTAGAGAGAGGAACAATGGAAGGGCTTTGATTACAAAAGAAATCTATTACAAAACTGAAATCTACAACAAGCCAACCTCAAAAATGAGCTCTCTAGCTCTTTTTATAGTTTTTGGACTAGTTTTGGCCATGTCCAGACCTAGTGTCTGGCCTAGTTAAAAATTAGGTTCCAGGGCTTATTTTTTGACTCAAACAGAGTCTAAAAATTATGAAAATTGGTAGAATGATACTTCTAATACTCTTCAAGCTCGAGGACTCCTCGGCTTGAACAAAATAGAGTTGCAAAAATGTGAAATGGTATTTACAATGGTTTTTAGTGATGAAAATCACTATTTTTGTAGGGGATTCTTGTGAAAATTTGGCATACACTTCTTGGAGCTCCCTACTTACTCCTTCTTCTTATGTGTCCACTTCTTTCATGTGCTTCTATGCTTTGTCCTTGACCTGGAGCTTCAACAGAGTGGTACTGAGGTAAAGGCATACATAGATCCACATACACCTACTGAGAATCAAAGAAGATACATTAGAGAGTAGGAAAAAAGGGATAGGAGAGTGATCTTCATTCTATCTCAACACATAAGCAGCTCCATGATAGGTCATATCCAAGACCTAGATACATCCAAGAAGGTTTGGGAGTATTTAGAAAGGTTGTACTCTACCTTCAACTCAAGAATGATCTCAACAACCTTAGGAAGTCATCAAATCATATTATTAATGACTTCATACTCAAAGTAAAAGAGATTTTGATGCCCTTGGTTCAATAGGATGTGTGGTAGATGATGATGACCTAGTTGCCTACACAATTAATGGGCTTAGAGAAGATGATAAATGGAAGGCGTCCACAACTTCTGTGTATGTAAGGGATTCATTGCCAAATTTTGAACAACTTACTTTTCTTATGGTGACTAAGGAGCTCAACCATGGAGGCAACAAGTCAAAGGGTAGCCAAGACCAACTCTTCTATGCAGGCAAAGGAGGAAGATGCAAAGGCAATAGAGGTGGTTCAAGAGGAAAAGGTAGAAGAAACTACCAACAAGGCAAGCAAAGCTATCAAGGGAGTTGTTGATATATTTAGGTAGTGATGTGTGTGAACACACTAGGACTGTCGGGGCACTTTTTTACCTCTTTAGGAGGTTTTTTCCCCCGGCTTGTATATACACCTATTGCCCTAATGGGCTACTTATCATTGTACATTCTCTAGTAATACATTCTAGTACTGTGTGTTTGTGCTCCAAGCTTCTTCTTCTTCCTTGTGCTGTTCGTGTGCTTCCGCAGACATCTATCTCCAACAATTGGTATCAGAGCAGGTCATCGCTTCATCTAGGGCACCGTTGACACTCCTCCGTTTGCAGTCTCAGATTCGCATGAAATTTGGTGAGCATACTCAAGATGTTTCAGAGATCAAAACGGCTTCGCTCTGTGGTGTCGAAATCGCGATCTGAGCTCGTTTCGGCCTCCGAACCCATTATTACAGTGCTTGTGCATGCTATTTTATCTTTTTGTGCCAAAGGTTTATACCAGTTTCTGTTCGCCAGTATAAGCATCTCAAAGTCTGCTAGAGGTCTAGCAGAATTCGTCGGGGAAGTTCTGTTCAACTTTTTGAGATACAGTCAATTTTCTGCATCAAGGTATTTTCGTCACCGGCAATGGCTGAAAGCAGTGATGTATTCCGTATGTTGGCTGTTGAGAATAAGTTGGATGGTACCAACTACCCATTATGGGCTTATATGATGCGACATGTATTGGTTGCAAAAGGATTGTGGAACATTGTGCAGGGTGTTGAAAGACGTCCTATTACACCTCTAACTACAGGTACTGCAAATACAAGTGCTGGAGCTGATGAAGATGGTGTCGAAGATGATATTGTGCAGATTCCTGTTCGTGCTACTGTTTCTACTGCACGTATTGTAGAGCAGATTCGCTGGGATGGCAGAGATGCCCAGGCACATGCGTTGATAGCTTTGTCTGTCAAACGTGTCGTTATTCCTCACATTCGCTCTTGCAAAACAGCTAAGGATGCTTGGAATACACTTACCACATTGTACCAAGCTAGGAATGAGGCTCGTGTTGCTTACCTCCGAAAACAGTTGGAGAGTGAGCACATGAATGAAGGTGATTTTTTCTCAGGCTATGTCAGATGCAAAGCTTTGGCATGCACGCTTTGGTCACCTGAATTTTGCTAGTTTGCTACGCCTGCAGAAATCTTAAATGGTGTTCTCTTTGCCCAAACTTGAGGCACCTGGAAAACATGTTTATGAAGGCTGTATTTTGGGCAAAATGTAGCGTTCCTCCTTTCCAAAAGATGGTTCAGTTCGGGCTACACAGAAATTGAAGCTTGTACATAGTGATGTCTCTGGTCCTATGCAGACACTCTTTTGGAAATTACCTTTACTTCGAGACTTTCATCAAATGATGATTTTTCCAGGCATGCATGGGTATATCCACTCAAAGCAAAGTCCGAAGTGTTCATGTGCTTTAAACAGTTTTTGGTTTTGGCTGAAAATCTGTCAGCATGTAAAATGGGCACCCTCCGTTCTGATCGAGGGGAGGAATATATGTCTTTGGATTTTAATGCATTTCTGGCTGAACGTGGGATAAAACACCAGTATACAGTGTCGTATATACCTCAATAGAATGGAGTTGCTGAACGAAAGAACAGGTCACTCATGGAGATGGCGAGGTGCATGGTCAAAAGTCAGGCTTTACCACATAGTTTCTGGCTTGAGGCTGACATGTGTGCAACATATGTATTGAACAGGTGTCCCACTTAAGCGCTACAGTCTATCACTCCATATGAGGCTTGGCATGATCGCAAGCCATCTCTTACTCATCTGCGTGTTTTTGGTTGTTTGGCATATGCACTAGTGCCTGAACAACATCACAGAAAATTGGATGATAAGGCAGTAAAATGTATTTTTGTTGTGTATAGTTCTGAAAGTAAAGGCTATCATCTGTATCATCCATAGACTAAACACATTCTGGTTAGCCGTGATGTTGTCTTTGTGGAAGATGCTATTCAGCCATTGCTTTCATGTACTAAGGAGACATCTGTTAGCTCCAAAGACATGTATGATACTTTGATGCCTCTTTTTACTGGCGGACAGTCTAGTGTTGATCCTAATGAGGCAACTTCTCAGCCTTTGCAGGTTTCATGTGATGATGTAGATCATCCCATTTCTGATGCAGATTTACATGAGCACTTGTTGATGAGAGAGCTGATATTGAGGAGGCAAAAACTATGCCAAAATGGCTGGTGCAGAGTTTGCATGATAGCAAATTAGATGCATCTTTGTCATATCGTACTTTTTGAGGCTATCATAGTGCCTCTTTTGCATCAGATTGCTATGCTATGGCTGCATCTAGTCTCTATGATGAGAATGAGAATAAGTGGGTATACAAGCTGAAGCGTAAACCTGATGGTACAGTTGACAGGTATAAGGCTAGGCTTGTTGCAAAGGGTTATGCACAGGAAAGAGGCATTGATTTTGATGAGACCTTTGCACCTACATGCCGTATGACTACAGTTCGGAGCATTTGTGCACTTGCAGCCCATCATGGTTGGAATGTACACCAGTTGGACATTAAAACTGCATTTCTGAATGGTGACTTGCATGAAGAAGTGTATGTTTTTCAGCCCCGTGGTTTTGTGCAGAAAGGGCATGAAAACGAGGTGTGCAGGTTAAAGAACGCATTATATGGTTTAAAGCAAGCACCACGTGCTTGGTATGAGAAGATACATGCCTATCTGGTTGCACATGGTTTTGAGAACAGTCCAACTGAAAGCACCTTATATGTTAAGTGTGCTAATGATGTGCTTCTGATCATTGTTGTCTATGTTGATGACATGCTGCTCACTGGTCCTATTGAGAAGCATATTGCTGATTTCAAGGCTGATTTGCATGCCTCATTTGAGATGTCTGATTTGGGGCATTTGCATCACTATTTGGGCATTCAGCTTATGCAAGTTGATGGTGGAATGGCTTTGTGTCAAACGAATTATATTGACACATTATTGCAGCGTTTTGGCCTTGAAGACTGTAAGCCTATTGCCACTCCTATGGAGACATGTTTACGATTGAGTCTTCATGATGCTGGAGATGCATTTGATGTTGTTCTCTATCAGGAGGCTATTGGATGCTTGATTTACTTATGCATTACTCGGCCAGATATTCAGTTTGTTGTCTCACAGATGAGCAGGTTTATGCATTGCCCAGGAGTGAAGCATTGGTAGGCGGTTAAGCACATCTTATCGCTTCTTGAATGGTACTCGGCTACTTGGGTTGTTTTATCTCAAGGGGGGATCACTACCGCCAGATTTGCATGCTTTTTCTGACTCAGATTGGGCTGGTTGCTATGACACTCGTGTGTCCACTAGTGGCTTTTGCTTCATGCTTGGTAGCTCATGTATATCTTGGTTGACCAAGAAGCAGCCTACTGTGGCCACTTCCAGTTGTGAGGCTGAGTATAGGGAAGCTTTCACAGCGACTATTGAGTGTGTGTGGCTCAGACGCCTTATGGCTGATTTGGGTGTTGGCCACTCTTATGCCACCACCATCTTCACTGACAGTTAGAGCTCATTGGCAGTTGCAAGGAACCCTATGTTCCATGCTCGCACTAAGCACATTGAGGTGCATTATCACTATGTCAGGGAGAGGTTCTCTGCTGGGGATATTAGCTTGGCATATGTGCCCACGCAGGAGAACATTGCAGACCTTTTCACGAAGGCTCTGCCTAGGGAGAAGTTTGAAGCTTTCCGCAAAGCTCTGGGCTTACTTCCTTTTTTGGAGTGATTTCCACATAGCTTGGCACTTCCTTATACATGAGTGCCAGCTCCTTGTTCACCGCATCACACTAGGACTGCCGGGGCACTTTTTTCCCTCTTTAGGAGGTTTCTTTTCCCTCGGCTTGTATATACGCCTATTGCCCTAATGGGCTACTTATCTTTGTACATTCTCTAGTAATACATTCTAGTATTGTGTGTTTGTGCTCCAAGCTTCTTCTTCTTCCTTGTGTTGTTCGCGTGCTTCTGCAGACATCTATCTCCAATAGGAGTCAATCAAGCCAAGATGAAGGTCAGTCATCAAGAGGAAGAGGAAGAGGAAGAGGAAGAGGAAGAGGAAGAGGAAGAGATAGAGGACGAAGATATGGAGGTAGAGGCTACTCCAACTCAAATGGATGCTTCAATTGTGGGAAGCAAGGACACCATGCCAAAGAATGTTGGCAAAATCAAGGTGGGAACAATTACAAAGGGCAATGTAATTATGCTAACTCTTCAACCAATTCAAAAAATGAAAATTTGTTAGCTATGAAGCATAGTAGTGATGGTCAACCACATGATGAGGTGTGGTGTATAGATTGTGGTTGTAGTAACCACATGTCATGTAAAGAGGAGTACTTCAAAAATCTTCAAGCATCCAAGCACAGAGGCTTTGTGGAGAAAGGAGACAACATAGAGCATAAGATACAACAAATGGGAGATGTGAAGATTGAAGGCAACCATGAAGCAAGAGGACTATCTGAGGTATTGCATGTTCCTACTATTACAAAGAACTTAATCTCTGTTCGACAGATGGTTGAATGGGGATACCAAGTAAAGTTCAACCATAAAGGATGCTTTATTGAAGACCCAAGGAATGGCTATGAGCTGATAGCAAAAGTAAAGATGGAAGGAAGGATGTTCACACTTGACATTGGCAAAGGACAAAGCAACAAGGAAATTTTCATCAGCTATGGAGAGAAGAAGATTTGAGACTTGGATTTGTGGCACAAAAGATGTGGTCACATCAACATTCAAAGGTATATTGGGCAAATGCCATATCTACTGTTGTGTACTTGATGAATAGGTGTCTAGCATCAAGGGTACATGACATGACACATGAGGAGGCATGGAGTGGAAGGAAACCAGACTTTTCACACATTAGAATCTTTGGGTGTGTACGCTACATATATGTGCCATAAGATTTGAGAGGTAAGATGGATGCAAGGGCTGAAAGATGTATGTTTATTGGTTATGCTATGGAGCAAAAAGGTTATAAGTGCCACAAACCTAATGCAAAGGAGTTAAAGATATCTAGAGATGTAGTGTTTGATGAACTCAAACCATGATATGCTTCCAAAGTTCCATTGCAGGATGAAGATATTGAAGAGGCAAAGAGGAGATATGAAGCTACGTTTCAAGATAGCTTGGAAATCAGTGGTCCAAGCATACACAAGAGTTCAAGCATGGATTCAACCCATCAATCAATGAATAAAGAAAGTCAAGATTGGTAGAGCGTGATGAAGATGGACATGAAGTCGAAGATGAAGGGGGAGCTACATCAAAAGCAAAGATCAAGGCACCAAGGCAAAGAAGGTTCATTACACCAAAAGGAGAAGAAAGGAGGTCAAAAAGGGTAAAACATCCAATCTCAAGGCTTGTCTATGATAGTTATATTGCTAGGCATTATGCTTTCATGAACAAGGTTATCACAGATCATGAGCCTTCTACCTATGAAGAGGCCAAAGACACAAAGGAGGGGCAAGAAGCTATGGAAGAAGAGTACAAAGCCCTTGAAGACAACAACACATGGAATCTAGTTCCAAGACAAGAAGGGATGAAGGTAATTGGCAACAAATGGGTTTATAAAGTGAAGAGAAATTATGATGGTTCAATTGTGAGGTACAAACCAAGGCTTGTGGCAAAAGGATTTGCTCAATCTTATGGGATTGACTATGAAGAAACATTCAACTAGTTGCAAAAATGACCACAATTAGGGCAATCATTAGGGTTGTCACATCTAGGAGGTGTCCAATATATCAATTGGATGTAAAGAATGCTTTCCTTAAAGATGATTTGCAGGAGACAATCTACATGACTCAACCATTAGGGATTGAGAACCCTAAATATTTCAGATTTTATTTGTAAACTTAGAAAAGCATCGTATGGTTTACAGTAAGCTCATAGGGCATGGAATCAAAGTCTTGTGGAGTATTTGTGTAGGTGTGGATACAAGCCAAGTGATGCAAATCCTTCCCTATACCTCAAGAAGGAAGGAGGACTAGTTGTCTATGTATGCATATATGTGGATGACTTGATTATAATAGCAAGTGATAATGCAGGTATCACATGGATCAAGGCCAAGCTTGGAAATGAATTGAAGATTTCAGACCTTGGAGTTCTTAAATATTTTCTTGGGATTGAAGTTATTTATGTGGAAAGTGGTCTTTACCTAGCTCAAAGGAAATACTTTCTAGATGTACTTTATAAGTATGGTATGAGTGGATGTAAGCCACTCACACAACCTGTGGATCCAAACAAAAAGTTTTGTGTAGGTGAAGGGCAGCCTCTTGAAGACATTTCAGCATATAGAAGCATAATTGGAAGCCTAGATTATGCTACCATCACAAGACCTGACTTGAGCTATGTTGTAGGAGTTCTTTCTCAATTTTTGAATTCACCAATTGATGTTCACTTGATTGCGGCCAAGAGAGTGCTTAGCTACACATTGTCAAGCAAGGGTTGTACTACCCTTATGAAGTTGGATTACAACCATAAGGATTTAGTGATGCTGATTGGGATGGTTCAAAGGAGGAAAAAAGGAGCACATCTGGCTATGTATTCATGCTAGGTCAAAGAGTCATTTCATGGATGTCCAAGAAGCAACCTATAGTTGCATTATCATCTACTTAGGCTGAGTATAGAGCTTTAGCACTTGCTACATGTGAGATCATGTGGCTCAAGAAGCTCTTCAAAGACTTGGATGTGGAGGTCAAAGAATTCACTCTATTTGGAGATAACATATCAAGCATTCATCTAGCAAACAACCCTATGTTCCATGCAAGAAGCAAACACATTGAAATGGACTATCACTTCATCTGAGAGAACATACTAGCAAAAGAAGTGGACATAAAGCACATCAACACCAAGGAGCAGCAAGTAGATATTATGACCAAGCTTATGGATGCAAGAAAGTTGGAGAAGTTCAAGATCAACCTCAACTTGAAGGAGATCAATGGAGACTAACACTTGAGCTTGATGGGGATTGTTAGAATTTGAGCAATCTCAAGTGTGGGAACTCATGATAAATTGAAGTGCCACATCACTCACACTTTTTGATAGGATATACAACCACTTTTCCACAAATTTTCTCATCTCATTACTCAACTAATTGATGAAAAAAGTCGGCATCATTTGGAGGGCATTTTTTAATTCAAATTTACAACTAATTGATGAATTGTTTGGTCTTAGGAAAGGACTATCATTCTTCTGCTAGAATTAGGAGTGGATATACTCCATCACAAAATAGAAAAATATATCTCCAATCAAAAGTTTCTTTGACATGCACAAAAGGGGAGAAGCGCATGTAGAGGAAAAAGAGATGATTTTTACTCACGTCCAATAAATTGTGCTCAACATGTGTAGATTGTCATTGGCATGTAAGTAGACACACCACAAAGGCTATCCAAATCTGAGGTAAGAGTTAAAACCAAATTCAAAAGTACTAATTTCCATGATGTGTGTGTAGAGCCTATTTCAAAGAAAGATAACTATCCAACTTTAGGGCCCTTTCAAGATCAATGACTAGAATGGCCAACTTTTTTGAAACTTAAAGGCCAACTTTTATGTGGCATTGTTTTGGAGGCCCATGGGCTCATGCCCCAAAGGCCCACCCACAATTATGCCAATGTGGACATCACATGAACTTGAACTACAAACTTCTACAGAGGCTCATTAGGCACTTTTTTGAACACCCTTTACTAGGTAAGTCACTTATAAGTTATGCTCAACACATCTTCCAAGCACATCCCATCCCATGGTTACTACAAGTCTACACCCACTGGGTTAGTGAGTTCGGTTCAATAATTGTAATGCAAAAGGTAGCCAAAAGCTCAAAAGAATGCTTCAAAATTTGCCCCTGTCAATCGAGGTTCTCTCGAGTCTAAACTTTTTGTGCCAGTGGGCCCGAGTCCTTTTTTTTCCTTGACCGTGTCTTTGGAGATCAGGAATCGAAAACGAGTAGCAGTCATACATGCACATTTGCTCTATTGGAAGGCTATAAACTGTTTCCAAGTTCCAATAGACAGCTTGCCAACACAAGGATAAAAGTTGGTGCTTCAGTTCAGTCACATAATTTGAAACTCAAAAATTTAAAGAATATGATTGGCACATAACATTATGACATTGAATGGAGAATTGTTGGAAACAATGTCAAAATAGCACAAAACCCCACAATACTTAGCCAATCTTTGAGTACAGAAGGCGAAAAATTTTTATTAACTTATTAGGTAGAGCTTGAAGAGAGCTTTTGGCTGGTATCAGAACATAGTTGACATACACACTTAACAAGATGAGTGATTATACACTTGAGAATGAAGACAAGCTTGAAGGAATGTCTAACTATCCATTGTGGAGTTTTATGATGATGAATTTGTTAGTATCTATAAACTTGTGGAATATTGTCAATGGAACTTATCCAAGACCAAGACAATCAAGAGAAGATGTTGCTTCATCTTCTAGAAGATTTGTTGTTCCAATTTTTGCTGAACATGAGGTTAGAGAAGAAGAAGAAACTCTTTCATTATCAAGAGTTTGTGGTACTATCAATTTACTTTCTACAGAAGATCTTGTAAACCTATGATTATTGTTTATTGTTATTGAGACCCACCCCAATTCCAACATTCTTATGCAAGTTTTTAGGCCCAAATGCCTTCAACCCATGGCTATTTTACATATCACACGGCTGTATTACATGTCACTCCAATGTGGGTTCTACCGCCATGAATACCCGTTATAGGGTCTGACTTGTTAGCCAATACACATTTGTGAATGCCTTCTGATTTTTTGCATGAGCGCCTTTTCTCTTCGAAGTTCAACTCAATGCCCATCCCATGGTTACTACAAGTCTATACCCATTGGGTTAGTGAGTTCGGTTCAATAATTCTAATGCGGAAGGTAGCCGAAGCTCAAAAGAAATTCTGCCCGCTGTCAATCGAGGTTCTCTCGAGTCGAAACTTTTAACGCTTTGTGCGAGTGGGGCCGGATCCTTTTCTGTCCTTTAGTGTACCTTCCGAGAAGCAGCAGTAGTCGTACATGCTCCTTCGCTCTGTTGGAAGGCTATAAACGGTTTCCGAGTTCCAATAGATAGCAACCGGGCAGATCGTCAGTCGAAGATTAATAGCATCGTGTTAGAGTAGAGTTTACCTGCGGAAGATCCTCTCCCTTGCATGTTTAGCTGCAGTTAATCTGTATGGAGAAGATTGCGCATATTCGCTCTTCTCTCAACGAACGGCTCTCTCATTACGAACCATTAGTTCTAGTCCTCACGCCTGTGCTCGGAGCTCTAGTCATTTTCGTCTTATCCCCATCCCTGGCTTCCTTTCTTGGAGATATCAAGCATAGAGGTACGCGTCGCTTTTCCTTTTTCCTGAAAAAACAGCGTCTCAATTCGAGTAGACGTATCTGAAATAGACTTCAACAAAGAAATCTCTTTTAGAGGCAAGCTCATAGAAGAGAAGGGCTTTCTCAAATGGTCGAAATAACTTTGGAGTGTCCATCTGGAACATGAGACTAAACCTACGAAGGATACCAAAAGCTGAAACAAAGAAAAGAAGTTTTTCTTACTCTATCGTTTTCTTTGAATTTAGCATTTGAACACCTTTTCTTGAAGGTCTCAATGCGTTAAATAAGTGGGATTGAAAAGGCATCAAAAAAATAGTAATTACTTAATGCACATAGATGCATCTCATGAGCATGAGCATGAGCATCGGGGAGAGGAAGAAAACATTATTATACGGTAGATGCATTCTAAGAAATGGATACTTTATAAGAATGTGTCAAATAAAATTGTAGATAATAATGTGGAGGAATTCACGAGTTCAAGCCTTGACGTCTCTAAATTCCAATTTCTTGAGGGTCGCCACATCTTTAGGGAAATTAGGGATATATAAAAGAAACTTATGCCCTTACTCTTGTAGCATTACCTAGTAGAACTTGCAAAAAATCTTCCATAGAAGACTTGAACCTTCCTCACTTTTAGGTGAGCACAAATAAAGGTGGCTAGAGTCTTAGAAGCCAGTTTGGCTTTAAAGTTTAGGCCCAAAAACTGTAAAACCCTATAAATGATGGATGAAATCCAAAGACTCTAAACTCTATATCAGAAATATGGTTTCAATTCGAACTCATTCTCAAAGAATTTTTATTTTAAAACGAAGAGGGCTTCAATTGGAAAGAGTGAGACAAAGTGCTACGAAGAGATCACTCTTTTTTCACATATATATATCGTAAAATTACACTAAACTCTATATCAGAAATATGGTTTCAATTCGAACTCACTCTCAAAGAATTTTTATTTTAAAACGAAGAGGGGTTCAATTGGAAAGAGAGAGACAAAGTGCTACGAAGAGATCACTCTTTTTTCACATATATATATCGTAAAATTACAGAAGTTGATGAATTTTATACAGTTAAAGGTTTTATTAGGAGGTTTAGACAGAGCCATAAAGCATGCAGTTAAAAAGGATGCACAAAACTTTGGAATATGCTATAAAATATGCACAAATCTATGAAGATCATGTACATCAAAATAGAGCTTTTGTTCTCAAGATACTGAAATCCAGAGCCTCTCCAAATCCTAAGAGAAAGTTGAACACATGTTTAAAAAAGTCACTAAACCCAAAGAAGCTCAAAGCTTTAAGAAATCAACTGATCCTTGAAGATTTAGAGTGAAAAAAAAATGAAAATATGTGCTTCAAATGTTTATTCCAAAGCCATGTGAGTCAACATTATGCTCATGAGAGGAAGGAAAGTCCAATCATGAGGGAAACGATCAGGATAAAGGTAAAGTGTATCCAGCTTAGATTCTATTTTTAGATAGCAGTAGGGTTTGTAAAGAAGTAGAACCTTTGCACAAGGATATTACACATCAATGTGCTATGAGCTTGCTAGTAGAATAGTGACTAGCACTTTTCTTTTTCCCAAATCTGGGAATAGACTCGAAAGGGTGGAGTCACAAGCACATGCCAAGTATGGGGGATGGCTTAAAGGAGTGGATTAGCACAATTACTTCCCTAATGACTATTGGTCAAATGCTCCTTGCATGTAGAAAAATGGCTATAACTTTGAGCTTATCACTCCAATTGTTTGGAAGCTCTCGATGAGACTTAGATGCTAACATGGATAGAATTCTCAAATTTGTATGTATTTGTGATTGACACAAGTTTGAAGTAGGTTGCAAAAAGAACGCATACAATATACTGTTGATATAATGCCTTATCATTTGAGGAGTTAGTCTCTGTTCTGTTGCAGGAAGATCAGTCCAGGCAGAACAGGTCCATTATGCGTGTTGCAGATCAAGCTTTCCTGGCTAGTCCGAAGGGCAAAGGAAAATGGAGCTCTTCTACTAGTAAGCAGAAATCTGCAAATGCTGCACATTCGAAGAAACAGGATAAAGATGAGAAGAAATCAGAAAAGTTGAAATTGTTTTGCAAGTACTGTAAAGGGAATGATCATATCATAAAGAACTATCCAAAACTGGATGCAAAAGAGGCAAAGAAAAAGGAGGCTGGAATGGTTGTTGCAGAAGCCTCTACACCAAAAACAGAGTCTGCTAATCTTGTGCAGAAAGAAGAATGGGCGTTTACTACTGTTTGCAGTTTTGACCCATCTGTAGTGGACTCAGATGTTTTGTACTTTGACAGTGGGGCGACTAAACATATTACCTCGAAGCCCAGTTTCTTCTCTTCACTCGAGCCTGCCCCTACAGGGAATACTGTCACATGCGCCAACAACTCCTCTTATCCTGTTATGGTAGTTGGTAAGATCATTCTGACTACTGCTATTGGTAGTTCTTTCACTTTGTCAGATGCTTTATTTATGCCAGGGATCAAGAAGAATCTGTTATCAGTTTCTGCATTAGCCAAGATTAGCTTGGTTGTGAAATTTGTTGATGACAGATGTACAGTTCATGATCTGTCAAATGGTGATGTTATTATTGCTTCTGGCATTTTATGTCGTGGGCTGTATAAGCTCATAGACTATGAAAAATCTGTGAATGATTTGACATGTGCAGTTCATGATTCTCAGGCTATGTCAGATTCAAAGCTTTGGCATGCACGCTTTGGTCATCTGAATTTTGCTAGTTTGCTACGCCTACAGAAATTTGATATGGTGTCTTCTTTGCCCAAGCTTGAGGCACCTGGAAAACATGTTTGTGAAGGCTGTATTTTGGGCAAAATGGAGCGTTCCTCCTTTCCAAAAGATGGTTCAGTTCGGGCTACACAGAAATTGCAGCTTGTACATAGTGATGTCTGTGGTCCTATGTAGACACCCTCTTTTGGTAATTACCTTTACTTCGTGACTTTCATTGATGATTTTTCCAGGCATGCATGGGTAGATCCACTCAAAGCAAAGTCCGAAGTGTTCATGTGCTTTAAACAGTTTTTGGTTTTGGCTGAAAATTTGTAAGCATGTAAAATGGGCACCCTCCGTTCTGATCGAGGGGGGGAATATATGTCTTCTGATTTTAATGCATTTCTGGCTGAACGTGGGATAAAATTCCAGTGTACAGTGCCGTATACACCTCAACAGAATGGAGTTGCTGAACGGAAGAACATGTCACTCAAGGAGATGGCGAGGTGTATGGTCAAGAGTCAGGCTTTACCACATAGTTTTTGGCTTGAGGCTGCCATGTGTGCAGCATATGTACTTAACAGGTGTCCCACTAAAGTGCTGCAATCTATCACTCCATATGAGGCTTTGCATGACCGCAAGCCATCTGTTGCTCATTTGCGTGTTTTTGGTTGTTTGGCATATGCATTTGTGCCTTAACAACATCGCAGAAAATTGGATGATAAAGCAGTAAAATGTATTTTTGTTGGGTACAGTTCTGAAAGTAAAGGCTATCGTCTGTATCATCCAAAGACTAAACGCATTTTGGTTAGCCGTGATGTTGTTTTTGTGGAAGACTATTCAGCCATTGCTTTCATGTACCAAGGAGACATCTGTTAGCTCCAAAGACATGTATGATACTTTGATGCCTCTTTTTACAGGTGGACAGTCTAGTGCTGGTCCTAATGAGGAAACTTCTCAGCCTTTGTAGGTTTCATGTGATGATGCAGATAATTCTATTTCTGATGCAGATGTACATGATGCACTTATTGATGAGAGAGCTGATATTGAGCAGGCAAGAACTATGCCAAAATGGCTAGTGCAGACTTTGCGTGACAGCAAATTAGATGCACCTCTGTCATATCGTACTCGTTTAGGCTCTCATAGGGCCTCTTTTGCATCAGATTGCTATGCTATGGCTGCATCTAGTCTCTGTGATGAGAATGAGCCTGTTTCGTTTGATGAAGCACAAAATTCAGAAAATTGGATGGCTGCTATGCAATCTGAATATGATGCTATAATGAAGAATGGTACTTGGTCTTTATGTGACTGGCCTCCTGGCAAGAAGGCCATTGGCACTAAGTGGGTATACAAGCTTAAGCGTAAACCTGATGGTACAGTGGACAGGTATGAGGCTAGGCTTGTTGCAAAGGGTTATGTGCAGGAAAGAGGCATTGATTTTGATGAGACCTTTGCACCTACATGCCGTATGACTACTGTTCGGAGCTTTGTGCACTTGCAACCCATCATGGTTGGAATGTACATGAGTTGGACATTAAAACAACATTTCTGAATGGTGACTTGCATGAAGAAGTGTATGTTTTTCAGCCCCGTAGCTTTGTGCAGAAAGGGCATGAAAACCAGGTGTGCAGGTTAAAGAAGGCATTATATGGTTTAAAGCAAGCACCACGTGCTTGGTAGATACATGTCTATCTGGCTGCGCATGGTTTTGAGAACAGTCCAACTGAAAGCACCTTATATGTTAAGCGTGCTAATGATGTGCTTTGGATCATTGTTGTCTATGTTGACGACATGCTGTTCACTGGTCCTATTGAGAAGCATATTGCTGATTTCAAGGCTGATTTGCATGCCTCATTTGAGATGTCTGATTTGGGGCATTTGCATCACTATTTGGGCATTCAGTGCAAGTTGATGGTGGAATGGCTTTGTGTCAAACGAAATATATTGACACATTATTGCAGCGTTTTGGCCTTGAAGACTGTAAGCCTATTGCCACTCCTATGGAGACATGTTTACGATTGAGTCTTCATGATGCTGGAGATACATTTGATGCTGTTCTCTATCAGCAGGCTGTTGGATGCTTGATTTATTTATGCATTACTCGGCCAGGTATTCAGTTTGCTGTCTCAGAGATGAGCAGGTTTATGCATTGCCCAGGAGTCACACATTGGAAGTCGATTAAGCGCATCTTTCGCTACTTGAGCGGTACTCGGCTACTTGGGTTGTTTTATCCCAAGGGAGGATCACTACCGCCAGATTTGCATGCTTTTTCTGACTCACATTGGTCTGGTTGCTATGACACTCGTGTGTCCACCAATGGTTTTTACTTCATGCTTGGTAGCTCATGTATATCTTGGTTGAGCAAGAAGCAGCCTACTGTGGCCACTTCCAGTTGTGAGGCTGAGTATAGGGAAGCTTTCACAGCGACTGTTGAGTGTGTGGCTCAGACACCTTATGGATGATTTGGGTGTTGCCTAGTCTTCTGCCACCACCATCTTCACTGACAGTCAGAGCGCATTGGCAGTTGCGAGGAACTGTGTTCCATGCTCGCACTAAGCACATTGAGGTGCATTATCACTATGTCAGGGAGAGGTTCTCTACTCGGGAGATCATCTTGGCATATGTGCTCACTGCCCACGTAGGAGAACATTGAAGACCTTTTCACGAAGGCTCTGCCTAGGGAGAAGTTTGAAGATTTCCGCAAAGCTTTGGGCTTACTTCCTTTTGTGGAGTGATTTCCACATAGCTTGGCACTTCTTTATACATGAGTGCAAGCTCCTTGTTCACCGCATCACTCCCGGGGGAATTTGTTGATATATTTAGGTAGTGATGTGTGTGAACACACTAGGACCGCCGGGGCACTTTTTTCCCTCTTTAGGAGGTTTTTTTCCCCCGGCTTGTATATACGCCTATTGCCCTAATGGGCTACTTATCTTTGTACATTCTCTAGTAATTCATTCAGTCTTGTGTGTTGTGCTCCAAGCTTCTTCTTCTTCCTTGTGCTGTTCGCGTGCTTCCGCAGACATCTATCTCCAACATATACAAGGATAATTCAAACATTCAAGAAGCATAATGATGGAAATGAGTGATTATGAATTGGGAAAGAATTTAGGGGTGTCTACTTCTTAAGTTCCAAACCCAAAGCCACCATGTAAGCTTGAAGGAAAGTGCAAAGCGGGAATAGACACAAATTTTAGATGAAGAGCTCTCCTTTCAACTCAAAGTTATAAAATGAGCCAAAAAGCTCTCTTAAAAGTGAGAGGGATGGGCTTTATTGTGGCCTCCTTCATGTACTACTTTTCTTTACAAAAAGGTAATTATATATTTACTTCCTTTGAAAGGATCTTCAAATTATAAAAAGATCGTAACCTATCTAGATGTTTCTATGAATTTGTACCCTGATGGTACAAAAAAAAAGTGACTCCGTAGGCTTCCATCTTCTACATTTACTTTGATTTCGCTTGGCTTCAAGCAATGCTCCTCCCTCCTAGATATTTTCCCTCTGCCAATGCTAGGGCTTTAAAGTGCTCTTAGATTTGAAGTGGAGTTAGTGCTCTTGTCCCTAAGACATTTGCAATCGTTTTAGTAATATCTTCATGAGTGCCATTTTATGCTACTCATTCTTTAGTTTATTACTATGGCCAATTTTTGCTAGCGAAATCATTGAAGTGAAATCTTGCATAATTTTTTGTCAATCATTTTGTCTTGTGATATTATATGTAAGCCAAGAACCTTGCTTGAAGATTGCAGTGTCTTCTAATGAAAATTGCATTATGTTGCTAAAAGAACCTAGTTGTAAAGATGTCTTTAAAGTTTGCATATAATGAGAAGGTAAAAGCATAAATCTCATATAATGTGACCAGAATTCATTGAGAGATGGTGCGTGGTTTATAACAATAAATTCTTTGGTCAAGAGTGGAATCCTTCCATTTGAAGCGCCCTTAGTTGTGCTTCGTTGAATGCAATCATGCATCTTTGCAACATGCTTATAATTTTTAAAGTCATTTTTATAGCTATGTTATGGACTTTCTCCAAACACTTGTGCACCAATAGGCTCATCATCTATAACTGTGGTTTTTATCCCTTGGTTATCCTTGATACTTTGCCAACCATGTGATTTTCCCTACCTGGTTTGATTTGAATTTCAAAATCATATTCTTGAAAGAGAAGTAACCAACAGAGTATTCTACCTATTACCCTTCACATGTTTATCAAATATCTTAATGGTCAATGGTAAAAAATGACAAAAAAAAAGGAATACCTAAGAGATGTTGCCTAAATTTTTGCAAGGCAAATACAATGACTTACTTTCCCTCTCGGTGATGCACTAGTTCCCCTCATTCTTGGTGAGTAGTCAACTTGCATATATGCAATAGGTTGGTCCACCTTTGTTTGCTTTGATGATTGCGCTAGAAATGCACCTATAGCATGGAGACTTGCATCTGTAATAACATGAAATTCCAAGCACCAATCAAGGATAGTCAGTAATGGTGCAATACATAACTTGAGCTTTAGTTCGTGGAAGGCTTTTTTTCGATTCGGGTGTCCGTGTGAATGGCTCTTTCTTGCTTGTGAGGCGAAGCATTGGTTTTACTATCTTCGGTTACATTTTATGAGTGATGATTCTATTGTGATACCTTGCATGTCTTAAGAAACTTTGTACGTCCTTGGAAGAAACTTGAGTTGGATGAACTTTTATACCTTGGGCTGATACTATATGGCCCGGCAATGTGCCTTTAGTGACCAAAATTTTACATTTTCCAAAGTTTAGCTTCAAACTAGTGAGGGGACATTGATAAAAAAATTTGTTGTAGATTTTTCAAGTGTTGATGAAAGTCTATTGTCATGCTCTTTCTCCTTTTCGTGAGAATACTAAAAAGTCATCCATGAAAATATGCGAAAAGCTCATTACCATTTAACAAGTAGTAATTATGTTGCTTGATTGGATGATATGGGTGGATTTTTGAGGCCAAATTCCCTTCTAGTGTAGACACAAGTGTCCCGACGGAGTGACAAAAGCTGTTTTGTCTTGGGCCTCCAAATTAATAAAACAAACACTTTACTTAAATCTCAAAAATCAATGCAAATCCTTATTTTACCTTTATTCTTTTTCGGTATAATAACGGTAGAAGCTAACCACCTAGAATACTTGATAGGAATGATAATACCCACTTCTTCTAATTTTGTTAATTCCACTTTGATTGCGTCTCGATACTTGGGGGTTTGAGTTTGTATGGTCTTTTTCATAGAGGTGATGCTCCATCCACTTGTGGTATCCATTGGAGTCCAAGTTCTCCACAGAATCTTGTCGGATTTCTATGAGACCATGAGCATGCTTTTCCATAGTTATGTAGGAAGGAATTATGTTCTCCAAGGAGTAGGGGTAGTCGCATAGCCATCTTGCTAAACTGACTACATGAGGGTTCTTATCACCTTCAAGGTTGGCCTTTGAATCCATGTTGATTTGCATCAATAAGATTGTCAAAATGGTCCAAATCCCTTGTTTCTTTGGCTTATCGTGAAATGGTCTTGTTGAGCTTGGAGTTCTTGATTGAATTGGTCCAATTTTGGTGCCCAGGTGGACTTGCCCAAGTTGTTCCATGGACTCTCCCAAATTGCACTTGGTGGATTAGCCCCCTTGTACAACCAAACATGTTTGGACACTAGTTGTTGAGAGTTGACAAGCTTCCTTGTCATCATCTCCCTCCATGATTTCGTGAATTTCTACAATATTCTGGGCTACCCATCATCGAATTTAATATAGTCTTCATGTAGGCATTACCTCTACATCCATGGTGTAACCTATGGACTTAGCATGGTCACACCCTTCTTCCAAGTGTATGTGAACTTGATCATTTGTTGAGACCTAGAGCATATTTCAAGAGGTTGAACCTAGTGAAGATATGCCGAAGTTATTGAAAACAGTGTTGCCCTAGTGAGGTCCATATGTCATGGTGAAGTCTAACATCAGGTTGATGCCAAAGTTCAAACCCACCATTTACAATGACACCTGACAAAAATTCATCTTTGATAGAGAAGTAAACTAGAGCTTGACAACCTTTCAACATGGCACATGGCATAAGGAAACTCTACCATATATCCATCAACTTTAGACATGGGTTGGCTTATGTATGCAGAATGAATAATTTCTAGTGGATCACTTCGTATCCTATGGCATCCTCCTTACTTTATTTGACTTCTTTCGTATTTTGGTTGTTTTATTGCCTTCTTTGTTTGTCTTGTTTTATTGTGGCCACATATTTTGATGTAGTGATCATGGACTTTGTTGGAGAAGAAATAGCCAAGGTTTGAGGATTCATACCTTCCTGAGGAGTGACTACAATCATTTGAATGGGTGGTGGATGATCACGTTTCGGAAGAGAGCACTTGCTTTGGATGTGTTCGTATTCTCTGTAGCCATAGCACATGAGAAGCCTAGGCTGCCTTGGTCTATTTTGCTGGTTTTGCTCCCTTTCGGTGCACTGGATGTATTAGCATAAAAACTATTAGCGAATTGAGAATTACCTCTTTGATTTGTCTCAGCCCCCTTGTGATAGTAGCGATCTTGAGCTTCATGCTCATTTTTCCCACAAAATTGGAAGGTTAGTCTACTAAGACAATCTATAAAAGCATGGCCGCTTGCTTCAAAAAGTACACCACATTTGCCTTCGAATTCCTTGTGAGATACGTAGTTCCTCCACTTCTTGATGCAACTGTGCGAACGTATTTTCATTGTGTCATGCTCGTTGTGAAGAGGGACTTTCTCCTCTTGGTGAGCTTGTTGCATCTTTAGGACCTCCAACTTCCTGTTGAGTTGCACAATAGGGTCCTTGTGGTTCACATATGTAAGTTGAGTGTTTTCTTTGTAGTCGAGTTTGTGTTCATTAGTGCATGATGCGTCAAGTGTGCATTGTGGAGTCCAGACTCCAAATCAAGAGACTTTCTCAATTTCTACTGAGAAGTCTTGGTAGGGCTTTCTCAATCCGTTTTTTGATCATGAAGGGCTTGGAGTACCAGATCTTCAAGCTTGCACAAGGCTTGTTTGGATGAATTGCTTGACCAGAATGTCTAATGGACGATGGCTTTGAGCTCCTCCCATGTGGCAAAATCACGTTCCTTCTTCAAGTTGATTATACCATTTGTTTGCTAGCCTATCCAAGGTAGACGGGAATAGAGCCAAGAGCACGTCTTCTCTATGTTGTAGATCTCTTCCACGATGTAAGGAGATGAACCTCCTTACGTGGTCATCCACGTCCTCTTGCATTAAACCTTTATAAGTAAGAAACTTAATGTTAATTCTGGATAGTAAGTTGGCTAAGCCCTACGTGCTGAACCGTGTATCCTTCAAGGATGTATTCAAGGTGGAGATTGCTGCTTCACATACCTTCCTTTGAGAGGGAGGTGTCTCAGCTAGCTCAATCAGATTACTAGGGGTACCTTGAGGAAATTCAGCATGCATTCTTATTATCTTAAAGATAGGGGAGAGGGGTGGTATCCTAGATGGAGTGTAGTGATGAGCTCTTTTCCTATGATAGCATGTCAATGGACTTCTTAAGGACAAAGTGGAGTCTCTCTTGAAGAGCGGGTATGGGTCATATACTTGCACCCACCCCGCAACCTACTGCATTTGTGGTCTTGCCCAAGGTGTGACTTAGAAGAGTGGTCAAGTGCAAGCCTTACACCCAAAGAGGTTTCCCCAAGTCTTTGTGATGCCTCAACATGCGAGTCAACCAATTCCTAGTGGAGTTGCTCAAATGACCAGGAAGTGACTAGGCACCAAATGGCATGATTAGGGCTGCCTTGTTGTTCCTTCCAATTCTTGCACAAAGTATGCAAGGGTCACACTGGGCATGCCTGTAACTGCCCCTCACAAGTGGATACTTTTGGGGTTGGGTTCTTCTTGGAGAAGTATATTCTGTAACACACCCTGTGCTTACATTAGAAGCTTATAATAGACTAAATCAAATCAGAAAATGATAGAGAATAACAGCATAATGTTACAATGTCATGATTGTGATCAAGCTGTATAATCATCTCCGTTTCATGATCAGAACATGAATGGTAAACAGAAACAAGAAACTAGGCCAACCAAGACACTAGAAAATCCTTTATAACAATTCAGGCATTACCAAGTCACTTCCAAAACCAGCACAAAGACTTCTACAGACAGTGCTCAGTTCTCCCAGGACTGTACAAAATGCTAAGTACAGTACACAATTGAATTGACTAAGAGCAGTACATGGATGGATTCAACAACAAGAGAATAAAGCAATTGTATAACAACAAATGCCTCTTTGAGGGAGGGATTTTAGATGATTAAACAAAATGAAAATTCCTCTGTTCTGCCAGAGAGCAGCTCCTGCATTGAGTCACCACACCTGGACTCTTCCACAGGAAAGACAGCTCTCCACACAGGTAGGCAGCAACAAAGCGCGGTGGTTCTTGCTAGTAGTCTACTATCATCACCCTTCTCCTCTTGAGACTCTTTCAAAATGATGTTGAATACCTTATATAGACCATGGAAGACCACGTATGACTGGAAGTACTCCTAGCAGATGCATCGCTAAGAGTGGAGCTGCCACTGCTGATGTGGCTCACTGGCAACCACTTCATCTTCTTTTGTTCATTGCCTATTTTCACCGCTCCAACTTTCTCTGCCATGTAAACACCTTATGCATACATGATGGACCATCTTGAGCGTGTCATTTGGGTTGGTAATCAGAATATTACGACCAGTTGGCTAGGCAGCCAACTTCTTTTCTTTGGACATGAACAATCGATTCTCATGGTCGACCCATTATCAAGGTGAACATATTTGTTGGAAGTGGGGTGGGCCTCAATAACAATATTAATCACAGGTTTACAAGATCTTCCAATACATGAACCTTAGCATACACACCTTAAGACTCAAAAAGAGATGAGTGAGAGATAGTAGACAATATTTTAAGTGTAACGGTAAGCAAATAGCCTACCTACACTATCTTATATATAAATGTCAACTACAATGTGTGTAGATGATTACAAACTTTGAATCTAGGCAGAAATAGGGAACTAGATACAAAAATTTGTGTGTAAAGTGCCTAAGAGGTATGAAGAGTGTGTGTATGTTAGAGCGTAGATCATATGAACAGTTCAGAATTGTTTTACAGAAAACCCTAATTCTGAAATTAGGGTTTCAGAAACCCTAAGTCAGAAACTAGTGACCTAACAAGTGATAGACTGATATAGACTTGCTACTCACAGTAAATCAGCAAGGATGCTGATGGTTGGATGACAAAATCTTATCCAAGTGTAGAAGACCTCCTCCAAAGTAGAGCATTCCTTGAGTTGTGATCCTTGGATGACTCCAAGAGTGACCCAAGCCCATCCTTATACAGATTTCAAGTGCTCTACGAAAATCTTGGCGTTAGCTTTTTTTGAAAAGCAAAAAGCACCTTCGTAATTTTATTTTTGGCGAAGAAGTTTGTTTATCGTAATTCTTGATTTTCAGCCTAAAATGGCAGTGGTCTCATTATTCAGCTCTCACATGACTGTAAGAGTATGCTTTTCTTGACCTGTAGGTTGAGAGGGACCAAATGATGTGAAAGACCATTTTTTGATAGAAATTAGAGTTAGGGTTTTCTCCTGATCTGGACATCTGATGATTGAATGTTATATATCAAATGAAAGCTCTCCTCAAGCTCTATCTAATGAGTCAATAATAATTTTTGACCTCTTTTGACCAAAATTTGGCTAAGTATAAAAAATTAGGGTTGTTGGAAATTAGGGGTTTTGTGCTATTGTGACATTGTTTTCAATAATCCCCCTGTCAATGTCATAATGGTACAAGATTCAATAATGTGCAGAACTTCTGATGTCGTTCTCTAGACAATGCTTTGGTAAAAATATTTGCAACATTTTCACTTGTAGCTATGTAGACTAGCTCAATGTGCTTCTTAGATACCTGTGCCTGAATGTAGTGATAATGTACTTGAATGTGCTTTGTCCTAGCATGATGAATAGGGTTCTTTGCAATAGCAATAGCACTCTGAGCGTATGAAAATATTCGAACTGGAAGATGAACTTGAACATCAAGATAACTCATAATTTTTTGCAACCAAACCGATTCAAGTGTATAAACGCCGCCCTAACTTTGCTTCACTTGAAGATGTAGCAACTATAGATTTGTTTTTTTGACATCCAAGAGATAAGACAATCTCCTAGAAAGAAAGAATAGCCACTAGTGCTTCTTCTTGAGTCTTTATCACTTGCCCAATCAAAATCTGAAAAACCTCCAAGTAAAATATATGGCGATCTCGGAAATACCATAACATAACTAAAAGTTTCTTCAAATATCCGAAAATTTTTTAACTGCTTTCCAATGAATTTCGATTGAACACTGCTTGACTATACAAAGTAGCATCAAAAGGTTCTGAATTTGCTTCTGCTTGTAATGACACATTAACACCCACATGTGTTTGCATGGGCTTCGAATCTATCGTCTCAAACCTTTCCAATAATTCTTAATGTATTTCTGCTGTGTTATGTAGATACACGCATTCCTCTACTTAAATTCAATCCCAAGATAATAGTGCAAAATACCTAAATCATTTACATCAAATGTATGCTTAAGTTGTGCTTTAAATTATTGAAGGTCTGAATCCTTGAGACTTGTCATGACCATATCATCAACATATATGAGAATAATAATCAAAACATCTTTCTTAGCTTTAACATAAAGAGTAGGAGATGCATTTGAGTTTCCAAAACCAATAGATAAGAGATAGATATGTATCTTCTCATACCAAGCTCTTGGTGTTGGCTTTAATCCATATAAAGCCATATAAAGCTTTAATAAACTTGCATACTAAATGCTCTTTACCTTTCTCTTCAAAACCTTGTTGCTGTTGAATGTAGACATCTTCATGAAGATCACCATTAAGAAAGGAAGTAAGTCTTGATGTCTAACTAGTATTGATATCTAACTAGTATACATTCCAACCAAAGAATGCAACAAGAGAGTACTGTTAAGACTACTGCCATTCTAGAAGTAGGTGCAAAAGTCTCATCATAGTCAATACCTTTCTTTTGTGCATAACCTTTGACAACTAACCTTGCTTTGTACTTGTCAATGGTACCATCTGTGTTTCTTTTGATTTTGAAGATCCACTTAACACCAATTGCCCTTTTACTTTTTGATAACTCACAAAGCTTCCATGTTTTATTCTTATGAATAGAATCAATCTCTTCTTGCATAGCTTTCTTCCATATAGGACTTTGTAATGCATCTTTAATATTAGTTGGTTCATTTTGAATTGAAGTTAGTGCCAAAATGTTATGAATCTCAAAATGTTCTGCATAATTTACCTGATCCACTTGTTCTTTCCTTGTCCGACTTCGGGTTCTTCATGTGAAGTCCTTTATACCAGTGTTCTTCCAAGTTTGATATAACCACCTCGGTGTATTTTTGAAAAGTGATGAAATCTCTTCTGGTTCTTCAATATCTCATTCTTCTGGAACTCTGGAACCTTCTCCAACTTCATAAGTCAGAACATCAAGAGGTACTTATGACGGACTAGGTACCGACGTAGGTAATGAAATTCTCTTTTCACCTTTGTCAAGTGCATCTCTTAGAGTTCGAGAAGGTTCATCATCCGGCTGAATATAAGAATCCAAATTCTTTCAAAAAAAATGCATAGTCATTTGCCTTTATAAAATTTGGAATCTCTGACTTCTTATCAAAAACTTGATTTTTTGAAATATATGCATTGCGTGAGAATAGGATATCACCTATATCTGGAACATGGAATCTGTATCCTTTGCTTTCAATTGCATAACCAATAAAGATGGCTTTAATGGCTTTTATATCAAGCTCACCACGATCCTTCTTCTCAATGTGAACATAAATTGGAGAACCAAAAACTTTGAAATAACTCACATTGGGTTTCTTTCCATAATAAGCTTCATAAGGTGTAATGACCTTCAAAGCTTTTGTGGAAGATCTATTCAAAATGTGATTAGCTGTATGCATTGCATCAAAACAAAACTTGGGCGAAAGCTTTTTGGATGATATCATACTACGCATCATCTCAACAAGTATCCTATTCTTTCTCTTTGCAATACTATTCTGTTCTGGAGTGTAAGCAATAGTGAGTTGATGAGAAATGCCTTTGTTCTCAAGAAAAGACTTAAAGTCTTTTGACATGTACTCTCCTCCTCTATCACTTTTCAAAATGTGAATTTTTGATTGACTTTCATTTTCAACCATAGCGAACTTCTTGAAAGTAAAAAAGACATTTGACTTTATTTTAAGACCATAAATCCAAGAATATCTTGAGAAATCATCAATGAAAGTAACGAAATACTTGAAACCTTGAATAATTCTCATAGGATCATTCACATCTGAATGTATGATCTGCAACTTCCTTGTTGTTGTGATGTATCCATGCTTCTTG
The DNA here is from genome assembly GCA_020310875.1 of Ceratopteris richardii. NCBI lineage: Eukaryota > Viridiplantae > Streptophyta > Polypodiopsida > Polypodiales > Pteridaceae > Ceratopteris > Ceratopteris richardii. The sequence goes on from CM035442.1 coordinate 118,514,261, forward strand.
AAAGGAAGTTTGTGAAGCTTTCCTTCAAGAGTAAAGCAAAAGAGGCTCAAGGCATGATATGAGATGGAAGTGAGTTTAGAAGTGTTTTTACCATCTCTTCATGTGAAATATTATCTCCAACATTCTATTTTTTGACATAAATTAGGGTTAGAGTCCAGATATGGACCTTTGATGATTGAATGTCATATATCAAATGAAAGCTCTCCTCAAGCTCTATCTAATGAGTCAATAATAATTTTTAACCTTTTTTGACCAAAATTTAGCTAAGTACCAAAAATTAGGGTTGCTGGAAATTAGGGTTTTGTGCTATTCTAACATTGTTTCCAGCAATATTTTCATGGTTGACCCCTTATCATGAGTGACCAAATTTATGGTGATCACATCCTTATACATGGTCGTTACCTTGTACCTAGGCTAGCTAGATGGGCCACCTCCACTTGATGGACAACCTAATTTAATTAGATGGACGAGCATATTTCATGGGTGAGCATAGCAAATACGGAAGAGCTATGTCTTGGGTGAACCTACTCCATGGGTGGCTAATGTTCAAGGGTGACCAAAGGTAATGGGCGAGCAACTCCACCAACAATGGCGAGCTTAGACATGGGCGAGCATATCCCATCCATTACCATTTGCATGGAAGACACATTGCTTGCTTGCTGTCACCTTCCAAGGTGTTTACAAGGTGGTTGATTTCAGCTAAGTGCTTCTTGGAGCTGATTTGAGGGAGTTAGTGTGTGTACCTTTGTTTGTTTTAGGCTTGTTCATGTCAGAGTGCTATAATATCCTCTTTGTCAAGCTTGGCTACAACTCTTTACTTAATGGATCTTGTTTTTAGGGCTAGGTATCAAATCAACGTTAGTGGTACAAAGTTTCTTCTCAATGAATAAGATGTGCTTTTTGAGCATACTGAGTACTCTTCTAGAAGCTTAAGTCTACGCTCCTGGACACGATTTTGTCTTCTACATCAAATTTAGACCCTATATAAAAAAATAGGGTATTCTTATCTTTCTTTTTTGTTTCTCTTGCTAGGTAGAGCTTCTTCTACCTTCTTCTTCTTCTTCTTCAAGCATGATCAATGCAAGAGATTAAAGCAACATCTTAAGAGCACTTTTTCAAGATTATAAGCTTGAGGGAATCAACAACTTCCTTCTTTGGAGCTCTATGATGCGAAACCTTTTTATTGTTGAAAAACTTGTGGGGTTATGTTTTTGGTGATCTTCCTAGAGTGGATCCAAAGGAGGAAATTCTAATGCAAGCCCTACTTCTTCCACATATGGAGAACTAAATAATTTTACCTTTCTTCTTCTTTGTAACTGCAATTCATTGTTTTCTTATTCTTCTTCCATATTTGTTGGCCTGAATATATATTTAAGCGGCAGGTTTTGATATCTTTAATCTTAGTCAGTCACATTAATTTGTAATTGCAAGGAATAAGAAAGGTAAGAGGAGGACATACCAGGGAAATTTATAGTGGGGTTATGTTTTTGGTGAGCTTCCTAGAGTGGATCCAAAGGAGGAAATTCTAAAGCAAGCCCTACTTCTTCCACATATGGAGAACTAAATAATTTTAGCTTTCTTCTTCTTTGTAATTGCAATTCATTGTTTTCTTATTCTTCTTCCATATTTGTTGGCCTGAATATATATTTAAGCGGCAGGTTTTGATATCTTTAATCTTAGTCAGTCACATTAATTTGTAATTGCAAGGAATAAGAAAGGTAAGAGGAGGACATACCAGGGAAATTTATAGTGGGGTTTTCCTTTTCTTTCAGACATTTTCCATCTTACATATTTATTCGTATAGTTCATGTACTAATTTTTTAGTTTCATTTCATTTCTTTTCACTTGAAAGATTTAGACTCAGCTTCATCAGCTAATCAAGTATGTCTTTTCAGGATGGAGGGCGACTTTTTTACACTATGTGATAGTGTTTTTGCAGTATGTATTTTAGTATTGCAAATCAGTGACAATTTGCTTCAACAAAAACATTTGTGCTCACTAAGTAGGATTTTTTTTTGGCAGGATGTTTCCTGCAGTAAGAAGAAAGATAGAAAAGCAGAAGGAGGAGGTGTATTTTTGTGCTATATACCTTAATCGTTAATCATTAAAGGCTTTGTAATACAACCATTTTTTAATCTGAAAATCGATGATGATCTAATTGTTGAGACTGTATTTTTTTTTAAAAAAGTTGTGTTTTATAATCATTCTTTTAAAGCATTTGCCTCATCATTTGTTTTAATGGAGTTGAAGGCTCTTTGAGTATTTTATTTCTATCTCAGCTAATGCCAATCAAGTGCCATATTATATATCTTGGATAAGGTGGATTTATTTGAGGACAGAGATGGTCAGGATCAGGATGTAGGAACCTGGCATTCATCATGGTCATGTTTGTTCATGGTTCACAATTCTCATTCCTTCATCAAAAGTTCTTATATATCTATAGGTTTGGACTATTTTATGTATGTATGTGTATGCAATGTGCATGTGCACACGCATCCACCTGCTCACGTGCAAACATGCACATCCCAAATGTGCATGGGTGCATCATGCATACACGGTAAGTGCATACACGTGTGTGCGCGCGCGCACACACACACACACACACACACACACACACACACACACACACACACCCCCCACCCCCCCTACAGCCACCCACCAACCTATACATCTGTCCACAGGCAAACACATGCTCATGCTTGCACAAGTGCGCATGCATGCGCTCACACATCTTCTTTGATGAACAGCACACATGTTGCCCTTGACACAAGACTATCCCATCTGTTAGTATTAGGTAACCGATGACCAATTCATGTTCACACGTAATCTTTCTCCATGTTCTATCATCAAGAGACTGTTTATGCTTTGACACTTGATGTATCATGTAACTAACACATGCCAGTGTGTCCACACACACGTGTGCAAACTTGCACGCATGCGTGCGCGTGCGCGTGCGCGCACACCACCCCCCCCCCCCCCCCCCCCCCCCCCCCCCCCCCCCCCCCCCCCCCCCCCCCCAACCCCCGAAACACACACACACACACACCCACCCACCCACACAAAATGAATAGCGTACATGGTCCTCTTGACATAGAACTGTCCCATCTCTTAGGATCAGTTATTACACATCCAGTTGATGTTCACATGGAACATTTCTCTCTGTTATCGACAAGAGACTGTTCACTTTTATGACTTGATGTGAGTAACACATATGCATGGGTTCTAAGTGGAAAATGGAGAGGGATGGATCTCCTACAGGCGCCTGCCTATGCTTGTGTATCCTAAGTTTGGAGAGGTGGCTCCTGTTGTTGTGACCATGGATTATCAGATCAAGGACACATGTCTGAGATTGGCTGTTGATCCACCCCCCCCCCCCCCCCCCCCCCCCCAAACCAAAACACATGTATACCTTTGTTTGGAGAAAGTGTCTCCCTTACTTTGTTCATACGTACAAACAGCAAAGTTCCCATAGAGATAATGTAACCCTTATTTATTTAGCCCAGAAAATATGGTCTGGTCTCTGTTATTTTCCTCCCCTTGTTGTGACTTGTGACTGATTCATAATACATGTTTTTGAGTTATCTGTCAGGCGAACCAACTCTATACAAATAGTTTTGAATAATCTGTCGGGCAAGCCAATTGTATATAGCCAGGTTTTGTACAAAATGGTGACATTTCTTAACTGCCACATGAATGATAATATCAAGTATCTATACCCAGTCACGATTCATAGTGCATCCTTTATCAGAATACTTCCAGAAGCAGAAGGTGATGTTGAAATTATAGACTCCAGAAAATGAAAGATTCATGATAGCATGCCACTTGCTACCATCTTTCGATATACATGCAGTTCTAGAAGATGCGTTTTCACTGTTTCTGTTATATCTCAGCTTAGTTGACACATATTTCTATAAAAATTCAATAGAATTTCTCGTTTACAGAAAAAATGAATTATGGCCTATTTTATAATCAAACAGATAAGAATTTGGATTCTACAGGATTCTCAATGTTCAGAATAACCCTTTGATGTTTTGGGTTGGAGTCATGATGCATTAAGCATAATATTAAACCCTAAATGTAGCACTGTTTTGAATCTCATTTCTCCAAAACGTTCTCAAAACAGTATTCAACGTGATCTCTAATGAACAATACCAACATAATTTTTCTAGAATTTATTTTTGTCATGTTTCTCAGTTTTACACATTTTTATGATGCTTGAGAGATTCAAAATCATAGAAAAACAATTTTTATGCTTTTTAAAGTTTCATTTTTGAATCAGTTGTACTTTCTCTACTAGTCTCTACATGGTTTTCTGATTTCAAATTGGATAAGTATGTGAAGGTTCAAGGCCTAGCATGTATTTACTTCTTAGTTCTGTACCCACTATTGGGCACTGATGGCATTAGTTAGGATGTCCTAGAATCCACTCCATATTATGCATAAAGGAACTGATGGCTTAATAGTCTTGTGGTCGACTCCTATGAGCTTATAGTTGCACTTTGGTTTAGGGGTGAATTTTGGATTTGCCTGGATTCATCTCAGTATGTATTTTTGTTATATGAGTGGAATCTTTGTCTGAATTGCAACGGTTAGGTCTTTCCTCCCAAACACACAGATCTATAAATACAACTCCTCTTCTTTCTCTTACTCCATGCAATGTATGCATGAGTGCCAAGTGGCGTCACACCCTCCAACCTCCAATAGAGGTGGTTCACACTAAAGGTGACTTAACACTTCCTTTCCCTTAAGTTCAGGTTTGTCCTCAAACCTGATCATGGAAGGCATAGGTGAATAAGAGAAAATATATATAAGAGCTGTTCCCACTTTATATGCGCGAAGCATGTCCTCTAAGATTTGGTTAACTCTTTCTGTTTGCCCATCCGACCGGGGATGCTGAGCCGTACTCATATACTAAGTTTAGTATCCAACCTCTTGAAGACCGCTCTCCAGAAATGGCTAGTAAATTTTCTATCCCGATCAAAAACAATGTCTAAAGGAAGACCATATAATCGGTATTGAGTTCTCTACAAACAATTTGGATAACTCAGGTGTCTTCATTGTACTACGTGTTGGAAAAAACCTAGCCATTTTGATTAATTGTCCACAATTACTGAGACCGAGTCTTGCCCTCTCTATGTCTTAGGTAATTCTACTATGAAATCCATAGATATACTCTCCTATTTCCCATTGGGAATATCCAATGGGTGGAGCAATCCGCTTATCTTTAACCTTTAAGCTTTATTGACCTTGCATTTATTGCATTTAAGCACATACTCTTGGACATCCTTGTGCAGTCCAGGCTAGCCTCTTAACAAGATCATAAATCTTGTTAATACCTGGATGTCTGTCTCAGAATCCTTAGGGACACATACTTTTCCTTCCTACAAGAGGTATCCAGCTTGGATGCTGTAGTTCTTCCACTTGAATCCTTTTTGAGTACCCATCGCCACGTCATCCGCATTGGAAACCCGTACTGCCCAATCCCCTTGCTCAAATGGCTTCCCAAATCTCTGAATATGCAAGATCAATCCTACACTTCCCTCCAATGGACTCAAGTAGCTCACTAGTGATTTGAGTAAAACTCAGTCCGTTGAGCTAGGCATGCGACTAAGTGAATCAGCCACTACATTAAACTTTCCCTTCATATACCTAAACTCATAATCAAACTCTTGAAGGGTCTCTCCCCATGGAGCCTTACGACCTTTAAGATCTGTTTGATTAGAGAGCTACTTAATGCTCTCTTGATCAAACACTATCGTGACTTTGGCACCATACAAATAATGATTCCACTTCTTCAAAGCATGGACAATGGCATACTACTTCTCGTAGACGCAATAATTTCTTTGAGAAGGTTCTAACTTCTTACTTTCAAATGCTATGGGTCGACCATCTTGAATCAGAACTGCATCTATTGCATAATCACTCACATAAGTCTCAACCACAAAGGGTTGATTGAGATATGCTATTAATAGTAATGGAGCTTTAGCTATTGCTACCTTAAGTCTTTCCATACTTCTTCTTTGTTCATCTCCCCACTGAAAGGCTTTCCCTTTTCCTTAAAGTTGGTTCGTCATCGGAAGAACTATCTTGGCATAATTCTTGATGAATCGTCGATAGAATTTGGAGAAACCTAGGAAGACCTGCAGTTCTTCTAGGCTTCTAGGGTGAGGCCATTCCATAATAGCTTGCACCTTTTCAGGATCCATCTGAATTCCATGTTTGGAGATGATATGACCAAGATATCGAACTTCTTGTTGAAAAAATTGACATTTTTTCTCTTTAGCAAAAAGGGAATTTTCTCGTAGCACTTGGAAAACTGACTGTAAGTGTTCCAAATGTTCATCTTCGGACTTATTGTCGATGAGTATATCATCCAAAAAGTCAACTACAAACCTGCCTAGGTAAAGCTTCAAAACATTGTTCACGAGATGTATATGGCTGGAGCATTAGTGAGACCAAATGGCATCACTAAAAACTCGCAATGTTCGTACCTAGTCCTAAAAGGAGTCTTAGGTACATCCTTTGCTTTTATGTGTATCTAATGATAACTAGAAGCTTAGTGAAATACTTAGCTTCTTGTACCTGGTCAAATAGATCATCCAATCTAGGCATTGGAAATCTATCTTAATCGTGACTTTATTGAATGCTCTATAGTCAATGCAAAGTCGCATAGAGCCATCTTTTTTCTTTACTAGGAGCATTGGTGATGCCCATGGGGAATCAATAAGCCTAATGAATGCTTTGTCTAAGTAATCCCGTATTTGACTTTCTACTTCCGGATGCCGTGGTACACTAAGTCTGTAAGGAGGCTTACAAATGGGTTTAGTGTTAGCAACTAGGCCCATGGCATGGTCAATGTCTCCCCTAGTAGGTGGCAATCCTTTGGGTAAGTCAACAGGAAATACATCTTTATATTCAAACATGACAACTTTTAACTACTCTTTCAAGCAAGAAAGAATAATAGAAAGGGCTGTCCTTAGTTACATTATGCTGAAAAAAGATACATATGAAATGTCCAAGTCACTGGTAAGCCATCTTTCCTATTCTCTTAAGTATTTGGAAAGGTCCTTAATACCTAGGAGATAGTTTTGGACAAGGTCCCATCTTCATGGTTTTAGACCTAAATTGGAACTCTAAGATAGACTTGCTCTCCTACATCAAAGTTGACATCTCTCCTTTGAGGGTCAACATGGGCCGTAGCTCAGTCTTGAGCTCTCCTAATACTATCCTTAGCAATTCCAAACATATCGTTCATCTCTTCCAAGAAATCCTTTGCAGGTTGAACTTTCTAATTCTGCAATCCCACTGCACAAGGAGCTCTTGGCGGAAACCCATACATAAGCATAAATGGACTATGTCCAGTGGAAGAGTGCTTGGCACTATTATATGCAAACTCTACTATAGGTAAGTACTCTTCCCAATTAGTTTGCTTTCATTCACATATGCTCAAAGCATATCCTCTAGGATTTGGTTAACCCTCTCTGTTTGCCCATCCGACTCTGGATGCTCGGTCGTACTCATGCTAAGTTTCGTATCCAACCTTTTGAAGACCGCTCTCCAAAAGTGGCTAGTAAGCTTCCTATCCCGATTAGAAACTATGTCTAAAGGAAGACCATATAACCGGTATAGGTTCTCCACAAAAGTCTAGCCAACTCAGGTGTCTTCATTGTAGTACGTGTTGGAATAAACCTAGCCATTTTGGTTAACCTATCCACAATTACCGAGACAGAGTCGTGCCCTCTCTGTGTCTTAGGTAATCCAACTATAAAATCCATCGAGATACTCTCCCACTTCCCATTGGGAATATCCAATGGGTGGAGTAGTCCTCCAATCCTCAACCTTCCTGCTTTATTGACTTGGCATTTAGTGCACTTACGCACATACTCTAGGATGTCCTTATGAAGTCAAGGCCAATGAAACTGCTTCTTAACAAGATCATAAGTCTTGTTAACTCCTTGGTGTCCCCCACTAGGTTTGTCACGACACTCATAGAAAATGTGCCGTCTCATCTCAACATCTCTAGGGACACATATCTTACCTTTATATAACAGATATCCATCGTGGATAATGTAATTCTTCCACTTGAATCCTTCTTGAGTACCCGTCGATACTCCATTCTCACGGGAAACCCGTGTGTCACGATCCCCATTTTCTATGGCTTCCCAAAGCTCGGAATATGGAGGATCAAGCCTACATTTCCCTCTCATGGACTCAAGTAGCTCACTAGTGATCTGAGTAAAACTGAGTCCATTGAGCATATGCATGTGGCTAAGTGAATCAGCCACTACATTAAAGTTTCCATTCCTATACCTAAGCTCATAGTCAAACTCCTAAAGGGTCTTTGCCCATCGGGCCTTACGACCTTTAAGGTCTGTTTCATTAGAGACCCACTTAATGCTCTCTTGATCAAACACTATCATTACTTTGGAACCATATAAGTAATGATGCCACTTCTTCAAAGCATGGACAATTGCATATAACTCCTTCTCATAGATGGAGTAATTCTTTTGGGCCGGTTCTAGTTTCTTACTCTCAAAAGCTATTGGTTGACCATCCTGAACTAAAACCGCTCCTATGGCAAAATCACTCTCATTAGTCTCAATGACAAAGGGTTTATTTGGATCTACTATATGTAAAAGTGGAGCTATAGGAATTGTTACTTTCAATTTCTCCATATTTTGCCTCTGTTCATCTTCCCAATGAAAGGCTTTCGTCTCGCAATTTTGGCGTAATTCTTAATGAAACTTCCATAGAAGCCTGATAAACCTAGGAAGATCTGCAGCTCTTCCAGGTTCCTAGGAGGTGGCCATTCCATAATAGCCCTTACTTTTTTAGGATCCATTTGGATTCCATTCTGGGAGACTATATGCCCAAGGTATCTAACCTCTGTTTTGAAAAATTCACACTTTAACTCTTTAGCAAAGAGTGAATTTTCCCTTAACACTTGGAATACTTTTCTCAAGTGTTGCAAGTGCTCTTGTTCTGATCTACTATAGATCAAAATATCATCTAGGAATTCTACTACAAACTGCCCTAGATAAGGCTGTGATCCCCAAACTCAAGCATCTCAAGCTTATGAGGCTCCTATAGACACTGACATTGAGCATGAGCCACCAAGAAAGAGTACAACAGTAGAGCATGATTATCAAGAGCACCCACATGGCTCTCTTGGAGGAGCCTCTATATGTGCTAGCTTGCAAAAACAATGTAAACAAGAAGCCACACAAGCCATCATGAAGGCTTTTATACAATGTGGGTTATCTTTCAATGTTGCACGGACACCGACATGGAGAAATGCCATTGAAAAGGTATCATTATTAGGATATCGGTGACAAGGGCCTACCTATGAAGAGTTGAAGACAATGGAGCTCAAAAGAACAAAAGAACCATTAGAGAGAGAGCTTGAGCCCATGAACGAGACATGGACAAAGTATGGATTCACAATCATGTGTGACGGATGGACGGACATGAGAAAGAGGAATGTGTACAACATTTTGGTGCATTGTTGCAAAGTGAGCATGTTCCTTCAAGCCATAGATGCATCACTTGCTGGTACTACTGTCATAGGTGAGTTTGAATTTCTTCTAATTTCTAATTTCTGATTTCTGATTTCTGAAATTTCAGTTTATCATTGATTGTGCAATCATGTGACATGCATGTGCATGTGCATGTGCATGTGCTAGCTTTCCAGATAAATTATCAATTGATTAATGATTCATTTTGTTATATGTAAATAGGTCGGTTCATTTATGACCATATCCGTCAAGTTATCATGGACATTGGTGCAAAAAAAGTAGTCCAAGTGATCACTGATAATGGAAGTAATTGTGTGGCTATGGGCAAGCTTTTGGAAGAAGAATTCCCCTCTATTGTGGGGACACCATGTGCTGCCCATTGCATTGATTTGCTGATAGAGGATGTGGGGAAGATACCATGGATTTACACCATTTTTACCACGTGCTTGAAAGTGTTGCTTGCATTATTTAGGTCTTACAATGATATTGACTTGGTGAAGCTTGCCAAGACGAGATTTGCATATATGTGCATAGTCATGGAGAGATTAGCAAGAGTGAGGAAAGCATTGATGCAGATAGTTGTATCACCTGATTGGAGAGCTTGGGATGGACATACTAGTCCAAAGGTAGAGCTTGTACGATGGACATGTTTGGATGACAATTTTTGGAGGGATGTGGAGGGATTAGTGCGGGCTTTACAACCCTTATATGCACTCATACGCATAGCAGATAGAGAGGGCTGCACGCTTGGACTTGTATACGAGTTCATGGACCGTGTCGGAGAGTCTATTGAGAGATGTCCTTCTTTGACATTGGAGAGGTAAGTTGGAATTTGGTAACTATACTTTAATTTTTATTTTTTAATGTGTGCATTGTGTATGTCACTATGTGGCGTGTGCATTGTGTACGTCACATGTCACATGACATTTGTGCACTGTGTATGAGGCTTGAGCATTGAGTCATGACATATCATGTTACATGTATCGTATATATCACATGTGTATGTCACATAAATGATAACACATAATACATTTGTGCATTGTGTATGAGTCATGACATATGTATTATCATTTATGTGCATTGTGTATGACTTTTGAGTCTTGACATATGTGCATTGTGCATTGAACATTCACATTGTGTATGTGATATGTCACATTTATGTGTGTGACATGGTCTCATGTGTATGTGGCATGCCACGTGTGCATTTAAGTTTTCAATATTATCATTGTTCTTCTTCTAACTTGATTTGTTTTCTATCCATAGGATAGAGGAAATAAAAGGAGTATGGAGGAAGAGATGGGATTGGTTCCATCGCCCTATACATGGGATGGCCAATCTACTACACTCTTTATGGAGATCTACATATCAGTCATTGGATATGGAGTTTGTGAAAACTTGGAATGACTATGTAGATTGATTGTATTGAGCTTCTAATGTGGAGCTACGGGGAAAGCTAGAGATTCAGCTCACCCAGTTCCAGAATAAGGAAGGACTTTTTGGTAGAGACACTCCATGCTTGAGAAGCATGCAATTGATGCCTGTGACATGGTGGGAGAGATACGGTGTTGGCACGCCTGAGCTAGTAAGTCATGACTTCATACTCAATTACTCACTATTTAGTATCAAGTTTTAACTAATAACTCATTCCTCTTGAGTCTTTATTTTTTTATGAACTCTTTAATTGATTAAGATTTGTCTTTCTTCTCTTTTATTTTATAGAGACAGTTAAGCCATTCGCATACTTTCACAGGATTGTAGTGCCTGTCCCTGTGAAAGGAACTCGAGTACATGGACCCTCTTCCACACAAAGAAGAGGAATAGGTTATCTACACTGCAGCTGGAGCGGCTTGTATATTGCCACTACAACTTGCGTTTATTGGAGGGTGGTGGCTACTCAGTGGAGGTGCGGCATGTCAACGTCGATGACCTTGACATTGAGAGGGTCCATGATATGCCTACCATTCCGGCAGAGGACCTTGATGTATATGATATGCTTTATTAGGAGTTGATCGTGCCGTAGCATGGTACGAGGGCATCTCGGACTCGTGCTAGTCATAGTGCACGTATTGTACTAGGCCCATCTACTAGTCGGATGGAGGCATCTACTAGTCGAGCACCACATGATGATGATGATGATAGTGACTAACAGGTTTTTGAAGATTGATGATTGATCATGATTTATGATTTACTTCATATTGATTGTATTATTGACAGCTTATTGTTTGACCTTAGTGGTATGATGTATCATTTATGAGTCATGACAATGTCACAGTTTTGAGTTGACTCTTTGACATGTTTTATATATGATTTGTGACTCATTGACTTGTCATAATTCTTTGTATTTGTCATGCATTGAATCTTGAATCTTGATGGAGTCTAGACATTGATGATTGGTCATGACCTAAATCTTTAAGGTTTAATTGATTGAATGTGGCATGTCACATGTGCAATGTGAATTTAAATTTTAGAATGACAATGATTATTTGTGCAATGTGCATTGTGAATTTAGAATGAAATTATGAATCATGATAAGTTTGATTGTTGACATCTGCATTGTGTACATACTGCATAGTACATACTATATACTAGTTAGTAGTAAGTTGTAACTACATAGTAGTATAGTAAATAGATGATAGTACATACTATATACTATATACTAGAATCTAGATGATAGTACATAATAGGGTGCCAAAATTTGAAAAAAAAATGCAAAAAAAAAGGAAAGGTTCGCAATGTTTTCGCAACATTTAGGGCAAAACGTTGCTATGTTAGCAATACGTTGCCTTGGAGGTTGGGAAAACGTTGCTAACAACTTTGAATAGGTCTTCCAACCTAGGCATTAGAAACCTATTTTTGATAGTTACCTTGTTTAATGCTCTATAATCTATACATAAGCTCATCGATCCATCCTTCTTCTTAACTAGGAGCATTGGTGATGCCCAAGGTGAGTTACTAGGTCTAATGAAGCCTTTATCTAAATAGTCCTGTAATTGCTTCTCAACCTCCTCATGCTAAGAAACACTAAGCCTATAAGGTGGCTTACAAATAGGGTTAGTGTTAGTAACTACCTCAATAGCATGGTCAATGTCCCCTCTCTCATATGATAGCCCTCCAGGCACAGTCACAGGGGGACGCGTCCCGGGACCCTAGGGACGTCGGGATGCCGTCCTTGACCCCAAAACCCATGGCACGGATATAGGGGACGGAAAACGTCTCGAGGCATTCTTTTGAAACAGGCTCCCGTCCCCGAGACGCGTTCCCGGGACGGCCATATGTGATGAACAGAATTCGGGACGGAACGGCAAACAATGGAGAACCAAAATTAGGAGGAAATCGCTTTAAAAGTTTTTGAATTTCTCCACTAATGTTTGCACCCTCTTTCAAAGGCTTCTTGCCATGAAGGTGGTTGCAACTTACCTACTCACACGGTTGGATGACAAGTTTTTGATTTCTATTGATGACATTAATGAGTAAGTGTTTCAACTTTTCTAGGTTTAGTGGGAGCTAAAGTTGATGATGAAAGGATAGATTGTTTATTAAAAGGGAAAAATTGTGGAGGCTATTGCTGTAGAGAAGGTGAAGCTTGCCTCTCTTTCATTAATGGCTTCCTGAGTGGTTGCTAGTGCACCTATTAGATGGGTGTTAGGGTACTAGATGGGTGCTATGGTACTCGCCTCTGAAGCAATTTAGGAGGAAAAGAAAGAGCCTGAGGAAGATTCCAATGGAGACATGGCATTCCATTTTTCTATGAGAACTGTTCAATGATTTTTATGTAACACTCTTGTAGGTGAAATGTTCAATTCCTAAAGATGGATATGGTCTCCAAAGCTGCAGTGTTAACTTCTTTTTATCCATGCATCACCATTGACTATGTGGAAGAGATGCCGATTTGTTAATAATTGTGGCTTGTGAGGTTTCTTTATACATATTCGATAATCATTGGTCAATATTAAGTCTTGATCCTAGGGGAGTGTATATATGTATATATGCACGTAACAATTATTTAGGTTGCCATAACCCTTAGTTTGATGGCAATATTGATGTATTGGTAGTTGGAAGAACTTAGAAGACATTGCTTTGTTTGTGTCCATTGTTTATACTTAAAAAATACCTTTGTTTTATGGTTTTCTTGTTCTAGGTCATTTCATATGCTAACAAATTCATTCTATATGACTTCCATTTGATTATTTTTAAAATATTAGCATTTTTTTGGTCCCGTCCTGTGGACGCGTCCCCGGGACACCCCAAGCTCCGTCCCCGTCCCGAGAACACCACCGTTCTTGGGACCCGTCCCCGTCCCTTGGTGACTTTGCCTCCAGGTAAGTCAGTGGAAAAAACATCTCTTAATTCAAACATAAGATCTTTAAACTCCTTGAACTTCATTGTGCTAAGAGGTTTAAGGGGCTGATCTGTCATAAATTTAGGCATAAATTACGGTCCTCATAAATTTGGGCATATTTGATTGCCTCCTCAAACGTCTTAGGTGCATTTCTTCTTACCTCTCTCTTCATGGCTTTATCTAAGCCCTTAACAAACCCTCTTGTTTTCTGGAAGTCATCTAATCCCTTAAGTTTCAATATGATCTCCCTATAGTGGGATATGTAAACTGTCGAAGGTCTACCTCTCTAAGTGATCCTATCCCACTCATCTTAGTTCCTTTCTTCCTCATTCTCAGGAAGAAACTCTTTCAAGAAAAGAGTTTCAAACTGGCTAGTCCGTAGGGATAGAATTAGCCTCCTTGAGACTCATCCACCATTTATAAGCACGCGCGCCAAGCGAGAGACTCGCTACTAGCACACAGTACTCAGGTGGGGTGCCCTTCAGTTGATGCAAATCATTCCACTTTTGCAAAAAAGTGTAGATTGCATCCTTGTTTCTCTCATGGTCATCCCCCGTAAAGGTAGGTGGCTTCAAGTCTTTCCGGAGGGAGCTTGAGTAGAACTCTCTCCTTTCAGGCCACTGATCCCGGTCAACTTCATGGAGGTGTTTCCTTGCACAACTATGGTCCAGAAAAGGAAACCCCAAGCTATGCTCTAGAGTTTAAACCTGTTTCACAATAGAGAGGAAGAAAATCAAGAACTCAATGACAACCCATCTCTCATACCAAGTCAAGAAGCTAAATTGGTTGCATTGCAAGAAAAGGATCAAGAACTATGAGTGAAGACTAGAGCTCAGAGAAAGATAGGAGAGACAAGGATCTTGCAAGGAAAAGTCTCAAGTATGAAAAATGTTGAAGTTTTCCAAGAAATAGACAAGGCTTTTAAAGAGACGATGAAGGAACTACATTCAACTAATGAACCTCCTCTATCTTCGCCAATACCATCCATCATCAAAATTGAGGAGATACTAAAGAATACCTTCCAATAGGTATCATTGTATGATCTATTAAGATTGGATGAAAGATGTAGAAGTGAAGTCATAGGGTTCATAGAAACATTGTCTCCTCCAACAATGCTTGCAATAAGTGGCGGACACACTCCAACGAATCTGATGAAAGCTTCAATTTCAGATAACTTCACAAAGGTATCAACAAACTCTCTAACTGACTTCAGGAGTCCATGTCCATTGGTCACTATATGTGGAAGGACTATAAATGGATTAATAATCAATGGAGGTTCAGGCATAAATCTCATGCCATATTTTACTATCTTTCAATTGTGTGGTCTACTTAGTCTTTTGATCATTGTTTCCAAAGTTCTTGAGAATTCTTATGGATGACTTCTCCACCTTTTTAGGCATTGGATGTTCAACTCCGGTGGAAAACTTCACTAATCATCTTTGTCAATCGGAACAAGTTTTTAGTACTTGTAGAGAAGCCAAACTAAAGCTAAACCCAAATAAGTGTCACTTTTTGGTGACTGAAGGGACACTTCTAGGTCACATAGTCTCAACAAAAGGTATGGCTCTCGATAAAATTAGAGCAATACTACATTTGCCTAAACCAATCAATGCCAAAGAAATTCAGAGTTTCTTAGGATATACCGGCTATCACCGAAAGTTCATAAAAATGTATGCTGAGATAACTAAGCCAATCTCTAGGCTGGTTAACAAAACGATACCCTTTCAATGGGATAAAATAGAAGACAATGCATTTTAGCTTCTAGAAACCAAACTCATTAGTGCATCTATTTTAGGAACCAGTACCGAATATGGGCATAGAAGACAACCTTCCATATCAATCTTTGTTCTAAGTAAGCACTTATCCTACTTGGTACTAGGACAATCATCATTGTTAACCACAGGAACTTGCCCATCTAATCTCACACCATTGGAATGGAGAAGATTAGTGCTCAAAAGTAAGAATTTTTCAATTATTCAAAATACTCTTTTTCGAGTTGGACCTGATGGGTATATAGGAGATGCGTCCTACCTCCTGAAGTACAAATACTAGAAGAAGCCCATGAAGGAATTGCAACATGCCATTATCCAGGGCACATAACAACACATTGGATCTTACATGGAGGATTATGGTGGTCTTATCTTTTTTTGAGATGCAGCACAACATGCAAAGATCTGTGACACTTGTCAACGTTGTGCACCAAAACCAATTAAGTTCAACAACCAACCATTGCAAATTTTTTTATCATGGAGACTATTTGGGAAATGGGGACTGAATTTTGTGGTGCTAATATCTCCCACCTCTTCGCCATTGAATTTGAAGTACTTGTTGGTGGCCATTGACTACGTCACCAAATGGTTTTGAGGTTTTGGCAACAAAAGATTGCACTTCTCACACAGTAGCTTCTTTCTTGTATGAAAACATTTTTTGCAGGTATGGCTGTCCCATTGAAGTTACAAGTGACCAAGGATCTCATTTCATCAACAAAACCCTAATTGAAATATTTACGAAGTACAAAATTTTCCGCAAAAAATCATGTGCATATTACCCACGGCCAACGGTCAAGCGAAAAGCACTAACAAGGTGTGGTATAGGCATATAGGACAACTTTCAAGGTAACCACGAAACACACTCCCTTTCAATTGGTATATGGTCTTGAAGCAGTAGCTCCATTAAAATTTCTAAAGGGATCGAGAGGAGTAGGACATGTATGGATTGATAACTTGCAAGTCATAAGTTACATGAATATGAATAGAATTACATCAATTAGAGGAAAAAAGGACAATTGCAAATACGACTTTTGAGAAAGAGCACATGAAGCGGAAAGCATGGAAGGATAAAAACCTGTGGAAAATGGAAATCAAGGAAGGATCTCTGGTTTTGCTATACCAGCCAATCATGTACAACAAAAAAAAAGAAGTTATCCATTGAGTGGACTCGCCTAGACGAGTTAAAAGAGATCTTTCCTCAAGGAGCTGTACGACTCTCAACTTTGGAAGGGGACCATATCCCTGTGGTAAACCATTCCCGTCTCAAACCTTACCAAGAATATCGACAAGGACATGAGATCACCACTATACATATTGTACATATTGAGTAGAAGCAATAAGTACTATAGTCCTTTCCACTATTAGAACTTACTTAGTTCTATGACAATAAGACCAATCATGATGTAGAAGTAAGTGCATTGGGGCCGGCGTACAACACTAGATAAGGAAAGTCTCTTACTCTCTTAATGGTTGCAAAAGCCTCACTCAGTATGAAAAGTAGGCTATGTTGGGGGAACTCAAAAGTCAGAAAGTCTACATGATAGTCGATTTTTTTTTCCTAGTCTAGTTATCCCATTTTTAGCCGATTTTTTTAATTCCAATTAGCCTATTTTTACTCCATTTTTTTGGTCTAATTAAGCCCCATTTTAGTTGATTTTGTTTTCCTTCAATTAAGCTGTTTAGTCAATTATGCTTTTAGTTTGATTGGAGCCATTTTAGTCGACTAAAAAAAGGAACCATTTAGCTGATTTTGTTCAGTCTAATTTAGTCAATTTTTTAAGGTCTAAGTTCAATTTAATCGATTTTTTTTAGGAGTCCAATTTGGTCGATTTTTTTTAAAGTATGGTAAGAGTCCAATTTGGGTCAATTTTTTTGAAGTCGATTTATGCCATGTATGAATCGGAGTCAGCCTTTAAGTTCTAGAGTCGATTTTTTTAGGAATGCCTGATTTTATGTTTTCAAGTCGATTTTCCCTTTGGGTCAAGGGTCCATTTTCTTGGCATCAAGTAGAAGCAGCGCTAATACTTGCATGTTGGTGATTCTTTTGAGCTGGAGTCGATTGGCAAAGGGAAAACATGTTAAATGAACATCTACTCTTTACAACCGTCTAGGTCGACTTCCCTGACTGCACGTGGTCCACTACCCCAAGGCTGCACGCAGCTACAAGTAGCCCAAGGTGTAATCAATCGGAAGGTAAAATCTCCGTCATATCAAGGAGTTAAGGGGCAAAATAGTGATTGAAGTACAACAGAATACATAACAAAGGAAATTGATTCATAGAAGTTGACATTAGCTTGCAATCATTAGGGAGTAAAATTCGCTGGAAGGCCATTATTATCATAAGCTTGCAGCCATTGAACTATTAGGAAGCTCTGTAGATAGAAGCACAAAAATTCAAGAAGCAGCACCTCAGCAACATAAGCTTGCAGCCATTGAACTACTAGGAAGCTCAGCACATAGAAGCACGAAAATACAAAAAGAAGCACCTTAGCAGCTTAAGATGTCTGTATCATCTTCAAGGAACGGAAGAAGAGTTGCATACGATGAAGCTCATGGAGATTTCTGAAGTGCCACTTACCAAGGATATCTTAACTAATGAGGTGATTGATTTCTTCCAGTCATTTCCTTCTCAGGTGGAACACTTACCAAGAAAATGGTCACCAAAGTTGTAGGAATGAAAGAAGTAGAGAAGCTGAGACTAGGGAGATCTTACTTAGGCATGGAAGCGAGTAAGGTATGTGAGGAATGTGCTAAATTATTCATAGCCAACAACCTTTGAGAACGGAACTATCAAATTCTATATGCATGCAAATTCTTTCTTCTTTTGAGGAACATTAGAATCCAAGTTCCCTTTCAACAATGTGGAAGCTTGTGGCACGTTTTTGTGCCTTGAAAAAAAGGAGAAGGTATGCGGTATAGATACAGAAAGAGGCAAAGAAGTTTCATGTATACTCATCGATAATCATCCTATGGTTAAAAAGCTTACCGTTGAGGCTTATGAAACTACAAAAAGATACAAATCAGCCCCAGCCATTCACAAAACAAAATCCATCCACTCCAGTAAGAAGGAAGTGAAGAAGGCACGAGTAAAAGGTGACTCACTACAAGACATACAAGCTCTTCCCATTGCCGATCAAGGTTATGCAATAGCACGAGATAATGATCCCCCTTTATCTTCAGGCACATATGCACGGAAAAGAGCTCCTTATCCCAGTGTCCACACACCCCATAGTACTTCACTTATTCCACCCACATCACCACTATCACCTCATATTATTTCCACTCCACGTGCATCACCTCCGCACAAATCCCTTCACCACTTATGTCACCCTCCATTCAAACTCACCACATGTCTACACCTATACCTGCCCCACCTATTCCTATCTCTCCACCTATGCAATCCCCAAATTCATATGCCCCCACCATCTTGGTTACCCCATCTTGCTCACACATTCATTCCACATCAACTCACCCCATGCATTCTAGTACACCTCCAATTGCACCCTCTTCTTCCACTTATGCACCCATTGGACATCCATATGCACTTCCAACATTAGAAAATATCCACATAGCTAATATTCATGCGAGAAACACGTTAGAGTATCTCTCGCAAATCAATGACTATCGCAGAGAGATCTCTTCAAAACGGGAGTGACAAAGCAACAAGTGATTCAGCTTCAAAAAAAGATTGTAGTGTTAGAACAACGCAACAAGCAACTAGAGGGGTACTCTGATATGCCTCTTAATAATGTATTTTATGTTTTGATTTTTGAGATGCAGAAGCCAAGTACAAGAAAAGTTACCTCGATTTCGAGCAAAATGAGGAGAAGAAGAAGCAAAGAAGACTAAGATGAAGAAAAGAGGATCCAACTTATCAGTTCATGAAGGAGGCAGAATTTCCAATTTCCTAAGTTGCTTAATTTCTCATTTCATCAATTCCATAAGTTGTCTAAATTCCTAAGTTGGCCAATTTCTCCAAAAAGTTGTCTATTTCTTAGTCGACTATTTTTCCGAGCTCTTAGTTTCCCAAGTTGACCATTTCTATAAATTTAATTGACTTATCTCAAAAGTTGACCATTTTTATAAATTTAGTCTATTTATTTCAAAAGTTGCCCATTTTTTGTAAAGTAGTCTATTTTTTAAGAAAATATCTACTTCTGATTTAGTCTACATTTACCTTGAAAAAGTGACTAAATTTTTGAGATGGACTAAATTTTCAACCACTTGTACACAGAGGATTCATGGATGGTGGACGGCGCCGAATACCAGAATTTGGAAGATAGTGACGTTGCAAGAAAAGTGGATCAAGAAGGAAAAATTTGGAAGATAGTGATGGCACAAGAAAAGTGGATGAAGAAGGAAGTTTCTCGAGTACCAAAATTGTCTTTGAGCCTGCCAAGGAAGAAACTAATTTTGTCCCTTTTGCTAATTTTCAGGTCCTACCAGTCCCAGAAAAACTATATAAGGAAACCTACCCATCAAAAAAAGGACAAGCTCATAGAGAACTAGAGGAAGGAATGCATAGTTGAAGCATTGCCTTCACTTTGTGTGTGTAGAGCTCTTTGCTTACCACTAGTACTTCACTTGGTAGAATTGGAATCAGCTAGCTTGGCACTATGAGTGAGTAGCATTGGGCAAGCAGTGATTGGCCATTCTTCTCTTGAGTAGCTAGTTGGAGGGTTAGAGTTTTGAGAATGTATACTTGTAGAATCGAAGTCGAGCAATTGGAGTGAAGGTGTCTTTTTATGTCTCTTGCTGATTGCCCCAAGCTTGTACTATCATCTTTTTTGAGTTGTGTATATTCATAATTTCAGCATCTTATCTTGCTCTAGTATCATTGTGAGTTGTGTATTCTCATTTCTTTTAGCATCCTTCTCTAGTATCATTGTGTGTCACTGTATGTGTTTTTTTTTCGTGTTGAGTCTTTAAATTGAGCCTTTAAATTGCAACCCATAGTGCATATTGCACTTAAGAGGATACACCACATTGAGCAAATAGATCAAGAAATTGATCTACAACATATAAATTTAGGGTTTGCTGTAAAAAACCACATTTGACATTGTTTCCAACAATCTCCTCTTTAATGTCATATTGGGCTAAGATTTGATAATCTGCCTCCTCAATGTCATTTTGGGGTAAGAGTTAATGATTTGCATAACTTTTGAAGTTTGTCTCTAGATAATGCTTTTGTAAAAATTTTTGCCACATTCTCACTTGTAGGAACATAGATAAACTCACTGTGCTTCTTAGATGCATGCTCATTAATATAATAATAATGAACTTCAATATACTTTGTTCTTGCAGGATGAACATGATTCTTAGCATTAACTATAACACTTTGACTATCTAAAAATATTTGCATGGGTAAGTGAACATAAACATCAAGATAACTTGAAATTTTATGCAACAAGATAGCCTTAAATGTTGTTGTAAGGGAAGCCCTATACTCTGCTTCACTTGAAGATGTAGCCATTATAGCTTGTTTCGTAGAATACCAAGAAATTAGGCATTCGCTAACAAAGAAACAACTTTCACTAACCACGGCATAATTCTTTGTTACTTTCAAATATATGAAAGTTCACTTAACTGCATTCCAATGAATTACAAGAGGTTTATGCATGAACCTTGATACTTGAGAATAAGCAAACTAAATGTGAAGATGTGTATTACAAAAATAAATCAAGCGATGAACTTATTGACTACAGATAGTAGCATCGAAGGATTTGATTCTTCTTTTGCTCATAAAGACACATTAACATCCATAGGTATTTGCATAGGTTTAGAATCTTGCATTTCAATTTTTTGTAGAGGTTTCTCAATGTATTTTTGCTTTTAAAAAAACATATAAACATAACTATCCCGGTGAATGAATTCAATGCCAAGGTAATAATATAAAGAACCAAGATCATTAACATCAAATACTCTCTTAAAGTGTGCTTTAAAAAACTGTAAAGCTGAGTCTTTGGGACCTCTAATAATCATATTATCAACATAAATGATGATTATCATCAAAACATTTGCATTTGACTTAACATAGAGAGTAGGAGTAGCTCTTGAGTTTTTAAGCTAATGGAAATAAGATATAAATGAATCTTCTTGTACCAAAGTCTTGGTGCTTGCTTCAAACCATAAAGAGCTTTGATTAACTTGCAAAAGAGATGTTCTTTATCTTTTTCCCTAAAACTCTCTTGTTGTTGAATCTAGACATCCTTTTGGAGATCATCATTAAGAAATGTTGTCTTAATATCTAATTAGTATACTTTTCAACCAAAGAATGCGACAAAAGAAAGTACAATTCTGATTATGGTCATTTTAGAAGTAGGTGCAAAAGTCTCATCAGAATCCATACCTTTCTTTTGTGTATAACTTTGACAACTAACCTTGCTTTATAGCCATCAATAGTACCATAAGCTTCTTTTTGATCTTGAATATCCACTTTACACCAATTGCTTTCTTTTCTTTAGGTGATTGATAAAGCTTTCATGTTTGATTCTTATGAATAGAATTAATCTCCTTTTGCATTTCTCTCTTCCATACTTGACTATGTAATGCACTCAAGTAAAAGCAAGAATATTATGAATCTTTTTTTTTTTTTGCATAATTTACGTGATCTGCTTGATCTTTTTGACTTCTTGTCCTTCCTTTGAATTTTGCAATGCCACTCTCTTGCAAGTTTGCAATGTACCACCTTGGAATCTTCTTACAAATTGGTGAAAATCTCTCTTTTCTCTGGACTTCTAGAATTTATGAATCTTCTACTTGTAAAATTAGTGAGTAATTAAAATACCTTATTGCAACTTGTTATATGTTTAGAAGCTCCAAAATAAAAAATCCAAGGATTCTGTGATATAGCATTCAATGTTTCTTGATCAAAAGCATAGTGCGACCAAATCGCGATTTTTTGCTCTATATAAAAATCGTAAAAATCATTCAATGATTTAAACCTTTGCCAATGGTTTTTATACCTATTTGGACGATTTTTTTTATAATGAGCAATTCTTAAAAACATTACCTAGCAGCCAAACTGTTCCGTTCACATATGGTTTTTCTGAACTTCATGCGTTCTCAGCCTACAACAGCCGAGAGAGAGAGAGAGAGAGAGAGAGAGAGAGAGAGAGAGAGAGAGAGAGAGAGAGAGAGAGAGAGAGAGAGAGAGAGAGAGAGAGAGAGAGAGAGAGAGAGAGAAAGAAAGAAAGAAAGAAAGTGTTTTTACGTCTATTAGGAGGCCGAACTCGGCCTATGAGACAAATCGATGTACATGGGTGTATCTTCTGTCAATCAGAAAAGATAAAAGTGCTGAAAAGAAACTGGTTAAGCTGATATAGATCTCCGTAGTGTGCATGTGGGGATACCCATGAAAGTGGTGGGGGGTGTATGGAGTGCGATATCTATGATAGTCTATATGCAAAAGGGTAGTACAACAACCATGAGAATGCATCTAAAACGACTAACTAGCTCCATCCTGTGCTAGTGGGTGGGATGTAATATGTGATACATAGGTGGAGGTGGAGTCAGGGCCACCCTGATGGCTGCAACGGGATCGGCCATCATCTGGGATCGTCTCTCCTCCATGGCGCGATGGTCACAATCCTGGATCTCCGCAATCTGGTGTCGGTGAAGTCTCGGGGCCCGATATCCTATATCACGGGGTCGTCTCCTAGCTCGAGATATCTGAGCCTGCTGAAGAGTCACCCCGTTCGATATGTGGGCTGAGGGGGGGAGGGCTGCAGCATGTCGTGGAATAAAGAAGTCAGTGAGCTGACTCGGTCTCCCTCCTGTATGGAGTGCTACAGTAGGCTGGAGTAGGGAATCTCTGTGACTCTGTATCTCTAGTAAGAATCGCCCGAGCTGTCGCTGGTCTCTAGAGTCCATGATCTCTCGGAGGGTGGGCTGCCCTGCAAACAGAGTCTCGTATCTGCCTCTGATGCCATCATATGCGCTACATCTGCATACAAAGTGCTCCTCATCCTCCATCTCTACTCTGCATACTCTGCATATCCGCTCCTCTCTGGGAATGTCTGCGGCTCTGCCCGTCTCAATCTCGAGTCGGTGTGATGAGACTTTGAGCTGGCCAATCGCTACCCTCAAGCTATGAGGCATGTGAGTATCCATGTAGCGTGGTCGCTGGATGAAACCGTCAGCTAGTATGTCTATGAACTGGTCTCGATAGTGCGATAGTCTCGATCCCATGTGTGGTGTGTGCCATGTCTGACTAATGTAGAGCTGCCAGAGATCCTGTCTGAGCACAACATTCCTCTCACGACGAGAGAGGTGGATGTGAGGTGAGTCTGGGTCATACTGAAAAGGCGGCAATCTGTCCATATCAAGTCCATGACTATCAAACCAGACTCTAACCTGAGTGTACCAAGCTATCTCATATCCTAACTCTGATATCTGTATAGATGCCTCAAGAGCTCTGTGTGTGAGTCTATCTGTAGGGAGGTCCCTAATCCTCTGAATAAAGCAGATAGTCTGGAATAGTGCCTCTACTGCCATGGGTGGTGCAGCTAGCTAGAGAGAGAGAGAAGAGAGAGAGAGAGAGAGAGAGAGAGAGAGAGAGAGAGAGAGAGAGAGAGAGAGAGAGAGAGAGAGAGAGAGAGAGAGAGAGAGAGAGAGAGAGAGAGAGAGAGAGAGAGAGAGAGAGAGAGAGAGAGAGAGAGAGAGACTTAATCCTAGCCTTTAAGCTTTAGGGAAATACAAGTTCAGCCTTGCCTTTAGCACTTGCCACTATCCTTAAGCTTTCCAATAATCCATCTTTCCATCTCTAGTGATTAGACAAATTATAATAGACACTAGTGATTCCAGATTATGCTTGGACCTTGAAAGTTGTCTCTTTATGCTATGTTTGTAGTCTGCACATTTATTTACAAGTTACAATTGTATTTATTGATGGAATCATATTTCCTATCAATTCTTTGCGTACTTAAAAGTTAATACTTATGAATCATGGTGAGTGTTTTACATTTGATACAATTTATGATGTGAAATCATGTGACTTATCATATATTATCATTATTCATGTAAATATCTATGTATATCTATAGTTTTTATGAAAAGAATAAAAATCTCTCTTAGTGGATAAAAACCTCGATTGTTATTTTGGGTCTGAACGATTTAAACGATTTAAACGATTAAATCTCGATTTAAATCTTGCGATTTAAATCTCTCGGGCCAACTATGATCAAAAGACACTTCTTCCATACTAACACATGCCAAAGAATCTTCTCGAGAAGAAGATTTATCTTTTGATACCTCTTCAACATTGTTACCTGAAGCTCTTCTTCTTTCATTGAAAATTCCCTTACTACACTCTGCAACATGATGACTTGGTTTTTTGCAACGATGACATATTCCCTTCTTATGTGACATGTGTAGATGAGGATGTATAATTTTTTACCATGTTTGACCATTTTGACCATTTTGACCATTTTGACCATTTTTTACCATTTTGACTATTTCCATTTTTTCGAAATGATGTGCATATAAAGTTAGGATTTGTTGGAAAATAGGGTTTAGAGTCACATTTGACATTGTTTCCAAACAAGAGGCTGGTATGCGCATTAGAGACAAAGATTGCAACTATTGGCGTAGTGGGTTCCTTAAGTGCATAACATCACTTTTGGAATGTACTCTTTTACGGACATAATGACTACATGGATTGCTGGTCAACTCCGCTTCTGGATACTATGGTTTACTATGAAAAACACACACACACACACACACACACACACACACACACACACACACACACACACACACACACATATGTGTGTGTGTGTGTATAAGTATGCATGTATGTATGTATGTATGTATGTATGTATGTATGTGTGTATCTATCTATCTGTGCATGTGTCTGTGCATGCATGTGTGCACATATGTATGTATATGAATAAATATGTAAATAAGTTTATTTATTTATTTATTTATTTTTTGGTCCATTTAGTTGTTTCTTTTGTCTTCCCTGTGCTTCCTATTGTTGCAGTGTTTCAATGTGTGACTATTTTTTGGTTCCCATTTTCATACAAGGTTCTTGTCTTCTTGTTTTCTTTATTAATTTTATAAGTTTTTTCATTTGTTATTTTTCGTTCATTCCCATTTTCATATTACTTGTTCCTACAAATCACAAATTGTATGCTTGTGTATGATGATACACAACCCAAAAAAACAGCAAACATATGATTGTTCATGGGTTGGGAATCATATGGACATGTGTGAAGGGTTTGAGATTCATTTTGGTAATGTGCTTGTACTTCAATATGGTGCTTCAAATCATACTGATTGGTTGCATGATATTATTTATTTATTTTTTGCCAAGTGCAGGTGATGAACAGAATGACAGGTGGGAAATCTTGCAGGGAAGGTTGGCTTTCTGAATTGCCTGATAAAGGATTGGGCTTTGATGTTATTGAAAGGCTAAAATATGAAAAGACAAAAGATCCAGCATGGCAGGGGAAGAGTTCTGGTGCAGTGTAGGTACTATGCCATTTGTATGATAATAGTTTAGTAGTTGCTCTTTTTTGTCTTTCTCATTCCTTCCAAGGTTTAATATCAAATGGAGGCAGCATTATTCTGTTTGGCATATTCCACTTTTGTGCTGCAGGGAACCAAAAATGGGAACCAAAAAATAGTCACACATTGAAACACTGCTACATATACAGCTTACAAGGCAGAAACAAGGGGAGAATGCTGATACAATCTGCTGTGCTGCATATACAAGTTAGAAATGAGATTCAATGAGTTACAATTATACCTTCTACTGTGCCACATATAGAACTTACAAGTTAGGAACAAGAAGTTTGCATGTGCAGTCTGCTGTGCTACGCAACATATACAAGTTAGAAGTGGAGCCTGTTGGTTGTGTCTGCTGTGATAGCACAATGACAAATAACAATGGTGTTATTCGAAGGCTTCCCAGGTTTGATAGGATCTTATGAGAATGTTCTTGAATTTTGAAAAAAGGCATTTCCAAAAAAATCTTATGTGCTAGATCCCCGTGGTTCTTTACATACAAATAGGACAAAAGCCCACTTTTAACATATCGACAGATTTATGAAAGTGCTTCAGAACAATAACCTCTGCTTGAGAAGAATGGCACCATTCATTATTCAGGATGAGAAAATATGTTACATTTTCAGCTCTAGGGAGAAAAAAAGCCTCTCTCGTTTTTGATCAACAAGATCAACTTTTCTAGCCTCCATGCCAGATTGTAGAAGGCCGTGAAATGGTACGCAAAACAAAGATCTTGAATTTGTGCATATAGGAATATATACTTGCTCTACCTAGTCCTCAATCTTCTTCTTGAGTCTTAGCTCATCTGTCCTATGACCACGATGGTGAGAGAGAAGCACGAGGCTTTTGATCTTGATTGTATTCTTGTGGAGAAAGATACCCAAAAATCCAACTCTCATCATTGGACGTGCAAGTATTGTGGCAAGCAATACACTTCGGGAGCTACAAGAAGCCTTCAATATCTCACTAAGGTTGGAGGTCAAGTGGCTCCAGGCAAGGAATACCTCAACATATTGTGCATGAGATCTGGGAGAGAATGAGAGGATGCATTGCCCACATCTGTAAGATCATTTTATTGTCCTCAATCTTGCGATGAATCCTTCCATGTTGGATCCATCATCCATATTACAATCACAATCACAATCACAATCACAATCGTAAAGAGGGGAAGAGAGCTACCATCAATGGATTTATCATCTGAGGCATCTAAGCGGTTTCGGTGAAGCCCCCAGAGACACAAGGAGCTCACTTTCATTTCTTAAAGAGAGACAAAGGGTAGTGAAAATGGAGATTACACGTACCATAATAATGTGCAATCTCTCATTAAATCTTAATTTGGAGCAATGGGAGAAAATGGTGAGAGCGTCTGTCGGTTAGTCTCCAATGAAACCCCTCATTTTGCAGGGTCTTCCTCAGCTCTGTACACGCTTCACGAGGACAGAAACACACACGGAGCTTCGAAGATGATGAGCCACCCTGCTGTGTGGAGATCCCATATCTCTCTTCTTTCATTAATCACCCATAAAGGGTAATTCTCAATGTATCTCATATGAGTGCCACTTTGCACTCATGTGAGTATCATACCCAACATGTGTAAGAGGAGGTTCTCACCTCTAAATCATAACTCATATATGATACTCCATGTGACATTTCCTTCCCCTTAATTCCATTTTTGTCCTCAAAAATGGTATTGGAAGGTCAATCAGAAAGAGAGAAATAATCAGACACCACTCCCACTATATCCCCATGTATGACAATACATGGTCATATTTCCGTGTTGTTTCCCCGTATCCTTCCCCTTAAGAAAACTCTTGGAAGGGTAATCTAAAACTGGGAAACCATCTCTGAAGGGTGCTAACCCGCTCCCATGTGGCACTATCTTCTGAACTATCTTTCCACTTTACTAAACACTCTTTATATAAGTGACTTTTTGTCCGTTTCTCTCGAGTGCGTAGTATGCTCTCAGGCTTATGTGGAACAGATTGGACAGAAATAGGCTCAACTACCTCATTGTATGGAATGAGGTTGTCAGATTCACCCAGCCTTTTCTTAAGCCGACTAACATGAAAAACTGAATGGATTTGACTATTCTTTGGAAGTTGGAGCTGGTAAGCCATCTTGCCAATTCTCTTAAGTATTTGGAAAGGTCCACAATATCTAGGAGATAGTTTTGGACAAGGTCCGGTCTTCATGGTTCCAGATCTAGATGGAACTCTAAGATAGACTTGCTCTCCTACCTCAAAGTTGATGTCTCTCCTTTGAGGGTCAGCATAGGTTGTAGCTCTATCCTGAGCTCTCCTAATGCTGTCCTTAGCAACTTGCAAGTCTAAGCATATCATTCATCTCTTCCAAGAAGTCCCTTGCAACTCTAACTTTCTCATTGTGCAAGCCTACTGCAAAAGGAGCTCTTGGTTGAAACCCATACATCAGCATAAATGGACTATGCCCAGTGGAAGAGTGCTTGGCACTATTATATGCAAACGCTACTATAGGTAAGTACTCTTCCCAATTAGTTTGCCTTTGATTCACATGCTCGAAGCATATCCTCTAAGATTTGGCTAACCCTCTCTGTTTGCCCATGCGACTGTGGATGCTCGGCCGTACTCATGCTAAGTTTCATATCCAACCTTTTGAAGACTGCACTCTAGAAGTGGCTAGTAAACTTCCTATCCCGATCAGAGACTATGTCTAAAGGAAGACCATATAATCGGTATAGGTTCTCTACAAAAAGCCTAGCCAACAGTGGTGTCTTCACTGTAGTACGTGTCGGAATAAACCTAGCCATTTTGGTTAACCTATCCACAATTACCGAGACCGAGTCGTGCCCTTTCTATGTCTTAGGTAATCCGACTATAAAGTCCATGGAGATACTCTCCCACTTCCCATTAGGAATATCCAATGGATGGAGTAGTCCTCTAATCCTCAACCTCTCAGCTTTATTGACTTTGCATTTAGTGCACTTAAGCACGTACTCTAGGACATCCTTATGAAGTCGAGGCCAATAAAATTGCCTCTTAACAAGATCATAAGTCTTGTTGACTCTTGAGTGTCTCGCACTAGGTGTGTCATGATACTCATACAAAATATGCCGTCTCATCTCAGGATCTCTAGGGATACACACCTTACCTTTATATAACAGATATCCATCACGGACAGTGTAATTCTTCCACTTGAATCCTTCTTGAGTACCCGTCGACACCCCATCCTCACTGGAAACCCGTATATCACGATCCCCATTCTCTATGGCTTCGCAAATCTCGGAATATGCAGGATCAAGCCTACATTTCCCTTTAATGGACTCAACTAGCTCACTAGTGATCTCAGTAAAACTCAATCCATTGAGCATAGGCATGCGGTTAAGCGAATCAGCCACTACATTAAACTTTCCCTTCCTATATCTAAGATCATAATCAAACTCCTGAAGGGTCTTTGCCCATCGGGCCTTACGACCTTTAAGGTCTGTTCGATTAGAGAGCCACTTAATGTTCTCTTGATCAAACAATATCGTAACCTTGGCACCATATAGATAATGACGCCACTTCTTCAAAGCATGGACAATTGCATACAACTCCTTCTCATAGACAGAGTAATTCTTCTTAGCTGGCTCTAGTTTCTTACTCTCAAAAGCTACTGGTCGACCATCCTGAACTAGAACCGCTCCTATGGCAAAATCACTCGCATTGGTCTCAACCACAAAGGGTTTGTTGAGATCTGCTATATGTAAAAGTGGAGTTGTAGCGGTTGTTACTTTCAATCTCTCCATACTTTGCTTCTGTTCGTCTCCCCAATGAAAGGCTTTCAGCGATTCTGGTATAATTCTTAATGAATCTTCGATAGAAACCTGATAAACCTAGGAAGATCTGCAGCTCTTCTAGGTTCCTTGGATGTGGGCATTCCATAATAGCCCTCACTTTTTCAGGATCCATCCGGATCCCATTCTGGGAGACTATATGCCCAAGGCATCTAACCTCTGTTTTGAAAAATTCACACTTTGACTCCTTAGCAAAGAGTGAATTTTCCCTTAGCACTTGCAATACCTTTCTGAAGTGTTCCAAGTGCTCCTCTTCTGATGCACTATAGATGAGGATGTCATCCAAGAAGTCTACTACAAAGTTTCCTAGATAAGGCCATAATACACTATTCATGAGTTTCATGAAAGTGCGAGGAGCATTGGTGAGACGAAAAGGCATTACCAAGAACTCATAGTGCAAATATCTAGTCCTAAATGCAGTTTTAGGGACATCCTCTGCCCTAATCCTAAGCTGATGATATCCAGATCTAAGGTCAAGCTTTGTAAAATACCTAGCTTGATGTAACTGATCAAATAGATTTTCCAATCTAGGCATTGGAAATCTATTTTTGATAGTTACCTTATTAAGTGCTCTATAGTCTATACATAGTCTCATAGAGCCGTCTTTCTTCTTAACTAGGAGCATTGGCGATGCCCAAGGTGAGTTATTAGGTCTAATCATAGTTGCTATTCGTACCAGTACGAACATGTTCGTACGTATCTTTCGTACCGTACGTACTAGTACGTATTCGTACCAATTCGTACCAAAAAAGTATACATGTTTTAATTTCAATTTTGACTTGAATTTATGATGAAAATACATTGATTTTGCAACTATACTAGTCAGAAAACAATAATCTTCATGCATAGATACAATATTATGCATTATCATGGGGGAAAGTAATCCTTATATATGTATACTCCCTTATACATGTCTCCATATATATTGTCATCGTACCTTATGAACGTACGAATTTCGTACGGGAAGCTCCAAATCTTAAGGTACGTACGTAGTACCGTACTAAAACGTACCGTACAAATCGTACGGATCGTACCTTACCAACTATGGGTCTAATGAAGCCCTTATCTAAATAATCCTGTAATTGCTTCTCAACCTCCTCATAGTGAGAAACACTAAGCCTAAAAGGTGGCTTACAAATAGGGTTAATGTTAGTAACAACCTCAATAGCATGGTCAATGTCCCCTCTCTCAAGTGGTAGCCCTCTAGGTAAGTTAGTGGGGAAAACATCTCCAAACTCAAGCATAAGATCTTTAAAACTTTTAACCACACACTCTTGCAAGAAAGAATAATAGAAAGTCCTGTCCATATTTACATTCCTAGCATGAAAATACATCATATGAACTGTCTGTACAATGCTGAATATCATGACTATACAATAAAAAGATCTCCTGTACATGCTGAAAATGATAAAGACTATACAAAGATGAAATGAGAGGTGCACTAGGTACATCTGTCTCTCCCTGTATACAAAATTTACTTCCATTTCTTTCAAACTCAAGTGTGTTGTTCTGATAGCTACATTTAAGTGTGTCTCCCAACCCCCATAGCCACTCTCTTCTTAACACAAGGTCCGTCCTCTCCATATTCATAATTTGAAAGTCCATATGATTTGTATACGCCTGCATCTTGACTTCCAAATTGGATACCATAGTATCCCATATCCTCTTATCTTCCCCTTGCATCATAGATACTATGTATTTATGTGCACTGGGCTGTTGGGGAATCTTTAGTTTCTTGACGAGAGCATAGTTTATAAAGTTATGAGTGGAAGAGTCATCTATCATGACTCGCACCGTGGTTCGTATACACTACCATGCACTTTAACTAGGTCATGTGGTCCAAACTGCGGTGACCACAATCATTGAGTCAAACAACAGGTGTGCTCTATATCCTCATGCATCACCTCCACTCCCTTGCAGTTAGAGCTCCCATGAATAGGAAGTGTCTCCACTAGGTGGACCGCCTTTTTGCCCTTTTCAAGGGCCGTACTACTCTCTGGCCCTCTCTTCTTTTCTTCCCCCTTCTTGAGTGGACAATTCCATTGTGAATGGCTAGGAGACAAATACCTAAAGCACAGGTTCTCTCTTTTGGCCCTCTCAAACTGCTCTGTAGGTAACCTAGGCCCTTGTGATCTTTGTTTTTTAATAAAAGTTTTGTTTTTCCCCAATGGAAACTTCTTCTTAAACTTAGTCGTGCTAAGAGGCTTGAGGGGCTGATCCGGCTCCATAAGAGTATATTGAGGACGGTTATGGTCCTCATAGATCTCTGCATGCTTGATCCCCTCCTCAAACGTCTTAGGTGCATTCCTTCTTACCTCTCTCTTGATGAATTTATCTAAGCCTCTAACAAACCCTCTAGTTTTTTGGAAGTCATCTAAGCCCTTAAGTTTCAAAATGATCTCTCTATAGTGGGATATGTAGACCGTCAAGGGCCTATCTCTTTGGGTGATCCTATCCCACTCATCCCAATTCCTCTCCTCCTCATTCTCAGGAAGAAACTCTTTTAGAAAAAGAGTTTCAAACTGAGTGCAGTCTTTAGGGATAGAGTTCGTCTCCTTGAGACTCATCCACCACTTATAAACACGCGGGCCAAGCGAGAGACTCGCCTCTAGCACACGGTACTCTGGTGGGGTGCCCTTGAGTTGATGCAAATCATGCCACTTTTGTAAAAAAGTGTAGATTGTATCCTTGTTTCAATCTCTGTCATCCCCTGTAAAGGTAGGTGGCTTTAAGTCTTTCAAGAGGGGAGCTTTCCTAGAGCTTTCTCCTTTGTGCTTACTAGTTAAAGAAGGATCTTTCCTAGTCATCTCTAGAGGAAGAGTAGGAGTCTCTCTTTCCTTCCTAGCTAGGAAAGAGGTGATGTGAGTCTCAAGTGAGATCATTTGAGACTTAAGCCGTTGAATGAGAGATGTAATGCTACCTATATCTCTCTCTAGGCTAAGAGTCTGTTTTTTGAAGTCTGCAAATTGGAGTAACAGACTCATCCCAAAGTTCCTCATAGGTATATTCTTCTTGTTAAGGCTCTCTTTCTTCTAGTTTTTCCTCTACGTCTTGCCCCATTTCTACTTCCATTCTAATATCAGGATCCTCTAGTTGTTCTTTAGATGGAGAAGTGTGTTCTATTGTTTATTTCCCTTTAGACTCCATTTTTCACTCCCCTCCCGCCCCTCCCGTTTGCTAACGAGAGTATGTAAGAAGAATGGAAGTGAATTTTAAATATGCAAGAAGAAGAGAAATATATCACAAGAGCACTTCCCTGGTACAAAATGAAGCTGCGGAAGCGAAATCCAAGTGATCTTTGAAGCTTGAGGTCTCTGAACTTCAATCCTCGCCAGGCCCAAACAAAAATTTGAAATGTCCGGTTGGTCCGGGGAGGTTCTAATCACCAAAAACCAACAAGAACGATGCCAAAATCATATAGGAATAGCCCCAATCGTGCAAACTGAGTGAAACTGAAGCACTTTTGAAATTTGACAGTCCTTACCAGTCCAAGATGTAGTCCAGCACTTGTACTTCGAAGATATAAAGCTATCCCTAGTGAAAAAAGTAGATTTGGACGCCAAATGATGAAAAACTAGGCCCGGAAGTGGTCGCCTACTTCCTGCTGAAGCGTAGCAGAGAGATTTTGGTTGACCAAAGCTTGTCCAAATCAGACACCGATGGTTTCTAAGAAGTTAGAAGTGTAACTACGTAACATGACA
This sequence comes from Ceratopteris richardii, assembly GCA_020310875.1. Lineage (NCBI taxonomy): Eukaryota > Viridiplantae > Streptophyta > Polypodiopsida > Polypodiales > Pteridaceae > Ceratopteris > Ceratopteris richardii. Next base: position 118,547,905 of record CM035442.1, read on the forward strand.
GAGATTTTTGAAATCGGATGTTGTATGACCAAGCTATGGTGCGAAGAAGATGGGTATGTCAAGGGTAGGAAGTGGAAATGGTAATCTTCATGAAGTAGGTACTTTGGGAGCTCACAACTGAGAGACTAAAGCTTATCAAGCAAATTCAATGACCCATATCCAAAGTCCACAGGCCATATTACATGTGTGCATCATTGTTTTTCCCAAAGCTTTGATTTATAGCATGGCTTTCCTCCCCCAACTTAAGAGAAAAACTCGAATTGAAATAGTTTCAATTTACCTTATCCATTGAATTTTTTCTCCCCAAAATAAGTTCGCAGAGGAGAAGGAGGCATTGAGTCATCCCACATAACTTTGTTCAGCGCCTTTTTCGTGAGTATATAATGTGGGCAAGAAGGCTCATTCCTTCACCCAAGAGGAGGGGAAGAGGAGAAGAGAGGGAACTCTCTCCCTTCGTGGCCTGCGACGTGGGCTTCTCATGAACGCGCACGCGTGCTGCCGACGGCTTCGTCTGTGTGTCGTTGTCGTGGCTAGTTGGTTGTCGAGTTGGCTTGGATATCGATGTTGGTTAGTCTCCAATGAAACCCCTCATTTTGCAGGGTCTTCCTTATCTCTGTAAACGCTTTACGAGGACAGAAAACACATGGAGCTTCGAAGATGATGAGCCGTCCCGCCGCGTGGAGATCCTATATCTCTTTTCTTTCATTAATCGCCCATAAAGGGTAATTCTCAATGTATCTCATATGAGTGCCACGTGGCATGCATGTGAGTATCATACCTAACATGTGTAAGAGGAGGTTCTCACCTCTAAATCACAACTCATATATGATAGTCCATGTGACAGAGTCCATTTGAAGCATGGAGATCACTCAACTACTCCAACATGAGGACCAAGACGATTGATGAGGAGAAGTAAAGGATAGATGATGCACTTAATCCCATAGAGATTCCTTGGGCTAAATATTGATGCTCTATGCTCTCCAATGCATCGAGAAAGAAAAAGAACTCGAACATACTCATGCCCTATTGGTACCTGCTTTTTGTGTCGTGAAATTTGGCAAAGAAAGAAAAAAGACAATGGGCAAATTCAGCTATTGATATATCAAGCAAGTCAAACAAGAGGTAAGCCATCTATCATGCATGTGCATATTACATAATTAAAGTGATAAATGATAACTATTAATATATCAATATGTACATTGTGTACATGCAATGTGCATATACATTGCCTTTTGTGTCCTAAATACCTTTTTCCTTGTGTATTCAGGAGACATAATCATAGACTGCAAGCCATTGTTTTATGCATATTTCATGCATGATGCATTTATGATTTATGCTTGCATGCACGCTTTCGAAGTTTCACTTTCATCCATCATGCATGTGCAATGTACTTTGTAAATTGTAATCATCCATCATGCATGTACAATGTACATTGTAAACTCTAATCATCCATCATGCATGTATATCATATCATCATATGAATCATGATGTATCATGTAATATGTATAAATCCTTGAGCATGTATCATGACATGTAACTTCTTTATGATGTTCTTTTATACATGACACGAATGCTTCCGTTTGATAATCATAATGATATGTTGGAAGAGATTGGATGCTACATGCATGAGAGAGAAAACCAAACCTCTATTTCATTCACATTTTGGAGAAGAGAGTCTATGGTCAAACCTTTTTTTGGTTTGAGAATTTTGGGTTTGCATTCTACATCCTTCAAAGCTATATATCGAGGGTTTTAACTCAAGATTGTTCATTGGGTGCTTGGGAGAGAAATTTGAGTGCCTATTCCCTCACATATACAAAAGTAAGGAATAAGCTTAGAAGTTAGCACCCAACAAATAGAGAAGTTGATATACTGTCGCACTAATCTTAAGATGTTACAAGCTATCACCCATGAGTCATATGAGGAGTGCAAAATAAGTAAGTGTGTGTATCTATATACTTGGCAATTGCATCATGCATCGTACATGTATGCATGTTCTTTATAAACTGCAATTTGCATGTATGTATTACCATTATGTGTCTGTAATATATATATATATATATATATATATATATATATATATATATATATATATATATATATATATATATATATATATATATATATGCATTGTGCAATGTATATGTATGTATTATGTATGTATGTAATATTTATCATGTATATAATATGTATGATATATGTAACATGTATGTATAACACGATGATCACTAATATGTGTAATATTTTTATAAATTATATCATAACTAATAATTATGTATGTATGTACTATGTATATATGCAATGTGCATATTATATGCTCATTTAATCATTGCTATGGACTATCATTTATCATTCTATGTTTGAACTTTAACTTTTGACTCTCTTTTTTTCATAATCACAAGGGGCATATGACGTATCCTCAGAAAGGTGACGTCTTGAAGTTGGGGACTAGATTTGGACCATACCAAAAATGTCAATCTAGCACGATATTCAAAATATACTGATTATGAGGTCAATTTAAACAAAGACCATTCATAATTATTTTGTTAGCTTATAAGAACACGAATAAACAAGAAAAATAGTATAAACAAATCTTTTTGAGTGAAATATATGAAAACATGTGGTGTGCATTGTGTCACAACCTTTTGCACTATAGATAAACATTGAACAATGACTTATAACCTATCACTAATCAAACTCTCACTTATATGGAAGACAACATTGAACAACGAGATCAATGACCATACATCATAAAAAATATTTAATGACCAAAACATATTTATATTACCATGATTTCATAAAAGGAAGGATTACATTGAGATTCGATATAGGATGATTAATGATCAATCATTGTATTATCCTCATTACCACTACATATCAACAAGGTGGTAAGGTTTGTAAGGTTCGGTACGCATTCAGTTCGAGGGAAGAACCTTACCTTCGAGGTAAGGTTCATAAGGTTCATCCATGTATTAAATTTCATATATATATATATATATATATATATATATATATATATATATATATATATATATATATATATATATATATATATATATATATATATATATATATATATATATATATATATATATATATATATATATTTTTTTTTTTTTTTTTTCAAAATAATACAAGCACAAATAGATTTCTAAACCCTACTTTCTACACCATATACCATGGTCCATAAGTTATAACCATCAACAATTAACATAACCATCTTTTAGACTTTATGAATAATATAGCCATCCACTTTAAACATTACTTCCAAAAATTAAAGTTATAACAATAATCACAAACTCAGGAAACAAAGCAATGAGCATAGCATCCACATAATATGTATTAACTATGAACCAAAATGTACGTGAATAATACATGAAGCATGAAATGTCTCAAGTGAAAAAATATAATGAAAAAACGACATCTATGATGCCTGAGTCCATTGTCCAGTGTCAAACTCCACATAATGACTAATCTATATAGTATACACTCTAGATAATGGGATCAATCATCATGCTCCTCATCGTCCATCCCCTCCGAAGAAGACAATGATGATGATTCTGATGGAATGTCTCCAATGACAGTGACATTCCCATCCTCATTGTACTCTGGCTTGACAATCTGAGTGTAATCAATGCTATGTGGTGCTATGTCAATATCAACTGCCTCAGGAAGTGGCTCTCCTCATTGTCGTGGGCGCATGCGCCTCCTGCTGTACACCGGTGCTGGAGCTACACTCGTAGATGCAATGTCGATCTGAGGCTGAATACCCAATCGACGAGCACGTGCACGTGTCACTCTGCGATCCATACTCTCTAGCTTCTGGTGAAGCATGCGATAGATATCCTTATGCTCGTCTCGAACAACCGTCATCTCGTCCTCTGTCTCCATCGAACTCTCAAAGATGGTAGGAGATACCTATACATTACATAAATGATAAAAAAGAAATTTGAATTACAATTTGTAAAATTAAACTTAAAAGAATGAAGGACATAAACTCAAGTATATAAAAAAATACTTGTTTTGGTCTATCAGTTTTTGTTTTGAGATCATGCACCAATCTCAAGTTGGCCTTACAAAAGACCAACCTCCCTAACTGTTGTAGAGTCAACCTATTCCTGAGCTTTGTATGAATGAGAGAATAGGTGCTTCAATTGCGTTCACATGCACTAGAGGAAGCATCCTACATAGATTATAATTTATGAGTCATGACTCATGACATCCATAAGCATTTTCAAAAAAAATGAATTGAAACTACTATGAGATTTCAATCAATGTTCAATTATCGATACAAAAAAATACATGTGATAACACTTGTAGAGTATGTGGAGCCATTGAAGGGTGACCATAGCCATAATGTAGCCACCACTCCAATGGCTCTGCAGTCACCTCTTTGCACATAGATGTACTACATGCATAAGCAATGCCCACGTTCCCCATATAGCCTGTGAAATCTCTATCAAAGAGAAGCTGATAGTCAGGGGACATGATGCACTGCATGTACTCATCCTTCATGTGTCGTAGTTGGCCTTCTGCCCCTAAAGCCGGACTCTTGAAATATGGATACAAGAGTGCCGAAAATCCATGTATGTGTCTAGATAGGAAAGACCAACGATAGTCCACTAGTCGTAAAATGTCAGGTTTCCTACAAAGTAAAATCAATGTTAAATCTGAATTTTTATATAAATATCTTAAATAAAAGAAACATACATAAATTTCAAAATTCAAATATTTACCTCTCTTGTAAAAGTTCCCTTCCTCGCACGATAGCCTGTCTCATCTCCATATAGAAATCGTAGACAAGTCCAAGTGTAGAACCCTCTTTGTCCACTATACGAAGCAAGATATAAATGGGCTTCAAAGCATGAACAAGAGAATCAATTTCCTTCCAAAAGCTCTCATCCAATACTTTCCTTTGCACATAACGTGCAAGCTTTGTCTTAGAGTGTGGTACGTTTGTTCATATGTGATCTATGATGGTCACATGCAATGCATCTATGACTTTTTGAAGTCTACATAACACCAAATATATGTAACCGAATCTAGTATCTGCACGCCGAATCATCTCCATGGTGCTATGAGAACGGAATACAGATAATGCCAAATGATTTCTACGTATGAAATTCACAATGCGTTTGGCATCATTCACAATGGGCTCTATCCATGGTAGTTTCCGGATATCCTCTAATAGGAGATCGACATAGTGTGCAGCACAAGGTGTCCAAACATTTTTGGGAAACTCATCTTCAATCATCTCCCCCATTCTCTTACAGTTGGATGCATTATATGTGATAACTTGTACCACATGTTCAGCTCCAACCTCAAGAAAGGAAGATTTGATATGTTGAAAGATAAACTCACACGTAATGCGAACTCCCGCTCTATTAGCATCCACAACACGGAGGAAATAAGTACCTAGGCAAGATGACACCAGGATGTTTGTAATATGGCGTCGACGTGTGTCACTCCATCCATAAAAAATGATGGAACATCCATACATCATCCAGCCTGTCTTAATAGGCTCTAACTGTACCTCAATGTGATCCCTTTCCTCATCTAATATGGTAGTACGCAATAGCTTCTAGTCGATTCCATACCAATCATCGCATGGACCGACCTGAGCAATGGCTTTCACCATGCATCTCCATGCCTTGGTACGTACCACATTAAATGCAAGATTGCATTGAATAACACACCTCGCAATTTGTATCTCTGTGGCCTTTTGTCTCTGTTGTTGTATGGCCGAGGATATAAATGAGGCACTAAGTCCTTGCCTAGGACGTTGTGTAGGAGGGGTCGAGAAGTCCTCTTCCATAGTGCCGGCTCTTTGTGATGAAGTTCGACTCCGATTAGCATTAGTTGCGGGTTGCGTCATATCTGAAGAAGGAACTATGTCCTTCATCATCTCGATATTGGCCGAGGCCAAATCACGATGACGTGCAACACGAGCCTCTTGTGCCAAGGCATGATCACGTATTACGATTTGAGCAATTTCTTGAGGAACTTTATCACATGCAGAAATGCCCGTTCCTCCTAAACCAAACACGACGTATAAGTCGTGTAGTCATGGTAGAGAAGATGTTCGTGCAATATTTGCACATCCACTTACGGGTGCCTTAGCCCGAAGTACTTTGAGCATTAGCCAATGAGTGGTTAATGGTATGGACATCCCACATGGCATTCATGGTTAGAGGCATAGTGATAAGTTAATGCAAGACACTAAGGGCTCTCACAATTGAAGATGCAAGACACTTGGGACAATGGCCAAGGCTGAATATGGTGGTCAACTTCAAGTGCTTAGTGTGAATGCAAGAACAAAAGTTTAAAGGGCTGAATAAGGTTGAATATGGTTGAGTCACAAGTGCTCTACTAACCTAGTAGCCTCTCACGAAATTCGAATGCAAGACAAGTGCTCACTGCTAACTTCTAAGAGTCAAGACTGATTATAGGTTGCTTAATACATTGTAGCAACTTCTTGTGTTGCAACTTGCACTCGGAGTCTCAAAGCTGAGATTCAAGAAGGTAAAGCGGCAAGCCTCAAAAACAATTCGCAAGTGCTGAAGGGCTCACGCGATGGCCTCAGAGAGCTCGAGCTCTAGCTCTATGGCAAGCTCACAGAGTCGCACGTCTCACGGGCTGGCAGGTGGTCGGCTCTCGAATTTCGAAGCTCGCAAGTCGTTAGAACTTAGGGCTCGAGTTTCAAAATAATGCACATAATCATTGATGACATGATGTAAAAAATAAACGAACTGAACCCTTCCGGTTCGTACCGAACTGTTAGTACCGCAAATCGAACCGGAAATTTCCAGTTCATGAACCGAATCAACAGTGCATATCAAAATTAATGCATATCATGAATAAAACCAAAAAAGTACAGATTTGTCTCATATGGCATAAATGATAGATAACATCGTAAATCTAGTATCAGAGAGAATCCGAGTGGGGAGTCGATGCTATGCTAGTGGAGATAGTAGCCCATGGTGCATTCCGAATCTCCACTTGCTAAATGTATTCAACATCATGTGTCCCTTTCTCATGTTCTTCACCTTGTACTTTGTTGTCCTCCATCTCCCATTCTCTAAAAGGATAGAAGCCATGCTTTGAATCTTGAGAAGCATCCTTAAGTTTGCACTCAGAAAGACAAGATCACTCACATGTTGCACACCAAGTTTGTTCCTCTTCTAAGAGGCTTCATGTCCACACATACTCCATGGTTGCTCAATGCATCTCGTGATGCATGCTCAAGTCTTGACAATGTATGCAAATAACCAATTGTTGCAACTTTGGACCATCAAAATGAAAATCTTCCCACCAGAGAGGAGCACACATGAAAACTAAGCATCTTTCATAGTTTTATATTTTGATAGCTGATCACTAATAAGGCTCTTGGATGCTTATGTGGGACAAGTTACTCCAATATCATTCTCCATCCATTTTCCACCTTTGGAACATATTGCTTCTTATCTTGGAGATCAGGATCCACCACAAATGCCGTTGCATAGAGTGGGAAGTAGTAATCATCTCATCATCATACACATATTGATGAAATTTCTTCATACTAATCATCCTTTTGCACTAGCTTCTTCAGTGACTCAATGTTTCGATCCATGGTTTCACCACTCTTAGTAAGTGCATATGTGGTTGCACAATATCTACTATGTGGTTAATATTCTCTCACCATATTGCATTATTTGCTATTTTTTTGAATTCCTTTCTTGTTGCAGTGGAAGCCTTTGGCATTGTTGCAAATATCCTCTTATGATACCACTACTCTTCACAACACGATGTAGCATGATGAAATTCTATGCAAATCGTGTTTTTTCGGCATATTTGAGTAGAACAAGAGTAAATGTGTTTTTGAACTCATTCCTCACACATGTATGATTATTGATGAAGCTCAATAATGCATTTGCCTCATTGATTGAAGGCAAAAC